>JAHRHZ010000021.1:1794599-1850529 GCA_024137785.1 Ginglymostoma cirratum
CCCTTCATCAGAAAAATTTTTCTGATGAAGGGTTTAGGCCCGAAACGTCAAGTTTTCCTGCTCCTATGATGCTGCTTGACCTGCTGTGTTCATCCAGCCCCATGCTTGTTATCTCGGATTCTCCAGCATCTGCAGTACCTTTTATCTCTGTTCTACCTTCTCAGGTTTGCAGAGTTGGCAGTATGCTGGTTTTCAGACATTATTACCAAGCTGGAATTGGTGGTGAAGGAGGTGACCGTACAAGGGGGAAGAGCTGATAGCTTACGCCTATTCATGACACTGTCATCGACCCCAGCCCCATGGTCAAGCCTGACCCTCCCCATCATATAAACAAAGGCAGATTGTTAGGGGAGCACTGAGGGGTGGGAACAGACTGCAAGGCTCGCCTTCCTGTGTTGTTGATTCGCGTTCATCTGTCGGTGTAAAATCGCTTGGAACCGCTAAGTGGCTCCTTTCGCTGTCCATCAAACAGGTCGGTGCCTGGTGGCGAATCGAAGAGCCTTCGTTTGCCTTTCAAAGAGATAAATAGCAGAAAGCGCATCAGTATCGTGAACTGCGTGTTTGTCCCAGATCATTCGTGCACGTAAGGAATAGCCCTTCTCCAGTCAACCTTTAGAGTGTGCGTTTCCCGTTTTAGAAGGAAATGAAGATTTAAAACGATTTTGCTTAAAATATATTAGGATCGCATATATTTCTCGTAACCAGGTAGATTTTTTTGACAGCGAATAGATTTGCAACTGATGTTACTGTCTCTTTCAGAACGCGTTTAGAAAGATGCTCCGCAGTTTAAAGTTTTTGTGGATTTGGATAATTATTCCTCACGCGTCCGCGTTGGAATTTAAATACCACAGTACAAGGGAGTTGGAGTCGTTTTTACGAGATATCAGCACGAACTACTCATCAATTACCCACCTTTACAGTATTGGGACATCTGTAACCGGTGAGTTTGTGAGGAAAGCGCTTGTGGGTTTGAATGAGTGTGTTAGCAGTGAACTTTTAAAAACAAAGGTTGTTGTCATAGTTTATTGCACTCTATGCGGGAATTTCAGTTCTCCGGAAAAAAAAACTTCTTTACAAACTGCCTGTTTCGAAATATGCTGCGTTAAGTAATATTTCTCAAGGCTGCTTATGAATTTTGTTCAGTGGCATGCATTAATCTCTACAGATTATTAATCTTCTTTAAGGTCAGCACTCTGTACCACTTGGAAGAGAAAGTTGAGGTGTATTGGAAATGTCACTGCCCTAGTCACCCAAAGCAATGGGTTTGAATCTCATAAAGTTTGAATTCTATTGAAGTTTATAACAAAGTTAGTCTCAGGATGACCATATAATCATTTGCTATTATGGCCAAAATCCATCTGGTTCACTCCTTTTATTTAAGGAAGGAAATCTGTCATTCTCACCTGGTCTGGCCTATGTATGCCCTCTTAACTATCCTCTGGAGCAATTAGGATTGGCAATAATTGCTGACCCAGCCAGTGACACCCATGTCCTGTGACCAATAATAAACATTAAGGAAGCAACCAAAACAACAAGAGCTGAGGCAGTTACAAGGAAGTCTGTTCACCGAGGCTAACCAGAACTGAGCAGAATTCAACTAAATTCCTGTGGGCTGTGGCATATTTTTGTAGTTCTGACCAATGTAAATAACACAAATACATAAAGCGTAAGAAACCTTAAGAACTGTAACTGCATAACTGTAGTTATAAATCATGCTATTAATGTAAACATTTTATATATTTGGGGAGGGTGGGTGTTCCCTGATTTACAAGACTCCCACCTTTGGACACTGCTACTTGCAAATGTGATCTCACACAAGTTAATTTCAAAGATCTAACAAAGCAACATTTGCTGTGCTTACAAATGGCTCCTTTACGCTGTCCTGTATTGTGTTCTGACTTAGTTACAAGTCAACTTGAGAGCAGACTCCAGAATAGAACCTGTTTGCAACTTGGGGACTGCCTCTTGTATGACGCTTGCTTTTTAAAGTCTTTTTGTGGCATATTTCTGTTGATTAGGTGACAAAATGTATACTTTTCTCATTAAGTGTTGAATGTTTTCTAATCATCTGTTCAGATGTTTTTACACAACTCTGGAACAGGTGGGAATTGAAGCTAGGTCTCCAGGCTCAGGGGTAGGAGCATTGCCACCATACCACAAGAACCATTTTTAAAATGTTATAGATCTCTAGTGGATCACAACCTGTTTATTTCTTTGATGTGGAAGTGTTGGAGTTGGACTTGGGTGGACAAGGTTAGAAGTCACACGACACCAGGTTGTAGTCCACCAAGTTTATTTGAAATCACAAATTTTCAGAGCACTACTTCAGCTGAAGGAGCAGTGCTCCAAATGATTGTGATTTCAAATAAACCTGTTGCACTATAACCTGGTGTCATGTGACTTCTGACCTTGTTTCTTTTTTAAGAACCTTGCCCTGCCATGGTTACTTTGAGTAAATTCAGTGGCTGTTTTGGAAGTAGACAACAGTAAAGTAAATGAGACTTTTCTTCTGATTTTATCATTTTCTGATAAATTGCACCTTTAACATATCTCTTCTTAACATTCTCCCACTAAGTTTACGAGCAGCTATTTTCTAAACTCCTTTGGAATGCAGCTGAAAGGTATGTAGCAGAGGCGGAGAGGGCGTGTGGAGGACAGAAACACTTAAAGGCTTAATCCTCCGATGGTTACAAATAGTTGGTGGCAGGGGATTTGGAGAAGGTGGGGAGCGGTGGAGAGAGAGACAGCAGAAGTTGAGGAGAGGCCAACAAAGTTTATTCTGGCCAGAAGGATTGAGGAAGGGGTTTATGGGATGTTGGGAATATGGGCAGCATGGGAGAGAGGGAGTAACAAATGGGCCCAGTGGTGGTGTTGGAATGAGGAGAGGGGACAATATAGAGAACGGACGAAATAGCATGGTCAGAGGAATAAAAGAGGGTAAATAGAGCTTGAAATGGCACTGATCAGAGATCTGAAGTACTGTTACAATAAAAGGTAAAATTGGCATGGTCCTGCTCTATCCTGGGAGACAACTGGTGATTTAATCTCAGGCAAGGGGAGAGGCTCTGAAGGAGAGTTCTTTATGGTAACATCAGACAGTTTGGGAATTGAACACACTGTTTGCATCGCTCTGCATTGCAAACCATCTGTTCAGTTAACTGACTCTGAAAGGTATTTACTTTACTGCCACTGTTTGGCTAGTAGTGTAAAAATAATGTAATCCGTATGAAGGGTTAGCCCTAAACCAAAATGTAACAATCCAAAAAATAGGTTTGTCTTGGTTACAAACTGCCAAAATGCACTTGGTGTTTAATATCAAGCAGCATTGAAGGGGAACGTTGAGACATTGTACGGCTAGTTTAATAAAAAAACATGAACAGGTTCTACTTAGCAACAAATGACTTTAAATCCAGCAGCTCTGTCCATGGTTCAGCTTATTGTAAATGGTCTCTTAGAGAAAGCTTGTGACTCAAGGAAACAAGTCTATGAACTGCTTGGCAAACAACTTGAAAGCACTTGATCAACAACAAGGTTAAATTAATTTACCACAAACTGATCCTTAGGAAGTGTGACAAAATGACCATACATGAATCAATAGTGAAGCTTCAGTACAGGTCTCCAAAAGTGACTGAAGATGATGGAAAACCTGCCATTCCTTGTCACCAGCCAGTGATGCCCAGAATTTTTTTAATTCATTTGTGGGATGTGGGAGTCAGTGTTCGGTCCAACATTTATTATCCATCCCTAGCTGCCCTTGAAGATGGTGGTGTTTGGCATTCTGGAGTTGCTGCAGCTTAGTTGTGCTTCTCATTGCTGATTTTTGTCCTCTTCAAGCTTACAGACATGCATGTTTGAAATGAATTGTTAACCTTAGTCTTCACAATCCGGATATACACTTGTGCTTTTGCTAGTTTAGCATTGGTCCATCTATTTTGAAGAACCTAATGTTGTGCATTTTGCTAATCTGAAATTATCTCTCTCTAGACAATTGACCAGCTTTTCAAACAAAGGGATTGAGAAAACAAAAAAAGTTGTATTTGTTTAGCACCTTTCATACCTATTCTGTGTGCAATCAATGTATTACTTATTTTGAAGTACTGTTACTGTTTTGTTTTTTCTCCATTCATGGTATGTGGGTGTCGTTGACTGTCCAGCATTTCTTGCCCATCCCTAGTTGTCCTTGAGAAGGTGGTGGTGAGCTGCCTTCTTGAACCACTGCAGTCCTCCTGATGTGGGTTGACCCACAATGCCCTTAGGGAGGGAATTCCAGAATTTTGACCTGGCGACAGTGAAGGAACAGTGACATATTCCCAAGTCAGGATGGTGAGTGGCTTGGAGGGGATCTTGCAGGGGGTGGTGTTCCCATGTATCTGATGCCCTGTCCTTCTAGGTGGAAGTGGTTGTGGATTTGGAAGGTGCTGTCTGAGAATCTTTGGTGAATTCCTACAGTGCATCTTGTAGATAGTACATACTGGTGGTGGAGAGAGTGGATGCTTGTGGATGTGGTGCCAATCAAGTGGCTGCTTTGTCCTGGATGGTGTCAAGCTTCGAGTGTTGAAGCTGCACCCATCCAGGCAAGTGGGGAGTATTCCATTACACTCCTGACTTCTGCTTGTAGATGGTGGACAGGCTTTGAGGAGTCAGGAGGGGAGTTACTCACTGCAGGATTCCTAGCTTCTGACCTGTCGCCACTGTTTTTGGTGAATCCAGCTGAGTTCCTGGTCAATGATAACCCCCAGGATGTTGATTCTGGGGGAATTTGGTGATTGTTATGCCATTGAATGTCAAGGGAAGGTGGTTAGACTGTCTCTTATTGGTGATGGTCATAGCCTGGCATTTGTGTGGCACGAATGTCATTTGCCACTTGTCAGCCCAAGCCTGGATATTGTCCAGATCTTGTTGCATTGAACATGGACTGCTTCAGTGTCTGAGGAGTCACGAATGGTGCTGAACATTGTTTAATCATCGGCGAGCATCCCCATTTCTGACCTTATGATGGAGGGAAGGTCATTGATGAAGCAGCTGAACATGGTTGGGTCTAGGACACTACCCTGAGGAACTCCTGCTGAGATGACTGACCTCCAACAGTCACCACCATCTTCCTATGTCAGGTATGGCTCCAACTGCTGGAGAGTTTGCCCACTTGATACCCACTGATTCCAGTTTTGCCAGTGCTCCTTGATGCCACACTCGGTCAAATGCAGCCTTGATATCAAGGGCTGTCACTCTCCTCACCTCTGGAATTCAGCTCTTTTGCCCATGTTTGAACTGTTGGCCCTGGTGGAACCCAAACTGGGTGTTTCTGAGCAGGTGCTGTTTGATGGCACAGTTGATGACCCCTTCCATCTCTTTACTGATGATCAAAAGTAGACTGACCGGGCCTGTGCCCATCTGTGACTGCACAGGGCAATACAGGATGCCCTCACACCTGTCTTCCAGGACAAGACTGATGGGTAATATGGGCCCTTTAAGTCTTGCTTGACAGCAAGATAAGACTTCTAGCAACTGAGACAGTGACTGTTTCAGGAATATAACAAGAATCTGGTTGGCAGGGTTCAAAAACTGAACAATAGCTACTCATTATCTCAGAACACAATGACATAAGAATTTGTTCAGGGGTTTTGAGGAATCTGACTTCAAACACCTACGAAACAAATGCTAAAGGAAGGCAATGTTCTTTGTACATATCTTGTTTGTGAAGTACTAAAGACCTTGGCACTGACAAGCAATGATTTTTTATTTTCTTTTTAATCTTGCATTCTTTCATGGAACGGCAATATTACTTCTCTCCCTATCCAAGAGTCAAGTGACCACCTAAGGGAAAGCTGCTTGCCAGTTTAGATGAGTGGGGAATAGGGTAATGAGGCAGGGGATTGCAGCAGTGCCAAGGTTAGAACAGGCAATTCCCATTCTGAGGCCTGTGCCCATACCTTTGTTTCTATGCTCCCAACCAGAATCCAGTTGAACTCTTGCATGAAGATGTCAGGTGGTCTCTGGTATCTCAGCCAAGCTGTAATTCTTGTGTAAAGATTAACTTCAGTCCAATTCTCTCCCTCAAAACCACCTTAAAATGAATCTTGCCGATTTGGTCTAATTTTTGTCCTTGTTTAATGTGCAGCCACTGACACTTCCTACTGGAGCCAATAGGTGGCGATTTACATTTGAAATCCTTTGGCTATTTGGTTTTTTCTTACCAGTTGCAACTTGTGGCCACTGACTAATTAAAAGATCCTCACTGCTAGACTGACTTGAGGTCAGTGAGTCCAGCACATCTGAATGACTCTTGGGATCTATTGGGCAAATGGGCTTAGCGACTCAATAGACAAATTCGTTTTGAAGTACAACGGAGGTAACGATACATAATTGCAATTGTTCGTGGTGCAAGGTTTCAGACACTAGATTAAGGCATAGTGTAGGAATTCTCCAAGCAACTGCTGTAACCAAGAGGATTGGGGGAAATCCTGTTTGTGCATTATGCTGAGTTGCAGAAGGTTATCCACACTCCTAAAAACCATCTGCTTTATTCAACCCATCTACAAGATTTTGTTCCTAAGTCTGTTGTTTCCACTAATCATGTCCAAGAAACACCCTATTTTTCTATTACTTAAAGCCTTAGATGAATAACAGGGGGCCTTGGCCAGAACCCAGTTGAAGATGTCACTGATATCTTTTTCCTTTTGCCATTCATTTCCACCCTCAACAGCCAATTGTCAATGCTGTTAAGCACTTTATCATGTATTCCATGATCTTAAACTTTCCAACTAGGAACAAAAACCTACATCTTTTGGATCTGCTGTTTCAGTTACCCATCCCAACCCACAACCTCTGTTCTTGGTTTCCTTTTTTAGCATAATCTGGAGTCTGTGTCTGTAATTAACCATTGCCAGCTAGTCTGTTACTGAGGCTGATGTACTGCACTTTAATAAAAACATTACTATTTGCTACCCTGCAGACCTTGAGCATTACTTCAACTTGTTGGAAACGCCAATTATCAAAACAAACTTGGCTTTCCTTACTATTTAAAGGATTCCAGGACATATGGATCCAGTGGTTAGAGTTTATTGCTTCTTGATTTTTCCAGAGCACCTTTTTTAAATTAGTTGTGTATTGCAAACCATTTGCCTCTTATACCATGAGTAATATGTTCTTAAGTCTTCTGGTGAAAGTGAGACAACCCACAAAACATTATTTATATGTCCTGATTTCTGTAATCTTGTGTCCTGTACTGTATTGTTTACCAGCCTTCCAAATTAGGACCATCGGATGTTTACTGTGGTTTAAACCTCATTTTGAAAAGATGTGTAATTCAGTTTTGAGAAATTCCAAACAACTTCAAGGTCACTAGTTTTGATGTAAACTTTTAAGTTCTTGAAGTTTTGGGGCCCACAAGGAGGTAGGTGCATACCTGAAAATATTAGTGCCAGGAGGTGTCTCTCTGCCAACAAGCTAATCCTGATGCTAGCTATACCCGCAAGGTGGCAGAGAACAGGACAGAAATCCTACTTTTGTCCCATTTAAGACAAATTGTCTTAGTTTAAAAGCTCAATTAAGAGCTTGTCATGGAGTGGCCTTTGTTTTTGATGTGTTGTATAACTTGCCCGTGCTTTCAGAATGATGAGCTGAAGGCAGGGAGTCAAGGCTATCCCAGAGCATTACCTTGCGAATGGTGTCAGAGGAACTTCACATTTGGAATGTGATGCTTTGGTGCTGCACGGGTGCTGAGGAGAATGAGTACCCAGTGCCTGGGCTTTGAATAGAGCTGGCATTGCAAAGGGGGACCAGTGGCACTAAGGCTACGGACAGTTGGGCAGTAGGCCAATCCAGGAGCAAAGTTCCAGCTGGCAATGGGAACACAACTGTTCAATTGGGGGCCAGTGGTAGAGGTGCAATACCCTCTGAAGGACGGTTCTCCAGACACCTGGAAGGAATGGGAGAGGAAAAACGGGCAGGAAAATCATGAAGGCTAAACCCTGCAGACCAATTAACCACCAAACGTGGTGCTGCCTGGTTGACCAAGGACCAGTGCTGTGCAGATAGTTACAGATCTGAGCCAACATCGTCATAAACCTCTCCATGCAGAAATGGTCACTGTGCCCTGTCAGTGGGTTCAGATTCATCTGGCCTTGAATCCCTTTGATTTTCTTCCAAAGATCGGATGGAGACCCTAGTGGCAGTTTAAACAATAACTCTGTGCATCCCACTGTTTGCTCTCCTCTCTGCTGGAACTGTTCATTTAACACCAGTCACCCTGGGGAAGTAGGCAATGGCTATTGTCTCCAATGGACTGCACACCTCCATACCTAGGTATCATTGATTTGTGGATATCTGGGTCACCCAGCCTCCTGAGATCTATCAACAGGAATGGCCTACATGTTTGTGATGACAAGAGTACTTCCCATGTGTGTGCACTTTCCTGGAAAATGTCCTAACTCATTGGGATAAGGGATGCAGTGTTGTAATGGTAATGTCACTACCGACCTGGAACCCAAGGCCAATATTCTGGGATATGGGTTTGAATCCCACTGCCCCACATCACAAAAATGAATTCAATAAAATCTGAAAGAGGAGGAAAAGCTGGCTGAATGGCAACGTATAAACAGTTTGCTGTTTAAAAAGCTGTCCTTGCAATGTGAGTTAGCTTCACTCCAGGAAATTAGAGACAGGTAGTAAATGCATCTTAACCAGTGCTATCCACATCTGTTGAACAGATTATTTTTCCCAAACCTCCAATTCTAAGGAGCCTCAAATCTTCACTTCAACTGCCCAAAATGTGTGGGGACAAAGGATATCCCTTCAAATAATTGCTGAGAGCCATAAATGATGACTCTGGTGTCATTTGATCTGTTGGACAAATGACTAAGCAGGTCATTAGGCTTCTCAAGGTGTAACATTGGTGCCTGGATCAGTCAGTCAGTCCTTTTGAGGGTCTCACTGGCCTGATGTGCTCTCCATCACATGATGCTTCAGTGATGTGGACCTTAACTGTTGCGACACCCTTCCTTATTGGAATTCACTCTCCTCAGAATGGTTGAGGCCAAAATGTTGAATGTTTTCAGGGAGTTATCATTCTTAGGACTCAAGGGATCAAAGCATATGGGGAGAAAGCAGGAACGGAGGGAGGGGGGGCTGTGCTGGATGATGAGCCATGATCATCTGGTTGGCAGAATAGCTTCAAAGGGCTGAATGGCCTACTGTTCCAATTTTGTTTATTTGAGACAAGCTCAAGTTGTTGCTCACTGGGGTTGTAGTGGCTGCTCTCAAACCAATCATTCAGTACTAAGAACTGTTAAGTGAGAATTTTGTGGAAAAGCACAGCGTTAACTTCTGTTAATTTAAACAGAAATAAAATTTGGTTATCGTATGTGCTGCTTCAGTTCCACTGTTAGAAACCCCAGAGTTTTTAAACAAACCACCAGATGTTGGATATTTGAAATAAAAATAAATACTGGAAATATTTGAGACCAGCCAGCATCTGGAGAGAATGCGTCTCATGGGAGGATTACAACCTGAATCTTTAACACTTGCTTTTAGTAAACACTAGCATTAAACTAGAAATTATTGGAGCATGAAAACACCAACAAAAGGCTAATAGGCAAGATTAGGTTGCATTAGATTTGGGGTAATCTAACAGCATGCATAGAGCATTGGTCAACTAGACAAATCACAAGTCAGCATGAACAAGGCATTTTCAAGTTGACCAGTTATGATGAGTGCTACTAGGCTCTGCTGGGGCTTCAGCTATTTACTGTCTATAATGGCTTGGACAAAGAGCAGGGAATAACGTATGGATATTTGCCAGTACAAAGCTAGAAGGAAATTTTAAGTTGAGGAGAACATTGTTGCTGCAAAGAGACATAAACTGGTTAAGCAAGTAAGTAATAACATACCAGATGGAGTATAATGTAGGGAAGTGAGGCTACATTCACTTTGGCTGTAAGAACAGAGGCAGAATTTTTGAGATAGAACTTTCATAACTGATCAGAGACTTTGGTGTATATGTATAACAAATACAGCCAGCATGCAGGGTAAGCAATCTTGTGGATTTGCCTTTATTACAAGAGGATAGAAGTAAAAGTATTCAGAAATCTTGTTGCACTTTTACAGGGTTTCAGTTAGGGATACCCCTGAATACTCCCCAATTTTGATTTTGAAAGAAGGGTATATTTGGACTGCAGGTGGTGTGGTGGAAGTTCACTCAATTGGTTGCTCAGGTGAGAGGCTTATCACTTGAGCAGCAGAATGAATTGTCTGTATTCTCTCCAGTTTAGCACAGCTGGAGGTGACCTCATCGAAACATTCAAAAATATGATGGGGAAGGAAACTGAAATTGTTGGAAAAGCTCAGCAGGTTTGGCAGCATCTGGAGAGAAATCCACTAACTCTACAGGTCCCATGACCCTTCCTCAGAACACTGAGGTTGTTTTCCTTGGCTGTGGAGTATAAAACAAGGAGCACAGCCTCAGGATAGAGGGATCAATCAGTTAAAATTAAATGTACAAGATTCAGAAATCATAGTTCACGTTCATTGTAAGAACCAATATCTGACTGAGCACGAAACCACTCAGCGTGAGTGTTTTAGGTGAAGTTTGGAAACTTGTTCAGTTTTTTAGTGATTGCAAGGGAAGTAACACTTCACAAGCCAGTAGGCTCAGCATATTCACAAAAGAATACTGTCTCTTTTGACTGGGGTGCTGTCTTTTCTGAAATTCTTGTCCTTCTGCTTTCTGCACTCTGCCACTGAAAAGGAGACCTTTTTAACACTTTAAAAACCACAGTTACAGCATGGACAATGGTATCTCTGAATTCTGATCTGGACACTGCACATGTTAGATTCTGATAAACTAGGTTTATTTAACCTAAGTTTAATAAACCAGGCATAGACAGTAACCAATCTCAATTATGTTCAGGATGGAAAGCAAGATAGGGCCATTGTCTCATTTTGCTTATTCATTCTGAATTTTTAGAAATTGGATGGTCCCGTACTGCATCTGCATGCATTGATTAGATTAGTCACTTTGTTAAATGGCTTTGTTTTACCCATGTCACTATCCCTCTTTTAAGAAGGGTGACAGAGGGGAAACCATGGAATTTCATGACCAGTTAGCCTAACAGCTGTGGTGGGGAAATTGTCAGAGTCTCTGATCAAGGATGGGGGTAACTTAACCCTTCAATTTCAGTTAATTGGAGATGGATTCATGAAGGGTATGTCATGCCTGATGAACCTCAGGTTTTTTGAAGAGGTGACAAAGGTGGTGGTAAGAGGTAAGACTGTGGATGTTGTTTTATTTGGATTTACAGAAGGCTCTTATCAAAATTCCACACAAGACTAATGTGGAATTTAGGGCAAGGTAGTGAAAGCAATAGCAAATGTGTTGTGTGGCAGGAGACCTTTGGAATAATGGGTTAGTACTCAAATTGGCAGGTTGTGACTAGTGGTGCCCTGTGCTAGGCTTCAGTTATTCACCATATTCTTACGGCTTGGACAATGGTATAAAAAAATTAAACATTCAAGTTTGCTAATGACCCAAATTTGGGTAGTGTTGTAGACAGTGTTGACAACAGCATAAAATTACTACAAACGTTGATATGTTAGGTGAATAGGCAAAGCTGCGGTGGATTGATCTTAATTTACACAAGTATGGACTGAAGGATCGAACAGGGTATGTTTTCTAGAAGGTACAAAGTTAAATACAGTGGATGCGCAATACATTTTGGGGGGGGCTTCAGGTGCACAGCCCTTGTGAAATTCACAAATAGGTGCAGAAAATAGTCAAGAAAGCTAATGGAATGCTGGCCTTCAGATCTAAAGGGCTGAAGTATTGGGATGCAGGCATTATATTGCAGTTAAACAAAACCCCAGTAAGACTCCACTTAGAGTACTGTGAGTGGATTAGGGCATCATATCTTAGGAGTGATGTTTTGGCCTTGGAGGGAGTTCAATGCAGATTTATAAAGATGCTACCTGGGCTTCAGGGGTTAAGTTTTGAGGAGTGATTAGGCATCTATTCTGTAGAATTTAGAAGGTTAAGGGGTGATCTCATCTATGTTCAGGGAAAGACCAGGTAAATCAGCTGTTTCCACTAGTTGAAGATTCTAGCACCAAGGCATAATCTGAGAATTGGGGCCAGTCCATTCATAATGTTAAAGCACTTCTACATGCAAAGAGCGGTGGATGTTTGGGACTCCTCTTCAAATGGCAGTCAATGCTAATTCAGTTGGTAGACTTGAATCTGAGACTTTTTTGACTTTAAGTGAAGGTACCAAGGGATATGTGCCCAAGGCAGCATATGGTGTGAGGCCATAGAGCAGCCATGATGCTATTGAATGGTGGAGCAAGCTTGAGGGGCTGAATGGCCTAATCCTGTTCCTATGTTCCTAAAACATACTTTACACCTGCATTATAATCGAACCTCTCATCCTACAGATAAGAAATGTCTTCAGTCTGAGGATTGTGATTCTTTGACATTCTCTACCTCCCAGAGTTTGTAATTGCCCCATCACTTAATATATTTCCAGTCTGGAAAAGACAAATCCTTCGCATTTGGGAACTAATGGATAGGAAGAGGAATTAGTTAAAGTTCAAGGTCTGACAAATTGCATTACATTGCAGGGCAATCTAAATGTGGGCCACATGGGCAGGTTTTTATATCCTACCTCCACAGATGCTGCTATGCTTTGTGTATTCTGAAATTTCTGATTTTTTTTTTTAAGTTCTAAGTCTTTTCCATGGATGTTATGCATTAGTTGTGGTTATTCCTTTGGAATTGCTTCATAGATTTGCAATTTAGGAAACTATGGTATTTCACTCAAGTTATTCCAGTTGAGAGGCAACCATTCTGGCTTGAAACCTTCTTTCACTTTAACAACTTAAATTTGATTGTAGATAAAGACAAATATAGTTCATGAAAGTTGATGATCAAAACCAAATCGATTCGTGAAACAGGAGTATGGAATTTCACAATAACTTGGACAAATCATAGTAAATGAATTTTTCAGTTCTACTGACTGGTTTTACTTATAGCTTATCAATTATAGGAGATGAGACTGAATTTCCAGAAAAAGGCTGTTCTGCTTAATGTGTTTGTTTTTGGCTTTTAATGGTGACCCAAAAAAAATTGTAAAGCAGGATTCTAATTTACAGTGCAGAAATTCACCAGGGCTCCTTGGACAGCACTTTCCCAATCTGTTTAAAAACAAAGAATTGAATGCTGTAGATCAGGGATTAAAAACAGAAGTTGCTAGCAAAGCTCAGCCGCATCTGGGGAAAAAATCAGTTAACATTTCGGGTTCAGTGACCCTTGCTCAGAAGTTCCTCAGGTCTGAGGAAGGGTCACCAGACCTGAAACGTTAACTCTGACTTTTTCTTAGCAGATGCTGCCAGACCAGCTGAGCTTTTCCAGCAACTTCTGTGTCTCCGCCTTCCCAATCCATGACTGCCACCATCTAGAAAGACAGAAGCAGCAGATACATGGATACACCATCCCCTCTTCCCCCAACCCAGCAAGTTCACCTCCAAGCCACTCACCATCCTGACTTGGAAATGTCACTGGGTAAAGACCCTGGAACTCCCTCCCTCATGGCGTTGTGGGACTGACCTAAGCAGCTCAAGAAGACAACTCACCACCCCCTTGAGGGCAACTCCTGGCTGGCAATAAATGCCACCCCAGCCAGCAGCTCCCACAAAAGTGACCTAGAGCTGAATTTACCCAAAGATGGGCTTAGTCAATTTCAGTGCTGTCATGCTCTTGGTTTTAATCTCTGCACTTTACCTATTCGAACCCAAACCTTGAGTTTAGTTTTGGCAACTAGCGTGATGCTCTGTCTATTCCTTTTCCCGACCTCTCCCCATTTGAAGCCATGGGGATGGTCATCATTGCCCCTTGCCTCTTCCACACTAACCTGTCTTCCAATGCAACATCATCTCCCATCCCTCGGCAACCCCCCCCAGCCCCATATATGGAGTTGTCCTGCCTACCTCCCAGTCTGCTACCTCCAGTCCCGACAAAAGACTTGCCCACCACGGCATTGACCTGATGACCTTGACTTTCACTGAGCAGAACCCCACCCTGTTTCCCCCCACACTTGACTGAGTGTGGCCCACATCACTCCTTTGGAAGGTTAGCCCTGACTGGTCTCTGGTTGGTTCCCTGACTCTCCTGACTACTTGTTTGCACTAGACCAGCAAGACTGACCATTGCCCTCTCCTCGGATGTAGCAATATGGAATCCCTAACTGCCCCAAGCCCCTGCACAGACCAGGTGATGCCCTTGTCTGACTGACAGAACCCTCCTACACTGCTCGGCCTCCTTGACTTTACTGAAGATGACTCCCTTTGACTGAGACATGACCAGTTGGTTTATACACATTGGGTGTGTAAGCTGCTGGAAAACGTGTAAGTGTGCCATTGGCATAATACAGTGCCATATAGCAACATGTCAACACCTGCTTCCACCTTCACATCCCTCCCCCCTCCCAATGTGACAAGCTGCCTGGCCTTGTGCACTAAAAGGCAAGCTAACATAGAAAATAGAACAGCACAGTACAGGCCTTTCGGCCCACGATGTTGTGCCGAACTTTTACCCTAATCCTAAGGTCTATCTAACCTCCAACCCTTATACTATCATCTATATGCCTATCTAATAGCCACTTAAATGCCCCTATTGGGGCTGACTCCACTATCGTCTCCGACCACACCCCTACCACTCTCTCAGTAAAGAACCTACATCTGACATCTCCCCAATATCTGCCTCCACTCACTTTAAAACTATGCCCCCTCAGAATAGCTACCTCCACCCTAGGAAAAAGTCTCTGGCTGTCCACTCTATCAAGTCACCTCACCTTCGTCGTTCTAAAGAGAAAAGCCCTAGTGCTCTCAACCTTTCCTCGTAAGACCTTCCCTCCATTCCAGGCAACATCCTGGTAAACTTCCTCTGCACCTTTTCCAATGCTTCCACATCTTTCCTGCAATGAGGTGACCAGAACTGGACACAGTACTCCAGATGTGGCCGAACCAGGCTTTTGTATAGCTGGAGCATAACTTCACGGCTCTTGAACTCAATCCCTCTACTAATGAAAGCTAACACACCATACGCCTTCTTAACAACTCTATCCACCTGGGTGGCAGCTGTCAGGGAACTGTGAACATGAGCCCCAAGATCGCTCTGCTCTTCCACACTGCCAAGAATCTTTCCGTTAACCCTGTATTCTGTATTCAAGTTTGTCTTTTCAAAATGAATCAGCTCACACTTTTCAGGGTTAAACTCCATCTGCCACTTCTCGGCCCAGCTCTGTTCTGTCAATGTCCCTTTGTAACCTAGAACAGCCCTCCGCACTGTCCGTAACTTGACCCACCTTTGTATCATCCGCGAACTTACTAACCCACCCTTCCACTCCTTCATCGAAACCATTTACAAAAATCACAAATAGAAGAGGATCCAGAACAGATCCTTGTGGTACACCAGTGAGAGTCAGTTCTAAACTGCAGAAACGATTGCTAGCCCTTAGTAAATAAAGGATGACTAGGCAACGGGACCCAGCCTCTGCAGTTATTTCACAAAGACAGCGAATATTTTATTTAATCCACCATTTCCTTGTTATTTACTAATAACATCCCATTTTAATTATCAATAAAAATCAACACTCACTCTTCCTTTTATAATCCTTGTGGGAAGCTTTGCTTACTTTTCTACTTCAATTATTACCGTCTGTTTCAGTTAATCTCCTCTTTAAAAGAAAAAGACCAACCCTTCGTTTTCAGGCCATTCAGAGTCAGAGTGGCCTCAGCACATGTAGACACCTTACAGTCCATTGGAATTTCACCACTGCCCACTAAGCAGATTGTAATTTAATCTTGCCCCTTTAACAGGAGAGTTATATTTTACCACTTGCTTGGGGGACTGTTCTGTGGTTTCTGACAAAATAAAGTTGATTACCTTTATTAGAACAGATGGATATCGTGGCTATTTTTAACCAGCTATAAACTTCACCTCTGCAGGCTAAAGATTTTGATACCATCAGTAAATGCAGTATGAAGCAGCACTGAGCCCTGAACAAGCTGATATTTCAAAATTCTATACTTTAAATGCCATTGAGTTAACATTGGAGTTGTGTAATCAAGCCTCTTTGGGGGTTGGGGGTCTGAGGGGTCATGGTAGTGGCAGGCAGTAACCACCAGACTTGCTCTGCAGATAAACAAAACAACTAGGAGCCATCTCTAAGGTTAGGACAGCTGCTTGTGGGTAGTGTAAGTTGCAGTCCTCTTTTATGTGAGGGAATTATGAGACAAATTCTGTCTTTGAATATGTTGCACAACAGTTTCACAATGCAGTCTCAGCAAAGGATATGAAATGCTGATTCTCTGGCTGACTTTGACTTCAGAGGAACCATAAGGTGGAAGTCATGTGAACCTTTAAGCTCTGGAAGAGGTAGCAGAGCACAGAAGGGAAAAGACTAGGTTGAGATGCTGTGAGCGTCCACGTAGGTATGGAGTGAGAAGCTGCAATGCTTGTGCCAGCTTGCTACAAGGTGCAGTATTGAAATGGCAGCCTATATCCTACGCGAGTTGGAGATATGCCATGCTGCAGCAATGCTGGGGCATGTCTGATGCCACCTTCTGTGGACAGAGGGATGTATAAGCATACACTGCTCATGGAGTATGCCAGAGATTATTGACAGTTCCAAAATGGAGGCCTGGAGGAACCAGAGGTAGCTGGTGACTTCTGTGTTGAACCTTTACTATTGAGCTGCCCTCTGCCACACGGTTGAGGCACACATGGACTACTGAGATGTGAATAAATGCAAACAGGCCTCTTGTTGCTCACAGATTCTCATTTCACCGTCAAAACCTTGGGAAAATTGAACTCTTTATCTTGCTGTTGCATCCTTTTTCCACTCTTGCCTTACCATTACCCACCTTATTCAGGAGCTGGGAAGGTTTCGGTCTCTAAGCCCCTATCTTCTCTCAGGGTACCAGTAGGTGACCCTGAATCCTTCCCTTCCACTGATTTTCTACTTTTCTGTCTGACTGGGGAGGTGTCCACAGTCAGACGAGGACAGAGCCTGACTTGCTGATGTTACACACAATTGATTTGACTTCTGGAACTGTCTAAATTAAGTCAGTGAATGCCATAGGAGTAGATGATTGAACATTGACCTGAAACATTAAACTCTTGAGGAGACCTGACCTACTGAGTATTTGCAGCATTTCCTGTTTTTATTTATTTTAACTGTCCAGTTTTTGCTTTTTATCTGTTACTTTTAGTAGCTTGAGGGAAATTTGCTGGAGCTAGTAATCTGATTTTAGGCATCTGAATAAAATTAAGACACCAGTGAAGGAGACATTGGACAAATCTGTAGGTGATTCAGGATTATAGTCCTGCTTCAGGAGAGAACACTAACTGAAGGGAATATCATGGTCACATACCCCAGGCAAGAGGTGAGCAGATGTCAGAAATGGATATTCTTGGAATTTTTAAAACAAAACCATTAAAAGGCTGTAGAAATCTGCATGAACTGAACTGAGATGTTCATAAATTGATCTTCAGTACACATTCCAAAATGACCTGATTCCTCATTCCTGATTTTTCTTAATAGGCTGTTAAGAGCAGCAGTTAATGCTGAAATTATTCCCAGAATTCTTCCTTGGGAGAAGGTGTGATAAGAAAAGTTAAGGGAATGAAAAATCATGACTTTGTTTTCTCAAGAATAGTTCTTTAATGGATCCTCCTAGTTAATGAAGACTACTTTATCTTGTATGTTTGTTTGTTTTAGGTCTTAATCTCTGGGTTCTGGCAATTGGAAAATATCCAAAAGAACATACTGTAGGCATTCCAGATGTGAAGTACATTGCAAACATTCATGGTGATGAGGTAACTTTCTTTTCTTTAGATATATAGTCTAGTAAATTTCTGTCAAAGCATTGCTGTGTAAAGGGTGAATTTTAACCCTTTATTTCCTCAAACCAAATGCGACTTGGGTTTTTCTTGTTTTAAATGTTTGCTCATGCGTGAACAAACAGTGTACGTATTCAAAGACGGCGTAAAATAAAAATTTTAACATGAAAATTTTACAGATGACAAGCTCCCAATCAACTATTTTACAAATAATTTCCAAACAAAAAGTTGTACCTTTATTCATTCTTCTCTTAACTGTGTTCGCACAGTTCAGATTCCAAGTTAGTACAGGTGACTATATTATCCAATCATCATTACATGTTCACAGCTCATACTTGTTATAGAAAACCTTCCACTGCTTCTTTCTACCTTGATCAGTCCATCCTGTTGCTTATTCAGGGTGCTGTCTAGTTTCCCTTTCTTGTTGGACTTCAGTATATGCTTGAAAGCAATTTAAGATTTTCCAAACCCCTGAATTTTTTCTGAAGGGCCCCGACCCGAAATGTCAATTTACCTGCTCCTCTGATGCTGCCTGGCCTGCTGTGCTCCTCCAGCGGGACATAGGTGGACAAGTACAAATGTAGTGTGTTTGTTTCTTGTCTGTTTGTGACTAACTGCTAACTTCAAACAGAATAATGTTAGCTGATTTGTGAATGTAATTTTTCCCTTCTCTATGAAATAAAGCTGTACAAATTGTAACCACATTTCAAGAGCTTATTTCCTCATTCAAACATTTTCCCTTTGATGGCAGCTGTCTTCTTTGTAGATTGCAAGCAATCCAAGCATCTTGCCATTAACCGTATACTTACTGGCAACATCTATCTCAAATGTCACTGCTTCCCTTGTCCTTCAAATTATTGGGTTTTTTAGCAACTCCAACTGATTTGCTGTTCTCTATTCACTCATTTAATCAATAAGCAATGGGTTGTCAGAAAATGGATAACCCAATGTCTCGGGACATGCTGTTTCTGGTTCTGAACACCCAGACAGGGTCCCAGTTTAAGAATACAGGCTAAGCCTCTCTGTATCCAGAGAGAGATGTCTTCACCTGAAGAGTGGTGACCCTGTGGAATCCTCTGCCACAAAAAACAATTGAGGCCAAACATCAACATTTTCAAAATAAAAACCGAAAGAACTGTGGATGCTGTAGATCAGGAACAAAAACAGAAGTTGCTGGAAAAGCTCAGCAGGTCTGGCAGCAGCTGTGATGGGGAAAAACAGGGTTAACGTTTTGGGAAGAGTGACCCTTCCTCAGAACTGGCCAGTTCTGAGGAAGGGTCATCAGACCCGAAACATTAACTGTTTTTTTCCCTTCACAGATGCTGCCAGATCTTCTTTGAACATTTTCAAGCAGTTAGTTATAGTTCTCGAGGTTAAAGGGATCAAAGAATATGGGGGAGAAAGCAGGAACAGGGGACTGAGTTGGATAATCAGCCATGATCATATTGAATGGTGGAGTAGGCTCCAAGTGCTGAAAGCCAACGTCAGCCTTCCTGCTCCTCTGATGCTGCTTGGCCTGCCGTGTTCATCCAGCTCTAAACCTTGTTATCTAATTTCTCCAACATCTGCAGTTCCTGCTATCCCTGCTCCTATTTTCCATGTTTGACTTTCAAAGTAATCATTCATAAGACTGAGATTTATCACTACTGGCCTTCCAGAGTGTTCGAACTATTTTCCTACATCCTAATTTACCACTTTGGCCATGTTTTTGATTGCCATCTCCTTCCTAATTTTGTAATTTGCTTTTATGTCCATTTACCCATGTCACTGAGCACCTTAACAGCTTTCCATATTTTTGAAGGTGCTACGTAGGTGGCAGTTGTTTTACAGATAATTATAATTTGTTCTGTGGTTAGCCTTCTGTCTGCACAATTGTAGACAATTTGGTAGCTTGCCATGTTTTTCATTTCATTACTAATGTAGAAAGCAGAACAAACCACACTCTATTGAAGATGTGATAACAAGGTGTAGAGTTCCTACTATCTCCTAATCCCTGACAATTCCACTTTATTCCCTTCAAAGGTAACAATGATTTGGCAAGAATGAGATGAAACGTCGTCTTCTAATTTGTTTTGGGATGTAAACTTAATTAAACAGAATTTGGGTGTACTTGGAATATTCCTCCTTGGGCTTCAAAAAAGAGTTGTGGGATGACAATAGGAAGTTTGATTATAGACCAGCCTTACTTCAGTTGTGGGTAAAGTGTTGGAAAGGATTATAAGAGATAGGATTTATAATCTAGAAAGGAATAATTTGATTAGGGATAGTAAACACTGATGAGAAGGGTAAGTCGTGCCTCACAAACCTTGAGTTCTTTGAGAAGGTGACCAAACAAGTGGATGAGGGTAAAGCGGTTGATGTGGTGTATATGGATTTCAGTAAAGCATTTGATAAGGTTCCCCACGGTAGGCTATTACAGAAAATACGGAGGCATGGGATTGAGGGTGATTTAGCGGTTTGGATCAGAAATTGGCCAGCTGTAAGAAGACAGAGGGTGGTGGTTGATGGGAAATGTTCATCCTAGAGTTCAGTTACTAGTGGTGTACCGCAAGGATCTGTTTTGGGGCCACTGCTTTTTCATTTTTAGAAATGACCTGGATGAGGGTGTAGAAGCATGGGTTAGTAACTTTGCAGATGACACTAAAGCCGGTGGAGTTGTGGATAGTGCGGAAGGATGTTGCAGGTTACAGAGGGACATATATAAGCTGCAGAGCTGGGCTGAGAGGTGGCAAAAGGAGTTTAATGCAGAAAAGTGAGGTGATTCACTTTGGAAGGAGTAACAGGAATACAAAGTACTGGGCTAATGGTAAGATTCTTGGTAGTGTGGATGAGCAGAGATCTGTGTCCATGTGCATAGATCCCTGAAAGTTGCCACTCGGGCCGAAAGGGTTGTTAAGAAGGCTTACGGTGTGTTAGGTTTTATTGATAGAGGGACTGAGTTTTGGAGCCGTGAGGTCATGTTGCAGCTGTACAAAACTCTGGTGTGGCTTCACTTGGAGTATTGCATACAGTTCTGGTTGCAGCATTATAGGAAGGATGTGGAAGCATTGGAAAGAGTGCAGAGGAGATTTACCAGGATGTTGCCTGGTATGGAGGGAAGGTCCTATGAGGAAAGGCTGAGGGACTTGAGGCTGTTTTCATTAGAGAGAAGGTGGTTAAGAGGTGATTTAATAGAGACATACAAGATGATCAGAGGATTAGATAGGGTGGACAGTGAGAGCCTTTTTCCTCGGATGGTGACGGCTAGCACGAGGGGACATAGCTTTAAATTGAGGGGTGATAGATATAGGACAGATGTCAGAGGTAGGTTCTTTACTCAGAGTAGTAAGGGCATGGAATGCCTTGCCTGCAACAGTAGTAGACTCACCAACTTTAAGGGCATTTAAATGGTCATTGGATAAACATATGGATGATAATGCATAGTGTAGGTTGATGCACTTCAGATTGGTTTCACAGGTCAGCGCAACATTGAGGGCTGAAGGGCCTGTACTGCTGTTATGTTCTAGGTTTGGTCCAACTTGCAATGGAGTAAAACATGTCCTGAAGTTAGTTAAGACCATTTAACATTTTTCTGACACTGGTAGTTAGTAATGTGGATCATAGAAATATAGAGAGCTAGAAATCAATTTTTTTTTAAAAAGGACAAGTGTTTTCTTGATTGATACTGAACCTATTTGAATCTGATTATCAAGCATGGTTGTAATATGTTGACACAATCTCTGCAATAAATATGAAGTGCACATTTTATCTTCATTTGAGACTCTGGTGTTGCTAGCTGGACCAGCATATACTGCCTATTACTAATTGCCCCTTGATGGTGATGAAGTACTGCCCTGAACTGCTGCAGTCCATGTGCTGTGGGTTGACCCACAATGCACTTAGGAAGGGAATTCCAGGATTTTGACCCAACAATACTGAAGGAACGACGATTTATTTCCAAGTCAGGATGGTGACTTACTTGGAGGGGAATTTCAGGGTATGGTGTTCCCATGTATCTGCTGCTGTTGTCCTCCTAAAGGATGTGGTCGTGGGTTTGGTTGGTGCACACTAAGGATCCTTGGTGAATTTTTGCAATCTAGTTTGTCGATAGTCAGAAGTCACGCAACACCAGGTTATAGTCCTACAGGTTTATTTGGAATCACACGCTTTTGGAGCACTGCACCTGACAAAGGGGCTGAACTCCAAAAGCTTGTGATTCTAAATAAACCTGTAGGACTATAACCTGGTGTTGCGTGACTTCTGACTTTTTCCAGCACCTCCATATCATGCTGCTGGTGATGGTGTTGAAGGGAGTGAATGTTTGTTTGTGGATGTGGTAGCAATCCATTCTCTTTCCGTTCTGGATAGCAATACGATCTTTGAATCCTTTGTCTTGGATCTGTAATGTAAGGACTGTCTTGTTTATTGTTCCGAAATGGTGGACTGAATTCCCAGACCTGTTTTAAAAACCTGTTTTAGAGTGGCTGCAGTTTTGAAAGTGAGTAACCTGATCCCAATGGCAGGCTCTATAAAGAGCTGTTTGAACAGGCAGTAATTGTCTACAGTCGGAGCTTCAATCTGGGGCTGAGGGGGCTAATCTTATGTCGCTGTTAGCAACTAGGTGACTGTAACTCACTAGTTTGTGGATCAATAACAATGTTTTTCGCTTGGCACCCTCTCTGTGGTTGGCTCTTGGTGGCTGTGCAGCTTGATGTTGGAAACCTTTTGAAGGAAAAAGGATGTACAGATCTTCCAGCCAAGAATCCTCTTGTTCTCAGCACTCAAACTCAGTTTAAACTTTAAAACAAAAGTATGTACTCTTCCTGCAGCAGGTGCTATGAGCTGTGACTTTTTGCACTGATAAATTTTCCAAGTGAACCAGCCACTTTGTACCTCTTACAAACTAGCAAGAGCCTCCACAGACAGCTGCATGTCCAGGGCCAGGCTAGCTGAAGATAGATCATCTCAACATCAGAACTGGGAAACAGAGATCACTGAGATAACAAGGTGTGGAGCTGGATGAACCCAGCAGGCCAAGCAGCATAGCAGGAAAGCTTCATGTTTCGGGCCTAGACCCTTCATCAGAAATCACTGATCACTGAACTGACTTTCAGTTTTTCTAAAACAAACAGAAGCTGCTGGAAAAGCTCAGCAGGTCTGGCAGCACCTACGGCGAGAAATCAGTTCATGTTTCAAGTCAAATGACCCTTCCTCAGACCCTTTTCTGATTTGTCTGTAGATGCTGCCAGACCTACTGAACCTTTCCAGCAATTTCTGTTTTTGCTTCTGATTTACAGCATCCTGTTGCTCATCTGAGAGACACTTAATACATAGACGAAGCTAAGTGGAGATACTTAGAGCCTTATAAGACTATAATTCATTTATTACGTACTGAAATGAATAACACACTTTTTTCTCTACTAGAGATATCTTAATCACTGTCTTTCACTGCCCTGATTCTGTAACTAAACCCAAACATTATTACCTGGGAGAGTTCACAGCTGGCCAGGCTGAAACTGCTCAAACTCTTCACATCTCCTCTCGTAGGGTACCTTCTTCCAACTTAGTTTTTGAAGGGCTCTGGAACAAAAGGGATTTCTTCAGGCTTTTTATACAAGTCTCTGTGCCGAGTACACTGCTTACTGGGATTTATGCGTGCACATGACCAATCCTGAACATATTGTCCAGATGTGTGCTGCCTTTTGGACTCATCCGTGCACGTGAGCAATCCTAAATATTTTGTCCAAATGTACACCTTATCGGGGAGCAAGCAGTTCCTGGTTTTCTGCAGTTTTAACTCTTAGCAGATCTGACTGACTCAGCGTACTTCCACTCAAAGCAGTCCATTGTTAGGCCTTTTATCAGTTCCAGTTACCTTCAGCCTTGTCCAACATCTCCCCCCATTTGATCCAAAGATTTAAGGATCATCCCTATTGGGATTGCTAAAATCCCCAGGGCACCACCAGACAATGTTTACCCTCTTACAATGATGTATTCTCAATGAAGCATTACTTCAGTTGTGTTACCTAAAATGCCATTTAGATCATTGTTTAGGTTTGACTATAGTTTTGATAAGTACAATGTTACAAATCAGTCTCAGACTGTTGCAAATCCATCATTATACACATTCCCCATCTTATATGATACACAATATCAATACAAATGACAAATAAATGAATAGTAAGAAATACTATGTACTAACTATATTTACATTCTTCTACCCTATAATCCATTACAAAACCTCTTCCATACAAACTATCTTTTGGTATCTCAGACCTAACCCCTTTGTCAGTCCCTTCCATTTCTTAACCTTGCATTTTAAGAAACAAATTAAGACTATTACAATAAGAATAAATAATATAATAAATTGTAATCAACAATCACATGGGACATAATTCTGATCCAAAGAAGGACTTGAGTATTCAGTCCCCAATTCCAAATTTTACTCCAGAAACTCAGCCTGCAAATTTCTACTTGCATTTTCTGCATGGGTTTTACTGTCCTTCTCATGCATAGCCTATTTATGGATAACTTCCTTTGCCTCAAAAATGAGGTTCGCCCAGTCTGCAGTGAAGTTTGATATAGGTGGAAGTTCCGTAGCTACAAATCACTAAATTGCCATCTGTATCATTTGGGTGGTTTCACAACAGGCTCTGGCTTAAACAAAACTTTGTCTCTTCTGCCTTGATCATTAGCCACATTGCTGATTTGCCACATTCTGTCCATCTAAGTTATACCATGTCCTTCCTTTTTCCATTTCCTGAGGTTGCCATGGCAACATAGGTTTTTCCCAAGAGTTTGGTTATTCACTGGCAGGATAGATGAACAGTTCTCAAAAGGCAAATCCACATGGAGTTAACTCTTCTCTGATCATTTATTCTGGACATGCCCAGTGATTTCCACCTTGATGGCATCAAGGCAAATCCACCCCCCCTCCTCCTCCCCCCCCCCCCCCCCCCAGATCCTTCTACAACAATAGCATGAGTTGGTGGGTTACTTCATGATATCATGGTATACGCCCACATTATGAACTTGCATTGGGGACGTGTCTGATTGTTCCCATGTTTGGGTATATGAAGCACCACACCAGTATATAGCGGACCTTTATTATCATCACAGGTACTCAAGACCCAGTTGGTGAGAGAGATTTCTGAGGTGACATAGGGGTGTCTCTCCCCTGCCCATGTCCTCAATTGCTCATCCGACACCCAGTCTGGTACTCTTAGCATCTAATTGGAACATATTTGTAAATTGAACTAAGAAAACATTGGCCAAAATAGTGCAGATTAAACCTATCCAAGCCAGAAGTAGATGGAATAATGAAAGATAAGTGGGTACAACAGTGAGTTGAGTGTAAAAGAAACAAATGATGTGGCTGCAAATAATAGGAAGAAAGAAACAACAAAATAAGGCCTACTTTGATTCCAAGACAAAGCCAATGGAGCTGCAGGTGGGGTAATGGATAATGGATAACAATACCTGTACATCAAAAAACATCCTTCCTGGCCCCTAGGTTTGCAGGGGCATATGAAGTGATAGACACCTTCTCCCAACATTGTGTGTAAATGGTGATAATTATCCTGGCCCCCTCCAGATGGTTTTAACTGGTTAATATAATACCAGCCACTGTTGTTAGAGGCTGTTAGCACTTTTGTACACCAATGGACTTACTTTGTCTATCACTGTACTGGTCCTGTGTGTCTAAGGGCTGCCTTCCGGTCACTTCTGTCAGGGTTATTTTGGGCACATATCAGACAATTTTTCACACAATTCCACATCCCTTTCATTCGTGGCCACCAGTGTACCATTTTCAACCTCTCCAAGGTGTTTTCCAACCCTTGGTGTTAAAATATATCATGATACCAATAAATATTCTGATTCCTTTCTCTCTCTGGTATTACAAATTTCCCTTCACACAGCACTTGCATCCTCTTTTATATGTAAGCCTTTTAGTTCCTTAAATTCCTCTGGCTCCTTGCCTTCTAATACTTTTTGTAATTCTTTATCCTTTCTTTGTTCTGCTGCTAAGTCGATTGGGGCCACATCTTTCTTTCTGTGCTCCTGTTTCCTAGATCTGCAGCTGCCATTCTTCTGCCATTGCCCCTTGTTTGGCTGATCTGTCTGCTTTTCTATTTCCCTTTGGTGATAACTTAGAATGAACTTTTACTTTTATCACTCCGATTCTGACCCATAGGTCACAATATGGTGAGGATAGGAACTGCACCCCCTCCACAATAACACTCTACACTAGAGCCCCCCAGGGATGTGCCCTCAGCCCCCTACTGTACTCCCTTTATACCTACAACTGTTGCCAAATTCCAAACGAACACCATCTACAAATTCACTGACGACACCACCGTTAGATGGCTATCTAACAACGAGTCAAACTACAAAGGGAGATAGAGGGCTTGGTGGTGCAATGAAAATAATCCGTCTGTCAATGTCGGCAAAACTAAAGAACTCATCGACTCAAAGAAAGGAGGAGAACGATCCCCCACCTACATCAACAGAACTGAGGTTGAGAGGGTGAAGAGCATAAAGTTCCTCAGCGACGATAACCGACGACCTGTCCTGGACTTCCCACGTAGATGTGACTGTCAAGAAGGCACAACAACACGTCGTCTTCCTCAGGCAGCTCAGGAAATTTGGCATGTCCATAAGGTCCCTCACCAACTTCTACAGATGCACCATTGAAAACATACTGTCCGGGTGCATAATGGCCTGGTATGGCAACTGCTCTGCCCAGGACCGGAAGAAACTACAGAAGGTGGTGTGCACAGCCCAGACCATCACAGAAGCCAACCTTTCATCCATGGACTCCATTTATATGGCTCGCTGCTGCAGAAAAGCTGCCAACATCATCAAAGACCCAAAACAACCTGGTAATGATCTCCTACAACCTCTTCCATCAGGCAGAAGGCACAGAAGCCTGAACACACGCACAAGCAGGTTCGGGAACAGCTTATTTCTGGCCGTTATCAGACTGTTGAACGGACTTTAGCATAACATAATGTAACTTGCAATGTAACTGTATGCCTCTGTTGAAGTGTTTTTGATCTGTACATTTCCTTGCTGTGATATTCCTGGACCACTCATAAACAATGCTTTTCATTTGTATTTCAGTACACATGACAATAAAATCAATCGATCAATGAAATCAATTTTGCCCTCTTGCCTTTTCAAAGATGTACCTCAGCAATGGGACAGACAGTAGGACCTTTCCCACCTGCTGATACAAAGCCTCTACCCTCTGTAAGGGTAGGTATTCTGTTAGACTGTTGCACAAGTACGTATTATCTGAATAGAGTAGATCCTGGGGGGGAAGTTTATCTGGGTAGCTCATTAAATATGCCACAGCTGCCAACTCAGCTGCTTGAGCACTCATGGTCTTTGGCAGCTTGAGGGTTATGCTATCCAATTCTCGTCCTTGCTCATCATCCACGAGGATGCCACAACCAGTTTTCCATCTGGTACAGACAAAGAGCCATCAACAAAAATTTAAGGGTGATTTATTATTCCCTCGCTGTTCTCCTATTTTTGTCTTTTGTCTATCTCTTGGATATTCCCTCTCTCCTCTTCACCAGTATTCCCTCCTCTTGTGTTTTGATACACATGGTCCCTTGGGATCATTTGCTGTCACTACCTGACACTCATGGGGTGTCCCCTGGTAAATTAAGTTATCTGCTAACCTAGTAGTACTCTTCAGTGTTTTTACCTCTGGTTTTCCCTTGTAATAACAGCATCTGTCTAGCAATTCCTGTTTTGGCTAGCTGTGCCATCATTAGTACGTCTGTCCAGCAATGGGTGTATGTTCCGTCAAAATTGTCAGCAGGTTCAACTCTACAATGTGGGTAAAATGTTGTACTGCCCAGAATACTGCTAATAAATGCCCTTCACATACTATGTACCCCTGCTCTACTGGTGTGAGCACGTGCAAGGCGTAGCCTACTGGTCTCAACTGACCATGTACCTCTTGCAATAAAACCACTGATACTGTGGAGTCATGTTGCAGCCATCTCCACAGAATGGAGTTTTAAGGCAGGAACACTCACCAAACCCTACTTCAAAGCTATAATTGCTTGTGTTCTGGCTTCCATTCCCAGGGGATATTTTTCTTCGGTAACACCACTAGTGGTGCTGCCTTTGTGGCAACACCATCAATATGGTCTCTACAATACCCATTCAAGCCCAAAAATGATCTTAATCGCTTCACATCTGTTGGGATAGGAAGGCTAGCTACTGTTTCAATTCTTTGTTTGTCTATCTCTCTCCCAGTGTAAACATCACTAAGTAACTTGCTCCCTGCCTCATAATCTGAGCCTTTTTGGATTCACTTTTTTAACCCAAGCTCCTTGAGCAGTTGCAACAACTCATTCGGGAGATGATGATCCTGTTTGCAGAAGAAAGTCATCAACATATTGTATCCGGCAGTCTGGTCTAAAGTCCCACAACCCATTGCTCAACCATTTCTGAAATACTGTTGGGGAGTTGTGAAATCCCTGTGGCAAAGCTGTCCATGTGTATTGCTGTCACTGAAAGGTAAAAGTAAATTTATAATCCAATTCCTTGGACAAAGGGATTGACCAAAGTCCATTACTTACATCCAGTACTGTAAACCACTGTGTGGCTTCACTCTGTTTAATCATGGTTTCAGGCCTAGTAGCCACTATGGATGCTGTAAAGAGTGTTCCTTATTTCGTTCTCAATAATCAATAGCCGACCACCAACTCCTGTCCAGTTTATTTACTAGCCAAATAGGGTGAATTGTTCGTAAAGGTGAGTCACCTTAACTCTGCCTTGTGCTACCAGACTTTGTGCAACCTTTTCTATATCACCTTCACCCTGCTTGGGGAATCCATACTGCGTTTGGGGCTTTGGATCTGGGCCCTGTATACACCTCCCCTTGCGTCTGTCCAACAAACATGCTTATGTTTGGCAAACACTTCCCAGTTTTGTCCAATAATTCCTTGTACTATCAGGTCCTCACTCATATCAGTAGGACTGATCCAAATTTCTCCCACTGTACACACACTCTCTTTATACTGTCCTGCAGGGATTTCAGCCAAAAAAAAACCTGCTCCTCACTTATTCCTGGCCTCTGCCATATCCTACAATTCACTGAATCAAAGCACAGTCCTGTTCTGGCCATGTAAACAATTCCCAGAATATGCTGTTGATTTGCTGGGAGTTTTGTTAATACTATCGGATGCATCAACTCTACTTCTCCTATTTTTACATTTTAAAGGTCTAGTCACTTCTCCTAGAAGAGAATGTCCTATAAAACCACTGAAGATTCACTATTTACAATAGATATGTTCAGGGGTGGCGCAGGATTCCCCCTGTGTCCCGAAGGAAAGTGATAGGGCAATCTCCTACCCTACTGTTCACTGAGGGTTTCCCTGTTCCATCCTGTTTTGCATCACATCCAGGAGGCCTGAGACTGTCATTTTGGGGTTGGGATAAAAACTGCTTGTTGCTCCAATTGGTTGCACATTGTTCTGTGGCATAGACTGGAAACAAGGGTTGGACCTGCCCCTCTGGGAGTTTGGATGATCTTTGGCATAGTGTCCTTCCTAGCCACAATTGAAACACTACCATGAGTTCCCAGGGGTCCTAACACTCCCTGCAGCCATCGTTGGGGCTCCATGCCCACGTCCTCTTTCTGCCACTTGATGGGGCGATGGTGGTCCCCTTGGGACTGGTCCCTTTTCCTTTATTTCTCCAGGTTACCCTTTGATGTGTAAGAGGCGCAATTTGTTCTCCCTGAGGCTTGTCCTCCCAACTCCTTCTCCCAAGCTCTGACCATTTTCCTCACCACCCACGCCCCAGTGTGTGTGTTGTCAGAGGTCAAACATGTCACATGCCTTTTGCAACGCCCCTCTCCCATGGGATGCCAGTGTACAGAAACATCGATCATCAAAAGGTGCAGCTAAATTTTACCGGTCTAGCCCTGGGCCATATATGCTGTGGAACATATACACTGTGGAACACTAGCCAGTTTTGCGCCAACACAGTTGAGTGCTCCCCTTTCCCCTGTCTACTCTTATTCAGGGCTTCCACTGGGTCACATCTAGTAGATCCTATAGCCATCAGTACAGCCTCCTTTAACTCGTCTAATGTTCCCCTTCCTGCCTTTTATGGCTCGGCCAAAGCTGAATATATAGTGTGATGGAGACACATCAGGATTAGTTTATTCTCTTCCTCATTATCTAAGCCGTGCTTGTGGACAACTTGGGACAGCTCCCGGGAGTCAGTCCCAGGCTGACAACCTCCTTTACACTTAGCTATATCTCCTAGCTGTTGAACATCATAAGGGGCAGTGTATGTATGTCAGGTTGTTGTGGTCGCCCTCCTGGCACTACTGGCTGTTTCTCCTAGTGATCAGGGGTTCCAAAGGGACAATGGGACTTTCTCCTGCCTATCCCTTCACAGGCAGACCCCATTCCCCTCGGATCTCCTCTCCATATCAGGCTGCTTCATCTGCTGGCCCTCATCATTCGACGTCAAAATGTTCCTCCGATCCCTTTTGGGCGGGCTGTAAATGCACATATTATCCCTCTTTGTGCAGATATCTGAGTCTGTAACTTCTCTACCTGCATCATACATTTTGTATGATCACCAAAGGACCCCTTTCACTCTCGCGCTGACTTATGCACTACATTCATTGCTGTTTTCAAATCGCCTCACTGTTTCTTTAACTCTTCCGTCTGCATGTGAGCCCTTTTACTTTCCTCTTCACTTTTCTCCTTTTCCCTTATCAGTTTCTCACTTGACATTTGATACTGGTTCTTATGCACGTGGTCTACATCTCTGGCTTTTTAAATTCCCGACCTTCTCAATCTCTTATCACTTCTTTAATCTCAGCTATCTCTGTTCGCAGTTTCAGCCCTTACTGCTGCTTTTCTGCCCAGTCTTTTAACATACAACCTATTGCTGGAGCTTTCTGCACTTTCTCAAATTGCCTTTTTGTATCCATATCATCTTTAGCCATACTCCAGAGAATATCCCCATGTATTCCCATTCCCGTACAGCTCTGACTGGGATGCCAAAGTACTTTGCCAATTCCCAGCCATGTACTGTTGGAGAAATCCTCTCCAGCCAGAACCCCCTGAACCCACCATTCTCTCTTAGGGCTAACTTTCTTAGTATGTCCACAGTTCTTTTGTCTTTCTCACTGCCAAATTTCCAAATCCTCCTTCCCGGCACCCACTTAATCCTGGCCCTAACGTGGAGCGACAGCTCTCTCAATTTCAGGCTCAGGCAGGGTGTTGGAAAATTCAGAGGTTACCCTGTCCAGCATCAGAAAGTTAAAAGTTGCTTCTTGTCGACTCCCACCAGAGATGACAAAATTATGTTGCCCATCTCTGAGAACACTTAATACATAGACGAAGACGTTGCAGAGATACTTATAGCTCTATAAGACTGTAATTCATTTATTAAGTACTGAAATGAATAATACACTTTAACTACTAGAGATATCTCAAACACTGTCTTTCACTACCCTGAATTCTGTAACTAAACCCAGATATTATTACCTGGGAGAGTTTGCAGTTGGCCAGGCTAAAACTGCGCAATGCCTTCACCACACCTCCTGCTGTAGGGTACTTTCTTACAACATAAGTTTTTTGAAGTGTTGTTGGACAAAGGGATTTCTTCAGGCTTTTTATACACAAGCCTCTGTTCTAAGTACCCCTACACCTACCCCCTCACCTCCATTCCAGGCCCCAAAAAAACCGTCCACGTTAAACAGATGTTCACCTGCACATCTGCTAATGTGGTCTGTTATATCCGCTGCTCCCGATGTGGCCTCCTCTACATCGGGGAGACCAAGTGGAGACTTGGAGACCACTCTGTGGAACACCTACGCTCGATTCATGACAAATGACTGCACCCCCCCAAGTCGTGAACCACTTAACTCCCCCTCCCACTCCCAGCACGACATGGCCATCCTGGGCCGCCTCCAGTGTCACAATGATGCCATCCAGAAACTGAAGGAACAGCACCTCATATTTGGCCTTAGAAGCCTACAACCCAATGACTTAAATGTGGGCTTTACTAGCTTCAAAATCTCCCCAACCTCATCCCAAGACCAGCCCCCCCCTCATCCCCACCTCCTTGACCTGTCCATCTTCCCTCCTCACTGACCAACCCCCACCCCCACTTCCTACCTACACTCACCTTTACTAGCTTCATCCCCGCCTCCTTGACCTGTCCATCTTCTCTCCCACCTATCTGCTCCACTATCCACCTTCTATTACCGCGCCCCCCTCTCTATTTATTTCAGAGCCCCCTCCCCCTTTTCTGAAGAAGGGTCCAGACCCGAAACGTCAGCTTTCCTGCTCCTCTGATGCTGCCTGGCCTGCTGTGTTTCTCCAGCTCCACACCTTGTTATCTGTTCTAAGTACATTGCTTACTGGGAATTATGCGTGCACATGACCAATCCTAACACATTGTCCAAATATATGCCTTCCTTGGACTCATCCAAGCATGTGAGCAATCCCAAATATTTTGTCCAAATGTATACTTTATCAGGGAGCGAGCAGTTCCTGGTTTTCTGCAGTTTCATCTCTTAGCAGATCTGACTGACTCAGCGTACTTCCATTCACAAAGCAGCCCATTGTTAGGCCTTTTATCAGTTCCTGTTATCTTCCAGTTATCTTCAGCCTTATCTAACAACCCGCAGTCTTTTGGGGTTTTTATTCCAGTTTTTCAACCTACCCACTATACACTATTTTCCCTGTTTGTTTATGTATGGGGATTGGTGTTTTAGTTTATAAACCAATCCTTTATCTGTTGCAGCTGCAGGTAACAACTCTTGTTAGTACTGAAGCCTGGTCCATGCCTTCTGTCAACGTTGGGCTGAAAGTTAGGTGAATCAGGGTACTATGTACAATTTTAAAACAACTTTAACATTTGTGACAACTCCAGGAATAGCAAAGTTCTATTTACAGTGCACTACCTCAGGGGATTGTAACAGGAAATTATGGCGGAAAACTCAGATTGTTCAGAGATTTGAAGTCATGCCTGCTGTGCCAAATGAATCTTTATAACGTAATGACTAGTATTCTAAACAATATCTCCAATCAACTGCTCATGATTAAAACACCAGGTGACAACTTGTTTTTTTTTTTGATCTATGCACAGTTCTTATCAGTCATCTCGAATTCACTACAGCAGACTGGAGGCAATTCACCCTCATTCCTGAGTGATTACTAAGAACCATCCTGAGTTGTTACCATTAATTCTTCTTGACATCTCCCGATGTGGTGACAAGCCTCAATCAAATAGACATAGAATCATTCAACCTGTATCTTAGCCCAGTCAGCTAAATTTCACACTCCAGCAAACCTAAAGCATCTCAGAATGACCAAATTAACCATCTCCTTTTCTCTAGAGGATTTATGTGGTAACAAAATGTGTATAAATTTTTTTAAAAACTCTAATCCACGTGAGGTGAAGCTGCGCTGATTAATTCTCCATGCCTACCTCAAGAAGACTCAAGTACGCAGATTAACTTAATGTTTCTTCAAACGATTTCAATCTTCATTTCAAACTGGCTAAACAAAATTCTGTCTAATGTTCTGGCCAACTCTGCCTGGCTCTGTTCCACCTTTGTTCATATAGAAGCCTTTACACCCCTCCAGGGACCCAGGTAACGATCTGGGGACTCAGGTCTGAATCCCGCCACGGCAGATGGTGGAATTCAAAGTCAATAAAAATATCTGGAATTAAGAATGTAATGATGACCATGAATCCATTTCCAATTGTTGGAAAAACACATCTGGTTCACCAATGCTCTTTAGGGAAGGAAACCGCCATCCTTACCTGGTCTGTCGGACATGTGAATCCAGACCCACAGCAATGTGTGGTTGACTCTGAACTCCATCTGGGTAATTAGAGATGGGGCAATAAATGCTGCTTAGCCAGAGACCCCCTCATCCCATTAACGAATAAGGAAAAAAAAGTTACAAATTCAAATGTTGCACAGCAATGAAATATAAACAAATGTTCCACTCAAGATCTTCCTTCTGTCCTGTCTATCGGAATCTGTTTATGCGCTTTGGTCTGCTTTCAGGGCTGATACAGGCCTTTGTAGTGTAAGAAGTTCCTTTCTGATCATATGGATCCTGGGAGTTCAGCTGAAATGTGCCTTTCACTCTACTAGCCATCTTACTTCTGTTGGAATACTTTTTTAAAATAAAATCATATTTGAGTCCTGCTACAAAACCAAATACTAATCCAACATGTGCATATCTAAGACACCATTTTAAAAATGTACACTGCCTAAAATGCTCCAAGTTTTAACCTAGAATAGCCTAACAAAAGGGCATTTATCAAGTGACCACAACAGGCATGCCCCAGTGGATAGATGTCTGCTGAGTGCAGGGTTTGTTACAATGCCCCTGACCCAAACCAGTAGTCATTACTCTCCAACTTCACTCACACACACACACACATACACATGAGTCACTTGGGTGAAAGCTGCCAGAACCTGTGGAAACGTACTTTGGCGCATTCAGGAGAGGAAATTAGAGCATAATTACAGCAGGAAATGCTTTTTCTCTTTCTCATGTGTTTTTGCTTGCTGACTTAGTTATTTGACTTTGTTCAGATTTCTAAACACAAACTGGATTGGACTTAATGTCTGTGCGTGGAGCCTCTAATCTGACAATTCCAACCAAAATGGGCCATGTTTTGTCTTGCTTTCTCTTGAAGTTTTTGATTATGCCTTGTCTTAGGAATGTGTATGCCTCAGAACCAACCCATATGAAAGTGTCCTTCTGTTTTTCTGCAGCCTGAGTTACCAGATGCACACTTTATTATTACAAACTGTGATTATGAACCTTCTTGCAGTTTGGCTGTTAGTAAAACCACGTGATCTACGGAGAAAGGGTTTTCAATGTATGTGTTTGAGCTACATGTACTTGCAGTTTGTTACATCAACATAGCACTTCTTTCTATCACCACCCCCTACCCACCTCCCCACCCTGTAAAAGACATTCTTATTGCACAATATTCAGACTGCATTGAGGAACATTGTAGTCTGACTCCCTCCAGTTTCTCATTGCACCCACCCCTCAATGCGGACTCATAGGTTGTCATCTGTAATATACTATGGCACCATTCACACAATCATCATTGTGCAAGCTTCATTTGTAAATGTTAAAGGAATATCCTGTCCTTGGGTATGTTAGTGCCAGTTTGCAGAATATTGTCCAGAGAGGTTTTAGTACTGTTATCTCTACCTCAAATCTCCATCTCCCACCAAGATTAACACCTGTAGGCCATGAGTTCACTTAACTATCATTCTGTCCCAGAGAAGCTTAACTCCTGCTTCCTTCAAAATCAGAGCAAATAAACAGTACAACATTGTTTTCAGTCGGTTTGTCTTTTCAGTTTTGGATTTGGGTTTTTTTGCCTTGATGCTTTCACACCCTTCCTGTTTTCACTTCTAGATAGTAGGAATGGCAGATGCTAGTGTCAGAGATAACACAGTGTGGAGCTGGAGAAACACAGCAGGCCAGGCAGCATCAGAGGAGCAGGAAAGCTGACAGTTCAGGTCTGGACCCTTCTTCAGAAAAAAGGGTTTTTTTTATCTGAAGAAGGGTCCCAACCCGAAACATCAACTTTCCTGCTCCTCTGATGCTGCCTGGCCTGCTGTGTTCCTCCAGCTCCAGTCTGTGTTATCTCTGTTTTCACTTCTAGTTTTCTACCTGGTTACATTGAAGGAAATCCAACTTAGCCGAAAGAAAAAGGTGCTGGAGGAAATAATGGAACTGAAATCTGATAAATCCCCAGAGCCTGGTATTAAACCTCTCCAGGTTACTAAAGCAGGTTACCAGGGGTATAGTACATCTGCTGATTGTCCTTGTCCAAAAGTTTTTGGATTCTGGAACCAGCCCAGCAGATTGGAGAGTGGCAAATGTAAATCTCAGCCCTTCGTTTTTGAAAGAAAAAGGGAGAGAATAGAAATTAGATTAGTTATCTTAGTATCAGGAGGATGAAAAATGCAAGAATCTATTACAAACAACAGTGCACTCAACCCATCACTGGGACTAGAAAAGTCAACATGGATTTCTGAAAGGGAAGTCATGTTTGACTAAGAACTTCTTCAATGTGGCCATCTGCCCAGAGTTAGCGTCATGCCTTAGCCCCCCACCCCACACACCAGGCCTTGTTACCACATAGCCTGCCATTACACACTGCCTGTTGTTAGTCACTAACAGTCCCCATTAACAACTATTCACCGTCCCAGCCTGATCGCTATCAACTCATTTGTCTATCCAACTGTCTTCTCTCTCTCCGGGCTGTATCCCCACCTATCGCTTACTCCCTATCATCCCCCTCCCTATCTTCTGCATATGAACTGACATCTTCCCAGCTACCATCAGTTCTGAGGAAGGGTCACCGGACTCAAAACATCAACTCTTGATATTTTGCTTCACAGATGCTGCCAGACCTGCTGAGCGTTTCCAGCAACTTCTGTTCTTGTTCACATTTGACTAAATTGATTGGAATTAAGGATGCAATTAGTAGAATAGATAAAGGAGAACCACTTGGTGTGGATGTTGATGAAGTCCCTCAAGAGGCCAGTGTGCAAGACATAGAATTGGGTGTGATGTACTGGCATGGTTAGCAGACAAGAAACAAGAGGTATAAATTTTTGTACTTTGGTGTGGAAGACAGTGACAAGTGGGGTTGTACAGGAATTATGCTTGATCCCTAGCTACTCTCAATACCAGCATCAACAATGAGGGAATGAAATGTAATATTTCCATGTTTGCTGATGATGTGAAGCTGGGTGGAATTCTGAATGGTAAGGAGGATGTAAAGATGTTGTGAGTGGTTAAAGATGTGGGGGATGCAGTATAATATAAGTGTTAAGTAATCCACTTCAGTTGGAAAAATAAAAATAGCACAGTATTATTCAAATGAAGGATCAGACAGTGTAGATACACAAACAGACCTGGGTGTCTTTTTACACCAGCCGCTGAAAGGTAAGCATGCACATGGAACAAGAAGTTCGGTAAATGCAATGTTAGCCATTATTGCAAAATTATTTGAGTACAGGTGGCAATATCTTGCTGCAATAGTACAGGGATTTGGTGAGACCACATCTGCAGTACTGTGTACACATTGGATATCCTTACCCAAAGGTGGAACACAACAAGTATTCACCAGACTGATTCCTGGGATAGCAGGATTGCGGTATGAGGAAAGATTGGATTGACTGTGTCTGTATTCACTGGAGTTTAGAAGAATGAGAGAAGATTGCAATGAAACCTTTAAAATTCTGATTGGTCTGGACAGACTAGCTGCAAGGAGAATGTTTCCCTGCGTCAGGGAACTTCATGTAGCTACTTCCCTGTAGGGTCTCAGGAAGTACTGAAACATTTCTTCTTTTAGTGGTGAACCTGTGATGTTCCTAACCTCCAATCAGCCCAGTGGTGAAGTCACTGAATGTATTTAAGAACTAGATTACTAGATACTGAAGGTGTCAAGAGGTACGGGGAAGGAGCAGGTAGAGGGCATTGACATAGAGGATCAGCCATGAGTGTATTAACTGGTGGAACAGGCTTTATCAGCCGAATGTCCTTCATCTGTTCTTATTTTCTACGCTTTTAATCTATCTTCTGAGGTTGTGATTTGCATATCTTCCTGCTTTTGTTCTGATCTGCAGCTGCCATTTCATGCAAAATGGGGAAGTCAGACATTGACTTGACGATTAATGCCTGATTGAACCTTGTTAGTGCAAGAAATCAAGTTAAGTTTTGTGAGTGTACAGCCAGTATGTACCTGTTTGTCACACTTTAACCAGAGCACCTCTGCTCTTATGATTAATTACAGAAATTGTGGGTTTTTTTTCCACTTTGAATTTGGTATTTTTAAGTGACACAGCAGATGAGCGATCCTTCACTGTCAAATGTGGGAGGTAAAGTTACAGAATGTTGTATGTGCACTGGGTCTCAAAGAGCAATTTTATCCAGTCCAACTTTCCCTGGCCTTCTCCATACAGCCCTGCACATTCCTCTTCTTCAGCCGATCACACAATTCCCACTCCAACACCCTGATGGTTCCTGCCTCCAGCACTCACACTCAGGTGGCTCATTCCAGATCCTAACCACTTACTGCATGAAAGCATTTACCCACATTTCTCCATTGCCTTTAAATCTCGTCTGCTCTGCCTGTTTCTTTTTTCCTCCCTTCTGTCGTTCTCTTCTCCTCTGTTTTCTTGGCCTCTGCCTGGTGTGTTGGCAGTGGCCAGGTTTGAAAGCGATGGCAGCCAGGAAGAGACCATGTGGAGGGCCAATGCGCTGGTCTGCTGTAGAGAGCCTTCGGAGAGACTCCTGAGATGTTTGTCTTGTTAACTGTGCTTCCTGTTTTTCTGACCTTTGGCTATACAGTGTGTATAACTTCTTCTTCCTCATTTCTCTGTTCTGTAAGTAAGGATTCTGTACCTAAAATGGCACCGTGTGTTGGTGACACTGTAACACTGTAACTAATCTTGTAACTGAAGTACCTTTTGTACCTAAGATGGTTCTGCGGGTGGTGACAAACTTTTCACTGCACTCATTCGAATACATGTGACAATAAAGCTAATTCAATTCATTTAATTCGTTCATTCAGGAAACAGGAGCAGATGAGGGCCTTTCAACCCATCAAGTCTGCTCTGCCATTCAGTGAGATCATGCTGATCAACTAATCCTCAACTCCATTTTCCTGCCTTTTCCCTATGACCCTTGTTTCCCTTATGATTAAAAATCTGTCTGTTTTGAGACTCTGCCTGAACAGTCCTCTGTGGTAAAGAATTCCACAGAAGAAATTCCTCTTCCTCTCTGTTTTAAATAGGTGGCCCCTTATGATGTCCCCAGGTCTTAGACTGTCCCATACGGGAGAAACAACCTCTCCACATCTCCCCTGTCAAGTCCCCCTCAGAATCCTGTATGTTTCTGTAGGCTGTCTCTCAATCTTCTACATTCCAATGTGTACAAACTCAACCTACTCAGTCTTTCCTCACAAGACAGTTCCTCCATATCTGGTACCAGCCTGGAGAACCTTCTTTTGAGATCAGTCTAAGCAGCAACACAGCGAACCTGGGGGTGAGCAGCAGGATAAATACCTGAGGAGCGGGGTCAGTCAGACAATGTGAATCTAGGGAGGAATCTGGGGTTGACACCTTGAGTCAGACTGAGCTAGGCTTGGCTGCTCTGCACCCAGGTTTGCAAACTGAGTGAGTCATGTCTGGAGGGAGAGTTTCTATAGCTGTAGTCTGCTTGGAATAGAGAGCGGGAGCCTGGAGTTTGGTGATGAGTGGGTAAGGTTGTGTAATCAGTTCCTAGATTATTGTCTGTAATTAATGAGGTTGACTTTGTTGATGAGTTTCCAAATGGCAGGAGAATTTGGCCCTGTGGATTGCTCCTGCTGCAATATGTGGGAAATCAGGGATACTTCCAGTCTCCATGGTGACTACCTATGCCGGAAGTGTTCAGCGACAACTGCTGATTTGGCACATGGAGTGCCCGGAGATGCAAATGAACTCACTATGAAGCATCCATGTGACTGGCAACATCATGGATAATGTGTTCAGCCAGCTGGACACACCACCAGGAAGGCCTGTACAGGCAAAAAAAGTCAGAGGAAAATGGTTAAGCACGGGCAGGAAGTGCAGGAGTCTCCTGTGGCCATTCACCCTTTCAAACAAGTATAACGTTTTGGATACTGTTCGGGGAATGGCCCCAAAGGGGAAAGCACCTGCAGTAGCCAGATCAGTGGTACCACGACTAGCACTGTTTACAGCAGGGAGGCGAATTGTAGGGGGGAGGTCATGATAGGGGGCTCTATAGTCGGAGGCACAGATAAGCATTTCTTTGGCTGGGACTGAGACTCCAGGGTGGTATGTTGCCTCCTTGGTGTAGGAGCAAGGATATCTCTGAGCAGTGACTGGATATTCTGAAGGAGAGGGTGAGCAGCCAGAAGGCATGATTCATATTGACACGAACGACATAGTTGGGAAGAGAGATGAAATCCTGCAAAGAGACTTTAGGGAGAGAGGTTGGAAGTTGAAAATTGGGATCTCTAGGGTTGTAATCTTGCGCTTACTTTGTGTCACATGCCAGTGAGGCTTGGAATAGGAAGATAGTACGGTTAGATACATGGCTAAAGAGTTGGTGTAGGAGGAAGGGCTTCAGATATCTGGATCACTGGGATCTCTTCCAGGACAGATGGGACCTCTACAAGAATAACATGTCTCACCTAAACTGGAGGGGCACCAATATCCTGGCAGGGAGGTTTGCTAGTGCCCCACAGGAGGGTTTAAGTTCATGTGGCAGGGGGATGGGAGCTAGAGCAGTAGGTTGCAGGTGAAATAACTGGGGAGGAATCTGACTAAGACCAGTGAGACTAAGAGGAAGAACAGGCAGGGAAAGGTTACCGAACGTGGCAGAACTGGTGGTCTGGGGTGTAGTTGTTCTAACATGAGGAATATGATAGTTAAGGCAGATGAACTTCAAGCTTGGATTAATACAAATAACTATGAAGTATGCTCCCAACATGGTGAAGGAAAATAGCAGGCGATAGCAAGAATTCTTGTTTAGATACAAGTTTCTTAGGAGAGGAGGTAGTGCCAGAAAATTGACAGTCTGTTAATGTAATTCTGATATACAAAAAGTGAGCAGAACTAAAACCTGAAAACCACAGGCAAGTCAGTTTAAAGTCAGTGATAGGATAGTGGAATCTACACCAGTGATGGAAGAGCATTGAGGGATAGAAAATATGATTTAAAAAATTAACTATTACGGAGTTCAAACATCATGTTGAATCAACCTGTTTGAATTCTCTGAAGAGTTAGTAGAGTAAACAAGTGCAATGCAGTAAATATTTTATGCTTTTGATAAATGATGACACAGTGAACTCATTATGAAGTTTAGTCAAGGGACAAATAGGTAAATGGATAGCAACTTGGATGAGAAGTAGAAAGCAAAGTGTATGAGTAATGGATTGTAATTTAGTTGAGAGGAAAGTAAAAAGTTGGGTTCCTTAAGCATCAGTGTTCTGGCCACTCTTACTCATAAGTTGCATAATTTATTTGGACGTAGTAACCCAAATTTGCAAAAGATGCCAGACAATAACTAGAAAGAATGCAATATCATACAAGAGGACATTAGGAAACTCGTAGACTTTGCAGTTAAGAGGCAAAGGACTAACATTGCTGAATGAGAGGTGGTGGACATTTGTAGGAACAATGGAAATATTAACTCAGGCTTTAGATTAAAAAGAAATTGAATTGCATTGTAACAGTTCTGGGATTCTATGTTCTTTGAATCACTCTGTGCCTTACTGTCACTATGTAATTCCTCCTAGGAATGGTGCACTGGAGTGAAAATAAAAGGGGTGAGATTGGGGGTTGTGTTGGAGGGACAGGGTAGTATCTTGGTCCAAAAACCTATTAATTCACTTCAGCAATGTCATCTTCAGCTTCTCCATTGTGATTGTCGCCTGCTCATTTCTTTCCTGTGGAATTGAAGAATTTAACGTTGCCACCTTGGGCAGATTATGCTGCACTCCACTTTTAACAAGAAATCCTACTTTTCTTGTTTAAATCTTGGAATTAACAGTTTGAAAATAAATTCCCTCCATTTTAATGTTGGATGTGGTGATGAAATGTGTCGAATTTTATTTATTTAAATACGATTTTATTGGAGACTTGATTTGAAGATCACGTTTGGGTTGTTTTATTTTCTGAGTTTTTGTTTTTATAAAAACAAATAACCAGGTTAGACAGTCATCCTGGACCAGTCGCCTAATCCAGTTTGTGTCAGAGCAGGATACTCTGGAGAGTTACTAGACATTTTTTTTGTACTGTGCTGGTTTGACAAAAGGAAGTGTAAACATTGAAACCAGCTTGTTTTTGGTTCAGGATGGTCAGTGTTGATGTTAGTTTAGAAAATTAAAAGATCTGGAGCAGTTTTAGGGAGACCTGACTGGCTTCAATAGCACAATTTTTCTCCTTTTTGAAAGAAAGGAATTGGAACAGTTCAGAAAGCACAGTCACCTCAATGTTAAATGTTTAGTTTGTGCAACTATCAGACCAGGAATGTTTGGTTAGAAAGCTGAAAGTTATTCAGAAGCTGGGAAGGTATAAGCTCTGTTTTAGGAGTCTTCATGTAAGAAGACTTCATAGTTCACAGGAAAACACTGGGGAGAAACAACTATGTGAACTTGAGAGACAGTGGTCATGCTTTGGATTTGAGTCCCTATAAAGTGATGCTTTTGGAGAATAGATTTTAACTTTGTTTGCTGGGCATTTTAAGATTTGTTTTTAACATTGGCCAAATCTAAATACACCACAACCAGGACATATTTATTCTAGGTCCTGTCTCATCTACACATACCATCAGCTGAGATCATACATTTTGAGTTGAAAGTAACTGGAGTTAGTCTCTTGTGTACCTATAGCAAAATCTTCACTGAAATGTCAGCATTTTGAGGAATAGTTGAATTAACACAGCTGTGATTTAATATAGGTCGTGAGCAGAGAAATACTGCTCCACTTGATTGAACATCTGGTTAAAATGTATAATAAAGATGCCACGATAACCAAGCTAATAAACAATGCTCGGATTCACATCATGCCATCCATGAACCCAGATGGATTTGAAATCACTCAACGTGAAAAACAAGACTGCTCTTTCTCCCAAGGCAGGTAAGAAAGAAAATCTTTACACTGTCACAAAGTGTTGAAAATTGTATTGAGCATTGTGTCCACATTTTTCCATTTTTAAATACACAGCCAGCTTTTAATGCCCATTCCTAATTACCCTGGAGGTCACTCACCACCACCTTCTTTATTCTTGTGGTGTTGGTTTACACAATGCTGTTGGGGAGGGAGTTCAAGGATCTTGACTTTGTGATAGAGAAGAATGAATGATTTGGTTCAGCTTAGAATGGAAGATGGATTAGAAGGGAACTTGCAAAGATGATGTCCAACAGCTCTGCTGCTCTTGTCCTTATAGGTGGTAAAGCTCACAGATTTGGAAGGTACTACCATGGGAGTTAACAAATACGCATGTAACCGCAGGAGTTTAGTAGGACACCTTTTTTAATCTGCTTACTTAAAACATAGAAAAACCGAAAGAACTGCAGATGCTGTAAATCAGGAACAAAAACAGAATTTTAGAATCCCTACAGTGTGGAAACAGGCCCTTCGGCCCAACAAGTCCACACTGAACCTCGGAGTATCCCGACCACACCCATCCCCTTGTAACCCACCTAATCTACACATCCCTGAACACTACAGGCAATTTAGCATGGCCAATCCACCTAACCTGCACATCTTTGGATTGAGGGAGGAAACCCACACAGACACAGGGAGAATGTGCAAACTCCACACAGACAGTTGCCCGAGGCTGGAATTGAACCTGGGTCCCTGGCTCTGTGAGGCAGCAGTGCTAACCACTGAGCCACTGTGCCACCCTTAGTGGAGTTGCTGGAAAAGCTCAGCAGGTCTGGCAGCATCTGTGAAGAGAAATCAGAGTTAATGTTTCGGGTCTGGTGACCTTTCCTCAGAACAGAAGTAGTCCTGAGGAGGGGTCACCGGACCGAAAACGTTAACTCTGATTTTTTCTCCACAGATGCTGCCAGACCTGCCGAGCTTTTCCAGCAACTTCTGTTTTTGTACTTAAAAGATATACTTGCCAAAGAGGGAGTGCAGCAAATAGTCACTAGATCGATTCCTGGGATGATTTGCAGGATCTCTCGTATGCAATTTCCTACTTTCCACAGGTTAAACAGTGACAATCCGGACATGGATGTCTGAGTGGGTGCTTGGGAGCTACAGCTCCGGCTTGACCAGTCTCTCAGGGCATGCTCCAACGGCAGGGGCTGCCTGCATCCTTCATCCAGAGGCTGGCATCGGATATGCAGAGCCCAACCATCTATGTGGCATGTCTCTGACTCACTCATAAACAGCACCTTGGAACTCAGTGACACCACACAGTGCAGTCCTGCTGCCAGGCTGCTCTGTGCTCAGGGTCAGGTTCATGGATCAGTGCACAGTGTATCCTAAAGATTTTTGCTTGCTCTCTTGGCATTCACTCACTCAGTGTCTTATTTGTGTCTTACTGCATCCCTCCTGGCCTTTGAAACATTAATTCTGTTTTCTCTCTCCACAGATGCTGCCAGACCTGCTGAGTTTCTCCAATCGCTGCTTTTGTCTACTTGCCTTCTCTTTTTCACACATTGCTGCTTCATTCAGAACTTACAGCTTCACAGTACTGCTGTCCTAGAAATATAGAAAATAGGTGCTGGAGTAGGCCATTCAGCCCTCTGAACCTGCATGTGATCATAGTTGATCATGCAATCCTAGTATTCCATTCCCACCCTCTCCCCATACCCCTTGATCTCTTTAGCCACAAGGGCCATATCGAGCTCCCTCTTGAATATATCTAAAGAGCTGGCCCCAACAGCTTCCTAAGGGAGAGAATTTCACAGATTCACAACTCTCTCAGTGAAGAAATTCTTCCTCATCTCAGTCCTAAATAGCTTTCCCCTTATTCTTAGACTGTGACCCCTAGTTCTGGACTTCACCAACATTGGGAACATTCTTCCCACATCTAGCCTGTCCAGTCCCATCAGGATTTTGTATGTTTCTATGAGATCACTCCCTCATTCTTCTAAATTCCAATGAGTAAAAGCCCAGTCAATGCCGTCTTTCCTCATACGTCAGACCTGCCATCCTGGGAATCAGTCTGGTGAACCTTTGTTGTTCTCCCTCAACAGCAAGAATGTCCTTCCTTAGACTAGGAGATCAAAACTGCACATAATACTCAAGGTGTGTCCTCACCTTGTATAACTGGAGAACTGCAGCAAGACATCCTTACTCCGGTACTCAAATCCTCTTGGGCATGCCAGCTTGCAGTGACTAGTCCACTATGACACCCAGATCTCGTTGCACCTCCCCTTTTCCTAAACTGCCACCATTCAGATAATAATCTGCCTTCCTATTTTTGCCTCGAAAGTGGTAACCTCACATTTATCCACATTGTATTGCAGATGCCCACTCAACCAGTCTGTCCAGTTACCCTGCAACCTCTTAGCATCCTTAGCATTCCTTTAACTAAATTGTAGCATAGGGTGGCATGGTGGCTCAGTGGTTAGTGCTGCTGCCTCATAGCACCAGGGACCTGGGTTTGATTCCACCCTCAGGCGACTGTCTGTGTGGAGTTTGCACGTTCTTCCCGTGTCCGCGTGGGTTTCCTCTAGGTGCTCCGGTTTCCTCCCATAGTCCAAAGATGTGCAGGTTATTGCCCTTGGAGTTCTGGGATGTGTAGATTAGGGAGGTTACAGGGGGATGGCTCTGAGGTTTGGTGTGGACTTGTTGGGCCGAAGGGCTTGTTTCCACACTGTAGGGATTCTATAATAAAAAAAATCCTCCTCACAGCACCCTCTGCCACCCAGCTTAAGGTCATCTACACATTTGGAGATATTGCATTCAATTCCTTTAACCAAATTGTTAATGTATTTTGTGAACAGTTGAGATCCCAGCACTGAACCGTGCAGTATCCCACTTATCATTGCTTGCCACTCTGAAAAGGGCCAACTCTCCGCTTCCTGTCTGCTGATCAGTTCTCTATCCATGTCGATCTATTACCTCTGATACCATGAGCTTTAATTTTCCTTACTAATCCCTTGTGTGGAACCTTGTCAAAAGTCTTTTAAAAGTCCAGATACACATCTACTGATTCACCCGTGTCTCCTCTACTGGTCACACCCTCAAAAAATTCCAGAAGATTTGCCAAGCATGACTTCCTTTTAGTGAATTCATACTGACTAAGACTGATTCTGTCACTGCTTTCCAAATGCTCAGTTATTACATCTTTAATGATTGACTCCAGCATTTTCCCCATCACCGATGTCAGGCCAACCTGCCTATTATTCCCCATTTTCTCTCTCCCTCCTTTTTACAAGAATGGGGTTACATTAGCTATCTTCCAGTCCATTGGAACTCTTCCAGAGTCTATACGATGCTGGAAAATGATCACCAATGTGTCCACTATTTCTGGGGCCATTTCCTTAAGTACACTGGGATGCAGAGCATCAGGCCCTGGGGACTTGTCGGGTTTTAATCCCATCAATTTCCTCAATGCTGTCCTGTCACAGACACAGCCACATGTAGCTTGCCATGGTTGTTGGTGATCAATCATAGTCATCCAACGCATTGACTCTGCACCAATAGTAACCACCACGAAAGGCGTGCTAATCCCAATTTCCTGCACTTGCCCCATATCCTTGAATATTATGATATTTGAAGTACTCATCCAAGTATTTTTTAAAGGTTGTAAGCTTTCTGGCCTCCACCAGCTTCCCAGGCAGTGGATCAAGATTCCCACCACCTGCTGAGTGAAAATGTTTTTTCCCAAATTCTCTCTGAATCTCCTTACCCGAAAACTGCACCCTCCCATTGATTGACCCCGGAACCAAGGGGAGCAGCTGTTCCCTATTCACCCTGTCCATTCCCCTCATAATCTTATATACCTCAATCTTGTACCTCACCCGCAGGCATCCTCTCCGTTATAAAGAAAACAATCCGAGCCTATCTAGTCTGTCCTTCCACCTCAGTTTCTCCATCCCAGGCAACATCCTCGGGAACCTCCTGTGTACCTCCACTAGTGCTATCACATCCTTCCTGTAGTGACAACTGCATACAGTACCCCAGCTATGGCCTGACCAACGCTCAGTACAACTCCAATATTACCTCCTTGCTCTTGTACTCTTCATCATAACAGATGAAAGCAAGTGTCCCTTATGTTGCCTTAACTACCCTAAGTCACGTGCTCTGCCAACTTCAGGGATCTGTGAATAATTACCCCAAGATCCCTCTGTTCCTCTGAGCTACCCAGTGTCCTACCATTCATTAAATATTCCCCCATCTTGTTTCTTTTTCCAAAGTGCATCACCTCAGGGTTAAGTACCATCTGCCACAGGTCTGACCAATCCATCTGTGTCTTCCTGTAACCTACAACCACCTTCAGTGTTCACCACCCTACCAATCTTGGTGTCACCTGCAAACTTGCTTAACATACCCCACCTGCATGCACACCTGCACCTTCACACCCACACTTTCATCTATATAATCTACATATATGACAAACAATATAGGTCCCGGTACTGATCCCTGTGGTACACCACTGGACACCAGCCTCTCGTCACTTGAACAGCCTTCTGCCACTACCCTTTGTGTCCTATTACTATTCCGGTTTCTGATCGATCTTGCCAAGTTTCCATGTGCTTTAACCTTCTCAATCAGTCTCCTATGTAGTACCTTGTCAAAAGCTTTGCGAAAATCCATTTAAACTACATCAACAGAACTTCCTTCATCCACATAAGTTGATCACAGTTTTGAAAAATTCTAACAAATTTGCTAGGCACGACCTTCCTCTGACAAAGCCATGCTGACTCTCCTTAATTTACCCATGCTTTTCCAAGTGGATATACATTCTGTCCTTTGGAGTTTTCTCCAGTGGTTTCCCTGCCACTGACATGAGACTCAGGTGTATAATTTCCTGGTTCACCTTTACCACCTCTTTTGAAAAGTGGAACCACATTTAGCCATTCTCCAGTTCTCTGGAACTTACCCTGTGGCCAGAGAGAAATTAAAAATTTCCTGTCAGAGCCTGTGTAGTTTCCATTAGGATGATGGAAAAGTTATTTATACGGAGCATGTGGCAAACACACTGCCAGTGCTTCAAGCAAACGCTCATGTCTCAGACTAGAGATCAGTGCTCGTGGAAGTCTGGGGGAGCTGTTGTCAGTTGGGTGTATCCTGCCCAGTCAGGGTCATCCCCTGATCTCAGTCCAGGGATTTAGAAACAGCCTGTTGGCTACTTGGAGCAGTCCTGGTCAGAGGTTCTGTATTGTTACAGGCCAGGGATTGGGCTACAGTCTCTTCTCAGGCTCAGTGCACCCAGTCCAGGGATTAGTCCAGCATCAGGTGGTACAAGCCAGGCAGGACTTAAATAGATAATGGACGTGTGCTTGGCAAGGCCCTCATTCGTTTACTGTTACATTAGCGGTTGGTCAAAATGCAAGCAGCCCCTGTTTGTTCCCAGAAGCAAACACAGCTTTTCTGTTTAACTGAATGACAGGAAAAGAAAAAGCAGAAATTAACTTTATCAGAGATAGCAGATGCTGGAGAATCTAAGATAACAAGGTGTAGAGCTGAATGAACACAGCAGGCCAAGCAGCATCAGAGGAGCAGGAAAGCTGACGTTTTGGGCCTAGACCCTTCTTCAGAAGTTAACTTTATCAACTGTTTGAAGGTTTTTCACCATGTGATACTCTGAGTCACAATGTGGGCATTGAGAAAGAGTGCACTCCTTCAGACAGGGCACTGTCACAGACATTTTTGAGTTTGTTTCTGATTTCCAGTTTCCGCTCAGGGCTCTATCACGGTATGGTACTAAGGACAGGTTGCCTCTGTAGCTTCATTCTCATTGCTACGGTTTCAGTGGCAATCAATTTGATGTAAAGAGGCAGTATGTTTATGCTTGTGCCATTCCATGAAAAGTCATCGGTGCCAGCTCTGTGTCCTCAGGGGCTGTTCTTCCATGTTGTTGTCCCACTCTGAAGGGCTGGCAGCGTTTTGATGTGGTGCTCAGTCAAGCTTTAAATATGGTGCTGGCATTGTGATCCCTGCAGTATGTTTGTAGCTAGTCAGAGCAGAATAGGGCGAGTGTGTGCTGTAGGGGCATGGTGCATCATGAGGTGAGCAGCAGAGAATTGCGTGACCCCTTTCCTTGAGCTGAGTCTCTGATATGATAGCTTTCAGATACAGAAGTACCTGTCAATGTCATGAGAGCCAAATTGCTCAAACAAACAAAATCACCCCATTTTAGCCACAGCAGGAATATGAAAAGAGATAGTAGGAACTGCAGATGCTGCAGAATCTGAGATAACAAGGTGTAGAGCTGGATGAACACAGCAGGCCAAGCAGCATCATATTCGGCCTTGGAAGCCTACAACCCAATGACCTAAATGTGGGCTTTACTAGCTTCAAAATTTCCCCAACCCCAACCTCATCCCAAACCAGCGCCCACACCCCCCATCCCCACCTCCTTGACCTGTCCATCTTCCCTCCCACCTATCCGCTCCTCCCTCCTCACTGACCAACCCCCAACCCCACTTCCTACCTACACTCACCTTTACTAGCTTCATCCCCGCCTCCTTGACCTGTCCATCTTCTCTCCCACCTATCTGCTCCACTATCCACCTTCTATCACGGCGCCCCCCACCTCTATATTTATTTCAGAGCCCCCTCCCCCTTTTCTGAAGAAGGGTCCAGACCCAAAACGTCAGCTTTCCTGCTCCTCTGATGCTGCCTGGCCTGCTGTGTTTCTCCAGCTCCACACCTTGTTATCTCTAGGAAGATGAAAATATTCCTTTTACGGTCACAAAGCTCAAAGTTTTTGGAACCTTGAAAACTAAAGTCTCACTCATAGACAAGAACAAAGGCTGCATTCTGGGATTCACTTGGAGAATGGAACAACTGAGCAGTTTCCACAATACACCGCAATCACGTACACTTTCCCTGAATATGCCAACAATATCCTCCAGACTGCCCTCTTCATTGGTATCAGCAAAGTGTTGGATGTACATTGCAATCTCTAATGCGCTTCCAGTCATGCATCAACAGAGATGATTAGGATTGCTGTCAGCTCAGATAAAGAAGGAAACTTCAGTGTTTACTTGACCTTGATGTTGTTGACGAAGCTGGAGATGAACTTGCCCCATTGGGTCTCAATCACTCACTCATTCATTTTTTGTGAAGAATAGAGACTGATTGACCTGTTTATCTTTTTGTTTCACTTTACTAAACTCTCTTTAGGCTCCCTTCCTTTTCTTAATCTGTATGTAGATATATTGTATTATGGTTTATCCTTGCAGTTAGCAACAAAATAAATGCATTCTAAACAAAAAGGCCTGGTTAAAATGTCTCATTTTAAAACATAATAACATATCCGCAAGGGAAGTGAGGCTTTTCAAATTAAACTTGTTGTTGCCAGCTGAGGGGGCAGGTGAATTAAAAAAAGAGGCAGTTGTCATGAAACCAGGCCATACACCAAGAACCACGTTACACAGACAATGAGTGATTATAGCGAAGGTGAAAGATGCTGAGCACCCTTTGAAATTTGACCTCCAATGCAGGCAGCCAACAAATTCAGCTGACAGAAAACTCGTGGTATCTTAGTTTTTAAAACAGATGTGAAGGAATTTCTGCTCTCAGGAGGTAGTGAACTGTCTGGAATTCGCTATTCCAACGAGTTGTGAAGGCTGCAAAAACAAAGTTTCTGGAAATGCTCAGCAAAGCTGGCAGCATCCTGTGAAGGAGAAAACAGCGTTAACATTTCGAGTCCGGTGACCCTTCCTCAGAACTTCTCAAAACAGTTCTGAGGAAGGGTCACCGGACCTGAAACGTTAACTCTGTTTTTTCCTTCATAGATGCTGCCAGACCTGCTGAGCTTTTCCAGCAACTTCTGTTTTTGTTCCTGATTTACAGCATCCGCAGTTCTTTCGTTTTTTTTTTTAGTTGTGGAGGCTAGATCACAAACTATTTCAAGAGGAGGTAAATAGGTTTTTTGAAATATAGCAGACTATTTACTAACTTGACCTGTGGGACCACGAGTGTGCCTGTTGACCAAATAGCCTGGATAATTGAGAGGTCCACATGATCAGTGTCAAAATGCACACTAATACAGATGTAATGCAGGGGCTATACACATCACTGTTATACTTATTTACAGCTTAAATCACTTGAATAATGCACCCTTGCCTTCCACGATGGCTGTGCTGGCAAGGTGTCCTGGGTGCGTCTGCTCCAGGCACCCAATTCCTTCAGCCATTGCCCTTTTTGTTTTCTTTCTTCTTTTTACTTCATCTTTTTCCCGATAGCAGAGAAGGTGACATTGAGGTGGAGAGCAGCCAGAGCGGGACTCTTGGTGAGGTAGTAGCCTGGCCTGGGGCCGCTGGTTGCAGTAGGCCTGGAGCACGGGCTCCTGTGTATCGGCATGGCAATGGCAGCAGCTCCTGGTTGCGGTAGGCCCAGAGTCGGGGTCTCCTGGTTATCAGCAAGGTGGTGGCAGTGGAGCTGGGGCGAGTGTGGGTCCAGCACAGGACTTGGCATCAGTGGCCCCCTGGGGAGGTGGGCTCAGTGATGATGCGATGGCGACTCCGACATTGCATCCAGCAGCAGATTGGCGGTGTAGGTGTGGTTGGTCAGCCAGCTCAGGACTCGTGGTGGAGACAGCCGAGCGAAGATGGACTTTCTTTCAGCTTTATCTTTTTGTTCTTAAAATATTCAAATGAAGCTAGACTGTGGCAACAGTTGAAGCTTTTTGCTGTATTTTACTGGGCTGTTCCTTGTAACAATAAATCATCATTTATCAAATAAAGCTTACTGACAGAGAGCCTTCTGACTTGCACCCTCCACTCTGACATTGTGATAAATTGCGGTATTTGAGGAGAAATTGACTTGAAATTGAATGAATTGTTGATGTTTCGTGTGGCTATTTGATTGAACAAGTACATTTACATTGAGGTAAATACATTTTTGAAAAAGCTATAATGGGACAAAATAACACCATAAACATCTGGTATGTAATTTTTGATGGTTTATGGAGAGTGCCAGGTGATGAGTGCTGGTTAAACTAAAGTTTGCTGCGTTGGGGAATTGATGCTATGATCTGGAATGGACAAAGTCAGAAGATACCTCCACATCATGATGGGAAATGAAAGAGGAGGTGAAGCTGACGGTAGATTAGCCATGATCTTGTTATTGGTGGGGCAGCATTGAGGGACCAAATGGTTAACTCCTGCTGTTTATTTCTTGCATTTTCCTCTCACATTGGACTTCAAAATAAGGGACTCCAGCTTTGGAGGCAGATCAGTAGCAGAAGTACGTCAGTGCATGATTTCATCTACACTCTGAGGACATGAAGGCAGATTGTCATCAATGTTCAAACTCAACAGTGGTCAAGCTGAAAGCAAACTTGTGGCATGTCTTTCATGCCTTAGAGAATGTAACTTCACCCTAACCAAAGGCAGGTACTTGTTCAGTGAAAGCAGAGTAGAATTCTTCAGCCATGTGTTCAGTGGTGAAGGAGTATCACCTGATCCACAAAGAAGCTCGGAAGCTTTTTCAAAAGTTGCAGATCCTACTGTTCATGTGCTGTTCATGCTGCCTCCTGACCTCGCTGTGTCTCTGCCACCTTACAAGATTTGAAAGGGGAGACCATCAAGTTGGAGTGGACTAAATCACACGGCTGCATACCAGATCTGACAATAGTTGCCAGTAAGTTGCCCAAATGCCTATTTCAACCCTGACAATATAGCCCTGCTGGTCACGGGTGCAAACCCAATTGTCTTGGATGCAGTTCTTGTGCAGAACAACATGACAGACAACACTTTAGAATCATTGCAACAGCAAGCAGATCATGAACACCGATACAGCAATACAATTTGTACACAGATATGCACTCCATTACACAGAGCATCTTATATTTTCACCTCTATTTGTACGGAAGTGGGTTTGAAATAATAAGTTATGACAGACTGCTGCTAAGCTCATTTAACAATCCACAAAACAAATCATCTCCTTAAATAGAATGTTGGATATTACCCTGAATATTGGCCAGGAAAGCCCAGCCAGCAGACTGTCTTTCTGGACAGCTGTTACCGATAGTCCCACAAGCCGTGCTGAAAAGGTGGTGAAACAACATTTACAACTGCAGAAGACTAAATTGTCATTTGGTAAAACACAACTTGAGTAAAGCTGAAAACAGACACATTTTATCAAAGCTGTTTGTCTTCTACTCATCAGGACAATTCATAAGAATCACCAGAGACAAGGGAAAACAGCATTTCTACTGTTTTAGAGGAGCCTCCTGATTGGTTGGCAAATAGATTGATAAAGGTATTGCTATGCAGAATATGCCAGTTCATGATGATTGACAGATAACTGCCAGAGCTTCCAAAGAATAAGCCTAAATATGGTGTCAGTATAGCTAAAAGGCTGACACCAATGGGAGAAACATAAGACCATAGGAGCAGGAGTAGGTTATTCAGCTGTTCAAGTCTAATGTGCAATTCCTTGAGATTGTGGCTGATATGATGATCCTAACCTCCACCTTCCTGCGTTTTCCCCATGACCCTTGATTCCTTTCCTGATTAAAAATCTATCTTAACCTTGAATATATTTGGCCCTGCCTCAACAGTCATTGAGTTACACAGCACAGAAACAGACCCTTATGTCCAACTCATCCATGCAGACTAGGTATCCTATATTAATCTAGTCCCATTTTCCAGCACTTTGTTGATATCCATCTAAACCCACCCAGATGCCATTTAAATGTTGTAATTGTGCCAACCTCCACCACTTCATTCTGTACTCACACCACACTCTGTGTAAAAAAAAATTTGCCCCTTAGGTCCCTTTTAAATCATTCTTGTCTCACCTTAAACCTATGAACCCTAGTATTGGACTCCCCTACTCTGAGGTAAAGACCTTAGCTATTTACACTATCCATGTCCTTCATGATTTTATAAACCTCTATAACGTTAACCCTCAGCCTCTGACGCTGCAGGGAAAACAGTCTCAGCCTATTCAGCCTCTCCCAAAAGCTTAAACCCTCTGTGGTAAAGCTTTTCACTGTTGGTTCTATGATGATTTTTTTTTGCTTTGGGGACAGGGAATAGGAAGAAACAGACAATATTTGGAATTCTGACTGGGTGCCCTTTAACTGGCAAGGAGACAGGTACCCTGCCACACAAAATGTGGTAGTCCAGGCCTTTGACGTTGGATAACTAGTCAGAGGTTTTCCAGTTCCTGAAGAGAAGTTTTATTTTCTATTTATGACATGGGATATGGGTGTCATTGGCTATCCAGCATTTCTTGCCCGTCTCTAGTTGTCCTTGCGAAGGTGGTGGTGAGCTGCCTTCTTGAACCACTGCAGTCCTCATGCTGCGCATTAACCCACAATGCTATTAGGGAGGGAATTCCAGGATTCTGACCCAGCGACAGTGAGGGAATAGCGATATATTTCCAAGTCAGGATGGTGGGTGGCTTGATGGTAATGGTATTATCATATGTCTACTGCCCTTGTCCTTCTAGATGGAAGTGGTCGTGGGTTTGAAAGATGGTGTCTGAGGATCTTTGGTGAATTTCTGCAGTGCATCTTGTAGATAGTACACACTGCTGCTACTGAGCGTTGGTGGTGGAGGAAATGGGATGTTTGTAGATGTAGAGCCAATCAAGTGGGTTGCTTTGTCCTGGATGGTGTCAAGCTTCTTGAGTGTTGTTGGGGTGGCACCCATCCAGTCAAGTCGGAAGTATTCCATCACACTCCTGACTTGTGCCATGTAGATGGTGGACAGGCTTTGGGGAGTCAGAAGGTGAGTTACTTTCCTCATAAACAGGTAGAGATAGCTGAGATAGATTCATGATCAGTCAATGAATCAAGGGTTATGAGGAAAAGGCTGCAGCATTTTGTTGGATCAATATGAAAGTGTACTTACGCCAACGTTTTTGAAAATCTGTTTAAGACACAGAAACAGGCAGGCAGGACAGCACATTGGGGTCATTGGCCTGTGAGGAGAGGCAATTGGGGAATCTTTGGCTGCCCTACACCAGGCAAGCCGGAATGACTGTGGTTTTGCTGGAGTGCTGCCCATTTCACACTCGGCTCACTTACCACTGGGTATTAGCCTCCCTTCTATCATGTTGGAAAACTGGAGGCTGACTGGAAAATACCAGTTGATTTCCTTTTGATTCTCGTTAACAAAACTCTTGATGAGCCTAAATGGCTGCCAATCTGATGGGGGCTAGGCACATTGCCAGGCTGCAATCTGAAATCTCCACAAATAGTTAACCATGGGAACAGTGTTTGGAAACTGGCATAGATGCCAAAAACACTATTTTCAGGCCCAGTCTGTCACTGTTCCTGACTTTGGAAGGGCTGGAAATCTTGCCCATGTAGTTGGTTTATCTTCACTTCAGAGTGTTTTTTTTGTCTCAAGGGCTTTTTTTGATTCCATTTTAGCTCTCATTAATACCAGACCCTGTTAATCCCACATACAGGTGAAGTAGCTGACTATTAGAGATGGTATCAGTTATTTTCACGTACAAACCTCACCGATGTCATATGATGAAAGTTGTAAAGATGTGTTTTTAGGTCGCTGCAGTGCATCCAATCTCTTGTGTTCTTTCTTTGAAACCACAACACAAACTTTGAACATTTTTCATGCCTGCAGTTGATACTTGTCTGAATCAATCAATGAATTTTTCTAACCGTACCAGACAAGGATATACAATTGAAGTTCTGAAGAAGGGTCACATTGGATTCAAAACATTAATTCTGTTTCTCTTTCCACAGATGTTGCCAGACCTGCTGAGTTTTTGTGTTTTTGTCATATTGCTCATAGTATTTTTTTTTAATTATAGAATTGGGTTCCAATTCTAATTGACAGAAAACTTATTAATGTACTTGTCTTTTTTCTATAAAGTGGCAACTATCATAGATTTTGCATAGGTCTTAAAAGCTGTGATATAATTGAGAGGGTTGTGAGTCTTTGGAACTCCTTGCCACACACAGCTATGGAGGCAGAGTCCTCGTGTAGATTTAAGGCTGAGATAGATTCATGATCACTCGATGAATCAAGGGTTATGAGGAAAAGGGCACAAAAGTGGACATAAGGAGTGTCGGATCAGCCTTGATCCTGTGGAATGGCAGAGCAGGCTGGAGGGGCTGAATGGCCTACTCCTGTTCCTACATCTTACGGTCTCATGGAATTTGATTTTTTTCTTCCTTGGAGTCACATTTGACAGGATTAAATATGTCCAACAGAACACAATCAGCATTTGCCCTGATCTTCCTTTAACTTTGACGAGACACTGTCTTAATTGAGGATAACTTGTTTCTAAAAAAAAAACCAAAAGAACTGTGGATGCTGTAAATCAGGAACAAAAACAGAAGTTGCTGGAAAAGCTCAGCAGGTCTGGCAGCATCTGTA
>JAHRHZ010000021.1:1860529-1874361 GCA_024137785.1 Ginglymostoma cirratum
AAGGGTCTAGGCCTGAAATGTCAGCCTTCCTGCTCCTCTGATGCTGCTTGGCCTGCTGTGTTCATCCAGCTCTACACTTTGTTATCTCAGATTCTCCAGCATCTGCAGTTCCTGATATCTCTGAAGAAGGGTCTGTGCCCGAAACGTCAGCTTTCCTGCTCCTCTGATGCTGCCTGGCCTGCTGTGTTCATCCAGCTCTACACCTTGTTATCTAAAAATAGGATTAAAGGGTTGACATTACAGTAAGGTAGGAAACTTCAAATAGACATTACAGTGCAGCAGCTCAGCACAGGGCCTCTGCACATGGCCTGACCACCAGCACCAGAGCCCATCTGCTCTATACCAGCATTCAGCTGCTCCAAGGTATGTGCCAGTTCCGTTCCCCCCGCCCACCAGTCTCCACCCAGGACTCACTGCCTGCGCGCTACAATGGAGCTGCTTACCTGCGCTGCTCTGGGGCTCACAGCCCACACACTGTACCAGGACTTGGTGCTGCTGGTGTTCGGGGGCTCGCTGTTTCAGAGTCTTGCTGCCAGCACCTGCTGCTGCACCAGTATTCGTCTCCGGTGCTGAGGAGAGAGAAGGAAAAAAGGAAAAAGGAAGAAAAAGAACAGGCAGAGTAGAGAAGCTCCGACAGGAGCGTCCTAATCTTGCTTCCCAATGCAAATATGCTTCCCATGACCTTGAATTTGCAATGATGTGTTTGTAAGCTAATTGCATTAATTCCATGACACACACTGACTGTCTGAAACAGGTTATTGTGTTTGTTCCTGAGGTTTATTCAGCTGCACAAGTAACGTGTTTCTCTCTCTGCAAAAGCCATGGATTCCTCTGGCTACAGCAGGTGTCCTGATGATGATGTCTTTGTGTACCTTGCGAAGAATTATTCTTATAGCCATGGATCCATGTTCAATGGTGACGAATGTTTGACCAGTCCGTATTTTAAGGATGGAATTACCAATGGAGCTCACTGGTATTATTTTTCAGGTAAACCTTGTAGCTAATTATTTATAAATCACATTTGTGAATTACCTCTATTTCCTACCCCAGAATTAATGCAAAGAACAATGATGGAGAATTATAAATTGCAGGTTAATTATTTGCGTATTATTGGGGGAACAAAAAGTCAAAATTCATGTCCTTTTTCAATACCTCAACTGCCTCTTGGAGATTACTCTGAAATAAATTTAGTTTTGCAGTCCAGTAGAGCCTTGTTCAACTCTATGGGATATAAAGCCAATGTTGGTGATTTTTGTTTTAACTATTAAACAGGTGTAATAAATTTAGTTTTGCAAAGGCTCAAATGCAATTTGAGTGTATATTGAGTCTGCTGCTAAACTGGTTTCCAGAACGCCCTCGACTGAGTCTCCCGCATTTCCCGCAACTCATCCCTCACACCCCCTCCCCGCAATAGCAACCAAAACAGAATCCCCCTCATCCTCACGTGCCACCCCACCAACCTCCGGATCCAACGCATCATCCTCCGACACTTCTGCCATCTGCAATCCGACCCCACCACCAAAGACATTTTTCCCTCCGCACCCTTATCTGCTTTCTGGAGGGACCACTCCCTCCGCAACTCCCTTGTCCGCTCCACACTCCCCTCCAGCCCCATCACACCCAGCACTTTTCCCTGCAACCGCAGGAAGTGCTACACCTGCCCCCACACCTCCTCCCTCACCCCAATCCCAGGCCCCAAGAGACTTTGCACATCAGGCAGATGTTCACCTGCACATCTGCTAATGTGGTATAATGCATCCGCTGTACCCGTTGTGGCCTCCTCTGCATCAGGAAAACCAAGCGGAGGCTTGGGGACCGCTTTGCAGAACACCTACGCTCGGTTCGCATTAAACAACTGCACCTCCCAGTCACAAACCATTTCAACTTCCCCTCCCATTCCTCAAACGACATGTCCATCCTGGGCCTCCTGCAATGCCACAACGATGCTACCCGAAGGTTGCAGGAACAGCAACTCATATTCCGCTTGGGAACCCTGCAGCCCAATGGTATCAATGTGGATTTCACAAGCTTCAAAATCTCCCCTCCCCCTACCGCATCCCAAAACCAGCCCAGCTCGTCCCCACCTCCCTAACCTGTCCTTCCTCCCACCTATCCCCTCCTCCCACCTCAAGCCCCACCCTCATCTCCTACCTACTAACCTCATCCCGTCCCCCTGGGCTGACCTATCTCCTGTCTACCTCCCCACCTACATTCACCTTTACTGGCTCCATCCCCGTGTCTTTGACCTGTCTCTCTCCTCTCTACCTATCTTCTCCTCTATCCATCTTCTATCCACCTCCCCCCTCTCCCTATTTATTTCAGAACCCCCTTCCCCTCCCCCATTTCTGAAGAAGGGTCTAGGCCCAAAACGTCAGCCTTCCTGCTCCTCTGATGCTGCTTGGCCTGCTGTGTTCATCCAGCTCTACACTTTGCTATCTCTGGTTTCCAGACTCATTCGGGAAACTCATCTGCCCAGAGCAAAGCAAGTGATGCCCGGGGCAAGAAACAACCTAACCAGTGATCATTGGAGGCTGTGACTAGATTGAAGGGTTTTGTTTCCCCTTATTTTCCTCCTGATGACTGTCTGGAAAGAGTAGGACCCTCCTCCAGCTTCATGGTGCTGCTCTGGACCCATGCCATGCTCCAGCATACATATCCATCACATTTTAATGACGTGGGGAACAAAATAACTTCCCATTGAATCCTCAAATCAGGAAAGATTGGGTCGATATTTAGTGAATTACAGAAGAATGAGACATTTTTAAAGATCTAAGCTGAGTGGATGTTTCCCTTCGGGGGTAGGAGCGGATTCTAAAATGAGGGAACTGTAATTCAAGAATAACATGCTGCACACCTAAGACAAGATGAGGAGGAATTTCATTTGAAATGCTGCATTTCAGCCAGCAATGGAGACAAAGTCATTGAATATATTCAAGATTGAGATAGACAGATTTTTGAACTGTATTCTAGGATAATGGGAACAGGCAGTAAAGTGGAAGTAAGGCCAAGATCAGATATTCCCAACAGTTCCATCAAATCCAATGCTTTTGCTATGTAGTTTAGTAATCAATATTATTGAGTGCTGTTTCATTGCTTTCATATCCCTGTGGTGACCTAGACTGGAAAACCATACAGGTTTCAACAGACATTCACAGAGCAGGCTCAAGGTTTATAGAGGATCATGAGAATAAGTAGTCCTTGAGAAATTCGATTTTATCAACTGTAGGAATGGGAGGAGGAGGAATCACAACTGAATCTAGACTTGTCAACACTGGGAGGATTGGAATAGTGATCAGCAGCAGGAATTCTGGCTAGACTTCCCCTCCTTAACTTCAAGCATTTTACCATTTCACCAATTTTACCACTGGCTAAGATTAGCTAGCTCAGCTACATCTGGGACTTTCCTACTCATTATAACTAATTTCCCTCCTGAGTGCAGTTACTGGAACTCTCTGGATTTTAAATGAAACACGTTACCCACAAATTCGTATCCCTAAATCATTTCCCATTTATGTATTACGATTGCAAAGCCAGTTTTCCATTACCAGTGATGTGTCTGCAGAATAAGATATAGACATAATTATTTTTGTCATCTGTTAACCACTTGTCAGCTTTTAATGTAGGCTTACACGGATATTTTTAAGGAAAAATATGAAGTAAATATCATTCAGAATATGTTATTAATAAATGAAATCACCCTTTTAATTTTTTCTTGTTAGGTGGAATGCAAGACTTCAACTATATTTGGGGACAGTGCTTTGAGCTAACTGTAGAGCTGTCGTGTTGTAAAAATCCACCAGTATCATATTTGGAGGAACACTGGAATGACAATCAAGAATCCCTGATTAACTTCCTCAAACTTGTTCATCTTGGTATGTGCAAATTCTCATCTTCTTGGGCAACAGCAATAGTGTAGACAGCTGAGTTTATATAAGCATCAAATTTATTTTGTCATAAATTGGACAAGTTCAAAGGACCAAATCATTCCATCATTATTTAACATTCTAGCTCATTTAATTCTGTTGTGCCGCTTTTCTCTATCTGCTTTTTTTTTTCACTGGCTCTAGTTCTGAAGAGTCACTGAATATGTTGTATGTTTGGTTAGTCCACCTAGCAACTACATGCAGCTTTACAGAAGCATGACTGACTCTAGTGAAGCCAAAATGCTTCTCTCTCTGAGTCTGTCTCTTTCTCGCAATGTAACAGAATCATAGAGTCCTTACAGTGTGGAAAGAGGCCATTCAGCCCATTGAGTCTGCACCAACCCTCCAGACAGCATCCCACCCAGATCCAGCTCCCAACCCTATCCCCATAACCCCACATTTCCCATGATTAATCTATCTAGCTTGCACATCTCTGGACACTATGGACAATGTAGCATGGCTAATCCACCTAGCCTGCACATCTTTGGACTGTGGGAGGAAACCGGAGCACCCGGAGGAAACCCACGCAGACACGGGGAGAATGTGCAAACTCCACACAGACAGTCGCCCAAGGCTGGAATCAAACTTGGGTCCATGGCGCTGTGAGGCACCAGTGCTAACCTTTGATCTACTGTGCCCCATAATCTCTTTTATCATCACAGTGTTACAATCTTCTGATATCAACTTTTTCAAGCCCTTATAGAATATTGGGCTGTTGTCCCAAAAATTGCAGGGAGAGATTGTCAATATATCCAAGATGGCTGGAGATGGTAGATGATTTTCTCACCATCCAGTTGGTATTTGTACCCAGACAAAGTAGAACTTTCTAATGGCATAGAAATGTTATAGTTGTAATCTATAATTGGACTTGTATTTACTTAAATGCCATTCATTCCTCGTTATATTCTGAGGAAAGTGTCTTCTTGCTGTTCTTGGGTGGTTACAAAATGTACGTTAAACTCTCATTTTCAAGCATGAAACTAGTTGGATATTCTGCCTCCTCAGTAATTTTATCAAGTTGTTACAATGAATCCACTCCCCTCCCTTTGGAAATACAAATGTGCCACTCTTTCAACATATCTTGACCTGGACTTCCCTTTACTATTTCTTCCAGCATAATCAGTGGCAGTTAGAGTGGGGAAACTGGATGGTGAGAAAATCATCTACCATCTCCAGCCATCTTGGATGTATTGACAATCTCTCCCTGCAATTTTTGGGACAACAGCCATCAATTGCCCCCTCAAAGGTCCACTGCAAGTAAATTGCAATTCAGTATACACCCTGGCCTTCGTCACTGAACTCAGTGGTTTGAGGGACTATAAGAGGAAGGTGGTAAGCATCCCTAGAGTAGTAATGGACTTCCCTTTTGAGACATAACAGAGGTACTCCCCAGATCAAGATCCAGAGAAAGCCTGTGGTGTTGGAGAGTGAAACTGCTCTTGTTTTATAGTTTCTTCCTCTTCAGGGACTGTGACAGCACAGAATCTCCCTCTGGGAGACTTCCCTGTACAATCAATGACTGCTGACCCAGTCAAACAAATGGAAGCCACTGCAGGCTCAGGGCAGCATGCGGCAGACATTCTATCTCACTGTTTCTGTGCTATTTTTAAGAAAATCCAGACCTATGCTTCCTTCGCTGTTGGCACACAGCCGTTGAGGCTTCCAAGATATTTTCACTTCCAATTACTTTTAGATTTACAAAATTAGAACAGACGTAAAGAATAAACATAAGTGTATAGAAGAGATCGATGCAAGACTGTTAAGCTACAATACATATTGTGAATGGGTTTTAAGATTTTTCATTGAATTTGAGGGGAGTAATTGAAAGTTGAACACAGTTCACGGTTCCAAGCACAGCACAAAATTGTGCAGGAACGTATTGCGAATGGTAGTGCCGACAGTGTTTGACCTGAGCACAGCTGGGACTTAAATTTAATTCAAATTGCAGAAGGTCCTCGGAGCAGTGAATACTTCTGTTGCTGGGGAGAGCCAGATAGAGGCAGAAATCTTCATAACATTTCAGAAGAATTTAGATGTACACTTGTGATGTCAAGGCATGCAAGGCTGTGGGCTAAATGCTGGAAAATGGGATTAGAATAGTTAGAGAGATAGTAGGAACTGCCGATGCTGGAGAATCTGAGATAAAACGTTGTGGAGCTGGATGAACACAGCAGGCCAAGCAGCATCAGAGGAGCAGGAAAGTTGACGTTTTGGGTCGAGACCCTTCTTCATTTTCTTCTTGGCCTGCTGTGTTCATCCAGCTCCACAACGTTTTATCTTAGAATAGTTAGGTTTTTTTTGCTGGTGCAGACTCAATAGGACAAAGGGCTTTTTTGTGCTGTGGACCTCCATAACTCTACAGTACTATGCCGTCAGTGTGTAGTGTATCCATAATAAGGTGAGCAGCAGAGACATCTCAGAGAGAAACTCTCCTTGAAATTCCCTGAACTTAGGGCTGAACTTTACCTAAAAGTGATCGTTTTATAATTATTTAATATCACTTCTGTTTATACAGGTATAAAAGGGCAAGTCCTGAACATGGATGGTACTCCCATAAAAAATGCAAAAGTAGAGATTCAAGGCAGACAAAACAAGTATCCTTTTCGAACTAATGAATGGGGTGAATATTACAGACTCCTGTTACCCGGATCATATACTGTGAATGTAAGTTCAATTTATACTAATTACTTGTGTCCAGTCATATCTACCTTGCTGTATATTGTTGTATCTATTATAAATGCAGACAGGCACGCAGGCAGACAGTTCAGTCTATCTTTCTATAAAGGTGGGTTGCCATTCAAACAGGTAATAGGCACAGCTGGACAATGCATTTATTCTAGTTTCAGCACCAGCTTTGTGCCGTATGCTTTAGGATTTTAAAAATATCTGTAAATAAACTGGGTACATGGAATGTAGAATGACCTGAACCTTTATGACACTGGAAGAGTTTTGCATTCTTTGAGTGGTTTCGTATAAAAGTCTGGATGTAGTGGCATCAGGGTCTCAGAAAATCATAACCAAGATGTTTTTTAAAAGCTCCTTAAGGTCCTAAGTCCTTTTAAAGAAAAGACAGAAGATCTGATGACCTCTGTGTAGAAAGCTGCAACATAGGAGGCTCTTCAGCCTGTTGTGTTCCTAATGGGTCTTTGAACCTGTCATTTCTTTGCCATTGTACTTCCAATTCAAGAAACTGTGCTGACAAGGTCTGCTCTATTTACTCAGAAAGAATTAGCTGTCAGTGTGCTGAGCTTCAGTGATGTGCAGTGTCTTATTTCTGGAAAACATTTATATGCACACTAGCTTGCAGCACTTTACACTGAAACATTCTTCAGTATAAAGAAGATATTGAGATTCACTACAGTGCAATATATTTTAAAGCCTAATTTTCAACACTCAATTCAAATCAAGCAAGATTGCCTGATTGCAATTTGAACAAAACAAGGCAAATGGACTTATTTTTTAATCCATTCACGGAATCTGGGCATCACTGGCTATTTATTGACCATCCCTAAATGCCCAGTGGGCAGCTAAGAGCCAACTACATTGCTGTGGGTCTGGAGTCACATGTAGGCTAGAGCAGGTAAAGATGGCAGTTTCCTTTCCTAAAGGACATCAGTGAAGCTGACAATCAACAATGGATTCATGGTCGTCATTAGACTTATAATCACAGATTTTTATTAAATTCACAATCCACCATCTCCCATGGGGGGATTCAAAACTGTGTCCCCAGAACATTCCTTGGGTCTCTGGATTAACAATCCAGCAATGATACCACTCGGCCATCAGCTCCCAGTGTGTGCACTGTTTCTCTTGAGGATTTATCACAGAATCATATAATTTTACCATACTGAAGGAGGCCTGTCAGCCCATTGTGTTTGTACCAGCTCCCAAAAGAGCTAGTGTGTGCATTCTTTTAAGGTTACCACAGCAATGTACCATACACAGACACATGCATAGTTACAATCTGAAAAAAAAGTTTAATTTGTGTGTTGCAGCTCTTTAATGCGACTGGACACTTTGACATGACATCTGCAGACTTGTATGTGGGAGTACAGGGAATAAAATAATTGGTTGGTCCATGATATCTTATCCAGCTTGTGTGTGCCATTAAAACAGCACAGGCTCCCATTCTCCATGACCCTACGCGTCATATAAATATTGCCATCTATAAATCATTGGTCAGACCACATTTGAAGTATATGTTCAGTTCTGGGCTCCTTATTTAAGGAAAGATGTTAAAGCCCTGGAGAGAGTTCAAAGGAGAATTACTGGCATCATACCAGGAATGGGGGATTTTAGATACAAGGGAAGTTTGGATAAATTGGAGCAGAGAAGCTTAAGAGGTGGTAAAACAAAACAAGGGCATGCTGGAGATTCTGAATCAAAAACAGAAATTGCTGGTGAAACCAAGTAGGTCTGGCAGCATCTGTGGGAAGAAGGCAGAGTTAACTGTGGTGACCTTATTGGGTATTCAAAACTATGAACAACTTTGACAGGGTAAAGAAGAATATTCTGTTTCTACTAGTCGGTATGTCAGTAACTAAGGCTCACAATTTCAAGATTATCAGCAAGAGAGCTAGGAGTGAGAACAAAAGAAACTTTGTTATGCAAGAGGTGTTAGTGAGAAGCCACATGACACTAAATTATAGTCCAAGAGGTTTATTTGAAATCATAACCTTTCAGAGTGCAGCCCTCTCGTCAGATGAAGTGAGGAACCTGAGAAAGGGGCTCTGCTCCAAAACATAACACAATATGGAGCTGGAGGAACACAGCAAGCCAGGCACCATCAGAGGAGCAGGAAAGTTGACGTTTCAGGTTGGGACTTTTCTTCAGAACTTCTTCAGGTCCCTACTATCTCTGCGCTCCAAAAGCTTGTGATTTCAAACAAACTCGTTGGACTATAACCTAGTGTCATGTGACTTCTGACTTTGCCCACCCCAGTCCAACAGCAGTATCTCCACATCAAGAGTTGTTAGGATTTGGAATTCATGCATGGGAGAGTGGTGGAGGTGGTTTCCATAGGAGGTTTCAAAAGAGAGCTGGATATATGTTTGAAAGTGGTGAATTTAGAGGGCTACAGAGATAGTGCTGGACAGTAGGACTGGTAGCTCTTTTGGGAGCCTGTACAGGGGTTGAATGGTCTCCTTCTGTGCTATAAAATTCTATGATTCTATGATAATTCTCAAGAGAAAGAGAGAACAAAATGTAGAGAAATTTAGAACCAACAAAGGAATTCAAGCAAGGGTCAGACATCTATACTAAATGATGACAAGGCCTCACTATTGTCTGGGTGAAGAAATTTATCCTCATCTTGATCCTAAATGGCCTACTGTGTATCCCTGTGACCCCTGGTTCAGGACTTCACAGTCATTGTGAACATTCTTCCTGTGTTTACACTGTCTGGTCTGGTTAGAATTTTATAGGTTTCTATGAGATCCCCTTTCATTCTTCTCAACTGCAATGAATATTGTACTAACTGATCCAGTTTCTCTTCCTATATCTTAGTTCTGCCATCACAGGAATCAATCTGGGGTAGACCTTTGAGCAATCCCTCCCTCACCAGAACTTCCTTCCTCAAATAAGGAGACTAAAACTGCACACAGTACTCCGGGTGTGGTCTCACCTAGGCCCTGTACAATTACAGCAAGACAACCCTGCTCCTACACTCGTATCTTCTTGCTGTGAGAGCCAAGATACCATTTGCCTTTTTCATTGCTGGCATGTTTACTTTCAGTGAACAATGTACAAAGGCACTCAGATGTCATTGCATCTCCCCCTTTCTCAAACTAACACTATCCAGATAATTGCAGCAAGACATCTTTGCTTGTGTACTTGAATCCTTTCACTGTGAAAGCTAGCATACCATTACCTTCTTCACCACCTGCTGCACCTGTATGCAATTCCTGTAACATAGGCTGCTAGTCTTAATAGATACTGTGAATTATAAATAGATGGCAGCCAGGATAAAATATACATATTTTTCAAATTTAATGCAGAAATCAGAAGATCTGTTACTATAAGGAAAGGTCTTTGTTTTATACAAAACTATAATTTGCCCTCCCATTTCTGCTTTGATTCTTTTACAAAAAATGTGTTTTTAAAATCTAACCATTCAAAACAAACTGGCACAAAGTTTTCAGATTCAGTTATTGAAATTGTTCCAAGTCATGTGTTGCATAATTTACTCCATCTCAAAGGAAAGTATCTTGTTGTCGATTGTGATATGATAGAAATCAAACCGAATCTTGTAACTTTTTCTCTTCAAGGTTACTGGGCCAAAAGTTGAATCAAATGTAAAGAAGTTGCAGGTTTTGAATAACCTGGAGAATTTCTCTGCAATGGTCTTTGACTTTCACATGAACACTACAGCCAGAGACCCATCATCTTCTAATGTTGCTACACAACAAGGCTTTGGCACCGCAAACGGAATACAGCAAAACATAATTTTGTTGCTCTCAATAATGATGTTCTCAGTTTTAATTTGTTAGATAATGGAGAGAGATGTTCTGATGCTATAAGTGTAACCTATAACCAAATCTGGTTGCAAACAAATCTGTTGAGACTTAGTGTGACAATCAAACGAAATCAGAACTGATGACTTCTGAATGTTTATTTTAAAATAGTGGTAAATCAACTTTAATCTAAAAGACTGAAGTTCTAGAATTATACAGTATTGTCACACATTTAGCATGTTAGTTTTGGTAAAGGCCTTTTGATCGCATTGTGACATCCTGATACTGGGGGACTTCTCAGCTACCGTAACACAAGTACCAGTACTACAAAAGATAAAAAGAAGCAATATTCATAGCAATTCCTATATGTAACTGATTTGAGAGGTGTCACAATGAGGAGCATAAGAAATGAGCAGGTGTTGGTCTTTCATCCATGTGTTATTCCAAAATATATTTGAAAAAACGTTTGAAACTTTACCACTTAATGTTTAAAGTCATGGTTGAGGTGCTTTGTGAACTTGGCAATGTTTAATATTTAATATTAGGCTGTTTTGTTAGAAAAGAATTCATTTTACCACTAAGCACCAACTTTATTAAAGTTCTGAAGGGTTTATATTGGTTTACACAGGGTTTACATTGTGTTTACAGCACAAAAACAGCCCATTTGGCACAATCATGAGATGTCGGAGCAGAAATAGGCCATTCAGTCCATTAAGTCTGCTCCGCCATTCAAAGAGATCATGGCTGATCTGATAATCCTCAACACCACTTTCCTGCCTTTTCCCTACAACCATTGATTCCCCTGCTGATTAAAAATCTAAATCAGCTTTGAATGCACTAAGGACCCAGCCTCTACAGCACTCTATGGTAAATAATTCCACAGATTCTCTTATCATCTAAGAGAATAAATTACTATCCTCTGTCTTCAAAGGGTAACCTTTATTCTGAGATTGTGCCTTATAGATATTAAACTAACATTTGCTGGGTTAGTGAAAATTAAATGAGAAGGAAAAAACATATGAAACCTGATGCTGACCTAATGATTAGAAAGGTCACTGTGTTTGCTGAAGGAATGTGTGTGTTTAGATTAAATTCTGTACTGGGAGTGAACTGTCACAGTGACTCTGAAAGGCTTGTTTTGAAATAGAGACAGCTAAAAAGAGGTAAGCGCCTTTCTAAGGAGAAACCAGAAAATCCTAAGGATTTTAATCCTAAGCACAACAACACCTCTTCTTCCTCAGGAGACCAAGGAAATCCGGCATGTCCATAAGGACCCTCACCAACTTATACAGATGCACCATAGAAAGCGTACTATTTGGATGCATCACAGCTTGGTATGGCAACTGCTCTGCCCAGGACCGTAAGGAACTGCAGGAAGTTGTGAACACAGCCCAGATCATCACGCAAGCCAATCTTCCATTGTTTGACTCCATCTATACTACTTGTTGCTGCAGAAAGGCAGCCAATATCATGAAAGACCCCTCCCACCCCCGTTATAATCTTTTCCAACCTCTTCCATCAGGCAGAAGATACAAAAGTTTAAACACATGTACCAACAGGTTCAAGAACAGCTTTTTCCCTGCTGTTATGAGACTTCTGATTGGACCTCTCAAATTTCAAATCTAATGTTGATCTTGATTTTTGTGCACCTTCTTTGCAGGCGTAACTTTGTACTCCTCACTGTGTTTGATCACCCTATGATCTTTCTGTCTTTGCATGTTATGATCTGCTGTACTGCAAGCAAATCAAAACTTTTCACTGTACCTGGGTACATGTGACAATAACAAATCGAATCAAATCAGTTGATCAAACCAGCTATAGAAAAGTGACATATCTGGGATGTTTGCCAGTGGTCAAACTGATCAGTGACCTGGAGTCTGGATAGTGTCAAAGTTTGAATGCACAGCCAAATTTGTAATGAAGAAGGATATAAGAAAGCTAGCGCAAAAGGTCATGTAATCAGTCCTGGAGGTGGGGATGGAGCAGGATGATCATCTGTTCTTGGTCTGATCCTCTGCTAAGTCCATATAAATGTGATTGTAAGCATTGTATGGGTAAGAGTGTTAGAGTATTTTTGTAATGTACTTTGCTTTAATAAGGAATATTGTGTAGATCTCATTGTTAGAAATGCCTTGTGTTATTGATATTCAGAGTAAATCCAATGGACCACGGAAAGTGGGAGTAAAAGCTTACACCGTCTGGTCCTAGACTCTCCCACAAGGAGAAACAGCATCTCTGTATCTGTCAAACCCTGAAGAATCTTGTGTGTTTCAAAAAGGCCACCTCTCATTTTTCTTAATTCCAATGAGTACAGGCCCACCTTACTCACCCTCTCCTCACTAAACAGTCCCTCCAAACCTAGGATCAGCCTAGTGAACCTTATCTGGAATACTTCCAATGTCAGCCTATCTTTCCTTCGATAAGGGACCCACATCTATTCACAGTCTCCAGGTCTCTGGTCTACTGTAGCACTCATGCTCCACATGAGTTTACTCTCATGCTACTTCAAAAAATTTTATCAGCATAATCTTTAATTTCTTTCATTGTCATGTGCTAATGCAGACTCCCCTTTAAATATACTAAGTTCTACTATCTACTATTATTTAAGATTGCTCTTGTACTCCTTTTTGAATTTATTAGTAATGATTTTGCATTTCTGAACTCTAGTTTTAGATTCTCCATATCTCAGATTCTCCAGTATCTGCAGTTCCTACTATCTCTAGTTTTAGACTCTTTGTTTGAAACAACTTCTCTATGCCTACTGTATTAAACCTTTTCCCTTGAGTTAACCCATCAGAATCTTAATTTTGAGAGAAAAGAGCTTCCATCTGTTCCATTTTTTCCTTACAATGTATCCTCCCAGTTCAGATATCCTCCTTGTAAATGTTCTGTGCACATTCCCCTGTTTCTCTATAACATATGAACATGGAGGAGTAGGCCATTCAGCCCCTCGAGCCTGCTCCACCATTTAATAAGGCAGTAGCGGATCTGATTATCACGAGAAATCCACATTCTAGCCTGCCCGCAATAACTTTTCACCCCTTCACTAAACTTGAATCTGTCTACCTCTGCCTTAAAAATATCCAAAGTCTTGGCTTCCATCGGTTTTTCGGGAAGAGAGTTCCAAAACCTCATGATTCTCTGTGAGAATGTGGAGACCAGTACAGTGCACAGTCTGTAAATTGTTCCCTTACAAAGATTCCTGCCTTATGGTAGAAAGACAGCAGTGTGAAGAAGAATTTTATTGTGTAGAGAAATAGTTTCCTTCTACCTTTATACTGAGGATGTGGTTGACCATAATCCCAAGCTAGACTAGTCCCATCTGCCAAAAGAACTGCGGATGCTGTAAATCAGGAACAAAAACACAGTTGTTGGAAAAGCTCAGCAAGTCTGGCAGCATCTGTGGAGGAGAAAACAGAGTTAACGATTTCAGGTCCGGTGACCCTTCCTCAGAACT
>JAHRHZ010000021.1:1879361-1916080 GCA_024137785.1 Ginglymostoma cirratum
GGGCCTGAAGAAGGGTCTAGGCCCGAAACGTCAGCCTTCCTGCTCCTCTGATGCTGCTCGGCCTGCTGGACTCAACAGGTTGTTTAGTTTGTAACCTCTACCCATTTTGTTTCATTTTTGTTTGTTTTCTCTTTTTATTTCTTTATCTTTATCTTTGAAACAGCAGCTATTCAGCATCTTGCCTACGGAGAAAGTGTAAATGGCAATTTGTTTCTTTACTTGTCCTATTATCTTTAGACAAGCACAATTAAACCTTTTGCCTTTTAATTTCTTCTCCCTCTCCCCTTATCCCAGACCTCCTGTTCTGATCTTCTTCCCACTCTCTTCCCTTTCATTTCCCTTACATTTCTATTTTTTCACAATTCTGAAACACTATAATTTCCTCTCTTGACAGGTAATGTCAAACGTACAGAGTCTTTCCAGAATTTGCTGCTTTTAGATTTCCTAGTATCAGCAGTTTTTGCTTTTGTAAAATACAAAGTGAACTGGATTACTGTTGAAAGGTTATAAAGTCTTAAAGACTCTGTTGCTATTTCTCAGTATACACAAAATTGATCACAATCATGCCTAAAGATAAAGGATACTGCCTTCCTATTTATGTTTGTAAAACACACTATAAATGTGGTAGTCTTTCCAATAGCATTAAAGATATAAATTGCTTATAGTTTAATCCTCAAAGAACAGAATAGCGTGAATGTGATGGTTTACTGCCCCAGAGTTTGCAACTTCTAAAGGTTTGGCCAAGAATTATCTTTTCCTTGCCAGTTTTCTGTCTGCTCAAATCATGAGGGATAATGTCTTCTACTTTGGCACCAATATTAGAAGAAAATACTTTTAAGTATAGGAGCATATAAAATAGTAGGCTATACAGCCCTTGAGCATGGTCCATCAAACATTTTTGACCTTCAAGCCTACTGTGCCTCTCAATATGATCAAGGCTAACCATCCAACTCAGTCCCCTGTTCCTGCCTTCTCCCTATTTTAGACCTAATAACTGTATCTAATTCCTTCTTGTCGATGTTTTGGCTACAACTTCCTTCTGTGACAGAATTTGCTCCAATCTGATTTCTTTCCTTGTTTTATTCTTTTGCTTCTGCTCTTTTCCTTTCATTTTTTTTCTTTTCTCTTTTTCTTTTCTGTGGTGGGTTGGTCGGGAGCATCGGTGTGGCAACGCGTGCGGGCTGCGTGCCAAGTGGAGGATGTGACTTCTCTTAACGACTGGAGGCGGCGGCAGCATCAGAAAGGGCATCGTCCCAGTGTTCAGGGCTGGCGGAACCAAAGCCCCTCCAGCGATCGGTGACAGCAGACTTCAAGATGGTGGCACTGGCAAGGCAACGTCTGCAGCCGAAGTGGGACCCTCAGCACGGTGACGGCCTAGCCTAGCAGCAGAGCGAGCGACTCCTGGTCGCGGTAAGCCCAGAGTGGGGACTTCTGGTTATCGGCAAGGAGGCAGCGGCAGCAGAGCTGGGGACCCCTAACTGCGTGGCGCATGTGGCTGCAGCGAGGTGGGCCCAATGGCAAAGAGATGGTGCCTAAATTATGGCAACTCCTACGTTGGTGGCTCTGGCACAGGCAGTAGAGGTCTCTCATTCAGTTTTTGGAGGCTAGGTGCCAGCGTGGACTGGTTTGGAAAGACTGTTATTCTGAATGTTTTATTTCTTTAGTTTTCTAACTTATACCAATGATCTGTAACGTTGGACTTCTTACTTCATTTCTTGTCTAATTTTCTTCTCCCCCCAAGAATTTGTACCCAGATATCTTCATACCCAAGATGGAGCCGTAATATGGCATTGTGTAAATTTTTCATTGTACTCAAATGAGTACATGACAATAAAGCTAATTTAATTCAGAATTCCACAGGGTCACCATTCTCTGGGTGAAGAAATTTCTTCTCATCTCAGTCCTAAAGCTACCCAGTATCATTAGACTGTGGCCTCTGGTTCTAGACTCTCTGGTTATCAGGAACGCCCTTCCTGTGTTTAACCTGTCAAGTCCTGTTAGAATTGTGCATATTTCTATGGTAACCTCCCTCATTCTTCAAAAATGCCAATGAATGTTGTCCTAATCGATCAAGTCTCACTTCATACATTGGTCCTGCCATCCCAGGATACAGTCTGGTAATGACGGTGATAAAGTAAATGCAACTCAAACAAACAGCAACTTTTCACTTTGGCCTCAGTATCAGAGAATATGGCACCTGGGTCCAAAAAATGGAACGGTCAACAACAGTGTAGTTATTTTTAATCAAGTTAGTCAGGCATGTTTTATCACACACCTCTAGAGTAGGTGGGACGTAATCCAGGTTTTCAAACCCAGAGACCGAGACATTGCCACGGCCACCACGCCACAAGAGTTGCTCAACAATACGATATAATTGTTTAAAGAGGAGAGTAAGAACTTTATAGTTAATTCAGTGATTACAGCTTATTTTATTTCACTGAATGGAGGTGGGCGCTGCTGGCTAGGCCAGCATTTGTTACATGTCACTAATTGCCCTTGTGAAGCTGGTGTTCAGCCGCTTAAATGAAAGGAAAAGTTGATACTAGAAATCAGAAACAAAAACAGAACTTGCTGGAAAAGCTTGAAGAGAAAGCAGAATAACCATTTCGGGTCCGGTGACCCTTCTTCAGAATGGATGATAAATGTGATGAACCGCCTTCTTAAACCACTGCAGCTCATGTTCTGTCCATGTCATTATGGAGAGAATTCTAGGATTTTGACCCAGTGATAGTGAAGCGACAACGTTATATTTCCAGGCCAGGATGGTGATGGCTTGGAAAGGAACTTGCAGGGGGTGGTGAAGACAGTAAGGATTGCAGATGGTGGAAGCTAGAGTCAATACCATGGAGCTGGAAAAGCACAGCAAATCAGATGGATCCGAGAAGCAGGGAAGTCAAAGTTTCAGGCTGAAACCCTTCATCAGGACTGGGGAGGGGGGGGGGGGGGGGGGGGGGGCGGAGACATAAGGAAGAGGGGGGGGGGGGGGGGGGGGGGGAAGGTGGAGCTAGAAGGAGGGTATGTTGGATGGAGATAGGTGGATTCAGGTAGGGGGTTATTGTGGTTGGTCAGGGGGAAGGGTGGAGCAGATAAGTGAATAGGAAGATGGACAGGTTAGGGGTGGATAGATTTTGAAGCTGGTGAAGAAAATATTCAGGCCATTGTGCTGTAAGAATTCACAGAATTTCTACAGTGCGGAAACAAGCCCCTCAGCCCAACAAGTCCACACCAACCCTCACAGCATCCCACCTAGGCCCATCCTGCATAACACATCTAATCTACACATTCCCTGAATATTACAGGCAATTTAGCATGGCCAATCCACCTAGCCTGCACATCTTTGGACCGTGGGAGGAAACAAGAGCAGCTGGAGGAAACACACATACAGACAAAGGGGAGAATGTGTAAACTGCATGAGTCACCAGAGGGTGGAATCAAACCTGCATTCCTGGCTCTGTGAGGCAGTGCTAACCACTGAGCCACCCAGCTCTCCAGCTGAAATATCAAACGGTGTTCCGTGTATCTGCTGCCCTTCTTCTAGATGGTAGTGGGACAACCAAAACATTCTCACTTTAGTGATCACTTAAAATGTTACGAGAAAGGTTTTTGACTATGATTCACCAGTTATTTCAACTGGTATATCTCAACAACTTGCACTTGTACACAGCCTTTAATTCTGGAAAAAAAACTGAAAAAATGGTCACCCAGTTAAATATTAGGAAGGTCAAAATAAAAAGTTAAAGAGGGCTTTTAAGCAAACGTAAGTGCCATGTAGTTGTCTAAATACTGAAGTTATGTATCTGCAACGCATCAAAGCCCTGGAAGAACGGAGGATTCCGTGATGGAAGGGCTGGTGTGGATGGAGGGCTGTAGTAATAATTGTATGGCTGTAGGAGGTTACAGCGATAGGAAAACCATCAAGAAATTTAAACTTGAAATTTAGAATCAGAATTGGGGAGCTATTCCAGTTTGCAAGGATAGTATTGTTGGCAACTGGGAATCTTGCAGTTTCAGAAAATAGCATTATGAGCTGAATGCTGCAGAGTCTAAAAAGTGACCTGTATTGAATTAACTTTATTGTCACATGAACTCAATTGAGCACAGTGAAAAGTCTGTAAGTCACTATCTTACAGACCATCTCAAATACAAAGCTACCCAGGTACAACTTCTTCAGTTACAAGATTAACAATGTCACCATCACATGGTGCCATCTTGGGTACAGAGTAGCTAGGTACAATCCTCAGTTACAGAATAGAGAAATGAAGAAAAAAGTTACAACACAGCTATACACAGTACAACCATAGGTCAGAAAAACAAGAAGCAACGTTAAAAAGGTGAGAGATTCATTAGAACAACACTGGTAATAGGAGTGCTTTTTAAAAAGTTCTTTCGTGAACCAGTATTTATTGTCCATCCCTAATTGCTCAGAGAGCAGTTAAGAGTCTATTACATTGCTGTGGGCCTGGAGTCACATGCAGGCCAGACCAGATAAGGACAGCAGTCTTCCTTCCCTAAAGGACATGTGAACCATAGTTTTTTTTTTTAAATGACAATTGTGGTTACATGGTCTCCATTAAACAAGCTTTATTTCATTCTTCATACCAGATATTTTGTGAATCCAATTTCCACCGGCTGCCATGGTGAATTTCAAATCCATGCCCCCAGATCATTCGCCTGTAGCGCTGATTAGTCCAGTGACATCACCACTTTACCACCCGAGTGCCCAGGGATGACACTGGCAATGGGCGATTAATAAAAGTGTTCAAAATTATGATGGGGTAGTAGGAACAGCAGAAGCTGGAGAATCTGAGCTAACAAGGTGTAGAGCTGGATGAACACAGCAGGCCAAGCAGCAAGGCTGATGTTTCGGGCCTAGACCCTTCTTCAGAAAAAAAAATCTTTTTTCTGAAGAAGGGTCTAGGCCTGAAACATCAACCTTCCTGCTCCTCTGATGCTGCTTGGCCTGCTGTGTTCATCCAGCTCTACACCTTGTTATCTCAAAATTATGATGGGTTTGGTTGACTTTAAAGTGAGATACAGTTTCTACTGGCTGGAGAGCCGGAAGGCAGAGAGTACAGATTTAAGATATTTGACAAAAGAAGCAAAAAAAAAAAAAGTATTGTGATGCAGCAACCCTTTAGAACCCAGGATACACTGCTTGAAAGATGGTGGAAGTGGGTTCGATAGGAGCTTTCAAAGGGACAGCTTTTCCAGGATTAGCCAATTAATGACCAGATAATAGGCTCCTGAGGCACAGAGTCAGTAGAGGGAGAGAAACAAAGAGGGTGATCGGAGGACCACAAAATAAATCCCAAACTAATAAAAGGCCACAGCTGCCTGGCTGTGTTCTGGGAAGGGCAGCTGTGGCTGGGCTAACAGTCATGGTAGCTAAGGGGACGAGCTATATTTTGCCCACAGTATTTTGCCTACCTTATGACTGGAAATTTCCTGTCAGCACAGGAAAGAAGCCTTTATAAACTCTCTTAACTATGCAGTTGGCAACCTCTTGCAGGCAAGGTAAGTAATCCATCTCTTACCTTCTTGAAAATAACTCGTTATGGGGAAGAAAATGGTGTTGGCAAATCATCAGGCTACCTGGCATTGGGCAGTACCTGGCCAACCCACTTACGGGTCCCAACCACTTCCACTCACAGAAATGCTGTCTTGTGGTTCACGCAACAACACAGAAAACAACAAGGGACAGGAGGGGAATGTGTGTCTAATGGCAGCAGCCCACTGAAGGTGGCTCAAATAAGACCTAAAGGAGCAGAATTAGGCCATTCAGCCCATCGAGTGTTCTTTCCCATTCAATTATTGGTTATAGTTCTCAACCCCATTCTCCTGTCCTTTCCATGTAACCCTTGATGCCCTTACTAATTAAAGGGCCTATCTACCTTAATCTTAACACACTCAATGACTTGGCCTCCACAGCACTCTGAGGCAATGAGGTCCACCAAGTCTGACTGAAGAAATTCCTCATCTCAGTTCTAAAGAATTGTCCTTTCACTCATGTGCCCTCAGGTCCTAGTCTTGCCAACTAGTGGAAACATCCTCTCCATTTCTACTCTATCCAGGCCTCTCAGTGACCTGTAAGTTTCAACCAGATGCCTTACCATCCTTCTAAGGTCTAAAAGTACAGATCCAAAGTCCTTCATCTCCGGGATCATCCTTATAAACCTTCTCTGGACCCCCTCCAACACCAGCACATCCCTCCTTAGATACGGAGCCCAAAACTACTCTCAAATTCCAATGTGTCTGACCAGAGCCTTATACAGCTTCAGCAGGACACCCCTGCTGTTGTTTCCTAGCCCTCTTGTATTTGCCTTTCTAACCACTATCTGAACCTGCATGTTAACTGTAAGATCTTGAACCAGGAATCCCAAGTCCCTTCGCACTTCACATTTCCGAAGCCTTTTCCTATTTAAAAAAAGTCTCCACTTCTATTCTTCCTACCAAAATATATAACCTCATGTTTTCCCGCACTGTATTTCACCTGCCACTTGCCTAGCCTGTCCAAGTCCTTCTGGAGCCTCCCCACTTCCTCAACGCTACCTGTCTCTCCATCTACCTTTGTGTCACCTGCAAACATGGCATCTGCCACAGCGGCAAGAGCAGACAGTTTGAGATCTCCTGGCATCTGCAGGACTCAGCGAGCCAGAGCAGGGAACAAGCACAGCATGGCTAAGCACTTAAGAGGGTCTGTAATGTTGAACTTTTAACTTCATTTCTTTATTTTTCTATCTTGTACCTAAGATGGCACCAGGAATGGAGACTTTGTATACTTTTCACTATGCTCCTGTACTTCAGTACTTTAATACACATGACAATAAAATCTAATTCTAAATCTAGCAACTATGTCCTCAGTTCCTTCATCCAGATCGTTAATGTGAATAGTTGTGGTCCCAACACTGATCCCTGTGGAACTCCATTAGTCACCCACTACCATCCTGTAAAGGGCTCCCTTTCCCTACTAGATTCCATAGGAGGTTTCAAAAGAGATCTGGATATATATGTGGAAGTTATAAATTTAGAGGGCGACAGAGGTAGGACTGGTTAGGTAGCTCTTTCTGGAGCCTGTACAGACACGATGGGCTGAATGGCCTTCTTCTCTACTGTTCAAGTCTATGATTCTAAGAATGAGAAGGATACAAGAGAAGCTTGACGAATAATGGAGCTAGCACTGTATTACTGACTCCTCATCCTACTATATGCCCTAAAACCATTGGTTAGGTAAGAGTGGAGTTAACAGAGTATAGGCTCAGTGAGTGAACAATGGAGAACTGCATTGAGCGGGTTGGTGTAACAAACACAGACAATGCTAGAGATACCCAGCAGCAGGGGAGATAAACATAGTTAACATTTCGAGTCTCATACGACTTCTTCAGAATTGAAAGGTGTTGGATTTTTTAATATACTTTTGATAGAGGCAGAGGAGCAACTGGAATAGAGGCTCAGTGCAAATACAAAGCAGTTGTCAATGGTGATGGAAGAAAAAAACAGGTGCAAGTTAAGGTGAGAGACAGAATGAGTCATCTACTGTTACATTCACGGCAGTCAAGGTAGAGGGATACTGCGCTATACTTGCAATCAGAAATATTTTATCAAGGAAATTTTGTGAGAAGCAAAATCCAAAGAAGAAGTTCTGTAAAAATCTGTGACGCTACAATAACAAAGATCTTGGAAGTCATCTGGCCAATGGAGAACCGAGACAGACAGGAGGAGGTCAATAAGGTTTTGGAGTAGATTTATAGCTCGGGTTGGGGGTGTTGAGGTTGGTTGGCTGGCCGAGCTGGTTTCTTGTTTCGCAGACGTTTCGTTACCAAACCCAAGTAGCCCTACTGCCCTCATTTCAACCGAGCTCTGCTAGTGTTATCCCGGTCCCTTTCAAATATTGCTTCCACTATCCTTTCAAGCAGGTCATTTCAGATCATAACTTTTAGCTTAATTCACAAAGCAGTCAACAGATATATGAAAACAGTAACAGCAAGTTATGCCCTGAGACTATCAACTATTTTTTCATTGGAAACCTTTCCTCCTCACTCAATCAAATTTTTTTATGCTTTCAAACACCTCTCTCAAATCTCCTTTGCTGTAGGGAGAACAATCCAGTTCCTCCACATTCTCTTTTGATACAATTCTAGCAAATCACTGCACCTCTAATGCTAAAGTAGGATGCTTGAATTTCACCATAATATTGCAGATGGGTCCAAACTAGCGTTCAAAAAAAAAAGCGTCAGCACAATTTCCTTGCTTTTGTATTTAATGCCTCTAACCAATATAAAGTCAAAATTTTCCATATTGTTAATTGGGCTTCTCAACTTGCCCTGTCATCTTCAAAGGACTTGTGAATATACATACATCCATAGACCGGTGGTGGTATGTCCAATTTAAAACTATATTGCTTGCATTGCTCTTTCAATTCTTTATCCTCACAAAATGTATAATTCCACATTTCTATTAAATTATACTATGTCTGCTTATTTCACTAATCAATATCATCCTATAGTGCTGATGTTATTACACTCCTCGCTATACGTTTGTGTTATCTGCACACTATTAGGCTTTGACACTCAGTCAGGGAGAACAAGTTACAGTCCATGAGAAGCAGAGTTTGTGTGTGGGCAACTAGAACAGGATTACCTGTGGAATTCTTCGTTCAGAATATGATCTCCTTTTAAAATCACCTTTAGTCATTACAGATTGTACAGCACACAATCTGTTACTCATGGACTACAACTTGTTCTTCCTGACTGTAAGTGTCAGAGCCTAATTGTTTGCAGATAACACAAACTTGTATATAATAGTGAGGAGGGTGATAATATATGGCATCAGGTCAAACATGAACAAAGAAACCTGCCGATTACCATCCACCCCACCGTCCCCACCCCCAACTCAGCTAATGAATCAATAATCCTCCTTACTGAACACTAATCTGAAAAAGCATTGAAGGCGATATGGGTAGAAAAGGTACTCCGGGGAGAATTACAACGTCCTTCACCAACAGTGGCTCGGTAGCACCACTAATTACTGAGGTGGCTGAGTCCTAAAGAACATAGCTGCTGGACTGATCTGTGGCAGGTGGTGAAGGAACAAAAGGGGAAAACCTACTTGACGTTGTCCTCACTAATCTACTTTTTAAGATACATCCATTGATGACAGTATCACTAGGAATGTTCACCACACAATCCTTGTGGACACTAAGTCCCATCTTCAATGAGATCACTGCTCAGCTGAAAACCCTCAAATCTACCTTCCTGCCTTTTGCCTATAGCCCTCCATTCCCTCACTGATTTGAAAGCTGAGATAGACCGGTTTCTATAAACTTAATGACCCAGCTTCAACAAGCCTCTGTGCTACAAAATTCTAGATTCACAACCTTCCAAGAAGAAATTCCTTATTTGTGTCTTAAATGCGTGATCCCTTATTCTGAGATTATGCCCTCTGGTCTTAAACTCTCCCACAAGGGGAAACAACCTTTGAGTCTACCCTGTCAAGTCCCTTAAGAATCTTGTATGTTTCAATAATGTTGCCTCTCATTCTTCTATATGCTGAGCATCGACCCGATCTACTCAATCTATCCTCATAAGACAGTTCTTTCATATCTGGCATCAATCTAGTGAACCTCCCCTGGACTGCCTCCAATGCCAGTATGTCTTTCCTTAGATAACCGGGCAAAAACTATCACATTATTCCTGCTGCCATCTACGGCCTCATATAGTTTGAGTAAAACCTTCCTATTTTTACTCTTTATTTCCACTCCCTTTGAAATTAAGGCTAACGTTCCATTTGCCTTCTCAAATACCTGAACTCAGACGCTGCCTCTTTGCTATTCGTGAACAAGGACTCCCAAATCCCTTTGTTCCATAGCTTTCTGAAGTCTTTCTTCATTTAAATAATATTCAGCTCTTCTATTTTTTCCTACCTAAGTGTACAACCTCACATTTCACATTACATTCCATCTGGCAAGTTTTTGCTCACTCGCTTAACCTATGCGTATCCCTCTGCAGACTGCGTCACCATAACCGCATGCCTTCCCACCTACCTGTGCACCATCCGCAAACTTGGCTATAGTACATTCACTTTACTCATCTAAGTAATTAATGTGTATTGTCGATAATTGTGGCTCCAGCACTGATCCCAAGAACACCAGTGCAAAGGTTCCTTTGAACATTGTTCTACACTCAACCATCTTCAGCTGCTGCATAAATGACATTCTCTTCATCATAAAATCAGAAGTGGGGATATTCATTAATGATTGCCAATGTTCATCAGCACCACTTGTGACTACTCAACACTAAATCAGCTTATGATCATATACAGCAAGACGTGGACTTTTCCAGACTCAGGTTGGTAAGTGGTACATAACAATCATTCCACACAAATGCCAGTCAATGACTATCTCCAACAAGAGACACTCTAACCATCAGCTCATGACATTTGATGGCAGTACCATTATTGAATTCATCCTATCAAATCGGGGGTTACCCCTGACCAGAAACTGAACTGGATCAACCAGATAAACATTGTAACTCCAACAGCAAGTCAGAGGCTAAGAACAGAAAGGCGAAAGCTTCACAGTATTTTTGTTGGACTATTAATCCAGAACCCTCAGCTAATGTTCTGGGAATCTGGGTTTGAATCCTGCCACAGCAGATGGTGGAATTTGAATTCAATTAACAATTGAGTGAATGATAATTAAAAAAAAATTTAAAAAAAAATAAAAAAAATCACCACCTGTCTCCCCCAAAGCTGATCATTCAACTAGCCTGGATGGGTGCAACTTCAACATCACTCAAGAAGCCCAACACTATCCAGGACAAAGCAGCCCACTTTAACCTATCCACCACCCTTCACTTTTAATGCCATCAACACTGAAGATGCATTGTAGTAACACACCAAGCCTCCTTGTACAGCAGTTTCAATATTCCTGACCTCTAATAACCAGAGCAAGGGTAGCAAATGTATTGAAACACTATTATTTTCAGTTCCTCTCCAATCCACATACCATCTTGGAATTGCATTCCTTCCCATCTCTGGATCAAAATCCTGGAACTTCTTTCCTAACAAAACGGATACCTCCTACACCCCAATGATTGCAGTAATTCAAGAAGGCAGTTCCTTACCACCTTCTCAAGGTCAATTAGGGATGAACAATAAATGATTCTTTAGTTAGCAAGTCCAAAATCCCATGAATGAATCCCTTTCTTTCTGAGCCAACTTGCATATTGTCCAAAATGGGGAAACCTCAGAAGGTACGTTGATATGAAGTTATCTAGCTACTGATCATGTCACTAGTTTAAAAAAAAACCTCTCATTGATACAATAGCAATTCAATGCATTGAAATCCCCTGATCTAATCTCTTACAAAAATAAATATTTCTTGACAAGCACCCTATTGTGAAAATTATAGGTTGTAAAATCAGTCGTGCAGTACATATTCAATAATGGCTTCTGTCAACAGGGAGATTAAAATGCCTAGTACTTTTATTAATTCCACACATTTTTTGAACAGCTCTTTGACAGTTCTTTCAGGGCTTGCCAGCTCCATCGAGGTCATGCACACTTTACGCACAAGCACATATATGTATGTCAAATGGCAATTTACTTCCCACCCTTGTGAAAATAGGAATTGCCATGTTTTCAGGAGACGGGATTTGGGATTACTGAGGAATTGCCATGTTGGAGACGCATATCAATGTGAAAATGTAGGCCACTGTTTCTCCGTCGCTCTCTCTCCCCTTCCCCCTGCCTGTGTCTGCACTGAAGGCATTGAACAGAAATATTAATTTTAAGTCTAGGGATACTTTCATGTTGCCAGCCAAATGTATTCATGATTGGTCTTTCTGTACACTTAAAAGAGAAATCTTATTTGCTTGGTTTCCAATTGATAGCGACAATAGTATACAAACATTGCTAAGTATATTTTCTAGCTCCAAGCATTAATCCCATTGCTCCAGCTACATTCTAAAAATTGGCATTGCACAAGGAAGCACTTTGACTTATGCTCAAACTTAGCTGATCTTGAAATGGACTTACTGACCACATGTGACTTCACCAAGAAAGAGAGGTCTATTGAATATAACAATCTAAAATATCTCCCGCTTCACGAAGCTTCTCAAGAGCAACTATAAAAATGTTTATTTTCCATATTTGAGTATCGAGTATAAAGTCAACTTTGCCCATTTCACTCCATTTTATTTTCTTCGGAGCTACAATAGCATTATGCAGGTGAAGACTAAAAACGTTTGTTCAAAATGAGAATCAGCTAACAAAATTAGGTTTGCTAATTGTAAATACTTGAGTTAATATTTTGAAATTTAATGGCATTTTTATTAACATTTCTGCTTGAATTCCTTCGCACATCAAGCCTAACATTTGCAATGATCACTTAAACTATGATTTAGTTGATGTATGTGGTATTTAGAAAATATATAAATTTCTTTAACATTCAATATATTTAATGTAAAACCTTAAGAATTGAATATATGGATAGGGTGTTTGATTGCAAACTGCTCTTTAAGTTAAAAGGTTACTTTCAAATTTTTATGTAGTTGAATAAATTGATTGTGGGAAAAATGAAATGCTGGATTTCTTCCACATAAAATGCACAGGTAGTTCAGTGATAAATATTTAAATATTATGATTATCAAGCCAAAATTTACTAGACAGGGCATTTTCGGATTGTTTCTGCGCTTCTAGTTTGAAAAAATTTTTGATTGCAATATTGCCAAAAGTACAAGCTGGTAACAACACAGTAAAGGTATCGAGACATCTGGTATTTGAAGAGACAGTGTATATCCTAGTTCAATACTGTAAACTTAAATTAAGAAATAGACTAAAGGGCAAATCCAACATTGAACTGAAGTTGCAGTATTGAGGGTAGTGGGATTGTGTATTTGTGGATTTTCATAAGTCTTTTGATAAACACCACGTAACAGATACTTTGACAAAATTGAAGTCTGTGTTTTGAAATACCTATGGAACATTGTAGGAAAGCAGTGAATTGTTTTCCTACAAATCATAAGAATGTGCAGAACTGCTGTCCTCAGGACTACAGTTTATTTATGATTTCAGGTTTCTAAATCTTTCACTTGTTATTTTATTCTATCATTTTATTCCATTCTATTAATAGCCCAGGAATTGTATATTCAAAGCATAATTTCTTTGGAATCCTTCCTTCTATGAAAAATGATAGATAAGCAGTAAAGTCTTTTGGAGGTCGATTTCTTCATTTGGTGCATCTCTGCTGATAACTAAGGGGGCCAGACATTGAGGCGCCATTGTCCTGCTTAAGAGGCTATCAGGTGTCACTGTTGGCAAGTTGCTACTGGTCATGATGTTGCACGCTAGCACACAGAAGGTATATCCATTTTCTTTTGATGATACCCAGATGCAATAGTTGTTTAGAGGTTTGCATCCTTGAAGCGGATGTTTGGCCATCCTACTGATTGTCTACTTCAAAATTCAGAATGCCTCGAGTATGTGACGTCATTTGCTTTGCAGATGTCCCTAAGCCAACAAAGCTTTCTTGGTATTTTTATGGTTTGGGGATACTTTAGGTATGAGAAAACACGAGGGTTGGCTAGAGAGGTATAGGTGGTATAAGGGGCTATGGGGGAAAAGTAGCATAGCATCAAGAGGCTAGGATTAGGAGGAGCTATAGGAATGGGTGGAGGAGCATTAGAGGTGGTAAGAAAGGTGCATGGGGGTCAAAGGGAGGTTTTTGAATCTACTGTCTTTTTATTAAACTAGGAGAAGGCCTCCGTTCATATGCTGGGATTGATTGGTCTGCCTCCTAAGAACCACCATCAACCCAGAACAGGTTTGCAGAGCTGGAAAACATCCCATCTACAATGAAAATCTGGGCTAGAGATAGTTTGTAAGAGAGATGGAAACACAGACAAAAGACGGCAAGCTTGCTCATTCTTCCCATACTGCAACACTCCTAAAAACATACACACAAACAAAATTTCCTTTTCATATTATATATAATACTATACTGTTAGAATCAGTAGCCATCAATCCAGAGATTGAATTATAAAATAAAACAAGGTGGCAATATTTACTTGAAGGGAATTCAGTGATTTAAAGTTTGTATAGGTTGATGAAAATGTCAGCTGTCTGATTAATACGTTTGCAGATGACACGAAATATGGCAGAGTTGTGAATAGTGAGGAAGGTTGTCAAGGAACACAGCAGGATATAGATCAGTTTGCCCACGTTTCAAAGAAATGGCAGATGGAGTTTAATCTGAGCAAGTATGAGAGATGACGCATTTTGGGAGGTGAAATGCAACAGGCAAGTGTACAGTAAGTGGCAGGAGCCTTAGGAGTGTTGATATACAAAGGGATCTTGGGAGGTAATAAGCCCACAGCTCCTTGTAAATGACAAGGCAAGTGGATAAGATGGTAAAGAATGTGTACAGCATGCTTGCCTTCATCAACCAGGGAACAGAGTATAGAAGTTGGGAAGTCATGCTGCAGATGTATATAAAAAAAAGAAAATCAAAAACTTTAGTTAGGTCACATTTAGAATATTGTGCGCTGTTCCGGTCACCACACTAAAGGAAGGATGTGGAGACTTTGGATAGGGTGCAAAACAGGTTTACCAGGATAGGAATATATTAGCTTTAAGGAAAGATTGGACAAACGTGGAACGTTTTCACTGTCATGTCAGAGGCTGAGGGAGCCACCTGAAAGAAATTTATAAAATTGTGACAGGTTTGGAGAGGATGGATAGTTGGAGTTGTTTTCCCAGGGTGAAAATGTCAAAAGCTAGGGATCACAGGAGTTATGCAAGCAAACTTATTTTTTAAAAAAAGACAGTGTGGCAGATGAATGGAACGCACTACATGCAGACTCAGTAGAGATGTTTAAGAGGTATCTAGACAAATACACGAACAGGCAGGAAATAGAGGGATATGGACCAAGTGCAGGCAAATTAGTTCAGAACAGCATCATGATTAGCACAGATATGATGGGCTGAAGGACCTGTTCCTATGCTGGACTTTTCTATGCTCCAACCAAGCCCTGGATATATTGGAGACCTAAGCAGCCACTTTTTCCGGCTAGAGGTAGCGGTTTTGCTTGCTAGCTATTTGAGTTATTCAAATGTTTGACAGTTTTAAGTTGTACTTATTTCACCAATGCACATCCAGAACTGCCTGTTTTCCAAATAACCTCAATCCAGCAATTCCATTCTTCAACACACAGATCTACCCAGTAGATTCATAGAACCCCCACAATGTGGAAAAAGAGGCCATTCGGCGCATCAAGTCCACACCGACCCTCTGAGAGCATCCCACCCCTCTACCTTAACCCTGTATCCTGCATTTTCCACGGCCAATCCACCTAGATTGCACATCTTTGGAAATGAGATTCAACTGTAGTGCAAAGTAACACTCCGCATTACAGAATTATTTCTTGAAACTGTTCTTCAATGTTAAAAAAGCAGCATAGATGGATTGTTTTGAGTTTTTCATACTGCAGTCTGTTCCTCACTTCAAGGTGTCTTGTGTTCTGGCCAAGGCCTGTTCATTTCAGCCAAAAATCAACTAACCAAACAATCAAATATTCATTGACTTCACAGGCATAAAATGGTGATGTTTCTAGTTATGATGCAATTGTAACATATTTTAATGGATAATGTGAAAGCTGTTTATTTCTATAGACTATTGTTTGATAGAGAACTAGTAACACAAAAAACATCTTTAAGGGAAAAGCAATCATTGAGTTTGGTTGGCGTTTGGACTCTGGGGTCCGTTGCGATAGATTCCACTATGGAGGAAACCTGGAAGTGAGGCAATCCATCACAACAGACCCCAGAGTTTAAAAAAAACCACGCGGGAAAACAAACCGACGCTTCATCAGAGGCTGCACTGAGGATGTTACGAAGCATGGTAACGAAACGTCCGCGGAACAACAAACCAGCTCGGCGAGCCAACCAACCTCAACACCCACAACCCGAGCTACAAATCTACTCCAAAACCTTAGAAAAACAATCATATTGCCTGGAATTTAAACTCAAGCTTCTCTTTCCTCAATTATCCAAATGCTGTGAAGTCACTTCAAATCCCATGCATCTCTTGCTCTTGGAAAAAAATGGATTTAAAAACAAACCTTTCACTAGATATCATCTAAAAAGCGGTGAATGGTTGTTGTTTCTGACTCGGGCTCGAGGTAACTGCCAACCATGTCGGGCAATTAAAACTATTTACAAAACTAATTTTTTAAACAATAGTTTGACCTCAGTTCAGGCAATACTGCCTGATTTAGATTAAAAACCCGAAAGAACACAAAAACAGAAATTGCTGGAAAAGCTCAGCAGAGACTGGTAACAGCTGTGGAGAGAAATCAGAGTTAACACTTTAGGTCCAGTGGGTTATGAAGAACTGTCAGCAGACCCAAAATGCTAACAGTGATTTCTCTCCACAGATGCTGCCAGACCTGTTGAGCTTTTCCAGCGATTTGTTTTTGTTTGCCTAACTCAGAATCCTTTTAGTTTCACAAATGTGAGAAACATAGTATAGGTGAAATAAAATCACAAGTAGTCTAACTTGGACTGCTCTAAACAAGGCAAAAATTGTGCAATATTTTGTAATTAAGGAAATTGCACAACTGTGACAGAGCAAAATTCTTTCTCAAGAGCCTGAACAAAAAAAAAACCTTACATTTCTACAATTTAGAATGTGGTAACAAAGACATTAAGTTTTCCCTTGACCAAGTCATTGTCTGCTACTCGGGTACATTTCCATTTGCTCTGTGGTTCCTTGCCCAAGTGGCCAAAATCCTTTGCAAATTAAATAATCCATTTTGGTGAATTAATTAGGCTCAGTCACATTGTAAATGTGGATTGTTGGGTGATCATCAGGGGTCACAGCCAATTGTTCACTAGAGTCAACTGTAGCAACTATCTAAAAATCTATTTCAGGCAGAACAGGCATAGAACCCCAGTTGTCCTGTCCTGTACATAATATTTTTTTTAAAAAATCACATGCTAGCTTTACAAACACCAATCATTCAGAAGTTCAACAACATTAAATATATACCTGGATTTTGTAATCTCATTAGTAAATGTTCCAAAGTTTATACACTTTACACAAATGGTTGATCAATAGGTTATTTACAGACTATATCACAGGAGAACTGACATGAGCAAACCCAAAATAACAATCAGCAGATACCAAATCAGTAACTTTGACAAATTCCTGTGTAATGAAAATTGCCATTTGATTCGAGTAAAAAAAGTTGTGAGACAATGCAACAAGGTACCAAGAATTACAAGCTTCAAACTTCATCAGAAAGGCAAAAATTAAGTTCATTTTAGGACCATAACTTGGAATGCAGACAAAAATGCATGAAATTTTCTGTGAATATAGGTTTTGTTAAAAGACTCCAATTTTTTTTTCAGCTGTTTACATGCTCAGGTAATTCCCATCAAGGCAAAATTACCCCAATCATTCACATTAACAAAATACCTAGGCAAATGTCCCAAGTGGTCCAAGATAATACCTGTATCAACTTCAAAGCACACAGAGCATCAGTTCTTAAAAGCATTGTTAACATTCTTTGATTTTTCTAACACCTTATTTTATGTAGTGCAATGGATTGAACATCACTCCTGGTTAAACCGTAGTGTAGTGCAGTGGAGCACCAAAGAAAAGCTTTTCAGAATATCAGATATGGATCTTTCCATCTTCAAGGTTGAGACTTTGTAATTTTAATTAAAGTTAGAAATCTAAAACTTAAACTTTAAGAAATTAGACATCAACAAATAAATTATAGTTTTATACATAACAGAAAACTAAAGTTCAAATATACTTCATTTGACTGTGAATTGCCCTTGTGCATGCAACACACTACACAGATATGTACATCTGTACAAGCTAACCTGAAGATCCAGCAAGGGACTAGCAGATTTTCATTGTATAATTATTCTCAATTGAACTGTGCAAACACAAAGAAAGATAGCTCAATATTTTTGTATAAATAATCTATCATAACAGATGAAAGCAAGAAATTTATGTAACCCAGTTGAAGAGGAAATTACACAGTTAAAATGGGAACTTTTAATACATGAAATCCTATTAAATAGAAGATCACATTCTTCAGTAAGTTCTTATTACGCCACAAGGATTCTCCACCACTAGGATGAAGAAGTGAAGAGGTAGCCAAACATTCACATAAGTTCATTTCGAAAGAATGTTAGCATTAGAAAGCACCTAATTAAATATAACGGAACAAAGGATGGATTGCTCGGCAAAGTATGGTATTATTTAAAACCTTGGCCAATACATAGTTTGTTACTTCAAATTGTAGCAATCAGAAATTTACTTTTTGGAAGTAGTGTCCACCTCAAGAAAAGTTAAATGTAAACCAATAAATAAATAATTACATTTAACTGAAGTAGGTCAATACAACCAGTTGGATTGGCTCTCTGCACAACGGACATGGTTTGTTTCTTTTTTTCAGTTTCCTTGCACAAGTGTAACAAGCGAGAAGATGGCCAGTCCTACCATGAACAATGCAACCATTCTTTGGTCGTGCCTGACATATAACACAAGCCTCCAGAGGTCCCACAGTGCTTAACTCGCCTTTCTCTCCCTTGCCTGTACTCTCTTTTTCAATTTCCTGGCTGCAGCAGTTGAAGCTACCAGAAGTAGATGGTTCCGAGCACTCAGTTTCTTGTGACTCTGAGAATTGAGAGGCCTCACTGATTAAATCCGAACAGTTTGATTTCTTTGACTCAAGTGGTGGTTTCTTGCAATCAGGAACATCAATACCTTCGTCCTGCATCTTGTCAAAATGCTGAAGTTTAGGATTATCAGGAAGCCAATCTTGACGCACAGACCAGCATCGATGACAATGGCGGGGCAATGGAGGATTCAGCTCTTCGCATCTGGAACATTTCCAATAATCCTGCAATTGAATATTATTATTGTAAGGCTATTGTTTGAAGTATAGAAAAACGCCACTAAATAATGTTACTCATTACCTTTTATCACTGAGAAGATGTAGCAGATTTGATGTAGTAGTAGAAGTACAAGCTAACCTTTGTTACTTAGTCGGTTATCTCTGCTTCAGTGAAGTACATAAGAAAGGAGACGGAAAAAAAGCTATATGCCTAGCATAAACTTAAATGCAAGTTATGTACCCCACCACTGAGGACGTGCTACCCAGTTGGCTCAGTACCGAAAAAAATTATTCAGTTTGAAGAGAAAACCTTTAGCCTCTGTTCAAAGACACAAGTTACCCGAGTCAGAGCAATAACCTGTTAAATTAGTGTGTTGTTGCTTAAAAAAGGAATTATGGGTAGTGAGGAGGAGTGGGAGGGGAAGGTTAATGGTGTGTGAATGCTGGAGCAGGAAGAGAGAGTGATCAAATGTAGGGATAACCATATTGCAAAACAAAAATGCCAGCTTCTCCAAATTCTCAAAAGAAACCACAAACTTACAGCTTCAGATATTTCTGGATCAATTTCTTCAACAAAAGTGCTCTCATCACTGTCAGCAGCTTCAAAAATGGCAACTTCATAAATCTGCAAAATAGCTACGCTTAGTATCTTTGATTTCAATCATCACTTGAAAATGAAAGAATTTGTTGTTTGAAGCTTGCCTCTTTGTCACTTTGGTCTTGTGAATCTTCACTGAAATCACTATAATCTTCAGAGTGAACTGATTCAACTTCAAACTCAACACTAAACTTATCACTGGAATCTTCACCTTCTGTACCAATATGAATATCCTGCAACAGAAAAGCAGCCAAGTTAGAACCTAAAGGAACAGCAAAAATAAACAAGAACCCATCTAAAATATAGGTAAAATTCACAAAAGATTAGCATATTCTTGTTGCTTGAAAATAGATACTTCTTGCACAGCACTGAGCGCTTGACCATATTTTTAAAAAATCAAAATATAACATTCTACTTTTTAAATCAACGGAGTTTGATCTCATTGACCTTCAAATATTTTCTTTTTAAAAAAATCTGGGAACAATGTGTACAGTTAAAGTTTATTTTGTGCTTTAAATTTCATTTGTAGAGTTGCTCTTGGGAGCTTGGTCTGAGAAGACCAGTGATCTATTTGTCTCAGTCATGTTTAATGCATTTTTATAACCCTTGAAGTGAAAAACTGGGGATTAGTAGTTTAGTGCATTACAATAAAAAAGATGTGCTCCTGTTTACATGACAGGATCCCATGAGTACCCAGAAAAATCCAGGTAGATTAGGAGTTATCAATGTTATACATGTGTGAAAGGGGAGGTGAGGGGAAGGGGGATGGTCCATTGATCACTGGCTCCGTGAGAATTCAAGACAATGGGAACCTTGCTGCATAGAAAAATTCATCAGAAGGAAAACAAGTCACAGCTGTGCCAGAGATAAAAGGTACTGCAGATGCTGGAGAATCCGAGATAACAAGCACGGGGCTGGATGAACACAGCAGGTCAAGCAGCATCATAGGAGCAGGAAAACTTGATGTTTCGGCCTAAACCCTTCATCAGAAAAACAGCTGTGCCAGCCTGGGCAATTAGTTAGTAAAACTCAGTGAAGATTTATCAGTAATTGTAAGGCTATTGCTGGGAGAAAAGAAATGCTGTGAATGCAAATCCTTTTCTGCTGTTTGCAATTAAATCTTACCAACACCTTTGTCTATTGTAACAGTTCACATTTCTATTTTAAAAATATTACACTTTCTGTTAAAAGTACACACACTTGTGAAAGCTTTCAATAAAATGACATTAAAACAAAGCTATGATCTATTAAATCAGGTTTCATTCTGTGAGTTTACGTACAACCATACACATGAGTTAGGAGGAAGACTAGCCCATTTGGTCATTCAGGCTTGCTGTGCCATTCAGGTAGATCACAGCTAATCGGATTGTGCTTGTAACGCTACTTGCTTGTCAAAAACTGCAGAAATGTGCTGAATTCAAAGAGAATAGGAACTTTGCTCCTTGTACTGTGAAAAAGTAGAATATGTGGACAATACCCAACAAAGCCACAGGCATTTTGGATACAAGTCTATTCTTCGAAATGACCATGTCTCAAAGAAGGATCAGAACATTAAGTTGCTGGTTTCCTTCACAGATGCCGAGTGTTTTTGATCACCTCACAGCTCAGATTTCCAGAATCTGCAGTATTTTGCTTTATACTTTTAGCTACTCTACCAATTAAGTACAGTACAGGTCAGGTATCCTTTATCCACATACCTGTAAACCAAAAAGATAATAAACCAAGTGTTCTTTTCAAAAAAGGAGACCCAAATAGGCTAAAATCCACAATTTGGTTACGTTTACTTTAGCGTTGGAAAGGGATAGGTATATACCGCAGGGCAAGAGTTATAGCTGGGGGAAAGGCAATTATGAGGCGATTAGGCAAGATTTAGGATGCATACGATGGGGAAGGAAACTGCAAGGGCTGAGCAGAATTTGAAGTGTGGAGCTTGTTCAAGGAACAGCTACTGCGTGTCCTTGCTAAGTATGTACTTGTCAGGCAGGGAGGAAGTGGTCAAACGAGGAAACTGTGGTTTACTAAAGAAGTTGAATCTCATCAAGAGGAAGGAGGCTTATGTAAAGATGAGGCGTGAAGGCTCAGTTAGGGCGCTTGAGAGTTACAAATTAGCCAGGAAGGACCTAAAGAGAGAGCTAAGAATAGCCAGGAGGGGACATGAGAAGTCTTTGGCAGATAGGATCAAGGAAAACCCTAAAGCTTTCTATAGGTATGTCAGGAATAAAAGAATGACTAGAGTAAGATTAGGGCTAGTCAAGGACAGTAGTGGGAAGTTGTGCGTGGAGAGGTGCTAAATGAATATTTTTCGTCAGTATTCACACATGAAAAAGACAACGTTGTCGAGGAGAATGCTGAGATACAGGCTATTAGACTAGACGGGATTGAGGTTCATAAGGAGGAGGTGTTAGCAATTCCGGAAAGTGTGAAAATAGATAAGTCCCCTGGGCCAGACGGGATTTATCCTAGGATTCTCTGGGAGGCTAGGGATGAGATTACAGAGCCTTTGGCTTTGATCTTTATGTCATCATTGTCTACAGGAATCGTGCCAGAAGACTGGAGGATAGCAAATGTTGTCCCCTTGTTCAAGAAGGGGAGTATAGACAACCCTGGTAATTACAGACCAATGAGCCTTACTTCGGTTGTGGGTAAAGTGTTGGAAAGGGTTATGAGAGATAGGGTTTAGAATCATCTAGAACAGAATAATTTGATTAGGGATAGTCAACACTGTTTTGAGAAGGGTAGGTCGTGCCTCACAAACCTTATTGAGTTCTTTGAGAAGGTGACCAAACAGGTGGATGAGGGTAAAGCAGTTGATGTGGTGTATATGGATTTCAGTAAAGCATTTGATAAGGTTCCCCACGGTAGGCTATTGCAGAAAATACGGAGGCATGGGATTGAGGGTGATTTAGCGGTTTGGATCAGAAATTGGCCAGCTGTAAGACGACACAGAGGGTGGTGGTTGATGGGAAATGTTCATCCTGGACTTCAGTTACTAGTGGTGTACCGCAGGGATCTCTTTTGGGGCCACTGCTGTTTGTCATTTTTATAAATGACCTGGATGAGGGCGTAGAAGCATGGGTTAGTAAATTTGCAGATGACACTAAAGTCGGTGGAGTCGTGGATAGTGCGGAAGGATGTTGCAGGTTACAGAGGGACATAGATAAGCTGCAGAGCTGGGCTGAGAGGTGGCAAAAGGAGTTTAACGCGGAAAAGTGTGAGGTGATTCACTTTGGAAGGAGTAACAGAAATACAGAGTACAGGGCTAATGGTAAGATTCTTGGTAATGTGGATGAGCAAAGAGATCTCGGTGTCCATGTGCATGGATCTCTGAAAGTTGCCACCCAGGTTGATAGGGTTGTTTGGAAGGCGTACGGTGTGTTAGGTTTTATTGGTAGAGGGATTGAGTTTCGGAGCCGTGAGGTCATGTTGCAGCTGTACAAAACTCTGGTGCGGCTTCACTTGGAGTATTGCATACAGTTCTGGTTGCAGCATTATAGGAAGGATGTGGAAGCATTGGAAAGGGTGCACAGGAGATTTACCAGGATGTTGCCTGGTATGGAGGGAAGGTCTTATGAGGAAAGGCTGAGGGACTTGAGGCTGTTTTTGTTAGAGAGAAGGTGGTTAAGAGGTGACTTAATAGAGACATACAAGATGATCAGAGGATTAGATAGGGTGGACAGTGAGAGCCTTCTTCCTCGGATGGTGACGGCTAGCACGAGGGGACATAGCTTTAAATTGAGGGATGATAGATATAGGACAGATGTCAGAGGTAGGTTCTTTACTCAGAGTAGCAAAGGCGTGGAATGCCCTGCCTGCAACAGTAGTAGACTCGCCAACATTAAGGACATTTAAATGGTCATTGGATAAACATATGGATGATAATGGAATAGTGTAGGTGAGATGGGCTTCAGATTGGTTTCACAGGTCAGCGCAACATCGAGGGCCGAAGGGCCTGTACTGCACCGTAATGTTCTATGTCCTATGTTATTTCCAAAGGGCCTAAAGTCAACATGTCTACAGGTCTTTTTGGGTCCTTTGGAAAAGTAGTTCACTTTTAGGTCCATTTAGGACAAGCAAAGTTTTCTTTCCAAAGGGCCTGAATGGACCTATCAGAATATGCTTTGTCTGAAAAACAGTCGAGTTTTCAAATATGGGATTTTCGACCTGGATTAATAACTACACTTCACAGTTAGAGAATCAAATAAATAATCCATTAAGTTTCATCTCAAAGTTATTGATTCAAATTCCAAAATTTTGATGTTTTACAAACCAGATGGCTGGGAGAATCAGACGATTCACTGTTTCCATGCTCACGACGCAACTTGCTTATCAGACACAAAGACAGATCATCCCAATGGAGGGAAATGCTATCAGATCGGTGCCGCTTTCGTCGTCTAGTACGAAACTGCTCATCAGGTGAGGCATCATTATCTAAAAACATAAATGTCATACAGTTTTTAAGAACAGCTCCAGTAATGCCCAAATGAGTTGCCCACTTGACAATATCATCAGTTGCCAGTGTTGTAGCTATACTGCAACGGCAGGGTTGCAGCAAGTTCTGGAGCAAAAATCTTTAGTAATATTGCCACAATGCTGTCAGGACCTAAAGCCTTTGCTGTATCCAAAGCCTCCAACTGTTTCTTAACATCACATCACATGGAGTGAACTGAAATGGACATCTGTGATGCTGGGGATCTCTGGTGCTGCTATACATTTTAAATTCATTATCTGGCACGTACTTTTGTTAAATTCTTTGGTACTGCTGTTGACATTTGCTAATTACTCCATGTTCCAATTTGGTTCCAGTGTCAATTTGTATGCTCCTTCAAATATCAAGTATCTATGCACAAGCCTGGACTGCCAAAGTTTGCAGGTCATTAGAACCGTATGCAAAGTTGGTGTTGGTGGGGTAAAGAACGGCCTTCAGCATCAATCCAATCCTCTATTTATCAATACTCTACGTACAAGCTGAATCACGAGCAAGTAAGTCAACTGTGATTCCTCAGCAATACCGTGGGAGGTCAACTGACTCTGCACAGATCTGGTGATTCAAGAAGTTCACTGATCCTTTTTACACACAGACAGATAGTCACCATGGTACTTACCAGAGTCACTGCAATTGGATCTTCTGCCTGCAGCAGGAGAACAGGAAACATTGCATGATGTGCAAGCATTCCCATCATTTGGAATCACTGTCTATAAAGCAGAGCAGACATTGCTAAATACAGTGAATGACAAAACACCAGAATATCATATTGAACTCAGCAGCTGGTTTTAAACACAATCTGAAATCCTTAAGACTAAGTTCTATATCATCTACATTGATTTTTATCAATATGAAAAAAAATACACAAATAAGCATTTGGTGTTGCGAATTATGGTGTAATCGGGCCAATTAGTTTTCTTCAGGATGGAAAGCTAATGCTAATATTCAAAATTTACAAGTGCATAAAAACTACATCCCCAACTAATTTATATTGCATATACTGCTATAGGAAAAACATGCCCAGAGCTTGTAACAAGTCAAGAAAATCTTACCACGAGACAATCTTCACCCCCAAGCTGGTTGGTAATCTTTCCAAGATTGAGATCATTTATAGAATCTACATCACACAGAAAAACTTCTTAACACGTGCTTGCAATTGTTTAAAAAAACTTCACTCAATAGAGAGTTTAAAATTAAAAATAAATTTAAAAAAGAAATCACAATTAGACCAGAACTTTCAAACTATGTGTAATTCAGTGTTATTAAAAGTTTCCAATAATATTAGCATGCAGCAGCTCAAAGAAACTGTGACAATAACCAAAGAGATATGTTTGAAAACGTGAACCACACAGGTTCAAACTAGAAACATGCAATTTAAAGGGCTAGAAACAAAACAAAATTGGGAGGCACACATTTAAGATAAAAGAGGAACTGGCAAGGCTGGGTGACATTCAAGACCATACAAATAAAGTAAAGCAAGTCCACAAACCAATGTCAAAAGTCCTCTGCCCACCAATTGTGTGATTGGTTGTCAGGTAGCTGAACAGCTTGGGCTATGAACAGGCGACAGCAACCTAACTCTCAGTTCTCTGCAGTAAACCATTTTAAATCTGAAGAAAATTAGCTCATCTTTCCTTCAACAGATGCTGCAAGCTGTGCCTTTGAACTGAATAGGTCAGAGAGCTATCATGAATCAAACAGACATCCTGTGACTCTTGCAAACCAATAGAAGGATTCAAAAAAAAAAAGGAAAAAGTTAAGGGGAATTATTCAGGGAAACAATGGATCTTGTTTCTACGAAGATACAGGTCTGTTTTTATAGTTCTCCCTCAGCCTAACACTTTTTTTGGCCTGTATAGGTTTGCCTGCCCTTGTGTCAGGATTTGTGTGTATCAATTTGTAGAGTGCACTTAATTCAGTAAATCCTTCTACACATCCATTCCCCACCAGGAGGATCTTAGGGCTTTCTGCTTTTTCCTGGAGCGGAGACCTGAACCGTCCCCATCCACCACCACCCTCCTCCGCTTGGCCGAGCTCATCTTCAACCTCAACAACTTCTCTTTTCACTCCTCTCATTTTCTTCAGGTCAGAAGGGTGGCCGTGGGTACCCACATGGGCCCGAGTTATGCCTGTCTCTTCGTAGGGTACGTGGAACATTCCTTGTTCCAGTCTATTCTGGCCTCCACGCACAACTCTTTCTCGAATATATCAATGATATTGTTGGTGCTACTTCCCTCTCTTTCGGAATTGGAAAAGTTCATCGATTTCGCTTCCAGTTTCCACCCTGCCCTCATTTTCACCTGGTCTATCCGACTCCTTCCTTGACATCTCTGTTTCCATTTCTGGGGATACAGTGGCCACTGGTATCCACTATAAACATACCGACTTCCCACAGCTACCTGGACTATACTTCCTCACACCCAGTTTCCTGTAAGGACTCCATCCCATTGTCCGAGTTCCTCCGTCTCCGTTGCATATATTCAGATGAGGCCAACTTCGGCAAGGGAGCCTTCCACATGTTCACTTCTTCCTCAACCGAGGATTCCCCAGCACCGTTGTCAACAGGGCTACCAACCAAGTCCGACCCATCTCCCACACTTCCACCCTCACACCTTCTCTTCCCTCCCGCAACAGCGATAGGGTTCCGCTTGTCCTTACCTACCATCCCACCAGCATCCACATCCTGAAGATCAGATGCCACTTCTGTCACCTCCAGCAAGATGCCACCATCAGACACATATTCCCCTCCCCTGTCCACCTTCTGCAGGTTCCGTCGAGGACACCATGGTCCACTCTTCCTTCAGCCCCAACACAACCCGCAGCACCTTCCCCTGCAACTGGCAAAAGTGCAACACCTGCCCATTTACCTCCTCCCTCCCCAGTATCCAAGGGCCCAAACATACCTTCCAGGTAAACCAACACTTCACCTGCACTTCCCAGAATCTAGTCTACTGCATTCACGTGCATAATGTGATCTCCTCCAGATTGAAGAAACCGAAGCATAGGCTGGGTGACCGCTTCGCAAAAAAAAAGACCCTCTCGGCCCGAAACGTCAAGCTTTCCTGCTCCTATGCTGCTGCTTGGGCTGCTGTGTTCATCCAGCTCCACACCTTGTTATCTTGGATTCTCCAGCATCTGCAATACCTATTATCTCTGACCCTGAGCTACCTGTTGCCTGCCACTTTTAACACACCACCCTGTTCCCTGGCCAACTTCTGTCTCAGGCTTGCTGCAGTGTTCCAGCGAAGCTTAATGCAAGCTGGAAGAACAACAGCTCATTTTCCACTTGGGGACTGTGCAGCCCTCTGGGCTCAATGTTGAGTTCAATAACTTTAGGGCCTAAACTCTCCCACGTCCCAGCCACCCCAACCCACACACCAGGCCTTGTTATCACATAGCCTGCCATTATACACTACTAGTTGTTATTGACTAACAGTCCCCATTAACAACTATTCACCCTCCCAACCTGATTCTTATCAACACTTAGTCTATCTCTGCTCTTCTTTCTCTTTGGGCTCAATCCTATTGTTTAGTCCCTACCGTACCCCTCCCTATTTTCTGCATATAAAACCAACATTTTTCCAGATACCATTAGTTCAGAGGAAGGAATCACCAGACCTGAGATGTTAACTCTGATTTTTTTCTTCAGATGCTGCCAATGTACTGAGCTTTTCCAGCAACTTCTGTTTGTGTCACAATTTAGTTAGTTTATTACAATTCATTAGATTCTAGCTGCGGGTAAAAAGTCATTTCTTGTTATGTACAGATCCCATTCCATCTTTTCTATCAATCTGACACTGAAAAATCAGATGGTTTGGGGGTTTACCTTTTTAAAAAAAACTTTAACTTTTGCGATGTTTCTAGGAATAATGGAAATCGATTTGTAGCATGCCACCCCAGGGAGTCATGACAGTTGGCAAGTTGATTGTGATTGGCCTTTATGTCAAGAAGACACCAGCTAAGGATGATTGACAGTCAACAGCAAGGTTTTGTTTAATATCTAAAATCTGGCAAGGTTACTGTCATTGCCTTGAGAAAAATGAACCACAAATTGCTGTCACCTATTTTGTTGAGTTGAAACAGGTGCAGTGTGTATATGCCTTTGATAATCCTGAACGTATATAAAAAAACTGCAAACCAATTTAGCATTGTCAGTGAGGATTACAGCGTGTACTGGAAGTTCCAATGTCAAAATACAGTATTCAGTTCTTTGTAGACAAGATCATGGATGCATTTCAACTCAACAAAAATCAGTGAGTCATTCATTGGTTCGTTCTCAGTAAACGATTTGATGAATCAATCAATTTGCCTGGGTTCAAGTTTTAAACAGAGCAAGCTCCACTCAGTTTTAAATTGTTAGTTTTCCCCTTAAACTGGTATTCTTGAGAATTATCCTGACAAGTGTTGGATGAAAGATTACCACCGTGTGTGTTGCTTTTCGGTACTAATTACTTATAAGTGCATAGTTGCCATGTAAGTAAGCACAGCTGCAATATCTAAATAAAAATGAATTGAATGATCAGCTGTTCTGTTTCTTGTGGTGCTGACTGAAGAACAGATAATGACGTTTGAATAGCAGAATTTAATCTTTTAAAGTATACCCAAAATTGATGCAATAATATGACTAGGTCTTAATTTAACATCTAACGGATGACATCTGGAAGTTGTTTCCACTCACTGCAGCACTAGACAGTCCGCTCAGATTAAATGTTTAAATCAGGAATTAAAGCTCAACTGAGGTGATTTAAAATTGACTACACCACCAATTAATGCAAGTTGAAAAACTATAGATCAGAAAGATTCGCTTACTTTTTGGAAAATAACTCTTCAATCATAAGACCATAAGACATAGGAGCAGAACTAGGCCATTAGCCCACTGGATTGTGGAGCAAACTCAATCATGGATGATTGTTTCTCAACTGCATTTCCCCACCTTCTCCCCATAACCCTGGATTCCCTGACTAATCGAGAACATATCTCTGTCTTAGATTCATTCAATGTCTTGGCCTCCACAGCCCTCTGCAGCAATGAGTCCCACAGAGTCACCACCCTCTGGCTGAAGAAATTCCTCCTCATCTTAATCCTAAAGGGTCATCCCTTCACTCTGAAGCTGTGCCCTTGGGTCCTGGTCTCTCCCAATATTGAAAGCATCTTCTCCATGTCCGCTCTATCCAGGTCTCTCAGTATTCTGAGTTTCAATTAGGTCTTCTCTCATTCTTCTAAACTCCATCAAGTACAGACCTGAACTGCTCCTCCTAGCAAGCCCTTCACTTACAGAATCATCTTCGCAAACCCCCTCTGGACCCCTCCAATGCATCCACCTTTAGCTACAGCCCTAAAACTGCTCATAATATTTCAAACTTAGTCTGGCCAAAGCCTTATGTAGCCTCAGCAGTACATTTCTGCTCTTGAATTCTAGCCCTCTTGAAATGAATGCTAAATTGCATTTGTCTTCTTAACTGCCAGCTGAGAATGCACGTTAACCAAGGAATCTCAAGTCCTTCTGTGCTCCAGATTTCTGTAGCCTTTCCCCATTTAGAAAATTACCTACACCTCTATTCTTCCAACCGAAGTGCACAATGTCACACGTTCCCGTACTGTATTCCATTTGCCACTTCTATGCCCACTCTCCTAGCCTGTCCAAGTCCTTCTGCAGCTTTGTTATTTCCTCAACACTACTTTGTCCATCCTTCTACCTGTGTGTCAGCAGAAAGGAAAGATTAAATGGAAATTTCACACGTCTGATTTTCAGATTCTGGAAAAGTTGTAAGACAGCAGCTGAGCATTTCCAGAAACACTAAATAGCTCTTAACGCTGATCTGAAGGGGGCAAAAGCAGAGACAGTAGGTTACAGATACCCAAAATAATCATGGTTCCTCATACAACAGGAAGGCACGACAGGACACAGTAATAAGTCAGAAATTACGGAACCAAAATATAATGCCAGGTCTGAACAGCACAGCATAAATCCTGCATGCAGTGACTGGAAGCAGTTGGACCTCGGTGACTCCAACATCCTTGACTGGGGTTGTTAACCTGGGCCAAATCAGGAAGCCCGGGCTGACCAATATCAACAGGGATGCTCTAGTCACGTAGGTAATTTTCCTGGTGGTGGTATGTTAAAAAAAGTTATTTGCACACCTGGTATTTTGTACCGTGTCTTACGCCTGCACACGCACAAGTGTGCTAGGGATAATAAGCACTACTGCTAGACAGCAGTGAAAAAAAATATAACCAGGAGATTAGAATCTCCTCAGTAATTAAAAAGAAGTAAAAAAATATTAACAGGGATCTGACCATAAGGGTTTGCAGTCGTCCTCAGGACACTGCCCATCTTTTACCAGGACCTGATCGCTGTCTGGGACATGATCGACTCGCGCTGAACCTACCCTCTGTCAGGAGTAACGGCTATTATCAGAGAGCCGTTGCTCAGGCATCTGCACCTCCACAATCGCAGGTTCAAGTGGTTGGTGGAGGGGAGGGCCGTGGCTGCGGGGGCGACCAGGGTCAGGGATGTGCTGGGTAATGGGGGCCTAGATTGGATGCTGCCGCAGGAATTAGCATGCAAGTGGCGGTAGACATCTGGTTTACAACCACTGTTTTCCAACGCCTTAAAAAGGTGGTGCTTGGACCCGATATTGTGCAGCAGTTGGGTGGATGCTTAGGTGTGTGGTGGAATCACATCTGCGCATACCCCTGCTAAGATGGAATTTCACATTGGCCCCAGGATCCCACACCTCCCCCGGAAGCCTGTGACCCACAACGCAAGCCTCCTCCAGAACAAAGCATGGATTTTAGAGGGGCGAAACAGTGGGCCCTGTACAGACTGCTGCTGCATGCCATCCACTTCTCCTTCATCCACCACCTGGACATGCATTACCATGCCCACTCACCACTGGGCAGTGGAGAGCCCCAGTGAAGGGCTCTCTGCATGGGAGTCCCCCCTCTGTCCCACAGGAATCTAGGTTGGAGGGCGTGGCACGTAGCAGTCCCATGGAACCGCGGGCTGTAATGGTTCATGGACCCCCAGCCCAACTGTTTTGTGGCGTTGTGGAATCCATGCACCATGTGCATAAGGGATGTGGGTGTTTACATTCACTTTTCAGTTACCTCAAAGACGTTCTCGGCTTTTGGTAGCACTTCAGCCCCATGGTCCTGTTCTTGGGACACCTGGTGTGAAGGGGAGTGGGCGGGTCAGAGGATCTCCTCGTGAGTCTGCTCCTAGGCCTGGACAAACTGGCCATTAACAGGTCCAGGGAGCAGGCCAATAAGGGGTCAATTATACCGACCGCCTGCCTCTCTTCTGCAGCTTTGTTTGAGCCTAGGTGTCCCTGGAAAAGGAGCATGTGATGTCCACCAGCACTCGATGCTTTGAGAGAGAGAGAGGTGGGCACTGTGGGAGGTGGAGTGCTTTATTTTCCCCTTCCAATTCTATTTTGATTTGATCCCTGCACTCCCCTTCACTTGTTATCCAGGAGGTTAGAATCTCCTCAATAAGAAAAATTTGAACAGGGATTCAGAATCCCCTCACTTCAGGGACTGATTCCGAGCTGGCTGGTCAAAGCCAGTGCAATGTTCACAAGTAAATAAAGGATGACTTGGTGACAGGATACCAGACTCAGTGCAATTATTTCACGCGAATAATTATTACTTCACTGATAAGGCAGAACAGTCAGTAGTGAATAACAATTTGCTCTCTAATTCTGGTCTCGAGAACTCAATTTTAAATATTCCAGCACCTGTAGCTACGCAGTCAAATTGTATTGGCCCCAAGCTCTGCAATTTCTTTTCCCAAACCACTCATGCTTCGTTCTTTATGACATTTCTAAAAATTTCTATCTCCAGTCAAGCTTTCAGTCATCTACCTCAACTTCTTTTGTGGCTTGATGTCAAAATTTTATTTTATAATGCCCCTATTTGAGGCATCTTTGGACCTTCATTACATAAAAACGAAACCGTGAATGCAAGTCGTTACCAAATTGTCAAGGAGTGTTCCAAGCTACTTATGGATCATAAGAAGTAAGATTTTTTTTTTAATATTTATTTGTTCACAGGAAGAGGGCATTGCTGGCTAGACAGCATTTATTGCCCATCCCTAATTGCCCAGAGGGCAGTTAAGAGTCAACCACATGACTGTGGGTCTGAGGTCACATATAAGCCAGCCCAGATAAGGATGGCAGTTTCCTTCCCTAAAGGACATTAGTGAACCAGATGGGTTTTTCCGTCGTTCAACAATGGATTCACGATCATCATTAGATGATTAATTCCAGATATTTTATTGAATTCAAATTCCACCAGCTGCCGTGGTGGGATTCAAACCCAGGTCCCCAGAACATTACCTGAACCTCTGAATTAACAGTCCAGTGGTAATACCACGAGGCCATCGCCTCCCCTATGGGGGGAATTTGATTTACAAAGCATGAATATTTCAACATAATTTGAAAGGGACAAGTAAGATATGGTGGAAAAACAAAAGCATATTTTTCCAATGATAAAATCTCAATAGACACGTGACAGATAAAAATCAGCAAAAGGATCATCTCAGCAAACCTTAATAGACTAGCACCATCACACTGCTTTCCAAAAATCTTTCCTCCGCCCACAACACCCTTTTTTTGGGTGTGTGTGTGTGTACATGCTTATAAGTAGATTAGCATTTTAACTAGTAGAGTTAAATATTGACAATTCATAATTGTTTACCTGTAGTTAGACTTTATTTACTGGTGATAAATAGCAAGTCTTATTAAGTACAGAAACACTGTACGGTCTGTTCAAGTTGGGTCTAAGAGACAGGTAGATTGAGGAATTCTGCATACTTTTTAAAACCTTTAACTTTGTGATGACTCTGGGAATAGTAGGGCTGGATTTCAAGCACACTTCCCCCAAGATGCACATCATAGATCAACACTTCATACAGTTAGTTTTTCAGCTTAATTAAAACTTTGCACATTAAATAGTGACAGCACTATGGAGCATATCCAGGCTTTGATCATGGATAACTATACTATACTTAATTGCATAGTTATCACTGCCATATCTAAGCTGTATCAAGTATTGGTGCTCTGTTCCAATGAGAGCAGCTCAATGACCAACCAGGGACTAACTTTCTTTTGGAGGAAAGCGTGATAAATACAGAATTGAAAACTTGTTGTTGATAAGGTTTGGATTGGAGTTATTATTACTATATAGCAGGCCTAATGATCATTTATGGTAACCAGGTAAATCTGCAACATTACACTGCATGGCGAATAGATAACGTGCATCACAAAACAGAATTTGGAGAAAGCTAGAGCTTGCTCCAATACTGCACTACTAGTATGATGTAGGCATGTGACTCATTTTCTTTAGTGTCATTCAACGTACATTTAGGCTTTTGGTGTTGAGTTAGGTACGCGGGTGCGGTTAATAATTAATTAGTTAATTTTCTGTCGCCACAGTTATTTATTTTAAAACAGTTTGAGGTCCAGCATTAAAATTTATGTGTTTGTGTGTACAGCGGTAACACTTTATGACAGAGCTTAGAGCAATTCTGTGAAGTCCTTGGACAAAGACGGCTTCATAGCCAGTGCTCATGAGAATGGAAGAATTAGAGAAGCAAGATTATTTTAAAGAATTAGTGCCAGACTAAAAGTGTTGGGATTAAACTCCAATGAGATTACTTAATGCCGAGTCCATTGAGCTCAGGTGTACGATAGCTCAGGAAGAAGCTATTTCCAGTCTTCTAGTCTAGTCCATCAATTAGTGAGAAGTGACTCAAATCTATCAAGGTGTTTGAGACAGACTGTGATGTGAGTAACTGTACAAGTAATGTTTTTGGGTACTATACAAGCATATTTTTAGCTTCTGTACAGTATCTACCTTTCTTTCCAATTTATAATGTCTTCTAGAAAACTACTGAGGTGACTAACAAAAGCTATAACAGAATTATAAACAATTTATGAAGCAAGAGATAATGGTTTTGGCAGCTCTTGGTGTTGATGTGGGGATGCATTACCTATAAAATAACACCCGCACAAACTCAGTTCAAAGAGGTTAAGATAAAATGGTCAATGGCATTATTGAAACAAGTCAAAGTTGCTGGAGCTCACCTATTGTGATGGTCTCAGAACAGGATTGGTCACAAAGACTCTGCATTATTGTAAAGTCAACATGGTAACAAAAGGGGACTGATATCCTATCCGGAGGCTGTCATATGGAACAAATAGGGCAAGTTCAGTCGATCACAAGAATGGACATGGAGATACTGGCAAGTTTCCTCAACTAAGTGAAGTAAAGAAATCTCCAGTTTTGTAAAAATGGATGGATTTTATCAGTAAACTCTTGCCGTTTGGAATGAAAAAAAGCACCAGTGTTTCAAAATTAACCAATAAATTAATTGATGGATTGCATAATTGTGTCATTTATGAACTGACAATTTGGTTGTTTTAAACTAAAACTAAGAATGTTTATGCCATGAAACTAAATTAAACTATTCAGCTAAAGTCCAAATATAACATTATAATAATTCAACTAATCTAGAAACTTCCCAGCTCTCTGACCACTCTCGTTATTAAAGGGCATTCAGAATTAACAAGAATGAGCTATTAGGAGAGAAAAATATTGCAATAGTTGAGTATTCAACATCACCAGTAATAATCACTTGCAAGTAATGAGAGAGTATAATATCAGCTTTGGTCTACTTGATTCAGACATCGATACCATTTCCACGACCTGTACAAGATGGTGAGCGAACAGCACAGGGTTATGCCTTTGCAGGTTAGTGCTTTATTTTACATTGCAACTGCAATCGTTGTTGGCCTAAAGCACATAAAGCATTGTTTCTTGAAGCAGGTATGTTTAAAGCACCATTACAAATTATGAAAAAACTTCAGTCACTAACATGCATTTTATTCTGATGCCAATTTCGAACAGATTTTCCTCCTGAGTTTCCCTTTGCAAAACCCTTCCTTAAAAGTGACAAAATAGAAAGTAGTTAATGCAGACACATTATTAAACCAAATCTACATACCTTCGTGGCCCACAGATGTCAAATTCTTTGACAGCATGGCATATAATGTTCTGTAAAACATAGAAGTTTATACAGGTTTCTTTGAGCACAGAATTACACAGCATGACTGATATACATCTAGTTGCAATTTAAGAAACATTAACTTTACCTTATACTATTCTTAAGCTGATCTCTACAAGGAGATATTGAATTAAAAGTTAAAGTTGTCACAGTTCTAAGGGACCAGTAAGGACAGAGATGACTAGTGGTGGTTTAACTAGAGGGTCACAACACCTCAGGTGAGGTGAAAGGTTGAGAAGAAGAGTCCTTCAGAGTAACCTACTCTGAGTACAGGAATTGAACCCACACTGTTGGCATCACTGCATGTCAAATCAGCCATCCAGACAACTGATGGTGTATATACCTACACCACTGCACTGCCTCATGGAAATAGCTCACCACCCTTCTCATGCAAAGGGATGGGAGACAAATGCTCGTACGGTTAGTAGTTTTGCAGACGACACCAAAATTGGAGATGCAGTGGAGAACAAAGGAGGTTACCTCAGAGTGCAACCGGACCTTGATCAGATAGGTCAATGGACCAAACAGTGGCAGATGGAGTTTAATTTAGATAAATGTGGGGTGCTGCATTGTAGAAAGGCAAACCAGGGCAGGACTTATACAGTCAATGGTAAGATCTTGTGGTGTGTTGCTGCTCAAAGAGTCCTTGGACAGTAGGTTCATAGTTTTTTGAAAGTGGAGTTGCAGGTAGATAGGACGATGAAGGCGGCATTTGGTACGCTGCGTTTACTGGTGAGTGCATTGAGTATAGGAGTTGAAAGGTCATGTTGTGGCTGTACAGAACACTGGTTAGGGCACTACTGGAATACTGCGTGCAATTCTGGTCTCCCTGCTATAGAAAGGATGTTGCGAAATTCGAAAGGGTTCAGAAAGGATTTACAACGATGTTGCCAAGGTTGGAGGGTTTGAGCAATAGGGAGAGGCTGAACAGGCTGGGACTATTTTCCCTGGAACATCGGGGGCTAAGTGACCTTTGTACAGGTTAATAAAATCATGAGAGGCATGGAATGGGTAAATAGACATGGTCTTTTCTCCCAGAGTAGAGGAGTCCAAAACTAGAGGTTTAGGAGAAAAGAGAAAGATTTAGAAGGGATCTAAGGGGTACCTTTTTCGGAGGGTGGTGCATGTGTGGAATGAGCCTTTTTTTTAAAATTCATTCACAGGATGAGGGTATCACTGGCTAGGCAGCATTTACTGCCCATCCCTAATTGCCCAGATGGCAGTTCAGAGTCAACCACATTGCTGTGGGTCTGGAGTCACATGTAGGCCAGACCAGGTAAGGATGGCAGCTTCCTTCCCTAAAGGGCATTAGTGTACCAGATGGGTTTTTCCAACAATGGATTCACAGTCATCATGAGCCTCTAAATTCCAGATATTTATTGAATTCAAATTTCATCATCTGCCATGGCAGGATTTGAACCCGGATCCCCAGAATGTTTTCTGGGTCTCGGGATTAACAATCCAGCCTTCGTATCACTAGGCCATCACCTTTCCTGCTGCCAGAGGAAAGTGATGGAGACTGGTACAATTACAATATTTAAAAAGCATCTGGGATGGGTATGCAATTAGAGATAAAAGGTACTGCAGATGCTGGAGAATCCGAGATAACAAGGCTTGGGGCTGGATGAACACAGCAGGCCAAGCAGCATCAGAGGAGCAGGA
>JAHRHZ010000021.1:1916480-1927027 GCA_024137785.1 Ginglymostoma cirratum
GAAGGGTCTAGGCCCGAAACGTCAAGCTTTCCTGCTCCTCTGATGCTGCTTGGCCTGCTGTGTTCATCCAGCCCCACACCTTGTTATCTGGGTATGTGATTAGGAAGGGTTTACAGGGATATAGGCCAAAAGTTGGCAAATGGAACTAGACTAATTTAGGATAACTGGTCAGCATGGACAAGTTGGACCGAAGGGCCTATCTCGGTGCTGTACATCTGTATGGCTATGATTTGAACTTCCTGCAGAAAGCAAATCCAATCCAAAGTGAAAATGATGAGACTTTGGAGGAGGGAAAAAGACACATCTTTAAAACGATTAATATGTAAGCTTACTATTAACAGTTGCTGTTATTGTCTGAACACCAAATGCATGTTATAATAAATCTTTGCTCCACCATTTTAACAAGGGTGAATACATTTAATGGATTAATATTTTAAAAGGGTACCCTTTCACCCCTCGCCAACCAGCTGTTAAGGCATTGCACAATAAATCACTGATAAAGATTATATATGGGTCTGCATTTCCTAAAAGCATAGTCATGTGAAGAGATCTGCATTACTTCACAAGATCTATAATAAAATAATCACATTGATCCAAGGAGAAGGAGATTAATCAAGTGGCACAACGTCGTGGGCCGAAGGGCCTGTACTGTTCTACGTTCTATGCCGCTGACACCGGAAGACTCCTTACAACCTCCCTACAGCAGATCTAACTCTAACATTTCTTATAACTATTCCACACTTCTAAACTTTAATTCTAAATTTGTAAAAATTACTAATAATGCTCTTTTAAATCTAATTACAGGTTTAGAGATCCTATGGTCTTACCTAGGACACATCTTGTGCAATGTAACCAGTATACCTCTAAGCCTTTTCGATCTGTACATCCTTTGGTTACTATGATCTGCCTGTACCGCTCATAAATAAAGCTTTTCACTGTATTTCAGTGAAAAGGACAATAAATAAATCAATAAAGTTTAGGGCTCAGACTTCAAGTATCCAAGAAATGAAAAGACAGATGCATAACAGGCTAGAATTAGTTTTCCACATTCTGAGCTTCTGGTCATAATTTTGTTGGTGGATGTACAGCGGCTACAACGGGTAAATGTACAAGAATGGCAAGGCGTTGCAAACTCTGTACCTACTGCATTTTCTGTTCAGGAGACAGTAGAGACTGCAAATGCTGGAAGCCAGAGTCAATAAACACGGAGCTAGAAAATCACAGTAGATCAGACAGCATCCGAGGAGCAGGGAAGTCAACGTTTCAGGCCAAAACCCTTTGTCAGGGCCGACAAAGAGTTTTGGCCCGAAACATCGACTTCCCTGCTCCTCGGATACCGCCTGACCCACTGTGATTTTCTAGCTCCATATTTATTAATTCTGGCTTCCAACATCTGCAGTCCTTACTGTCTCCAATCAAAATACATGTCCGGTTAAATTGTCACCTGTGCTAATGGGGGTTGATACCGGTGCGGCTGTTTCAGGGATCGCAGAACCAATCTTTTAACAAAATTTGCTCTGAACTCCAACCCTTAATGATGATGGCAAATGGTGGATTTTCAGTACAGATCTCTAGTGAATGTGTCATATTTCCTGTTCAAAACTAGAGGGCATAGTTTCAAGGTGAGAGGGGAAAGATTTAAAAGGGACCTAAGGAGGCAAAATTTTCATGCACTGGGTGGTGCGCTGCCAGGGGAAGTGGTGGAAGCTGGTACATTTACAACATTTGAAAGACATCTGGATGAGTAGATGAATAGGAAGGGTTTAAGAGGGATATGGGCCAAATGCTGACAAATTAATTTAGGATATCTGGTCAGCATGGATGAGTTGGACCAAAGGGTCCGTTTCTATGCTGTACAAGTCTATGACACTAGTCAGAATGCATACTCCGTCTTTATCCATTTCTAATCTATCACCCAAGGTCAGCCCCACCCCTCTTCTGTGTATTCTAATTTTTGCTAATTAATCTTGTACATAATACTTAATACCTTCCCTCCATCATAAGATGGAAGTGAGGATGTTCGCTGACGATTGCAGTGCTCAGCACCATTTGCAACTCAAGATAGTGAAGCGGTCCATGTTTAAATGCAACAAGTTTTGGATTATATCCAAGCTTGGGCTGAGAAGTGGCAAGTAACATTCACACCTCTCAAATAAGAAAATGTAACCACAGCCCCTTAACATTCAACGGATTCCCTAATATCAATCCTCAGGGTTATCATTAACCGGAACCTCAACTGGACTGACCAAACAAAGTGGCTACAACAGCAGGTCAGAGGCTAGAAATACTGTGGTAAGTAACTCATCTCCTGACTCCCAAAAGCCTGTCCAAGTCGCAAGTACTCCCCACAAAAACAAAGTTGCTGGAAAAGCTCAGCAGTTCTGGCAGCATCTGTGAAGGAGGAAGCAGAGTTAACGTTTCGGGTCCAGTGGCCCTTCCTAAGAACTGATGGTGGCTGGGAAAACGTCAGTTTATATGTAGTACATAGGAAGGTGGGTGGGGTAGGGAGTAAACAATAGGACAGAGCCCAAAGAGAGAGGAAAGGCAGTTGGACAGACAAAGGAGTTGCTAACGATCAGGCTGGGAGGGTGAATAGTTGTTAATGGGGACTGTTAGTGACTAACAGGTAGTGTGTAATGGCAGGCCATGTGGTAACAAGGCCTGGTGTGTGGGGTAGGGGGCTGGGACATAGGAGAGTTTAGGCCCTAAAGTTATTGAACTCAACACTGAGTCCGGAGGGCTGTAGGGTCCCCAAGCGGAAAATGAGGTGTTGATCCTGCAGCTTGAGTTGGGCTTCATTGGAACACTGCAGGGAGCCAGAGACAGATGTTGGCCAGGGAGCAGGGTGGTGCATTGACGTGGCAGGCAACAGGTAGTTCAGGGATAACAAGGTGTAGAGCTGGATGAACACAGCAGGCCAAGCAGCAGAGGAGCAGGAAAGCTGAACTTCTTCAGAAAGTCCAGAAACTTCAGGTAGTTCAGGGTCTTTTCTGCGAGCAGAACATACAAGTACTCCCCACTTGCTGGGACGAGTGCACTTCCAACAACAGTCAAGCAGCTTGACACCGTTGAGGACAAAGCAACCTGTTTGATTAGCACTATATCCAAAACATCCACTTCCTCCACCACCCAATGCTCAGTACATACTGCTGCTAACTATCTAACAAGATGCACTGTAGAAATTCAAAGATCCTCAGACAGCATCTTCCAAACCCACTTCCATCTAGAAGCACAAAGACAGCAGCATTATGGGAACACCACCCCTTGCAAATTACCCTCCAAGCTACTCACCTTCCTAACTTGGAAGTATATCACCATTCCTTCACGGTCACTGGGTCAAAATCCTGGAATTCCCTCACTAACGGCATTGTGGGTCAACACACAACAGGTGGACTACATCAGTTCAAGGAGGTAGTTCACCACCACCTTCAACAGCAACTAGGTTGAGGCATTAAATGCTGGCCAGCTAGTAACATCCACAAATGAGTATTAAAAACAAAAAAGCTTACGACATCCATAAGACACTCTCCTATTCATCCAGGTGCTAGAGACAAATCAAATGGCTGGACTAACATGGGTAGGTACTAGAATCACATGATGAGGGTCTAACCAAAATAACCAGTAATCAAAAACTGTACAAACTAAGGTAGAGAGACAATCACAAGTGCAATCACTAATACCTACTCCATGTTATTCCAGCCATTTGGTTTATCTCTAGCACCATTTTATTTCTCATTATATGTAATTCTTTCTGTCTTAATTAAATCAGTTCATAGGTCATTACTTGTTATTCAGCTGTTGACACCTCACTCACACTATTTATTTTAATCTGTTGACAGTTTTGATTACCTGCAAAGACTTGTTATTCAGCCTATCGACACTCTACTCTCACTGTTAATTACCTGGAATCTCGGAGCCTGTGCACAACCCGCCACATCACCTCACAAAGAACCCATACTGCAAAAACTTGTGATGTTGAATAAACCTGTTGGACTATAACCTGGTGTTATGTGACTTCTGACTTTGTTCACCCCAGCCCAATACCGGCATCTGCACATCATGGAATCCTAGTAACAACCTTCTCAAAAACTCAAATCAGAGCGGTCAGACACAACCACAGTTCAATGTTGACTTTCTGATCAGGTCGTACTTCAAATGTTCATTGTATTTCAGATAAAACCCCAGTAACTTTACCACATTGACCATTCTGTAGCCTTTTTGTTGTTCCTCCATCCCTCCAACCATCTGCAATCTCCCCACCTGTGTTTTAATGACTTTGAGTTGGAATCAAAGACCTATATCCTATTATGTTTACCATAGTACATTTAATACAATTTTGAAAAATGGCAAAGTTCTTTCCCTCAGCTTATCGTTAAGAATAGGGAAAAAGTAATGTCAAGCCATACTTTCATGCCATTCCCGTCAAAATCAAGTTCAGTGCTGTAAATAAGAAACATTAAAAATGCAAGCTAAATTACATAATGAATCTAAAGAAGTTTTTCATCCCTCTTCCAACACGTTCACAAAACATTCTGAAAATTTGTCTTCAAAATCTACTTTACCGTGGCTCTTTAATTGAAAAGCTCTGCACTCCAAACAAGTGACTCAGCAGATCATCAGAACAATGTACTATATGTTGCTGTCTTTCATCATACAACCGCTTAGCCATTATGTACTGTCCCAAGTAGTGCATTACCTGTTCAGAAGAAATGTAAACATCAATTTTCAGTTCAAGACTTCAACACAATAGTTGTAAATATTAAGTTTTAAAGTAGTATGTTTAAAGACTTACAGTACAAGATGCAAGTGTTTCTACAGACAAAAGAAATATCCAAGGAATTCTCAGGAGGCTGTACTTACTGGACCAGCCATGCTTCCAGTAGTTTCAGAACAGAATCCTCTGGCATGCGTTCTGAACTCTTAAAAACTCAAAGAGAGTAGTAGGCTTGAATGATGACTGCCACTTAATGTGGCAAAGGTTGCACATGTAAAGTTCACCAAAACATTAGCAAAAAGTGAGTGCGCAAGTTTTCACTTCTGTTTGTGGTCCAGCCTCCTTCAACCAACATCACAAAAACTAGGCATTTACCTCAGCTGCCACATCTGGAGCTTTGATATACACAAAGGTGATGTGAAACATACTGACAGGGATCAAGAGGAGGCCATTTGGCCATTTCAGCTTGCTCTGCCATTCAATAAGATCATAGCTGATCTGATTTTAACGTCAATTTTACATACCTGCATACCCCAATCTTTCAGCCGCTGGGAATCTGTCTTACACAACAATGACCGCTTTTCTAAAGTAATTAATTGGCTGTGCAGCATTTTAGCACATTACAAGAAATAATATACCATACAAGTACTAGAACACAAGGGAGAATGCCAATGCTTTCCTTTGAAATATGTCATAGGAACGTTTACATCCACCTGAGAAGCCAAACATCACTTTAACATCTGACATTTTGGCATTTCCTCAGTGTTGCACTGAGGATCAGCCTGGATTTTGTAGGCAATCTTCTGGCACACGTTTTTAGCCCTTAAACCTGACTGAAACAGAGTGCTAGTCTTGAATGATGGCTGACTTTTGTATATGGAAAGTTCAGCAGATATATACAGCCAAATATCACTCATAGAACAAAGCTACCTTAACGGTTGACTAACCTCCTTTATTGTGAAGGTTTCACTTCGTGCTCCAGCAAAGTGCAACAACTTAAGTAAGAGTGGCTTGGGTTTCACCTAAAACAATTTCCAGAAGGGGGATTGAAAACAAAACATTTGCTGAGACATTAAGCATGTTTAGAAAGGACTAGATAATACTTTTGAAACTCTCTTTGTAGAACATTTACGAAAGCTACAGAATGCTCAATAAAAACTCACTTGACAATCCTGATCTGCCTGTAGTACTTGATCGTCTTGTGAAGTCCCGAGGCAGGTTGCCGATCCGTTGGTTGCCATATTTTCAATATTACTCTCAAGCAAAGACGTGAGCACTGGGGATAAAACAAAAAAAAATACGCTATTCAACGCGTTTTAAAACCGAGGCGCCGTGTTACGCCGAACTCTGCTTCTGCGGACGACTTGCTGAGGCTTTTAAATCCGACCCCGACCAGGCAGGAACTGGGCGAAGGGCAAGTCAGGGCGACTCCCCTTTCCGGGAGGTTTCGCTGCCTTGACATGTCCAAGCATGACTCCACCGACGCGAGTAGCTGCGACAACCCGAGCTGAGGGTGGGAGAGAAAGACTGACTCAGCGGAGGCTGTGCCCAGACATGTCCCTGATACGAGGGAGGGGTGCAACCCCGAACAAGGCGGGCGCAGGGGCTTTTCGTACCCGTGTCCCCTCAAGACTAGCCCGACTCCTGCGAACAACCGAAGAGAACACAACCCCTCTTGCCCCTTGCCCTCACCCTCACCCAAATCTTCCCTCAGGCGGACGCGGTGGCCCGGCGGCGCTGGGCTGGGCCTAAAATCAGCGGCACTCGATTTACAAAATGCACCTCCTGCGAGCCTCAACCGCCAAAGACCATCTTGAGTACCGCGGGCCGACGAGAGGTCTGCGATTCTACTCCCCCCCCCCCCCGTTCCTCGGGGAGATGCCTTTTCACAACTTGGCGGGAGGGAGGGAGGATAGGTAGGTAGGTAGGCCTGGTTACCGTGGAAACCGGGCGCCAACGGCCGCGCGCGCGTCGATTCAAATCGGGCAGAATTCCAATTTGGAACCGCTCCGGCGCGGGGGGGGGAGGCGGAGGCGGGGGTGCGCTTTACTCACCTCCGAGCTGGGTACAGGAACCCACCGCAAGAAATCGACTCCGCCCTCTCAGCTATCATGGAGGTGAAAGGATGCGCCTATCTATTGGTGGAGCGGAAAGATCCCCACCCCCTACGGCTGGCCGAGGCTCAGGGACACTTTCCACACGGTGTGGCTGCCCACCCGACCCCGGGCAAGAAACAGGTGGGTGACCGGATACCTGTGGGACTCGTATGTACACGAATAGAAATTTATTAAATAACACAGTGGGAGCACAGCAGGCCAGGCAGCATCAGGGGAGCAGGAAAGCTGACGTTTCGGGTCGAGACCCTTCTTCATAAACTACTATCTCCAACAGACATTTATTGTCATGTGTACACTTACATGAAAAATAAGGGGGAAAGGTCTATGATTCGCCCCGCCACGGCGCCTACGTGGAATTTCTTTGTTGTCAAAGAGTTAAAGGCTCAAGTCATAGAATCCCTACAGTGTGGGAACAGGCCCTTCGGCCCAACAAGTCTACACTGACCCTCAGAGCATCCCACCCAGGCCCATTCCCCTTAACACCCACCTAATCCACACATCCCTGAACACCACGGGCAATTTACCAAGGCCAGTCCACCCAGCCTGCACATCTCTATGACTGTGGGAGGAAACCGGAGCACCCGGAGGAAACCCACACAGACACCGGGAGAATGTGCAAACTCCACACAGACAGTCGCCCAAGGCTAGAAGCGAACCCTGGTCCCTGGCACTGCGAGACAGCAGTGCTAACCATGCCACATTGATGACAGAAGCCATATATAATGACTAAAAAGTAAAAAATCAGACAAAGTTCCTCACAGTTGATGGCTGCCGGGCTTGGGGAGAGGTGTTGAGGAACAATGGAATACCCTGAAGCTGCACCCGGAATGAGACCACCATTCTGGGTCAACAGCACCACACAGGCCGCTGGAACACCGAGCCCGAAGCCTCTGCCAAAGAGGACCATCTCGCTGGAACACCGAGCCCGAAGCCTCCGCCAAAGAGAACTATCTCGCCATGCCAAGAATGCCACTCCTGGATGAGACTCCCGCAAGGCCGCTGGAATACCCAGAAGACAAAGAGGACCTCCACAGGGGTTGAGACCTCCACGTTGGGGACAAGACCACCACATCGGGAGACCGCCATGCTGAGCCGAGACTGCCACTTCTCCTTCAGGTGCCTCGGCCTAGCCACTGACCTGGAACCTCAACCTAGCCTTCATGTTCGGGCGGGGGGAGTTAGCCCAGGACCTGCACCTCGCTCAGCAGGAGACCCTCGGCTGAGGTAGAATCATGTCTGGCTCATCTTGATGTTGCTGCTGCCAGAGGCATCCTCCTTCACCTGTGACTTTCCAGACTTAAAAGAAAATGAAGGAAAAAGAAAAAGAAAGGAAAAGGGCTAAGGAAAATAAAGAGAGAAAGCCGATGGGTGTGGACGAGCCCTGGGCTCAGCCCACCTACTCCACCATTATCTTGGAAAAAATGTGTGTGTATTGAGTTATACCTATGAGAATTACACCTATGGGAACCGTTATCTATGGGAATTGTACCAATGGGAATATACAGATGGAAACTGAAGAAACTGAACCCATGCTGTTGGTATCAGCCTGCATTATTTTCTCAGCAAGTCAGGCAGCATCTGTGAAGGAGAAAACAGAGTTAACGTTTCGGGTCCGGTGACCCTTCCTCAGAACTGAGGAAGGGTCACCGGATCCGAATCGTTAACTCTGTTTTCTCCTTCACAGATGCTGCCAGACCTGCTGAGTTTTTTCAGCTGTTTTGTTTTTGTTCCTGATTTACAGCATCTGCAGTTCTTTTGGTTTTTATTACGTATTATTTTCTCTTTCTCTTCAGGAGCTGATCTAAAAAGCACAACTGAACCGTCCTCACACTGTCTAGTGAAACTGAACGGCCCACATGGCACTCAGGGAATAGTTAGGGAGGGAGTTATTGAGCTTTCCCTCCTGTGATAGCTTATTCCAGGAGTGAGGCCAGTGTGAGTGGACATGTCTGGGCACAGCCTCCAGAGATTCAGTCCAGCTTGGGATGACACAGCTTTTCTTGCACTTGTCAAATCAGAAACAAAAACAGAAATTGCTGCAAAAGCTCAGCAGGTCTGGCAGCATCTGCGCAGAGAAAGCAAAGTTAACGTTTCAGGTCGAGTGACCCTTCCTCAGGACGTAGCAAAATCATGTTCAGCAAAATTGTCACCTAGGGAGGTCTCCTTTAAAGGGAGTCATACTGCTTACCTGCTCCTATTTCCTTTTATCAGCTTGTTTTTAAAAGCAGCACCCCAATCTTTCAAAAGCAAAGGAAACTGACTACAACAGTAGCAATATTGCATTTGCAAAGAACACGAACTGAATGGAGTCACCAAGACTGTAACCCTTTCAGAGAGAGGTCACGTGATCCAGTTTATGTAAGTATAGTACGCTGATTTTGAACATTTATAATCTGACAAAAACTGCCTAGGAAAACAAGCACTTGCTCTCTTTCTTCCTTTCTCTGAAAGCCCTCTCATCAAAGTTTGAGGTTGAAAATCCCTGGAAGACTTAGTGGCCACAAATGGTGGGCTCTTAAAAGAGAAGTCTTTATTTACACCATTTTCTCCAGAAAAAGGGAATTCAACTAGCCATATCAGATCTGGGGAAGTGTCCCAGTGCCAAAAGCTTATGTGGAAGGTGACTGGTTGTAGACCAGTGTTTGGACAACCTGTAAATAAGGTTCAAAAACAAAATTGCTGGAAAAGCTCAGCAGATTCGGCAGCATCTGTGAAGGAAAAAACAGAGTTAATGTTTTGGGTCCGGTGACCCTCAGAACTGATGGTGACTGGGAAAACATCAGTTTATATGCAGAAAAAAGGGAGGGGATGATGTAGGGAGTAAACTATAGATTAGAGCCTAAAGAGAGAGAAGAGCAGTTGGACAGACAAAGAGTTGAGAACGGTCAGGCTGGGAGGGTGAATAGTTGTTAATGGGGACTATTAGTGACTAACAACAGGTAGTGTGTAATGGCAGGCTATGTTGTAACAAACACAGGAACAAAAACAAAGTAGCTGGAAAAGCTCAGCAGGTCTGGCAGCATCTGTGAAGGAGAAAGCAGAGTTAACGTTTCGGGTCCGGTGACCCTTTCTCAGAACTTGTTGTTGTTGTGTATGTGGTAACAAAGCCTGGTGTGTGGGGTAGGGGGCTGGGACATGGGAGAGTTTAGGCCCTAAAATTATTGAACTTGATATTGAGTCCTGAGGGCTGCAGGGTCCCCAAGCAGAAAATGAGGTGTTGTTCTTCTAGTGTGCATTGAGGTTTGCTGGAACACTGCAGCAAGCCAGAGACAGAGATGTTGGCCAGGGAACTGGGTGGTGCATTAAAGTGACAGGCAACAGGTAGTTCAAGGTCTTTTTGCGAGCGGAATGTAGATGTTCTGCGAAGCGGTCACCCAGTCTATGCTTCTTTTCCCCAATGTAGAGGAGACCACATTGTGAGCAGCGAATGCAGTAGACTAGATTCTGGGAAGAGATAGTAGGAACTGCCGATGCTGGAGTCTGAGATAATAAGGTGTGGAGCTGGCGGAACACAGCAGACCAGGCAGTATCGGAGGAGCAGGTAAACTGATGTTTCAGGTCTGGACCCTTCTTCAGAAATGGGAGAGGGGAAGTGGGTCTGAAATAAATAGAGGGGGGCGTGGTTATGGAAGGTGGATAGTGGAGCAGATGGATGGGAGAGAAGATGGACAGGTCAAGTAAGCGGGAATGAAGCTGGAGGTAGGAAGTGGGGGTGG
>JAHRHZ010000021.1:1927037-1937494 GCA_024137785.1 Ginglymostoma cirratum
CTGGAGGTAGGAAGTGGGGGTGGGGGTTGGTCAGTGAGGTGGGAGGAGCGGATAGGTGGGAGAGAAGATGGGCAGGTCAAGGAGGCGGGGATGAGAGGCGGGCTGGTCTTGGGATGAGGTCAGGGGTGCAGAGATTTTGAAGCTAGTAAAATCCCCCTGCCCATGACTGCATCAGAAAACCAGCACCCCCTCTCAATCCCGCCTCCTTGACCCATCTGTCTTCTCTCCCACCTATCTGCTTCTCTCACCTCACTGACCAACCCCCACCCCCACTTCCTACCTACACTCACCTTTACTAGTTTCATCCCCACCTCCTTGACCTGTCTGTCTTCTCTCCCACCTGTATGCTCCACTATCCACCTTCTATCACTGCGGCCCCCCCCCCGTTGGTGGCGGAGCCCCCTTCCCCTCCCCCTTTTTGGAAGAAGGGTCCAGACCCGAAACGTCGGCTTTCCTGCTCCTCTGATGCTGCCTGGCCTGCTGTGTTCCTCCAGCTCCACACCTTGTTATCTTAGATTCTGGGAAGTGCAGGTGAAGTGTTGCTTCACCTGGAAGGTATGTTTGGGCCCTTGGATTTAGTATCTAGTCCAACTAAATGTCTAACGCAACGAAACGTTAACTCTGTCTTTTTCCTTCACAGATGCTTCCAGACCTGCTGAGCTTTTCCAGCAACTTTGTTTTTGTTCCTGATTTCCAGGATCCGCCATTCTTTCAGCTTTTATACTGTAACTAAGGTTGTAGACTTGCTCGCCGAGCTGGAGTATTTGATAACAGACATTTTGTCACCCTGTTAGGTAATATCGTCAGTGCACCTCCGATGAAGCATTGATGTTCTGTCCCGCTTGTTATTTATATGCCTTGGTTTGCTAGGGTGGTTGGCATCACTTCCGGTTCTGCTTTTCAGTGGCCCGATATACAAACAACTAAAAAACAGAACCGGAAGTGATGCCAATCACCCCAGCAAACTGAGGTACATAAATAACAAACATGACAGAACCACCAACGCTTCACCGGAGGCACGCTAACAATGTTACCTAGCAGAGTGACAAAATGTCTGCAGTGAAATACACTAGCTCGGTGAGCAAGTCTAAAACCTCATCCACAAACTGAGCTACAAATCTTCTCAAAAACTTTTAAACCTGTAAATAACTTTTATTTCTGACTTTAACTGTTGCCTGGCCAAAGGTATTTTGAGGAAGTTCTCTAGTGAGGCGTCTAGGCCCGAAACGTCAAGTTTTCCTGCTCCTATGATGCTGCTTGGCCTGCTGTGTTCATCCAGCCCCACGCCATGTTATCTCTAGTGAGGCGTATGCTTTTCCTAATCTTGAAGGGAAGGTTTGTGTGTGCATGTGTGTTATTTTTCGAGAAACATTTCAAGAATAAATATTTCTGAAGAAGGGTCTCGACCCGAAACGTCAGCTTTTGCTGCTCCTCTGATGCTGCTTGGCCTGCTGTGTTCATCCAGCTCTACGCCTTGTTATCTCAGGTTCTCCAGCATCTGCAGTTCCTACTATCTCAAGAATAAATGTGTTCTATAGAGCAAGAAAGAAATGTTTTTAAATACCAAAACAGAATATTTGTCTTCATCCACAACATGTTCAGATTTTTCAAAATGCACAGACCAGCACTGCCCGAGAGAGAAAATGGGATTAGTTGGGGGAAACAGACTGCAAAAATGGATAGAAAACCTTGTTACTTTTTAATTAGTTTGAGCACATTTTCTTCTCGTCCTCTTTCATGTGAATGCAAAATATAATCATATGAAGAAATTACAACCATAAACAATCAGAATGTTGTCAAATTTTGTTGAATAAAGTTGTTGTGAAGCACCCAGGGGCATTTTACTGTCATAAAGAACCTATATACTTGCAAGGAGGTTGAATAACTCTTAAAAAAACCAGATATTTAAGAGCTTGTTTGAAGTTCTTCTCAAAATAATACTCAAGTGGAATTTATTTACAGAACTGTAGTTCAAAATGTTAAATTTTTCATTGTCAGAGAAACCGTTGATGCATATTCCAATCTTCTAAATATGTATTTTCAACTGGTTCCACAAAATAGCCCTAGTGTGGCACAATCCTACGTCCATCCAAACTAATTGAAGTATGGACGAAGTTCAGCTGCCTGAGTTCTCAGCTTTCTGACATTGGGTGGCACTACAATTACTTTCCGGCTGGTGTGAAGTCATTTCATCCCCACCAATGTTTATTTACATGCAATCTCTCCATTCTACTCGCTCATGTGATATCACCAGAGCAGTTCAGGAGATCTGATGGGAGACTCCCTTTTCTGGTAAGAAATATCAGAATATTTTCTACTAAGTCTGTTCTCTTCTGGAGAATGAGGGTACGCTTCAAAAATTAAACATCACAGAAACCAGTAAATAGGCAAAGTTCATGGCTGTTTAATTCTAACTTCTATCAAGAAACTTTCTGAGCTTCAATAACACATACACTTTTGATATTTGCTGCAACCGCTGGCCTCCCTGGGACAAAGGAAGAATACATTGACTTCTCTTCAAGGCCTTTTTGTGCCATCAGAATAAGCTTTAAAAGGATTAATCAACATATGTATAATCATTAATCTTTGTTATTCTTTGATTCATTAAGCTGTTGCATGATGCATTTAAAATTATCAACAAGAGCAAAATGATTTGCTTCTAGATCTTATTGATTATTAACTTCAATTTACAGACAATTTTAGGTGAATCAATGTTTCTGACTAGGAAGATTTCTATAAGAATTACATGTCTCTGGAGTAGGTGGGATTTGAACCTGGGCTTCCTGACTCAGAGGTAGTGTCATATCACTGCACCACAAAATCCCACTTTGGGATCAAGAACCTGATGCCTAGATAGTGTCTGGCACCACAACCTACTACATGATTTTCAAGTCCTGACTGGGCTGGAGGTGAAATTAATGTGCGCAATTAATGGTATCAAGCGTTACCATGAAGCAGGATGAATGATAAACAGGCAGGAGTCACATTGAAGCTGGCAGCCTAATCAACTGAAAAATTAGCAGCTGATCCAGAGCAAGATCACCTGGTACTAAACTGTTTGGCACACCAAATTGTTTGGCTTCAGTGATCGATGAATTGAACAGTGACTTCTTGTGTTCCTCGGCCTACTAATAACTTCCTTGAAGCGTGGAGCAGACCATTAATTGGGAGTTCAGGTGGAGGTTGGTGGGTTGGTACGTGAGGACGAGGGGGATTCTGTTTTGGTTGTTATTGCGGGGAGGGGGTGTGAGAGATGAGTTGCGGGAGACATGGTCGAGGGCATTCTGGACCGCTGGGGGGGGCGGGGGGAAGGTGCAGTCCTTGAAAAACGAGGACATCTGAGATGTTTGGGAGTGGAATGCTTCATCCTGGGAGCAGATGCGGCGGAGGCGAAGAAATTGAGATTAGGGGATGGCATTTTTGTAGGAAGGTGGGTGGGAGGAGGTGTATTCTAGGTAGCTGTGGGAGTCGGTAGGCTTGAAATGTATATTGGTTTCCAGGTGGGAGGTTGGTGGAGTGGTACGTGAGGACGAGGGGGATTCTATTTTGGTTACCAATGGATCATCGTCCAACACTTCCGCCATCTGCAATCCAACTCCACCACCAAAGACATTTTTCCCTTCCCACCCTTATCTGCTTTCCGGAGGGACCACACTCTCCGTGAATCCCTTGTCCGCTTCACGCTCCCCTCCAGCACCACCACACCTGGCACTTTTCCCTGCAACCGCAGGAAGTGCTACACCTGCTCTTACACCTCCACCCCCATCACCCGCATCCCAGGCCCCAAGAAGACTTTCCACATCAAGCAGATGTTCACCTGCACATCTGCTAATGTGGTATAATGCATCTGCTGTTCCCATTGTGGCCTCCTCTACATCGGGGAAACCAAGCGGAGGCTTAGGGACCGCTTTGCAGAACACCTACACTCGGTTCGCTCTAAACAACTGCACCTCCCAGTCGCGAACCATTTCAACTCCTCCTCCCACTCCTCAGACGACATGTCCATCCTGGGCCTCCTGCAGTGCCACAACGATCCCACCCGAAGGTTGCAGGAACAGCAACTCATATTCCACTTGGGAACCCTGCAGCCCAATGGTATCAATGTGGACTTCACAAGCTTCAAAATCTCCTCTCCCCCTACCGCATCCCAAAACCAGCCAAGCTCGTCCCTGCCTCCCTAACCTGTCCTTCCTCCCACCTATCCCCTCCTCCCACCTCAAGCCCCACCCTCATCTCCTACTTACTAGCCTCATCCCACCCCCTTGACCTGTCCGACCTCCCTGGACTGATCTATCCCCTCCGTAACTCTCCGCCTACACTCACTTTTACTGGTTCCACCCCTGCCTCTTTGACCTGTCTTTCTCCTCTCCAGCTATCCTCTCCTCCATCCATCTTCTATCCGCCTCCCCCTCTCTCACTATTTATTCCAGAATCCCCTTCCCCTCCCCCATTTCTGAAGAAGGGTCTAGGCACGAAACGTCAGTTTTCCTGCTCCTCTGATGCTCCTTGGCCTGTTGTGTTCATCCAGCTCTACACCTTGTTATCTCAGACCATTAATTGGAACTGGGTGGGTTCTTGACTCCCTTCCCTTCTTTCCACACTTGAAAATTCCAGCCCTCCTGCGGCCCTGACCTTGGGGTGGGGGTGGTGCCTGATGGGATGGGTGTCATAAGAGATGGAGGAGCTGGGATTGACAGCAAGGGCAGGGACTGGCCTTCAATATGCTTTCCTTCCTGATGTTGAGTCCCTCAGTAAAAAACAGAATCCTCAAAACAACCCTCTTGATTTTCTTTTAAGAGTTTTAACCTTGGTTAAGAATTTTCAGTTGCCTGATAAATTGACCAATTAAGGGCAATTGAACAGTGATGTGGGAGGACTATCCATAGGGCTTCCTACCACAAACTTAATTGAGTTGAGAAGGTGACTAGATCCCAATCACCCCTTCAAACCTTATTGGGGAGAGCACAAGATTCCCCCCACAACACTCCCAAGGAAAATACCAAAGCTTTGAAAATCCCATCGTCACAGTATTGGGAATGGCAGTGTTAAAATGGAAAGCAAAATCATTCTGTTCTCATTTTTCAGTTCTCATCTTCTTTATGCAACTGTATTTCTCTCTCTCTTTGGGCTATCTTTGGGGAGTCAGTCAGTTTACGGGCAGTAATAACCTAGTAGTATTATTGCTAGACTATTAATTCAGAGACCCAGGTAATGTTCTGGGGACCTGAGTTCAAATCTCACCACGGCAGATGGTGACATTTGAGTTCAATAATAATCTGGAAATAAGAGTCCAATCATGACCTTGAAACCTTTGCCAATTGTTGGGGGAAAACCCATCTGGTTCGCTAAAGACCTTTAGGGAAGGAAATCTGTTATGGCGGAATTTGGTTTCGCCTACATGTGACTCCACACCCACAGTAATGTAGTTACTCTTAACTGCCATCTGGACAATTAGGGATGAGCAATAAATGCGGGTTCATCCAGTGATTCCCATATCCCACATGAATGAATAAAGAGAAAAGATTTCCTACCCTGTTATCAACTGAGAGCCTTAGGTTGCCAATTAATGATCACTAAGAGCATCATCCTGCCACTGCTGGATTTAATCCAGCTTTTTTTCAGTTTACCCATGGGATGTGGGTGTCACTGTACAGCCATTATTGTCCATTCATAATTGCTGTAGAGAAGGTGCTGATTAATTGTTTTGAACTGTTGCAGTCCTTGTGGATGCCAACAGTGCTGTTAGAAAGATTCCAAATTTTTGACCCAGTGACTATGAAGAAACAGTAATATAGTTCCAAGTCAGTGTGGCCTGTAGCTTGGAGGGAAACTTGCAGATAGTGGTAAGATAACAAGGTGTGGAGCTGGATGAATGCCCCAGGCCAGGCAGCATCAGAGGAGCAGGAAAGCTGACGTTTCAGGTCCTCTGATGCTTCCTGGAAGGCTGTGTTCATCCAGCTCCACACCTTGTTATCTGAGACTCCAGCATCGGCAGTTCCTACTTGCAGCTAGTGGTGTTGCCTTAAGTCTGCTTCCCTTGTCCTTCTAGGTGGTCGAGGTCATGGTTTGAAAGTGCTGTCAGAGGATCCTTGACGAGTTGGTGCAATGCAACCTATATACGGTACACACAGTGGCTACCAAGCTTCAGTGGTGGAGTGAATTTCGAGGGTGGTGGGTGACATGTTGATTAATTGGAATATTTTGTCCTGAATGGTGTTAAGCATCTTGAGTGTTGTTTGAACAGCACTCTTCCATGCAAATGGAGAGTATTCCATCACATTTCCTGATTTGTGCCTTGTGGATAGTCAACAAGCATTGGGAAGACAGGGATAGTAGGAACTGCAGATGCTGGAGAATCTGAGATAACAAGGTGTAGAGCTGGATGAACACAGCAGGCCAACAGAATCAGAGGAGCAGGAAGGCTGACATTTTGGGCCTAGACCCTTCTTCAGAAATGGGGGAGAGGTAAGGGTTTCTGAAATAAATAGGGAGAGAGGGGGAGGCGGATAGAAGATGGATAGAGGAGAAGATAGGTGGAGAGGAGACAGGTTAAAGAGGCGGGGATGGAGCCAGTAAAGGTGAGTGTCGGTGGAGAGGTAGGGAGGAGATAGGTCAGTCCAGGGAGGACGAACAGGTCAAGGGGGTGGGATGAGGTTAGTAGGTAGGAGATGGGGGTGGAGCTTGAGGTGGGAGGAGGGGATAGGTGGGAGGAAGGACAGGTTAGGGAGGCGGGGATGAGCTGGGCTGGTTTTGGGATGCGGTAGGGGGAGAGGAGATTTTGAAGCTTGTGAAGTCCACATTGATACCATTGGGCTGCAGGGTTCCCAAGTGGAATATGAGTTGCTGTTCCTGCAACCTTCGGGTGGGATCGTTGTGGCACTGCAGGAGGCCCAGATGGACATGTCGTCTGAGGAGTGGGAGGAGGAGTTGAAATGGTTCGCGACTGGGAGGTGCAGTTGTTTAGTGCGAACCGAGTGTAGGTGTTCTGCAAAGCGGTCCCTAAGCCTCCGCTTGGTTTCCCCGATGTAGAGGAGGCCACAATGGGAACAGCAGATGCATTATACCACATTAGCAGATGTGCAGGTGAACATCTGCTTGATGTGGAAAGTCTTCTTGGGGCCTGGGATGGGGGTGATGGGGGTGGAGGTGTAGGAGCAGGTGTAGCACTCCCTGCGGTTGCAGGGAAAAGTGCCGGGTGTGGTGGCGCTGGAGGGGAGCGTGAAGCAGACAAGGGATTCACGGAGAGTGTGGTCCCTCCGGAAAGCAGATAAGGGTGGGGAGGGAAAAATGTCTTTGGTGGTGGAGTTGGATTGCAGATGGCGGAAGTGTTGGACGATGATCCATTGGTAACCAAAATAGAATCCCCCTCGTCCTCACGTACTACTCCACCAACCTCCCACCTGGAAACTTAAGGTTGGGGTGGAAGCTGTTGGTGAAGTGGATGAACTGTTCAAGCTCCTCGTGGGAGCACGAGGCGGCACCAATACAGTCATCAATGTAACGGAGGAAAAGGTGGGGTTTAGGGCCAATGTAGGTACGGAAGAGGGATTGTTCCACGTAACCTACAAAGAGGCAGGCATAGCCCATGCGGGTACCCATGTCCACCCCCTTTGTCTGTAGGAAGTGGGAGGAATTGAAAGAGAAGTTGTTGAGGGTGAGGACGAGTTCGGCTAAGCGGATGAGGGTGTCAGTGGAGGGGGACTGGTCGGGCCTGCGGGACAGGAAAAAGTGGAGGGCCTTTAGGCCATCTGTTTGGGGAATACAGGTGTATAGGGACTGGACGTCCATGGTAATGATGAGGTGTTGGGGACCGGGGAATTGGAAGTAGTGGAGGAGTTGGAGGGCATGGGTGGTGTCACGGACATACGTAGGGAGTTCCTGGACCAAGGGGGAGAAAATGGAGTCGAGATAGGTATCCGTTTTCCCTGGACTGACCTATCTCCTCCCTATCTCCCCACCTGCACTCACCTTTACTGGCGCCACCCCCGCCTCTTTAACCTGTCCGTCTCCTCTCCACCTATCCTCTCCTCTATCCATCCGCCTGCCCCTCTTTCCCTATTAATGTCAGAAACCCCTTCCCCTCCCCCATTTCTGAAGAAGGGTATAGGCCCGAAACGTCAGCCTTCCTGCTCCTCTGATGCTGCTTGGCCTGCTGTGTTCATCCAGCTCTACATCTTGTTATCTGTTGGGAAGACAGGAGTTTATTAGTTGTCACAGAATTCCTAGCCTCTGATTTGCACTTGAAGGCACACTATTTATATGGTTGGTCTGGTTCAGTTTCTGATAAATGGTAACCTCTGGGAGTTGATGGCAATGCTCACCACTATACCACCCTCACTAACTAAAATACACTACCACCTACTGTGTGGAAGTCTGTATGTGTTTTTACTCAACCAGTTCAGACATGCAATGACACACCTCCAAGGAAGGTGGGCCTTGAACCCACACATTCTTGACCAAAGCTTAGGACACAGATGCTGTGCCACACGACCCCTCCAGATTGGTCTATTCTAATTGATATAGCTTTTGTCCTGAGCTGACCTATTTATAATGTAGATCCCTGCAAAGTATTACCTTTTCAAGTGCATATTTTTATCTCTCACACCATTCCTTTATTGAAAGATAAGTCTGAGAATGCACCCCCAGATCTGTGCTAGCACTGCTCCATAGAAGACTTGGCAGCAGATGACTTGCATTTCACCTTTTCCTTCCCTGTGGGCAAGGGTCCAATTTCTCCTGTGTAAGTCATTCCTAATAGCATACCGGAGGCTCAAATCATGCAAAAACAAAATATTGCAGGTGCTGGAATAAAACCAAAAAAAAACTGGAAACATCGAGCAGATTGGAAAGAACCTATGGAGAGAGAAACAGAGTTAACACTAAAATATTAACTCTCTAGAGATGCTATCTAACTTGCTGAGTGTTCCTAGCATTTTCTGCTTTTACTCTAGGAAATGCAACTTTGGCAAGCATTCAATTTATCATTCTATGTCATCATTGCCGTGTTATATGTGCCAACCTTTTAAAAAGATAACAGCAATGTGTTTAACCGAGGAATCTTGGTCTTACTAATCATAAGTGCTCTTCCTAATATTCTGCCAATTTGGTATTGTTGATACAAACTTAATTTTAATTTCTTTGTTTATTTTACAGTCATAGAATCCCTACAGTGCAGAAAGAGACCCTTTGGCCCAGCAAGTCTGCGCCAACCCTCAAAACAGCATTCCAAACAGACTCAGCCTCCCACCATAGCCACATAACCCCAATTTACCATGGCTAATCCACCTAGCCTGCACAACCCTGGACACTACAGGACAATTTACCATGGCCGTTGTACCTAACCTGAACATCTTTGAACTGTGGGAGGAAATTGGAGCACCTGTCATTTAGAACGCAGTGTAATCACATTAGCCTACCATTATGAAAAAATGCTTTGTCTCCTAGGACTTCCCTTTCTTTGTCCAATTAAGTTCAAAACAATGATCACCATTTCTTCCCAACCTTAATTTAATGCCCACACTCAACCATTCTGTAATTGATTACAGTTAACAGTCACACAAAAGCTTCCTTTTTAAAACCAGTCTACCGTTATTAGAGATCTTATGTGCTCATATTCTTTACATAAATGCTGTTGTGCAGGATTAAACTTCCTGTTTACCAAAAAATTAACTAGAATCTGTGGCCTAAAAATAATTGAAAAAATACTGAAGTCTAAATAGCTACCATAGATATCATTCACTTTTACATTGTAAATCTGCAATTTTATAAAATTATAAATTCCTATTTTAGAAATAAAACCAGTCTGACTCCAAACTAAAACACAAACAGATTCTAAATAAGGCCTCACACCTTACATGCATTGTCTGACTTAAAATATCACCTCTCCTTCACACTGATAAAACCTTTAGTTCTCTCAAGCCTGTGACTTGAAAGGAATTAGGGGATTTATGTATACATATCAATCAGTTAAAACCTTCTAACTGATTAAAGATTTAAAGCATCTTAGGTTTGTTTAATACATCCTCATCAGTGGTGTGACCCTTTGATCTTTTACTTATTAGTTCTGTGTCCGATACTACCTCTCTCACTAACATGTGAAGAAGGGCTGACGCTCCGAAAACTTTTTTTCAAATAAATCTGTTGGACTATAACCTGGTGTCGTGTGATTTCTGACCAAAATTACTGAGGCAGCTTTCCTGAGCATGTAGGAATCCCGGAGGCAGACAAGCATTATTCTAGCTACCACCTTCAATTGTTAGAGTTCATGTCAGATAATACGTTTACTTCCAAACCTTCCGAGATGATGATATTTGTGGGGTTATGCAGATAGGGTGGGAGCCTGGTCTGGTTGGCATGCTTTTTGGAGGGTTGGTGTGGACTCACTGGGCTGAATGAACACAGCAGGCCAAGCAGCATCATAGGAGCAGGAAAGCTTGACGTTTCGGGCCTAGACCCTT
>JAHRHZ010000021.1:1937894-1975019 GCA_024137785.1 Ginglymostoma cirratum
TTCCTATTATCACTGGGCTGAATGGCCTCTTTCTGCACTGTAGGGATTCTGTGACTGGATCTGTTGCAATTGTTTTAGTTCTCAATGATGATGCTGAAGCTGTATCAGTGTTTGTTGAGCACAACATATCTAAATGTTCCCCTGAAGGCTGCAGACTGTTTTTGTTGAAGGAATGAATACAGGAGCAGCTCTGTGATTTTATATCTGGTTCAGGCTTGAGGGGAAACCATTCTTATTGGCTAGGGGAAGTTTAATGATCTTTAGGAATGATGCGATGTTAACTGATTGGATGACTGCGTTTCCAAACATGAACACTTGAGCACCAATTTGGTATGTCAATGTGCGCTGTGCCATTCTTTTAAATTCTTAACTTTTGAAGCACCTTGAAATTTATCAGCTTACACTTCTTTTAAAAGGAGTCGTAATTGTAATATTTGTCAGGTCATACAGTTTAGTAATATGATTTTACTTGAATACACATTTATAACTTTGTAAAGTATATTTGTATGATGGTTTTAGTCTATCTTAAAACTTCTTGAAGAAAAGCTATTAAAATAAATCGTTCCCACCTCTATAAATTCTGATTCGAAAAACCAACATGAATTTGCTGACATTATAGAGGCCAAAATAGATGGCAATGGCAAGACCAATATTTATAATCAATACCTATATTAAGTTAGGTGTTTTGGAAGAATCTTTGCTGTGGATCAGAAAATAAATGGAGTTTAGAAAAATATTCTGCTAAGGACTGCGTATTAGAACAAAAACAAAAAGTGCTGGAGATCACAGTGGGTCAGCCAGCATCCATGGAGTGAAAGTAAGCTAGATGACTCTTCATCAGAGCTGACATGAAGTGAGGAGGGGACAATATTACATTGTACAATGGCACCTGACACATTTTAATGGTCCAAAAGTTGACAAAACATGCTAGAAACCTTCCCAAACGGGCCTTTGAGTGAAAATCATCCCACACATCAGCACGTCCGGGGGCTTCCAATAATAAATGGAAATAACATTTTGAAAGTTAAAGTTGCCACAATCCCAGAGGACCATCGGCTTATCTCTTGTTGAGTTTACCTGAGGGTTGCCACCCTCAGAAGTAGGGCAATGTTGAGAATGCAGAGCTGTTATTGTTTGGGAATTGAACCCCCACCACCATCACTCTGCATCATCATGCATCCAACTGAGCTAACCAACTCACTGTTAAGTTGAAATGTTGAAAAAACAACTTCAGAAATGAGGTCAGGCAAGTGACTGAAGCGTCAGTCTGAGAGCACTTTGGGTCCAGTGACTATAACTCTCTTAGTTTTAACACAGTTAATGAAAAAGATAGGACAGGTTAAGGTGCTAAACTGGAGCAGGGTGAATTTTGGGGCCACTATGCAGGATCTAGCAGAATTCGATCGGGTGTGTCTGTTTGAAGGAAAAGGAATGAATGGCAAATGGGAGGGTTTTAAAAGTGTGATAACGAGAGTCCAGGGACAGTATGTTTCTGTTAGGGTGAAGGGAAAAGCTGGCAGGTTTAGGGACCCCTGGGTGACGAGGGATACTGGGGCTCTGGTCGGGAAAAAGAAGAAGGCATACAGTGGGGTTAAGCTATTGGGCTCAAGTGAATCCCTAGATGACTGTAAAAAGTGTAGGAGCACACTTAAGAGGGAAATCAGAAGAGCAAAAATAGGGTATGAGATGGATCGGGCACATAAAGTTAAAGATAATCCTAAGAGTCTCCATAGCAATATTAAGAGTTAGAGGGTGGCTAGGGAGAGAATAGGTCACTCTAAAGATCAGCATGGCCATCAATATGTGGAACTTAGTTCTGAGGAATGGTCACCGGACCTGAAACATTAACTCTGTTTTTTTCTTCACAGATGCTGCCAGACCTGCTGAGCTTTTCCAGCAACTTTGTTTTTGGGCCTGTTTCCATGCTCTATTACTCTATGACTCTGACTCCATAACTAATACCTTTATTGCAAACAGTAATATCTCTCTATTCATTCATGATACCCACATACGTCTAGTGTATTTTCTTATTTTGTTTGCTCCCATGTGGTGCCACCCCTTGCTGTCAGCTGTTAACTTTGCTAATCCATGGCCTGGAACAACCTTTCCAACTGTCCTTTAGACACCTGATGTCTGACTGGCCCTTTCATGCTGAGGGGCTTCTGAACAGGTCAAGGAGCCTCCTCTGTCACTGCAACAACTTGTGGCACTGGAATCACTGCTGGGGGATTGAGGGGATCCTGGATAAAGCAGAGAAGTGTCCAGGAATAGAAAGCAGAACTGCTTCTACTCTAGAACACAAGGAACCCATATCTCCTTGCTGATGTGGGATATATGTAACCTGGTGGAGATTCCAGCGATCCCCTAATGTCTTACCACTGCTGAGTGCAGACTGGGGACAAGGTGATGGCATGCAGGGCTACATACATCTATCCCATTTACACACTGGTTTGCTGGAAAAGGCAGCATGTGGGGACAAGAGGAAAATCTCTACTTTCCAAGCTAATGTACACATACCTTCTGGAATTTCTACCAGAACTATCAACACTTCAGGCTGAACATCTAGCATCTGCTTGCCTTACTGATGAGTCCAATGGTACATTGTCTGATTTCCCACACTCTTTGGTGTTTCAGGCTGTGACAACCTCTGACAGCTGCTCAGACACGTGTGTGGTGCTCTCATCATGTTTTAGCCTGAAGTAATTCACAAAAGCATACCCATACGGGTGAAATGAGTTTGCACCCTCTGAGGTCCCCTCCTTTTCTACCAAGATTGATAGATATATGCCAGAGGCAGAAGCTCTTTATTGGATGACATGCGGGTGTGAGTGAAAAGATCAAAGAACCATAGAAATGCATAAAACAAAAGCAATTAGACCATTTTGCCCATTGAGCCTGCTCCACTATTCAATATAATCATGGCTAAATCTCTTTCTCAATGCCATAATTCTACTCTCACCCCACACTCCTTGATACCTTAAGTGTACAAAAAATTATTTATTTTTTAAATATATTCAGTGACTTGATCAGTGATAGAGCATTTCACAGGTTCACCACACTCTGTGTTAAGAACTTTCTCCTTATCTCAGTTCTAAATGGTCTACTTCATATCTAAGAAGTGAACTCCCCGCTTCTCCTCGACACCTCAGCCATTACTCTGCATGCATTCTGCCCAACCAGTCAAAACTTTAAACATTTCAATGTGATCCTTTCTCAGCCTTCTAAACTCCAGTGAATCCAGGTTCAGTTGATTCAATTGCCAAACTGGCCATCCATAAATCAGTCTGTAGGAGTTTACGACATAAGGGAAAAATAAAAACATTAAACTAATGCAAAAGCTGAATTCAGTTTCAAAGAAACCTGACTGAAGTTAGAAGAAAGATTAGATTCTCCTTGAAAAATGATTTAAACAAACCAGCTCAGGGAACAAGTTACCTCAGTGTGAGGTTTTTAGTTTGTGCAAACTACCAGAACAGTTGAGATAACAAGGCGTGGGGCTGAATGAACACAGCAGGCCAAGCAGCATCATAGGAGCAGGAAAACTTGATGTTTCGGGCCTAGACCCTTCATCAGAAATGGGGGAGGGGAAGAGGGTTCTGAAATAAATAGGGAGAGAGGGGGAGGCAGATAGAGGGTGGATAGAGGAGAGGATAGGTGGAGAGGAGGCAGACAAGTCGAAGAGGCGGGGATGGAGCCAGTAAAGGTGAGTGTAGGTGGGGGAGGGTAGGGAGGAGATAGGTCAGTCCAGGGAGGACGGACAGGTCAAGGGGGCGGGATGATGTTAGTAGCTAGGAGATGGGGGTGGGGCTTGAGGTGGGAGGAGGGGATAGGTGAGAGGAAGAACAGGTTAGGGAGATGGAGATGAGCTGGGCTGGTTTTGGGATGCGGTTGGGGGAGGGGAGATTTTGAAGCTTGTGAAATCCACATTGATACCATTGGGCTGCAGGGTTCCCAGGCTGAATATGATTTGCTGTTCCTGCAGCCTTCGGGTGGCATCACTGTGGCATTGCAGGAGGCCCAGGATGGACATGTCGTCTGAGGAATGGGAGGGGGAGTTGAAATGGTTCGCAACTGGGAGGTGTAGTCGTTTGTTGCGAACTGAGCGCAGGTGTTCTGCAAAGCGGTCCCCAAGCCTCCGCTTGGTTTCCCCGATGTAGAGGAAGCCACAATGGGTACAGCGGATGCAGTATACCACATTGGCAGATGTGCAGGTGAACATCTGCCTGATGTGGAAAGTCTTCTTGGGGCCTGGAATTGGGGTGAGGGAGGAGGTGTGGGGGCAGGTGTAGCAATTCCTGCGGTTGCAGGGAAAAGTGCCGGGTGTGGTGGGGCTGGAGAGGAGTGTGGAGCGGACAAGGGAGTCGCGGAGGGAGTGGTCCCTCCGGAAGGCAGATAAAGGTGGGGAGGGAAAAATGTCTTTGGTGGTGGGGTCTGATTGCAGATGGTGGAAGTGTTGGAGGATGATGCTTAGGATCCGGAGGTTGGTGGGGTGGTACGTGAGGACGAGGGGGATTCTTTTTTGGTTATTATTGCGGGGACGGGGCGTGAGGGATGAGTTACGGGAAATGCGGGAGACACGGTCGAGGGCGTTCTCGACCACTGTAGAGGGGAAGTTGCGGTCCTTGAAGAATGAGGACATCTGAGAGGTACGGGAGTGGAATGTCTCGTCCCAGGAGCAGATGCGGCGGAGGCGAAGGAATTGGGAATAGGGGATGGCATTTTTGCAGGAAGGTGGGTGGGAGGAGGTGTATTCCAGGTAGCTGTGGGAGTCAGTGGGCTTGAAGTGGACATCGGTTTCTAGGTGGTTACCGGAGATGGAGACAGAGAGGTCCAGGAAGGAGAGAGAAGTGTGAACAGTTGTTTGGTTAGAACTCCATACCCATTATTCAAAGCTGAGGAAGTCTAAAATCTCAGTTGTGTGAGTCAAAGGAGAAAATCTTCACAGCTCATGGTACCCGAACTGAGAAGAAACTGTTAATTCAGACATAAAGATTTGAAAGGGAAGGAAAATTTTTCTGGATTTTGCTTAACAGTAAAGTGATTGTATTGGGAAGTGGATGAGATTTTGTTCTGCAGTATGTTTTGAACCATTCATACTATCATATGTAGTTAGGTTGGTCTGTTTTATTTTTATTTTGCATAATGAACTATATTTTATTGTCAAAACTAAAACTGTGGCCTAGTGTGCATATAATTCAGTTAAAGACTGCCACATTAAATGAAAGAAAAACGAAATATGGTCTATCCATATAAGTCATATACTGGATATGACTTATCCAGTAGTAACATCATCTGGGATTATAACAGTACCAAACCTAGAACAGTCTGTCAGGACCCTTCTTCAGAAATGGGGGAGAGGGAAGAGAGCTCTGAAATAAATAGAAAGAGGAGGGGTGGGGCTGGGGAAGGGTAGGTGGGATGGTGATAGGTGAGTGCAGGGAGGGAGTGGTGGGGTTTGGTCATTGGGATGGATGGGGTGAATAGATGGGAGAGAAGATGGACAGGTTGTGTCAGGTCAAGGAGGTGGGGATGAGCAGGAGGGTTGGACATGGGATGAGGCTGGGCGTGGGAGGATTTTAAATCTGATGAATCCCATGTTTAGGCCAGTGGGCTGTAGGCTCCTGAGGCGGTGTTTCTCCTCCAGTTTGCGGGTGGTGTCATTGTGGCCCAGGATGGACATGTCACGTAGGGAGTGGGAGGGGGAGTTAAATTGGTTGGCGACTGGAAGGTGTTGTTGTTTGTTGCTTGCAGAGCACAGAAGCTCTCCGAAATGGTCTCCGAATCTACGCTTGGTCTCACCGATGTAGAGGAGGCCACATCGGGAGCAGCTGATACAGTAGACCAAGTTGGCAGATGCACAGGTGAACCCCTGTCAGATATGAAAGGTTTTCTTTGAGCCTTGAATGGAAGTGTGGGAGGAAGTGTAGGGGCAGGAGTAGCACCTGCTGCGGCGGAAAAACTGTTTGACGTCCAAGCGTGAGCGGTATTCATTGATGTGTGGGCAGAGGGGAATGAGTGTGAGTCCTTTACTGAGGACTAACCATTTGTCCTCGGTGAGGGGGAGGTCTTGGGGGATGGTGAAGATCCAGCATGGCTTAGGGCTAGGACTGGGTATAGATCTGGTGCCTGTGGGAGTGGAGTTAGGGGCGATGTCGGCGGTGGGTGGGGCGCGGCATTGGCAGGTGGGGCATTGGCTGCGGAAGTGACATTGTCCTTCATGTTGGTGGCGGGAGCAGCATTGGCAGGGGGGTCCTTGATGTTAGCAGTGCTCTCGGTCTCAGCAATGGAAGCGGCACCGACCGCGGTGTGGGTGGCGGCAGCAGAGGCATGGTTTGCGGCATTGGACGTGACATGAAAGGCGTCGGTGGATGTGACGAGATTCGTGGTTCAGCAGGTGATGCGACGGTGACCACATGGTCAATGACGCCAGGCACATTGTGGAGGAGGTGTTGGGTAGGGTTGAGGACTTGGGGAGTGGAAGAGGCCTGTGTTTGGTGGCAGGCACCGGTAAGTTTACTACATCAACTTTACTAACACCTTTCACCCCAGCCTCAAGTTCATCTGGACCATCTCTGATATCTCTCTCTCCTTCCTGGACCTCTCTGTCTCCATCTCTGGTGACAGCCTCAAACCTGATATCTAATTCAAGCCCACCGACTCCCACTGCTACCTAGACTACACCTCTCACCCACCTTCCTGCAAGAATGCAATCCTCTGCCTCTGCCGCGTCTGCTCTCAAGATGGGGTGTTCCACTCCTGAACATCCCAGATGTCCTCGTATTTCAAGGACCGCAACTTCCCCCCTTCGGTGGTTGAAAATGTCCTTGACCACATCTCTTGGTTTCCCGCACCTCTGCCCCACACCCCCTCCCCGCAACAAAAACAAAGACAGAATCCCCTTTGTCCTCACATATCACCCCATTAACCTTCAGATTCACCATATCATTCTCCGCCACTTCTGCCACCTGCAATCCAGGTTAGAATTGTCCTGCTTCATGTGTGCAGGACATATCTGGACAATTGTCCATATTTGTTAAGTAGATACCAGTATTGTAACTGTATTGGAACAGCTAGGCTAGGGAGTGGCAAGTTCTGGAGCATTAGTCTTCATTACTATTGCCGGAATGTTGTCAGAACAGTACCTCCAACCATTTCTTGATATAATGTAGAGTGAATCGAATTGGCCGAAGACTGATGGAGGACCACTGGAGGAGACTGAAATGGATCACCCACTTGGCACTTCTGGCTGAAGACTGCTGTGAATGCTTCAGCCTTATCCTCTGCATTGATATGCTGGGCTGTTCCATCTTTGAGGATGGGGGTATTTGTGGAGCCTCCTCTTTCAGTGAGTTGTTCAATTGTCTACAGCCATTCACAATTGGATGTGGCAGGGCTGCAGAATTTAGATCTGAACTGCTGGTTGTGGGATCACTTAGCTTTGTTTATCATTGCTGCTTGGCACTCAAGTAGTCCTGTTCGGTACCTTCACCAGCTTGACACTTCATTTGGAGGTATGCCTGATTCTGCACCTGTCATGCTCTCCCACACTCTCCATTGTACCAGGGTTAATCCTCTGCCTTAATGGTAATGGTTGAGTGAGGGATATGCTGGGACATGAGGTTACAGATTGTGTTGGGGTACAATTCTGCTGTTGTTGATGGCCCACAGCACTTCATGGATGCCCAGCTTTGAGTTGATAGATTTGTTTGAAATCTGTCCCATTTAGCATAGTAATAGAGCCATGTGACATGACGGAGGGTATGTCCAATTTGAAGGAGGGACTTTACCTCTGCAAAGACTGTCCAGTGGACACTCTTACCAATACTGTTATGGACAGATGCATTTGCAACTCGCAGATTGATAAGGATAAGGTCAAATTTTGTTGGTTTTATGCACAGATTGCCAGGAAAGATAGTACCAGCAGATTCAGTTGAATAGATCTTTCAAAGAGACACACAGTCATGAGAGCTTGAATGGCTTCCTTTTATGCTGTCCATGCCCTGCAGTTTTGAGGCAATTTTTTTTTTGCATGATAGCTTCAATAAATCTTTGCACGACGTAAAGAGGTACAAAAGGCCTTATTAGAGACAAAAGGTATTTAAAGTATTTTTCTAGGACAGCCCAGAATTATACTAGCAAGTGCTGTAAATGCAAAAATAATTAAGTTGTGACAATACAGCTTTAAAAGATTAGCTAAAAGAGCAGCTGCCCCTCCTTTTGCGAAGATGCTTACTCGTGCTGTACAGAAATAACATATCCCTCATATGCTTGGGGAATTTCTATAAATAACAATTTAAACTGATGATGTACAATGTGGCTTTATAATCCTGCCAAATATTCAACTGTATGAGTGAAAAATAGCTCTTGAAATATAATCTAAATGTCAAATTTGTGGAAACTGGAAGGAGCAGTGAGGGCTGAGTGCTTGATTAAAACAAATGACTCAGCCCAGAAATTGTGCTTTTATACAACAAAATCCTGGATGACTCAAGAGGCCAATGGCAGGAAAGCTGCATGACCACACTCTGACTGCTACAAATGCACCAGTCTGATACAGCCCACAACACAGACATCAGAAGAGAAAAAGGAAAGCTTTGTGAAAAGGCCAGAACATGAATCAGGACAGCAGAAAATGCAGGAATTTGAACATGCAAGGTAAGCACACAGGCCATCAAAACCAATGGCTTAAATCTTAATTAAAACAAAAATACATTTGCCAAAAGAACTTGATTTAGATGAATGTTTGATTTAAAATAAATTAGGCCCTAATATTATTACTGGATCAGGCTATCACAAAGCAGTACTAACAGATTCCCTTGCTATATTCTATTTTATGTAGTAATTTATAATTGTACATGGTAGCAATGTACAACCTACATGTACAATAACACGTAATACAGTGCACAATTCTTTTGAGAGACATAAAAGATATTTGGGGAACTGAACCTATCTTAGATTGTTCCTAGGTATAGCTATAGAACAATATTGCCAATCTATTAAAAAGCAAACCATAAAAGATACCAGGTTAAATTTACATAAGAAAAGGAAATTGTCCAGGATATTTATGGGAATGATTATTTGGTACGGGGTGGTGGTGGCCTGGTGGTGTTATTGCTGAACTGTTAATCTGGAGACCCAGATAATCTTCTGAGGACTAGGGTTTGAATCCCACCATAGCAGATGGTGGAATTTGAATTCAATAAAAATCTGGAATTAAGAGTCTAATGATGACCGTGAATCCATTGCTGATTGTTGGGGGAAAACCCATACGGCTCACTAATGTCCTTTAGGGAAGGAAACTGCCATCCATACTTGGTCTGGCCTACATGTGACTCCAGACCCACAGCAATGTGGTTGACTCGTAACTGCCCTCTGGGCATTTAGGGATGGGCAATAAATACTGCCCTAGCTAGTGACACCCTCCATCCCATGAAAGAATTAAAAATAAAATAGAGTAAATATTAATTACCCTTTAAGGACATGCCACTGGGAAAAATTAACCATTTATGGAATCTTCTATACATGAGTTATCACAGTAGGTCCAATTCTTATGTAGACTGCAACTAATTGGTTTTTAAATTGCAAGTTGTAGGTTAAACCACAACGTTTCTCCACTAAGAGAGCAGCCTTATGGTTTGGTAAGACTGTAGCGACTTTTTTAATACTTTGAGAAAGAAAACATCAATAAGCATTGCTTTTGATGCTTGAGAAGAATTTGCATTTGCTTTCACAGAGGATTCTTTCACTGGATATTGCATAACGGCTTTTTGTGATCACATGGCTTTTTGTGACCACATAATAGACAAAAGGGCTCAATGTACAATTGTGGCAGTTTGCACCTTATCAAACCAGTGCTGGACTGCACATTGTACATTGAACTGTTGTTCAAAAAGGAGCTTTGTTAATGCAAAACTACATTAGTTAATAGCTAGATACCAGCTGAGGTGAGATGATGGTAGAGATCAATATGTGAGGGGTTAAGGCAAATATGAAGAAAAGCAAATGTTGTGGAAATTAGATTCCTTCTCCCCACTTGATTTTAAAGTTAGCCTTATAAGTCCAATAGACTGCTAGATGGTGTTCCAATGAATATTGAAGATAACCTCGCCAGAATATTCAACGTATCCTTCAGCATAAAGGAAACCAGGGACATGTGTGGGGTTCTATTGAAAACAAAGGTGGGAGCCATGATTAACTATAAGTAAGACCATATAAATAGGGGCAGGAGATGGCCGTTTGGCCCCTTAAATCTGCTCTGCTATTCAATAAGATCATAGCTGACACTCCTCACATCCACTTTTCTACCTTTCCCCTATTACCCTTGATTCTCCAACTGATCAAGAATCTATCCATTTTAGCCTTAAATATACACAAGGACTCTACCCTCACAGCTCTCTGAGGTAAGGAGTTCCAAAGACTTCTGACAGAAGAAATTCCTTTCATGCCAGCCTTAAATTGTTACCCCTTAATTCTGAGACTATGCCTCCTGGCCCTAGACTCTCCCATGAGAAATATTCTCTCTTTTTTTCACCCTATCAAGCCCCTTAAGATTCCTATATGTTCCAATGAGATCACCTCTCATTCTTTTAAACTCCAATGAGTAGAGTCTTAACATGTTTAACCTTTGTTCATAAGACAATCCTCCATATCAGGATCATCTTAGTACCCCTTCTCTGAACTGCCTCCAACAAAATAATATCTCCCCTTAAAATAAGGGGAGGTGATGGTCTAGTAGTATTATTGCTAGACTACTAATCCAGAAACTCAGCTAATGTTCTGGGGACCGGGGTTCGAATCCCACCATGACAGATGATAGAATTCAAATTCAACAAAAAAATCTGGAATGAAGAACCTACTGATGACTGTGAAACCCATATGGCTCACTAATGTCCTTCAGGAAAGGAAATCTGCCATCCTCAACGAATGAAAACAGGAATTGCTGGCGGTATCTGTGAAGAGAAATCAGAGTTAACATTTCAGGTCAAGTGACCTTTTTATAGAACTGATGGTAGCTCGGAAAATGTCTGTTTAAATGCAGAAAGTAGGGTGGAGGGAAGAGGTAAGGAGTAAATGATAGCATAAAGTTTGCTATCTCTGCTTGAGGTTGGGCGTGGCAGCCCAGGATATATATGACAGAAAGATTGTGGTAAGAACAAGAACAAAAGCTACAGTGATTTCAACCATATCCCGCTGAGCATTGCGATAAAAGTATTTCCCCAAACTATCCTAATTTTATTGCAGATCTTGGTTGAACAGATCTTCCTTGAATTTCCGTTTAGTTTAAGACTGGAAGAATTACAATTGATATGATGTTCTTAGTCACAAGAAATTCTAAGACTAAGAAGATCATGAATTGTTGCGTGGGGGTCAGTTATCCGAATGGTTGGTTTGTGATGATGAGTGATGCTAACAACATGTATGGCACAGTGGTTAGCACTGCTGCCTCACAGTGCCGGGGACACTGGTTGATTCCAGCCTTAGATGACTGTCTGTGTGGAGTTTGCACATTCTCCCCATGACTGTGTGGGTTTCCACCAGGTGCTCTGTTTTCCTCCCACAGTTCAAAGATGTGCAGGTTAGGTAGATTAGCCATGGTAAATGCAGATCGCGGGAATAGGGTGGGATGCTCTACGGATGGTTGGTGCAGACCTGATGGGCTGAATCACCTTTATCTGCACTGTAGGATCTATAACTCTAATTCCTGCACCAGCTGAGGTTACCATGAAGATCCTGCATTCTCAACTTTGTCCCTGCCCGAGGCATGGTGCTCCTCAGGTTAAACTCACCACCAGACATCTCTTTGTAATGAGACAGCAGCCCTAATATCCTCGGAGACTGTGGTGACCTTACTTTCATATACTGCCTTCATCAATCTCCCCAACATACCTGTCCAAATATGCAGGCATGGTCTACTTAAACTGTTGGAGAAAATTGACTGCCAGCCAGCGTTGTCAATGTGATCTCGTCTTACCATGACAACAATGACGAGTAAGGCTAGCTATCACAGAGGCAAGATTAGAACTTTGAGATTGGCAGTGGAGTGAAACAGCTTTGGTATTCTGGAGCTGATACTCTTTGGGAATGTCTACTTTCTGCTGTCATATGCCTTTAGATCATTTACAGAGGGCGTCTAATTAGCTACCAGAATTGACAGAAAGCTGTTTAGTCTTACTCTCTTATACTGTAGGACAAAAGTGCACCAAGTCCTTACCTGACAGCTGCTCTATGTTGACAATAACACGCTACCATTTCATAGGAAGAAACACTTCCAACAAAAAATGGACATGTCACATCTGTAATGACTTTTATTTGACCATATGGGTTGCATTGTAGCTCAGTGGTTAGCTTTGCTGCCTCACAGTACCACGAACCTGGGTTTGATTCCACCCTTGGGGCAACGGACTGTGTGGAATTTGCACATTGACCCTGTATCTTCCTGTGTTTCTTCCGGGTGCACTGGTTTCCCCCCATAGTCCAAAGATTTGCAAATTAAGTAGATTGGCCGTGCTAAATTGCTCATAGTGTCCAGGAATGTGCAGGCTACATGGATGAGAAATGCAGTGTTACAGGCATGGGTGTGTGGGTCTGGGTGGATGCTGTTTAGAGGATGATGTGGACTCGAGCTGAATGGCCTGCTTTCACTCTGTAGGGATTCTATAATTCTATCACATCAGCAAGACAAATTAAATTTAGCTTGTGGCTAAACCTCCATCTGTCATCATTGAAAGAATGGTGCTGGAGATGGTTGATATCTTTACATATCTGAGCTCCGCAATCACCAATCTGTCATTTGATGCTGAAGTCACAAAAAAGAAGTTGTTATGTTGAACCTGAGTAAGAGAATGTGGAACAACAGCAACCTGATTGAGAATAACAAACTGCCTCTGGTAAACACGAGTCTTCAACACACACCTCTGCAATGATGACACCTGGGCAACAGGCTAGGCAAGAGAAAAAGTCTCCATCTCAACTGTGTCTGATGTATCCTTGGCATCTCTTGACAAGGTCACCAACTTAGAGGCCCAGGAGCTTTCGAATTCAGTATACAGTAATTTCTGAAACTCATCTGTTCTAGCTCAACCACATTCATTGAACAGATGATAGAAGTATACTCAAAGAACTTACATACAGTGGTGAACTGTTCACTGGGCATGATGGCCTTGATATCCATACCTGTTTTAAGGAAGCCTGCAATCAAGTTATGAACAAGTTAGCTATTAACACTGACAACTGGGAGACTGAGATGCGAGCAGAAACAAAAAGTTCAACTGGCCAAGAAGTGGAAAAGTTAAAACAAAGGCTGGCGAATTTTGCATCTTCTCATCCCACTGCCTTTCTCTGCAGCAATCCCTTTGTTAAAAAAGCTAACATTCTGTTTGTTTTCATGATTGCTGTACCTGCACGTTAACTTTCTGTGATTCATGTGCACACAGGACACACAGCCACCTTGAATGCAAATATTTTCTTCTGTCTTTGCTTTTTCTGTTTCTCTTTATTTTTCCTACCAAAATGGATATTTTCACACATCACCACATCTGCCATTTTTGCCTACTCACCCAGTCTATTTCCTTTGCAACCTCTTTATGTTTTCTTTACTGCTTACTTTCCTATGCAATTTTGTGTCATCAGCAACCTTGGATGCTTTACTTTCAGGCCCTGCATCCATGTAATTGATACAAATCATAGATGTAGAATGGGTAATGAAGGTTTCAATAGTGGCAGCAGATGTATGTAAGGCATGTTCATTCTGCCCTTGGAAGTGTGTCATCCACCTTAGTAAAGGGACATCTGCAAGCATCCTCAATATATGTCTGAAATTAGCATTAGACAATTAACATCTGTTTGAAATTCCCCACCCCATCTTTGCAAAATGCTAGGAACAAAAACAGAACTCAGTTCTAAGGAAGGGTCACCGGACCCGAAATGTTAACTCTGTTTTCTCCTTCACAGATGCTGCCAGAACTGCTGAGCTTTTCCAGCAACTTTGTCTTTGTTCCTGATTTACAGCATCTGCAGTTCTTTTGTTTTTTTTTGGCAAAATGCTATTCTCACTGACAATGCAAGCGATACAGCTACACTAATCGCCTTCACAGAGAGCACTGGGGATTCTCACCAGAAAAGAAAGTATGAACTATTTTATTGATCTTATGGTTGAGCTCAAAGAGCCAGGAATGCATCTTCCAACTCCAAATAAAATTTAGGGATCACAGCAGCCACCAACCGCACGTCTGCTGATTGTGTTATTTGCTGGATTGTCTTAGCCCTGTGAATTTGGAGATGGATACAAGGTCATTGCCAATATATTCCAGCCTCTAGGGAATTTCCCAGGCTAGGGTCGCTGTTCAGTTCAAGGAGGTGAATTGCCAGTTAGATCAATTACAGTGCCACTTGTGCATCATTTTGTAGTTGTCCCAGTCCTTTACCAAGGCAGAGTGACCACTGTGTGTGAATGTTACCTCTTAAATGAGGCAGTTTCCTGTCAGCAGGTAAAGGACCAATTTGGCCAGAGGGTCCATTCTGCATTGATTGTACTAAGAAGATGAAAGATCATAGTGCTGTCTCTATATCCAGGATTGTCCCCTCCAAGCTAATACCCCTACATAATAGATTTTAATTTATAACTTCAATCCAGGCTGCTGAGGGTGCCTCAGAATGGAAGCATATTCTTGTTTATCTGTCTGCCTCAGAGCACCCACCTCTCACAGTCAGGCTGCCAGCTGGAGGTCACTGGAGACCCTTTGATTGAGCTTCCAGTATGGGTAGCTCATCTCCCTATCCTATCTGACAGCAAGTGTAGAGCAGCCAATTAGGATATGGTCTCGTGCACTGAGGGTGTTGTGTTTCAATGTTTGCTCAACACAAAATTACCAATGGGAGATAGCAAGAACTGCAGTTGCTGGAGTCAGAGACAACACGGTGAGGAGCTGGAGGAACACAGAGGCTGGGCAGCATCAGAGAAGCAGGGAAGTTGACATTTCGGGTCAGGACCCTTCTTCGGAAATGGGGCGGGGGGCGGGAGTTGGGAAAGGTAGGTGGGATGGTGATAAGTGGATGCAGGTAGGGAGAGTGGTGGGGATTGGTCAGTGGGATGGGGATGCGGATAGGTGGGAGAGAAGATGGACAGGTTGTGTCAGGTCAAGGAGGCGGGGATGAGAGGGATGGTTGGACATGGGATTAGGCCGGGAGTGGGGAGATTTTAAAACTAGTGAATTCTATGTTTAGGCCATCGGGCTGTAGGCTCCGAGGTGGAATATGAGATCAGATATGGTAAGAACTGCCGATGCTGGAGTCAGAGATAACACAGTGTGGAGCTGGAGGAACACAGCAGGCCAGGCAGCATCAGAGGAACAGGAAAGCTGATGTTTCGGGTTGGGACCCTTCTTCAGAAATGAGATGTTGCTCCTCCAGTTTGCGGGTGATGTCCACAGTTTTAAAATCTGGAATTCACCAGTTTTAAAATTTCCCCACCCCTGCCTCATGCCATGTACAACCCTCCCTCTCATCCCCGCCTCCTTGACCTGACACAACCTGTCCAGCTTCCTTCCCAGTATCTGCCCCACCCATCCCACTGACCAATCCCCACTACTCCCTACCCGCACTCACCTATCACCATCCCACCTACCTTCCCCAGCCCCACCCCTCCTCTCTATTTATTTACCAACTCCCTTCCGCCTTCCCCATTTCTGAAGAACAGGCTCAACCAGAAATGTCAACTTTCCTGCTCCTCTGATGCTGCCTGGCCTGCTGTGTTCCTCCAGCTCCACACAGTTGTCTCTTAAATTTACCAATCTCACACCAGCACTGGTAAACTAACCGTAGGATCTTTCTATTAGAAGATGTATTATAGGATTGCTCAGCAGGCAGAATCACAATAAAAAACGTTCAACAACTATATTTACCAGGAAAGCACAGTTGTAACTCCCCTACACTACATGCTGAAGTTAGATGACGCATGTTCTACATCTTGGTTATTTGCTTATTAACATATTTTCTCTTAAAATGAGAACAAACGGTGGGCTGCTGAAGTAGGCATCCTTAAAACTATGGGCCCAACAATAAGGAGCTGACACCCCCTGGGAAAAACAGACCATGCATTTACATTATGTTCTTTCCTGATCAATCTTGCTATCTCCCAAACAAACACAAAAATTTCTAGAAACGTTCAGCAGGTCTTGCAGAGTCCTGGTCTGAGGATGGGTCACTTGACCCGAAACTTTAACTCTATTTCTGTCCACTGATGCTGCCAGACCTGCTCAGCTTTTCCAGCAATTTCTATTTTTGTCTGATTTACAGCATCTGCAGCTCTTTTGGCTTTTAATTTATATTTAACTTATTTTTATTCAAGTCATGGAATGCAGGCGTCACTAGCTGGGCCAACATTTATTGCCCATCCCCCGATTTTTATTTGCTATTTTCCAAGAAAGTGGTTAGGCCACTTTTGGAATACTGCATGCAGTATTGGAAAGACGTTGTGAAACTTGAAAGGGTTCAAAAAGGATTTACAAAGATGTGACAACAACAACAAAAACAAAGTTGCTGGAAAAGCTCAGCAGATCTGGCAGCATCTGTGAAGGAGAAAACAGAGTTAACGTTTCATATAAACTGACGTTTTCCCAGCCACAATCAGTTCTGAGGAAGAGTCACTGGACCCAAAATGTTAACTCTGTTTTCTCCTTCACAGACCTGCTGAGCCTTTCCAGCAACTTCTGTTTTTGTTCCTGATTTACAGCATCTGCAGTTCTTTCAGTTTTTACAAGGTTGTTGCCTGGGTTGGAGGGTTTGAGCTATAGGCAGGGGCTGAATAGGCTGGGTCTACTTTCCCTGGAATGCTGGAAACTGAGGGGTAACCTTATAAAGACTTGTAAAATCATGAGGGGCACGGATAGGGTGAATAGCCAAGGTCTTTTCCCTAGGGTGGGGGGTCCAAAACTAAAAGACATAGATTTAAGGTCAGAGGGAAAAGGTTTAAAAGGGACCTAAGGGACAACTTTTTCACGTAGAAGTTTGTGCATGTATGGAATGAGCTGCCAGAGGAAGTAGTGGAGGCTGGTACAATTACAACATTTGAAAGGCATCTGGCTATGTACATGAATAGGATGGATGTAGAGGGATATGGGCTAAATGTTGTCAAATGGGACTAGATTTATTTAGGATATCTGGTCAGCATGGGCGAGCTGGACTGAAGGGTCTGTTTTCATGCTGTACAGCTGTATGTATGGGTTACATATGGGTCATGATTTGGGGTGGCACGATGGTTCAATGGTTGGCACTGCTGTCTCACAGTGCCAGGGACCCGGGTTTGATTCCACTCTCAGGTGACTGTATGGAGTTTGCACATTCTCCCTGTGTCTGTGTAGGTTTCTTCCGGGTGCTCTGGTTTCCTCCCACAGTCCAAAGATGTGCAGACTAAGTGGGGGATTGGCCGTGTTAAATTACCTACAGTGTTCAAGGATGTGTAGATTATGGGGGCATGGGTCAGGGTGGGATGCTTTAAGGGTTAGTGTGGACTTGTTGGGCCAAAGGGCCTGTTTCCACACTGTCGGGATTCAATGATTTGAGCCCGTAACTCTTTGATAACAAAGAAATGAGGCTGGAAAATCAATTTACTACCAGCTTTATTTAGTGCGATGCATTCATGTGTTGCATATTAATCCCATACAATCACTTTTTTAATTAACTTTTTGTTAGTTTCAATTTAGTGCATTGTTTTCAGACTACTTCCCAAAAGAGAAAAAAACCAACATAATCAACTTTACTTTTGGCAAATAACATGCATAAACACTCTAATAATAGATGGATGTTTTTCACATTGATAATTTTGGTTGCCAGTATTAAAATAATGAAATCATTTTGTGAAGTAATGAAGCTTTTATTGTAATAGTGATAAGAATCCATACCTAGCTATTTTTACATAGGCTGATGGACTGTATCACCCAGTCAGTCAGTAACATTTTGAGAGCTTGCCATTAGCAGTAATTTGTTTATGGTGTCATTTGTGCTGAAGAGAGAGTAAATGAATTTTTAACTCCAACCTTACACAAGCTGAAAGATTTTGTTCGCATCAGTCAAAAGCCATTGGATATTCCAATGTCACAAAGTAATCAGTTCACAAATACCCTCTTGGGAGCATCTTGAAAATACTGTTATACATTCGCACGTATAAATTCCTTTCGGAATTATTAAATTGAGACATAATAACCACAATAGCCACATAGAGTGGAATCTTACAGGGGTCTGAGTGATGTAAGCTTTGGCAGAGGGAATATGAAGTATTGGAGAGAAGCTGGCAGCATTTATGCTGGTAGAGTGAGAAGAAGATTGATTTTCTTCCTACAGTGCTAGGCATTCCTTGAGGCGTATTGGATTGCCCTTACCTGGGTGGTAACCTTGGACCAGGCTGGTGTTGGGGCCTCCACTGCTGAATCTGGGGAAGAGGATGTCCCACCTCTGCACCACCCCATCCAGCAGGACCTCCAGGACAAATGTCAGGAACCATGCAAGGCTGCTCTGGACTGACGTTGCTTCTCTGAGTCGAGAACAGGCTTTGAGACATAGTGTAAGAGATGTTGAGATAACAAGGCGTGGGGCTGGATGAACACAGCAGGCCAAGCAGCATCATAGGAGCAGGAAAACTTGACGTTTCGGGCCTAGACCCTTTGTAAGAGATGTTGGTCTTTTAGTGGATATCATCTGAGTTGCCAGTTGGTCTGTGATCAGTGTTGGCAAAATAGGGATAGCATTGATGTCAGAGTGTAGGTACTTAATGAGTTTGATAAGATACAGCGAGAAATATCACTGACCCCCACAGCAACAAACTCTTCAAAAAATTCAACGCAACTTGCACTCAGCCAAAAAGACTCATCCCATAAACCACAAAGTTACCCGTTATTCAGTGTATTCTGTTCTTTAACTTTTTTACCTTAGTAAATGGAGCTGTGAATGGGAAAAGTGGAACACATTTAATGTGCTACCAAATAGGGGTGGCACGGTGGCTCAGTGGCTCAGTGGTTAGCACTGCTGCCTCACAGAGCCAGAGACCCAGGTTCAATTCCATCCTTGGGCAACTGTCTGTGTGGAGTTTGCACACTCTTCCCATGTCTTGCATGGGTTTCCTCCCACAGTCCAAAGACATGCAGGTGAATTGGCCATGCTAAATTGCCCACACTATTCAGGGATGTGAGGGTTTATAGGGAGATGGGCCTGGGTGGGATGCTCTGTGCATTAGTGTGGACTTGTTGGACCAAAGGGTCTGTTTCCACACTGTAGAAATTCTATGATCAAATTAATAACAGACCTTTTAAGGGAGGCCTACTTCAAAATTGATATATTTAACTTGAGTCATAGTTCCCCTTGCAGTGCCCTTGTCTTAGTTGACAAGTCTAATAGAGCGATTATGTCAGTGGACCATCTAGTTACATAGGTTTTTGACTCCAGTCGTTAACACAATATTTTTCAACAAAAGTGGCAATTGAAATTTCAGTCCCTGATGACAAATGTGAAAAGTTTGCTCTATAAGGTTTCTTGCTTTGTTCTCTATAGTGTTGACGTGTTTAGTTGTGAATATTTTGCCATCTGCTACCTCCTAGTTATAGTGTGCAATCAGTTGACTTGTGTCTCCCATTTCATACTCAGGGTAATCCTCAGAGGCTGGATCTGGGATTTACCTTCCATCTGTTAATTGTGACACCAATTACATTTCTCAATGGAGTTGTTTTCTTCAGCGAATGGAGTAATCCAGTGAAATAATGACAACATTATTAGGTACATCTTATAAAAATATATTAGGGACTCCAGGAGGCCTAGGGTCCAAGTCGCACTTGGTCCAGGAGTATGCAGTAACGTCACTGAACAGACTGATTAGAAATATCAGTCTAATAGAATGATTATGCGCAGCGGTAGTATCCCTCCAAAAAGCCAACTTAAGATAAATGAAATTAAAAGTATACAGAAATCACAGTCTACACCACAATGACTAGGCATCTGGCTGATATGGTTGGGAGCAAATTACTACAGATGCAGGAATCTGAACTGAAAACAAAAATTGCTGGAGATTACAGCAAGTCAGGCAGCATCCATGGAGAGAGAGCAAGCTAATGATTTGAGTCTTGGTGACTGTTCATCAGAGCTAGTGAAGCGAGGAGGGGGCAGCATTTTTGCAATAGTTAGGTCAGCTGGAGTTCAAGATCTTTATGCTCCTATGAGGGTGAAGGGTAAGGTTAGCAGGAGTAGGGAACCCTGGATGTCAAGAGATATTGAGGCTTTGACCAGAGAAAAGGAGGCATGGCTCAGGAACAGGCATCTGGAATCAAGGGAATCCCTGGAGATACAGAGGGGATACAGAAGTTACCGAAGGAGGAAATCAGGAGGGCGAAAAGGGGGCATGAGATAGCTTTGGCTGAGAAGACTAGGGTGAATCCAAAGAGATTCTTCAAATATGTTAAAGGAAAGAGAATAACTAGAAACAGAATAGGACCCCTCAAGGACCAAAGTGGACTTGTATATGTGGAACCGCAAGAGATGGCGAGTTCCTCAATGAACATTTCTCCTCTGTGTTTACCATGGAGAAAGACATGAAGACTTGGGGACTTGGGGAAGTCAGTGGCGATATCTTTGGGACAGTCCATAAAACAGTACAGGAGATGTTGGAAGTATTAGAATGTACGAAGGTGGATAAATCTCCTGGTCCTGACCAGATGTACCCAAGAACCCTGCAAGAGGCTAGAGAAGAAATTGCGGGGAGCCCTGGCTGATATATTTGCATCATCGTTAGCCATGGTTGAGGTCCTGGAAGACTGGAGGGTAGTGAATGTTGTGTCCTTATTCAAGAAGGGCTGCAAAGAAAAACATGGGAATTATAGACCAGTAAGCTTAACATCTGTGGTCGGTAAGTTACTTGAGAAGATTCTGAGGCACAAGATATACATGAATTTGGAAAGACAGGGTTTGATTAGGAGTAGTCAGCCTGGCTTTGTGCATGGGAGATCATGCCTCACAAATTTGTTAGAGTTCTTTGATGAAGTGACGAGGAAGGTTGATGAGGGCAGGGTAGTAGATGTAGTCTACATGGATTTCAGTAAGGCCTTTGATAAGGTTCCACATGGTAGGCTGCTCTGGAACATAGAACATAGAACACTACAGCACAGTTCAGGCCCTTCAGCCCACTCTGTTGTGCCGAACTTTTACCCTAATCCTAAATTCTATCTAACCTCCACCCCTACCTTATACTATCATCCATATGCCTATCTAATAGCTGCTTAAATGCTCCTAATCAGGCCGACTCCACTACCCTCTCCGGCAATGCATTCCACGCCCCGACCACTGAGTAAAGAACCTACCTCTGACATGTCCCCTATATCTACCTCCACTCACTTTAAAACTATGCCCCCTTGAAATAGCTACCTCCACCTGAGGAAAAAGTCTCTGGCTGTCCACTCTATCTATACCTCTGATCATTTTGTACACCTCTATCAAGTCACCTCTCATCCTTCGTCGTTCTAAAGAGAAAAGCCCTAGCTCTCTCAACCTTTCCTCGTAAGACCTTCCCTCCATTCCAGGCAACATCCTGGTAAATCTCCTCTGCACCTTTTCCAACGCTTCCACATCTTTCTTGTAATGAGGCGACCAGAACTGGACACAATACTTCAGATGTGGCCGAACCAGGCTTTCGTATAGCTGGAACATAACTTCACGGCTCTTGAACTCAATCCCTCTATTAATTAAAGCTAACACACATTACGCCTTCTTAACAACTCTCTCCACCTGGGTGGCAGTTTTCAGGGAACTGTAAACATGAATCCCAAGATCCCTCTGCTCCTCCACACTGCCAAGAATCCTTCCGTTAACCCTGTATTCTGCTTTCAAGTTTGTCCTTCCAAAATGAATCACCTCACACTTTTCAGGGTTAAACTCCATTTGCCACTTCTCAGCCCAACCCTGCATCCTATCAATGCCCCTTTGTAACTCAGAACAGCCCTCCGCACTGTCCACAACATGACCCACCTTCGTATCGTCCGCGAACTTGCTAATACACCCTTCCACTCCTTCATCCAAATCATTTACAACAATCACAAATAGAAGAGAACCCAGAACAGATCCTTGTGGTACACCACTCGTAACTGAGCACCATGTTGAATATTTTCCATTCACTACCACCCTTTGCATTCTAAGGGTCAGCCAATTCTGAATCCTATCTGCCACATTTCCCCCATCCCATGCCTCCTTACCTTCTGCATGAGCCTACCATGGGGAACCTTATCAAACGCCTTACTTAAATCCATGTATACCACATCCACTGCTCTACATTCATCCACGTGTTTGGTCACCTCTTCAAAGAATTCAATAAGGTTTGTGAGACATGATCTACCCCTCACAAATCCATGCTGACTATCACGAATCAAACTGTGCCTTTCCAAGTGATCATAAATCCTATCTCTCAGAGGTTAGATTGCATGGAATCTAGGGAGAGCTGGCAAATTGGATACACATGTGGCTTGATGGTAGGAAGCAGAGGGTAATACTGGAAGGATGCTTGTCGGACTGGAGGCCTGTGACTGGTGGTGTGCCTCAGGTGTCAGTGCTGGGCCCATTGCTGTTTGTTATCCATATCGATGATTTGGCTGAGAATGTACAAGGCATGACTAGTAAGTTTGCGGATGACACTAAAATAGACAGTATCATGGACAGTGAGGAAGGTATTCAGAAATTGCAGCAGGATGTTGATCGGCTGGGGAAGTGGGCCGAGAAATGGCAAATAGAGTTTAATATAGATATGTGTGAGGTGCTACATTTTAGAAAGTCAAATCAAGGTAGGAATTTCATAGTGAACAGTAGGGCCATAAGGAGTGTAGTGCAAGAGCGGGACCTTGGAGTTCAGGTGCACAGTTCTCTGAAAGTGGAGTCACAGGTAGACAGGGCAGTGAAGAAGGCACACTGGCCTTCATTAGTCAGGGCATCGAGTACAGAAGTTGGGAAGTTATGATGCAGTTGTACAGGACATTGGTGGGCTCACACTTGGAGTTTTGTGCTCAGTTTTGGTCACCTTGCTATAGGAAGGATGTTATGAAAGTGGAAAGTGTGCAGAAGAAATTTCCAAGGATGTTGCCAGGATTCAAGGGACTGAGTTATAGGGAGAGGTTGGAAAAGCTACGACTTTTTTCTTTAGGGCATAGGAGACTGTAGGGGGATCTTATAGAAGTGTATAAGATCATGAGAGGCACAGGATGGTGAATGCGCTCGGTTTTTTTCTTCCCAGGGTTGGGGAATCAAGGACTAGAGGGCATCAGTTTAAGGTAAGAGAGGAAAGAATACACGGGAACCTGAGGGGCAACAATTTTACACAGAGGGTGGTATGTATATGGAATGAGCTGCCAGTGGAAGTGGTTGAGGCGGCTAAATTAACACCAATTAAAAGGCATTTGGATAAATACATAGATGGTATAGGTTTAGAAAGATATGGGCCAATTGCAGGGAAATGGGGTGAGCGTGGATGGACATTTTGGTCAGCATAGACCAGTTGGGGCCAAAGGGCCTGTCTCTGTGCTGTAGGACTCTCTGATTCTACCATCAGTTGTGAGGAAGGGTCACCCAAACCAAAACGTTAACTCTGGTTTTCCTTCACAGATGCTGCCAGACCTGCTGAGCTTCTCCAGCAACTTCTGTTTTGGCTCAAAATTGAACTCAGAAGGTCGTAAACTGCCTATTTTGAAGATGAGATGTTGCTCCTCCAGTTTGCGCTGCGATTCGTTGAAGCATTGCAGCATGCTCGGGACAGACAAGTGGGCATGCGAGCAAGATGCTGTGTTAAAATGACCTGGTCGGGGAAGGAGGCTCGTTAGCACATGCAAATCAGGGTGTGGTGTAGCAACAGGATCACATACAATGTTGAAAATGCACAAAAATATATCACAATGTCTTTCAGGGTCAGAATTCTTTTTGCAGTACGAGTGAACAAGTTAGAGATTTCTACCCCTTCCCCTACAGTGAAATGACATAAATTCCGACATTAAGAAAATTAATATAAAAGCAACATAAGGTGTTACTGAAAACTAAATGTGCGAAATAATCAGTAGATCAGGCAGTAAACTTAGAGAAAGAAATAAAATTAATCATTCCATTTTCTCTCTCCACAGATGCTGCCTGGGATCTGATGATTATTTCCAGCATTTTTGGTTTCTATTTCATCTCACTGAATTTTTCATATGTTCTATTGACTATCTCCCTTATGCTTGAACACCTGGTTGGGCAGGTGATAATAAATGATTTAGACATAGATGATTAAGGAACACTGTCTGACTGAGAATTTATGGCTTACAGTTCAAATTATATAGATGACAATGTCAGGTTGGCACCATAGAGTTTTCAGTTGATTAATTGAAGAAATTTGAGTTGTTAATTTAAAATCTTTACCTAATCCCTCTGGTGTAATAATGCAGGGAATACTAGATCGGGTTTGCTAAAACTATATAAAGCACTAGTCACGTGACAATTGTGAACAGTTTTGGATTCCTTATCTAAGGAAAGATATACTGGCATTGGAGATGATCCAGAGGAGGTTCACTACGCTGATTCCAGGTTTGGATGGACTGTTATTCAAGGAAATATTGAGTACATTAGGCCTGTATTCATTGGAATACTGAAGAATGAGAGATGACCAAAAACTCTTCTTAGCGGATTGACAGGGTATATTTGGAAAGGCTGTTTCACCTTGTTGGAGGCTTTAGGAATTGAGGACATAATCTCAGAATAAGGGGTTGCACATTTAAGTCAGAGATGAGGACAAATTACTTCTCTCAGAGGGTAGTGAATCTGTGGAATTCTTTACAACAGAGGGGTGTGACAGAAGGGTCCTTAAGTATATTTAATACTGAGACAGTCAGATTTTTAATCAGGAAGGGAATTATGTTTCTGGGGATACCGCAGGAAAGTGAAATTGAGGATTATCAGATCAGTCATGATCTCATTCAATGGTAGATCAGACTCGATGGGCCGAATGGTCTATTTCTGCTCTTACATCTTATGGAGGAGCCATCATAGAATTGACATTTGTTGGAAGGAATATGCTTGATGGACTAAGTGGTTTCTTTCCAATCCAGTTTATTTTTGCCTTGTGGCAAGTTTAGTGAGAATTGTTGGAGCTTTACCATGTTAAATAAGTTATGATATCATGGATGTGGGAGCAGTGATGCTACTTAAGTAAAAACATCAGCTGATGTAAGGTGGGATGGAGGTGGGAAGGTGAAACAGAACTCAGTTGGCTCATGTGTTGCTTCAGAATAACAGCAACAGGACAGGTTTGATCTGGACACAGACAAGAGTCTTTGCTCTTCCCTTTGGAGTGGAAGGCAACACCTACCACCATTGAAAAAAACTGTCAGGGAAATAGCTCAGGATATAGCACCAACACACAATGTGCCTAAGTGTGTTGCATGAAAGGAGAGAGGTTAGCATGCCCCTTAATAAGGATGGAAGACGACTTGGTGTCTTTACAACACACAAATGGTTATGGCATTGCCATCTACTTAGTGGCATCTAATCACATTTAGGGGTGGCACGGTGACTCAGTGGTTAGCATTGCTGCCTCACAGTGCCAGGGACAGGTTCGATTTCAGCCTCAGGTGACTGTTTATGTGGAGTTTGCACGTTCTCTTTCTATCTGCGTGGGTTTCTGCTGGGGGCTCTTGTTTCTTCCCACAGTCCAAAGATGTGCAGGTTAGATTGGATTGGCCATACTAAATTGCTCATAGTGTCCAGGGATGTGCAGCCTAGGTAGGTTAGCCATGGGAAATGTGGGGTCAGAGAGATAGGGTGTGAGGTGGGTCTGGTTGGGATTCTCTTCAGAGGGTCAGTGCAGACTCAATGGCCCGAGTAGCTTCTTTCGACACTGTAGGGATTCTATGACTTTATGACTGCCTTTGGGAAAGTACATACATGAATGAATCAGGTAACATAGGTAATCAGTGAAGGAGAAAACCATTCTAAAGGTTCGATAAACCACTAATTTAAACAATGGATTTCCAACCTTTCGATATGCATTTACTGCCCTGGATTGAGTATACTGCATGGACAATAAATTAGAATCTTTGGAAGGGCATGCAAAGAGGTCGGAGTTTAAAATCATTCAATGCTCTTTGAGCATGTCATCTGGAGAGGTTCCAAAAGAACAATTACTCATTGTATTATTGATAAAAAGTTTTTAAAAAGATACATCTGGCCCCAGCAATCATTTTTATTTATGGTGTTGCAGCAATACTGTTAAATTGTGTGACCTTGAAACTTACAATAACATGACTGACAGTGTATTTTCTACATCCATAAGCATATTTTAGAATAGTTGAGCATATTTTGTAGCGTTGAAAAATCTGAAAAGTACAATGTATAGGGATAAAGCAGGTTTAGCCAATCAGCCATGATCGTGAAGAATGGTGGGGGCAGGCTCAAAGGGCTGAATGGTCTCATCTTGCTTCCATCTTCCATGTTTCCATCAGAAGACCAGGGAAGATGCCGTTTTGGGTCGGGACCCTTCTTCAGAAATGGGGAAGGAGAGGTGAGAGGAGGTGTGAGGCTGGGGAAGGTAAGTGGGATGGTGATAGGTGAGTGCGGGTAGGCAGTGGTGGGGATTGGTCAGTGGGATGGTGGGAGAGAAAATGGACAGGTTGTGTCAGGTCAAGGAGGCAGGGATGAGCAGGAGGGTTGGACATGGGACGAGGCCCGGGTTGGGGAGGTTTTAAAACTGGTGAATTCCATGTTTAGGCCATTGAGCTGTAGGCTCCTGCGGTGGAATATGAGATGTTGCTCCTCCAGTTTGCGGGTGGTGTCATTGTGGCACTGGAGGAGGCCCAGGATGGACATGTCGTCCAGGAAGTGGGAGGGGGAGTTAAAATGGTTTGCAACTTCAGCGTCTGCAGTTCTTGCTATTTCTATGTTGCAACTCAATGTAAAAACCTGCCTCTTGCCATCAAATGATATATGCCTTATTGGCGCCCTCTGGTGGTGACTGCATTATGTGCGGGAGTTAAAATATCCCACCACGAATTGTAAGGAGCTGCTGACAGATTTCATAATAAAATAAAGAGCTGCAGATCTGAAACAAAAACAGGAAGTGCTAATGAAACTCAGCAGGTCTAGCAGCAACTGTTGAGACAAAAACAGAGGTAATGTTTTGCGTACAATGGCTGTTCCCTTACTATTTCTTATGCTGTTATCAGCTCACAAGTTCAACACCTTTGCGGACCAAACATCTTAGAGCCGGTGTACAAGGCAAGGCAAGTTTAATGGCAGATGCCACAACTGCCTTGTCAAAGCATAATCTGGCCTAGTATTAACAAATACTAAGCCTCCTGTAGTGATTGAGTATGAATGTAAAGTAATTTTGCTTGACATTAATTTGATGACTTGCAAATTAGGTTTGTGAAATAACTCCTTGAAGGCCAGTAACCCATTGCCAAGTCGCCCTTTATTTACACTTAAGGAGCCAGGTCAGCGTCATGTACTATCTCAGAGCTGGCTCCCAAATTAACAGAACCTCTGGCACAGAGATAGTAGGAACTGCAGATGCTGGAGAATCTGTGATAACAAGATGTAGAGCTGAATGAACACAGCAGGCCAAGCAGCATCAGAGGAGCAGGAAGGCTGACGTTTCGGGCCTAGACCCTTCTTCAGAAATAAACATTCCCTTAAATAGCAGGTTTCTAAACATGTACAAGTCTGCCAATATTTTAAAGAAGTTTCCTTTCATTGATCGTCGAATTTGAGAATACTTTTAATTGCGCCAGGATTGTTAAATATCTTGTAAGGACTAAGACAGGGGTTGTCATAAAATTATTTGATTATTCTTTACAAATAGGACTAACTGGAAATGTCTGCAGAATACTCATAAGTTACAGGAAATATTGGTTAGAAAAAGAGAGGGATTGTGAATAATTTTAAAAAGATGCTTCTTAAAATATGTTGCAAATACAAATTAATGGTGTGAGCTTGTATATAAGAAAGGGAGCAAGAATTAAAAAGTATGTGTGTGATAACAGGATAAGATGGAAAGTGGGTCAAGAATATATTAGACAACAGATAAAGAGGTCATATGATCAGGAAGGAATCAAAATAAGTTAGTAACAAAATGTAGGTAAGCCAAGAAGCAGAGTCACAGCATGGGCAATTTGTTAATTATGTTATGATAATTTCTAATTTTGAAATGTTGATAACTTGTCGTGATAAATGTCCATTAGACCAGATAAGGCCATAAGAGTGCAAAGGGCAGAAAAACAGGATGTCTTTGCAAGATGAGTTATAGCACTGAGGGAAGTGAAAAATGTGTATGCATGGAGGGGCGCAGATCTGGTGAAGTGCTTTTAAATACTATCGTATGTCCTAATAGTCGATCTCAGTAAATGTCAACTCATGAATTTTCATCAAAAATTATTAATTTTGCATTTACATTGTTTGTAATTCTAACTGCAACTTGTGTTCAAAATGAACAAACCTTTTGTACTTAGCACTCTTGTGCTACTGAAGTCAAACGTACACTGGTGCAAGTCTACTTGAGTGGATCATAGAATGGCACACCATTGAAGTTTAGCTCCTTGTGTGTGTGCATGTCAACACTTGATGTCAAGGTTACTACCTCCCTAGTGCCTGCTGTATCCCTGACAATCCCATCCTCAAATATAGAAACAAGGTATCAAGGAGGAAGAGGCAGATATACAGCCCAGTTCAAACTTAATGGTTCATCTGATTGCAGAACAGATGAATACTTGTACATTAGCTAGAGAAGCCAAGCTTTTTGAAAGGAGCATTAAAAACTGGAGGAGACTTAGGAAAATGCTTGAGATAAACAGAGCAAACAGAGGAAACCTAGCATGTGGTCACAGTTGGAGGATGAAGTAGCAAAATACATCAACAAAAATTGGCAGAATATAGTCAGTTTCCTGCGGGTCTATCTGAATCATTGCTCTGAAATGTCATTGTACGTTTCATGGGCAGCTCTGCATACTGTACCAGGTTTATGAAGAGAAACAATCTTACAACACTAAGGAAGAGCGAGATTTCAGTGACTCCCAGCATAACTTGATGACAAGTTTATCGCATTTCAGCAGTGTATAATCAAATATTGATAAAGGATTGGATACAGATCAGCCTGTGTTAGGATATGAATGTGACTCCCACTAATATTGACATACCAGCCAATCAAGCAGAGAGCAAACATCGAGAGGGAGCAGTGTTGCTGAAAACCTCCCATGATTTTATAAACCTTTATAAGATCACCCCTCAACCTCCTGTGCTCCAGTGAAAAAAGTCCCAGCCTCTCCTTATAACTCAAACCCTCCATTCCCAGCATCATCCACGTAAATCTTTCCAGATCCCTCTCCAACTTAGTTTAATCAAGAGAATTATGTTAAAAAAAGGTCTTCCCATCTGGAACATATTTAGGTCACACACTGCCGATGTTGCTGTTAGTGAAGTTAGACCATAAAACAGTAGATATTATTGTGACTCCTGGTGGCCCAAATAGCCTTGCTCGACCATTAGATGTCTCTCTACGCAAAGCTTTCAAGGTTGGCAGGAGAAAAATCTGAACTTAAGAACATAAAAAATAGGAACAAAGGTAGGCCATTCAGCCCCTCGAGTCTGTCCTACGATTCACAAGATCATGGCTGATCTGCCCCCAGTCCTCAACACTTTTGAGCCAGCTGCTTGTCACTCTCAACTCCCTAATATTTCAACAATCTATCTTCTCCTTAAATACTTCCAGTGACCTTGCCTCCACAATTCTCTGGGATAGTGAATTCTAGACATTCACTTCCTTCTGGGAGAAGAAATTCCTTTGTATCTCAGTTTTAAATGACTATCCCCTTATTCTGTAACCATGTCCCCTAGTTTGAGATTTCCCTATTAGTGGAACCATCTTCTCAACATCCACCCTGTGTGAAGCCACCTCATAATTTTGTATGTTTTAATAAGATTACCTCTCATTCTTCTGAACTCTAAGGAATAAAAGCTTAATCCATTTAGCCATTCTTGATAATTCAACCCCTTCATTGTAGGTATCTTTTAAACGGCCTGCAATGCCAGTACTTCATTTCTTAAATTTGGGGACCAAAACAGTTCACAGTACTCCAGGTGTGGCCTCACCAAAACCCTGTACAGTTAGAACAAGACTTCCCTGTTTTTAAAATCTGACAAGTGGACTGACTGGATGACTTTATGACGGATGAAATTCGCCAAACGATACAGCATGCAGACTCCAATGTCAGCAACCTCATGTGACTGGGTTGTAGAGGACAGGGAAGAAATGGAGATGGAGATTACCACCAAATCATTCAAGAAATGTGGACTATCCAATGGATATGATGGTATAGAAGATGATTATTTGTGGAATTATTAATAGTTGATGATATCATTACTAATGAAGGTGATGTTTATGATCCACATGCTGATGATCCTAGGTAAACTGGAATGTGTTATTTGGTATAATGATATTTATACATTTTAATGCACATTCATTGCAGGCTGTACTGCTAAGCAATACTTATTCTTTCCAGTACTCTTAAAAAATTGAATAAAATTGTATATATTTTTGTATATGGCTTTTGTTTTTGATGAATTTAATGATTTCTGGAGACTAACTTGTTCAGCTTTAATGTCTGCCTCCATAACAGCTATTATTTATCTCAATTATTTATTTATCTTTAACAATTGAATAATAAAAATAATTCTGGTTCATTTTCACCACCTGCGGGCCCTGTTGACGGAAATAGTCTTGAACCTGCAAATCTGTGGCAGGGACAAGGTGGGAGAGGATGGGTTTCAACCCTCAAAATTATTACTCATATAATAGGTCAATCCCCTGTGTTTTGACATAAGATTTAATCTAGAAAAAAATTACACTGTCTAAGCAACAGTTTAAATGAAAAGCAAGGCTTGCATTTTTATTTTGCTTCTCACAAGCACTGGTGGCCTCAGCGTTAACAGCCAATGAAATATTTTTTGAAGTGTTATCACTGAAGTAAACGTTAAAAATGTGTCAGCTATTTTGTTCTCCACAAACTCCCACAAACTCAAAATTGTTGAAGACCAGATGATCTGCTTTTAATAACTGAGAAATAATTAGCCAAGATAATTAGCCAAAAGTTCTCCTGCTCTTCTTACAAATATTGCCATTGGATCTTTTACATCCACCTGAGCAAGTAGATGGGGTCATGGTTTAACATCCTACTTGAAAGACAGTACAGTATGTCTAACAGTACATTGCTACTTCAGTACTGCACTGGAGCGTCAGCCTTGACTTTTTTGCTCAAGCATTGAACTTAAATCTGGCACTGTGTTTTCTTTATTCGTTCATGGGATGTGGCATCACTGGCTGGGCAGCATTTATTGCCCATCCCTAACTGCCCAGAGGGCAATTAAGAGGCACCGAGAGTCATTGCTGTGGGTTTGGAGTCACATGTAGGCCAGACCAGGTAAGGATGGCAGTTTCTTCCCTAAATTAATGAACTAGATGAGGTTTTCCAAGAATTGACAATGGATTCATGGTCATCATTAGACTGTAATTTCAGATTTTTCAAATTGAATTCAAATTCCACCATCTGCCATGGATTCAAACGCAGATCCCTAGAACATTACCTCGGTCTCTGGATTAACAGTAATAATATCACTCGGCCATCACCTCCCTTGTAATTTATAGGTCAGTGAAGAAGAGAAACAGTAGTGGATGGATCTGTGCTGAGTTTGCTCTAATGCTCATGGTTCGAGAAAAATTATGTTGAGTACGAGTCAGCCCACTCAGTCTGATCAACTCTAGTACCAGAGGTTTGTTACAACCATATAACTAGTGTGTTACGCGAGTTGTCACAGTAACATAGGCTGCTCTCTCGTTAGACAGAGATAACTGGTGGGGAGTTTAACCTGAGGGTCACTAAGGTGAGGCTGAGAAGGCATAGTCTTCATAGTATCCTGAGTCAGTACAGAAATTGAACCCACACTATTGGCATAGCTCTGCAGTGCAAACCAACCATCCAGACAGGTGAGCCACCTGATTACCTCTGCAGTTAAAACATTACTTATTCAATGAATAAGGCATTGCTGCACTTAGCCTTGTGAAATAAATTGGATTCTTTCTGTCTGAGTGCACACAGTCATTAGAATTTTCTGTCTTTATGCTGGAACTCATTTACTTTCGAATGGTCAGGGCAACTTCACAAATTATAATAAAACAGGAATTTGAATAAAGCAGGAAGCAACAAGAATTGTGGCTTGTGGCACACAGCAATCTCTATTTGCTAAAATTCACACAAAACCTTTGACACACCAGTCAATGGCATAGTGGACTCATAGAGTCATAGAGTTGTACAACATGGAGACAGGCCCTTCGGTCCAACCTGTCCATGCTGACCAGATACACTGAATTAATCTAGTCTCATTTGCCAGCATTTGGCCTATATCCCTCTGAGCCCTTCCTCTTCATATACCCATCCAGATGCCTTTTAAATGTTGTGATTGTACCAGCCCCAACCACTTCCTCTGGCAGCTCATTCCATACACGCACCACTCTCTGTGTGAAAAAATTGCTTGTGAGGTGCCTTTTAAATCTTTCCCCTCTGACCTTAAATCTATGCCTTATACTTTTGGGCTCCCTTACCCTGGGAAAAGGACCTTGGCTATTCACCCTATCCATGCCACTCATGATTTTATAAACCGTTGTAAGACCTTCAGCATCTGATGCTCCAAGAAAAACAGCCTTCAGCTTATTCACTCCCTCCCGATAACTCAAATCTGATCATTAGGGTTACTGGTATGTATTAAACTTGTCTTTTTGGACCATAAGAATGTTAGACTGAAGTCAGCATGAATCAACTCTACAGCCTCCTTCTTCATTCAGCTCTGCGCCTAATTTACCTGTGGTATTAAACACAGTGAGGAAGGAATTTCTTTTAGTTCAGAGGGATGCTTGTACCAAGCAGATCATAACATTGGTCGCCAATTTAGTGGAGTGATACGGGTTTAGGTACATGGAGTTACTTACTAAATTTCTCAGGCATTACCACATCACTTAGATGTTATTTGGATAAACAGAACAGGAAGTAAATATGAAAATAGGAACTATGAGCTGCTGGAATGAAGTTAATATGGACAGGGTGAACACTTAACTGTTTACTTGTTGATAATTAATTTGTAATTCTGGGGTAGTTTTGGGTAAAGGCAATGCTGTGGGCGGGAAGAATATTGAATTTTTTTCCCCATCAAGAAAAATCAGAACTGCTCATATTTGTGATTTTTGAAGAAAAAAATTGGGGCAGGTACGAAATATCCTGATTATTTATTTAATTTGTTCAAGTTTGAAAAAGTACATGGAGGGAAAGGCATTGTGGAAGGGCAGGAGTGGAGAAAATGCAGCTCTTTAAATGATGTGAAGGCCACTTATGTTTTTTTTATTTAAAAAGGAAGGTAGCCAGGAAGGTTGTAATTGAATTATTTATTTAAACACGGGCTGAATCTATAAATTCCAGAGGTCCTGGTGGGGGAGGGAGGTTTTAGATTTATTTACTGAAGCAGCTCGGAAATGGATTAACCTATTGGAAGAATTCTGTTTTTCTGCCTCCTCACGGTGTGTTGGATGATCTAGTGTTTTCTAACGATTGGTTGGGTACTGATCCCTCTTGACAGAATCACAGAATCATAATATGATACAGCACAGAGCTAACTAAAATGAAACAAAAAACTGTGGATGCTAGACATCTGAAACAAAAACAGAAATTGCTAGAGACATTCAGCTGGCCTGGCAGGGACTCAACAGTTCTGAAGAAGGGTCACTGGGCATGAAACATTAACTCTGTTTCTCTCACCACAGATGTTGCCAGACCTGCTGAGTTCCCCCAGCAATTTCTGTTGCTGTTACAGCATAGAGTAGGCCATTTGGCCCATTGTACCAGTGCCATGGTAAAGCTGTCCATTGATCCTACTCTGTTGCTCTTTCCCAAGATCTCTAAAGCTTTTGCTTGCAGGCATCAATACTTTTGGTCTCCTGATTTAACATTCTTGACTCACACATATCTTGTATAATACCTTCCTTTTGCCGTCTCTGGCTGTTTGCTTTGGCACGACCTACTCCCTGATGCAATAGAGGTTTCACACCTCTCTATTGCCATCTCTGATTGTTTGCTATTTTTAAGTTCATCTGTGGGATGTGGGTGTTGCTGGCTGGCCAGTATTTCTTGCCCATCCCTAGTTGCCCCTTGAGAATGTGGTGGTGAGCTACTTTCTTGAACTGCTGCAGTCCATGTGCTGCAGGTTGATCCATAATGCCCTTAGGGAGGGAATTCCAGGATTTTGACCCAGTGACAGTGAAGAAATGGCAATATATTTCCAAGTCAGGATGGTGAGTGACTTGGAGGGGAACTTTCAGGGGATGTTGTTCCCATGTATCTGCTGTCCTTGACCTTCTAGATGGAAGTGGTTGTGGGTTTGGAAAGTGCTGTCTTTAAGCTCTTTGGTGAAACTCTGCAGTGCATCTTGTAGCTACTGAGCGTCGGGGGTGGAGGGAGTGGATGCTTGTGGATGTAGTGCCAATCAAGCGGGCTGCTTTGTCCTGGATGGTGTCAAGCTTCTTGAGTGATAATAGAGCTGGACCCATCCAGGCAAGTGGGGAGTATTCCATCACACTCCTGACTTTGTGCTAACTACTCCCTGTTGCAATAGAGCTTTCATTCCCATTTTCCCATTTCAGTGTTCTCTCATGGCTATATTTTGTGTTCCTTGTCTTCTATTTTGCTCATATGTAGCTCTCCCGCCTAACTCAAGTAGGACCCGGTCATGCCTCATTGGGATAGCACACTGGAAGTCAAGCCCCACTATTCCCAGAGTCATCATAAAAGTTATAGATTGTATAAAAGTATACAAAATTCCCCAATTTACCTGTCTTTTACTCTCAGATTGACAGACAGATCAAACCAGGTTCCTGTAGTTAACGATATTTAATATTTATTGCAAGTAAATAGATTCTCGCTACGGGTAAAATAATTTACCTATCAACACATAACTCTTCAAGTTGAAAGTCCAGCCTCCTAACAAAACTCCCCCTCTCACACACACACACACACACACACACTAAACGTACAGAGGGAAATACTGGGAAGGCAGTTTAATGGTCTCTGACCACAGGATTCACTAGGATGACCGGGCTTGTCAGGACTTGCAGTCCTCCTCTGGGTATTTGCCAGGTATGCCTAGTAGGTGGCATAGAGCTATTCATCCAGCCCCGCGCCTTGTTATCTAGGTGGCACAGAGCGACTGGTTCACAATTTGTAAAGTGTTCCACTCTTGGTGATGAGCACAGCTTACAGCAACTGATGAGGGAAATAAATTGGCTTCCTACATGCTTGAGGTGTTTTGTTTTAACTACCAAGGAAAAAAGGAAAACTCTTGTTGGAGGTCCTATGGCTTCTGCCCAATGATACTCACAAGCTGTTCAGCTACCTGGGAGCCAATCGGATAGTTGTTTTCAGGCAGAAAGCCTTTGCCATCAATAACTGGTCATCACTGCACAGACTAATCAGCTGCACATTGCTGGCTGAAATAACAAGGTGTGGAGCTGGATGAACACAGCAGGCCAAGCAGCATCATAGGAGCAGGAAAGCTTGACGTTTTGGGCCTAGATCCTTCATCAGAAATGGGGGAGGGCAGATGTTCACCTGCACATCTGCCAATGTGGTATACTGCATCCGCTGTACCCGTTGTGGCCTCCTCTACCAAAAAGACTTCACACCCACCTCAGGATAATGATGATGGGGAGCTTGTCTTAATTAGAATGTACTGAAATTCTAGCCAAAACAATTTAAACTAAGAAGTGAGAGGTGATTTAAAAACCAAAAGTACTATGAATGCTGTAAATCAGAAACACAAACAGAAACAGAAGTTGCTAGAAAAGCTGAGCAGGTCTGGCAGCATTTGTGTAGAAAAATCAGAGCTAATATTTCAGGTTCAGTGATCCTTCTGCAGTGTGTGAGAGGTCATTTAATTTGATTGAAACCTGTGGATATTTACGGAAAAGATAAAAGGAGGAAGAAACAGCGCTGCCCCAATGGGCACCGTAGTTACAAACTTGAATAGGAAATCAGCGACGCTAAATGTGTTTTGTGAGTTGCATCCAAAATTGTAACCAGTTTAATTGTAAGGTTTTACTGACATTTGTTGATCTAATCACAAGCATAAACTCTTTCATAATGTAGCATAGTTAAGCAATGAATTGTTTTCTATAATCAAGCATTTCTGGAAGCATTTTTATGAATACAGTTGAAAATTGGTTTATCAGAAAAAATTCCATTCATTTTTAATGACTGTCTGGGTTTCCACCTGTAGTAGGAGAAAATTACTTCTAAAAATCGAGTCAGAAGCATTTAATAATTTTATTGGAGAACTCTTGTCAGCTTCTTGCTAAATTAAGTATATTTTTCTATTAAGTGTGTTTTTTGCTATGTGCCTCCTATTGTCTTTGTAACAAGAAAATAAACTTTACTTGACTACTTCTCCCAGCTGACTAAAATGATGGAACCATGCATTTTGACCTGGTGCTGTAACCAGTTTTATGGGTAAGACCTGAGTTGGAGAAATAGAACACTGAAGCAGTGTACAAGATGGTAGAAAACAACAAGATAGATAGTTTTGAGCATGACCCACATGTTTAAAATTCTTCAATCTTTCTTTTGTATTGGGTCAGCCCATTTGCACTCTAATGAGAGATAACAAGCATGGGGCTGGATGAACACAGCAGGTCAAGCAGCATCATAGGAGCAGGAAAACTTGACGTTTCGGGCCTAAACCCTTCATCAGAAATGGGGGAGGGGAAGAGGGTTCTGAAATAAATAGGGAGGGAGGGGGAGGCGGATAGAGGATGGATAGAGGAGAGGATAGGTCGAGAGGAGGCAGACAAGTCGAAGAGGCGGGGATGGAGCCAGTAAAGGTGAGTGTAGGTAGGGGGGTAGGGAGGAGATAGGTCAGTCCAGGGAGGACGGAAAGGTCAAGGGGGCGGGATGATGTTAGTAGATAAACCAAGCGGAGGCTTGGGGACCGCTTTGCAGAACACCTGCGCTCAGTTCGCAACAAACAACTGCACCTCCCAGTCGCGAACCATTTCAACTC
>JAHRHZ010000021.1:1975419-2011381 GCA_024137785.1 Ginglymostoma cirratum
TCCTCCCTACCCCCCTACCTACACTCACCTTTACTGGCTCCATCCCCGCCTCTTCGACTTGTCTGCCTCCTCTCCACCTATCCTCTCCTCTATCCGCCTCCCCCTCTTTCCCTATTTATTTCAGAACCCTCTTCCCCTCCCCCATTTCTGATGAAGGGTTTAGGCCCGAAACGTCAAGTTTTCCTGCTCCTATGATGCTGCTTGACCTGCTGTGTTCATCCAGCCCCATGCTTGTTATCTCGGATTCTCCAGCATCTGCAGTACCTTTTATCTCTGATGCACTCTAATGAGGTTTGGAAGAATGGGAAGTGATCTCATTGAAATGCACAGAATTTTGAAGGGACTTGACAGGATAGTCAGGAGAAAGACAGGAGAGATTGTTTTCCCCAAGCCAGGGAATCTAGAACAGGGAGGTATCATCTCAGGATAAGGGGTCAATCATTTAGGACTGAAATTGTTGTCGAAATATGCTTCTTCACTGACTATATTTAAGGCAGAGATAGAAGAGTTTTAGTCTGTTGGCAAATCAAGGAAAAGAGGAGATGAATTGAAGGTGGAATTGAGGCAATATCATATTAAATATTGGAGCAGGCTTGAAGAATCACCTGGTTTATTCCTGCTTCTATTATGTATGTTAACATGGAGATTAAACAAGTGGACAAATAACCAGTGCTTTTTTTAAATTTCAAATTAAAAAATACCTGGTGTTACACTTTATAAGGAGGAGATAAATCAGCACTACTTGAAAGGGCCCTAGCCATCTGTTCATCATGTAAGCTTATATTACAAACAAGGAAAAAAAGTAGGCCACTTGGCCCTTCGAGCCTGCTGCATTATTCAATAAGATTATGGCTGATTGGTTTTTAACCTCAACTCTACATTCCTGCATACCCCCGATAACTTTTCATCCTCTTTATAATTGTCCTGATGCTGTGATAACACGTATCAAAATGTCCTGTGTGGTAATGATACCTTAATCAAATCATCATTTGCTGTATAACATACAGACTCGTGAAAAGGCCTCTAGCTACTACTATTGGCCTTGAACGGACCAACCCATGCTTGCAAGCCTCAGAACACTATGCTCAATATTAGATGTAATTGTGCTATTAGAAATCATCAATTAAGTAATCCATATTGTGTTAAGAATTACACTGGAAGCAAATTGAAACTTATCGGTTGGGCTTGCAGTGTAATACATTTGCGAGTGCTAGAAGCTTCATTCCTTAAGACATTGGATTCTGTTTTATACAGGCAAAAGGAATTTGTAGGAATTCATCGTGGCACCTGTTTTTATTGGGGTAATGGAGACTGAATCAGCCAAACCAATCAGAGTCCACCTGGTCTGAAAATGAAGATTGACAGTTTACTTTTCCTGTTGTATCTTCACATCACTGATAGCATGAGAAGAGGGTGCTGATTAGTTAGGCTATCTAAACTATTGTCCTTTTTTTCCCCCAGTCTGTTTCTACATCCTAATTTTGATTAGGGAGTTGGAGCCCAGAATGTGAAGATGACTTTCGCATACTCAAGCAGAAACTTGGCTGCCCAGATTTCCAACTTACTTCATACTGGAAACTGACACCAGTTTTCTTGGCTGAGGAGCTGTCACGGATTCAGATGCAGAAAGGAGAGATTATTGTTTAGCCAGAGTCTCAAGTCCAGACTTTTAGCTTATTTCTTTATTTTTCAATTTTATATCTAAGATTTTGCACCGAGGTACCTTTGAACCTAAGAGAGCGGCAGGAATGGTGACTTTGTATACTTTTCACTACACTTCTGTAGATGAGTACTCATGACAATTACCTAACAGTAGTTCTAATTCTTAGAGGATTATGGAGCATTACTCCTGTATGAAACTCAAACTGCTCACTTTGAGGTGGACTGTTTCGCAAAAGTTCTGATTGGTGCAAAGTTTGATGTGTTTACAGCCAACAACCCACTCAGATATTTTCAATTGCTTGCCAAGCTTGAAGCAATAGAGACCTAATGGGATGCTGAACATGTTCAATTTTGATTCCAGATTCTGAACAAGTCAGGCAAAAGTAATGCAAGAGCTGATGCCCTTAATCAGAAGGCTGACCATGGGAGCCTGCCTGGCTGGACGGGGCTGTAGCTGACACCATGTCTAGGCCCCAAGTTAAAAGCAACATTCTGACCTGAATTTCCTTAGACGTTTGGCTAAGATTCAGTGGTGTGTCACCAAAGCCCTCATGAGTGGGATCCACACCTGATCCAGATAGGCAGAGCTGTGCGGTAACAAGGTGTAGAGCTGGGTGAACACAGCAGGCCAAGCAGCATCAGAGGAGCAGGAAGGCTGATGGGGGAGGGGAAGGGGTTCTGAAATAAATAGGGAGAGAGGGGGAGGCGGATAGAAGATGGATAGAGGAGAAGATAGGTGGAGAGGAGACAGACAGGTCAAAGAGGCGGGGATGGAGCCAGTAAAGGTGAGTGTAGGTGGGGAGGTAGGGAGAAGATAGGTCAGTCCAGGGAGGAGGGACAGGTCAAGGGGGCGGGATGAGGTTAGTAGGTAGGAAATGGGGGTGGAGCTTGAGGTGGGAGGAAGGACAAGTTAGGGAGGCGGGGACAAGCTGGGCTGGTTTTGGGATGCGGTTGGGGGAGGGGAGATTTTGAAGCTTCTGAAATCTACATTGACACCATTAGGCTGCAGGGTTCCCAAGCGGAATATGAGTTGCTGTTCCTGCAACCTTCGGGTAGCATCGTTGCGGCACGGCAGGATCCAGGATGGACACGTCGTCTGAAGAATGGGACGGGGAGTTGAAATGGTTCGCGACTGGGAGGTGTAGTTGTTTATTGCGAACCGAGCGTAGGTGTTCTGCAAAGTGGTCCCTAAGCCTCCGCTTGCTTTCCCCGATGTAGAGGAGGCCACAACGGGAACAGCAGATGCATTATACGACATTAGCAGACGTGCAGGTGAACATCTGCTTGATGTGGAAAGTCTTCTTGGGGCCTGGGATTGGGGTGAGGGAGGAGGTGTGGGGGCAGGTGTAGCACTTCCTGCGGTTACAGGGAAAAGTGCCAGGTGTGGTGGGGCTGGAGGGGAGTGTGGAGCGGACAAGGGAGTTGTGGAGGGAGTGGTCCCTCCGGAAAGCAGATAAGGGTGGGGAGGGAAAAATGTCTTTGGTGGTGGGGTCGGATTGCAGATGGCGGAAGTGTCGAAGGATGATGCGTTGGATCCAGAGGTTGGTGGGGTGGTATGTGAGGACAAGGGGTTTCTGTTTCGGTTGTTATTGCGGGGAGGGGGTGTGAAGGATGAGTTGCAGGAAATGTGGGAGACACAGTCGAGGGCATTCTCCTGGCACTACAATCAAGCCCACTGATGCCGACGACACTCCGCACACAACCAACGCCGCACGGCCCACCACCGACGCCGACGTCGCTCCGCCCACTGCCTCCACAGCCAGCAGCTCCAGAGGAGACAGCAGCACCCAGCCTGCTGAGTCTTCACTATCCCCCAAGACCTCCCCCTCACTGAGGACGAACGGTCAGTCCTCAGTAAAGGGCTCACCTTTGTCCCCCTCCACCCACACATCAACGAATACCGGTCACGTTCGGACGTTGAGCAGTTTTTCTGCCGCCTCTGCCTCCACGCTTACTTTTTTAACTGTGAGTCTAACCCTTCCTCTACTGACCCCTTCTCCCGTCTCCAACACACCCCTACTCCTGGACACCACCCCAAGGCCTCCTACCCTCCCTCGACCTCTTCATCTCCAACTGCCATCGTGACATCAATCGCTTCAACCTCTCCACCCCTCTCACCCACTCCAACCTCTCCCCCACAGAACGTGCAGCCCTCCACTCCAATCCCAACCTCACCATAAAACCCGCGGACAAGGGAGGTGCAGTTGTAGTATGGCGCACTGACCTCTACATCGCCGCGGCCAGGCGCCAACTCTCCGACACCACCTCCTACTGCCCCCTTGATCATGACCCCACCCCCCCACCACCAAACCATCATCTCCCAAACCATCTACAACCTCATCACTTCAGGTGACCTCCCACCCACAGCCTCCAACCTCATTGTTCCTCAACCCTGCACTGCCCGCTTTATCTCCTTCCCAAAATCCACAAACCTGATTGCCCTGGTCGACCCATTGTCTCCGCCTGCTCCTGCACCACCGAACTTATCTCCACCTATCTCAACTCCTTTTTCTCCCCCTTGGTCCAGGAACTCCCTACCTACGTCCGTGACACCACCCATGCCCTCCACCTCCTCCAGAACCTCTAATTCCCTGGCCCCCAACACCTCATTTTTACCATGGACATCCAAGGCCCTCCACTTCTTCCTGTCCTGCAGGCCCGACCAGTCCCCCTCCACTTAGCCGAACTCATCCTCACCCTCAACAACTTCTCTTTCAATTCCTCCCACTTCCTACAGACAAAGGGGGTGGCCATGGGTACCCGCATGGGCCCAAGCTATGCCTGCCTCTTTGTAGGTTACGTGGAACAATTCGTCTTCCGTACCTACACTGGCCCTAAACTCCACCTCTTCCTCTGTTACATTGATGACCGTATCGGTGCCGCCTCGTGCTCCCACGAGGAGCTTGAACAGTTCATCCACTTCACCAACAGCTTCCACCCCAACCTTAAGTTCACCTGGACCATCTCTAACACCTCTCTCTCCTTCCTGGACATCTCTGTCTCCATCTCAGGTAACCACCTAGAAACTGATATCCATTTCAAGCCCACCAACTCCCACAGCTACCGAGAAGATACCTCCTCCCACCCATCTTCCTGCAAAAATGCCATCCCCTAATCCCAATTCCTTTGCCTCTGCCGCATCTGGTCCCATGATGAGGCATTCCACTCCCGTATATCTCAGATGTCCTTGTTTTTCAAGGACCGCAACTTCCCCCCCACAGTGGTTGAGAATGCCCTCGACCGTGTTTCCCGCAACTCATCCCTCACACCCCCTCCTCGCAATAACAACCAAAACAGAATCCCCCTCGTCCTCACATACCAACCCACCAACCTCCGGATCCAACGCATCATCCTCCGACACTTCCGCCATCTGCAATCCGACTCACCCACCAAAGACATTTTTCCCTCCCCACCGTTATCTGCTTTCCGGAGGGACCACTCTCTCAGTGACTCCCTTGTCCGCTCCACACTCCCCTCCAGCCCCACCACTCCCGGCACTTTTCCCTGCAACCACAGGAAGTGCTACACCTGCTCGTACACCTCCCCTCTCACCCCCTTCCCAGGCCCCAAGAAGACTTTCCACATCAAGCAGATGTTCACCTGCACATCTGCTAATGTGGTATACTGCATCCGCTGTTCCCGTTGTGGCCTCCTCTGCATCGGGGAAAGCAAGCGGAGGCTTGAGGACCGCTTTGCAGAACACCTACGCTCGGTTCGCACTAAACAACTGCACCTCCCAGTCGCGAACCATTTCAACTCCCCGTCCCATTCTTCAGACGACATACCCATCCTGGGCCCCCTGCAGTGCCACAACGATGCTACCCAAAGGCTGCAGGAACAGCAACTCATATTCTGCTTGGGAATCCTGCAGCCCAATGGTATCAACGGGGACTTCGCAAGCTTCAAAATCTCCCCTCCCCTACCGCATCCCAAAACCAGCCCAGCTCGTTCCCGCCTCCCTACCTGTCCCCTCCTCCCACCTCAAGCCCCATCCCCATCTCCTACCTACTAACCTCATCCCGCCCCCTTGACCTGTCCGTCCTCCCTGGACTGACCTATCTCCTCCCTACCTCCCCACCTACACTCACCTCTACTGGCTCCATCCCCGCCTCTTTGACCTGTCTGTCTCCTCCCCACCTATCTTCTCCTCTATCCATCTTCTATCTGCCTCCCCCTCTTTCCCTATTTATTTCAGAACCCTCTTCCCCTCCCCCATTTCTGAGGAAGGGTCTAGGTCCGAAACTTCAGCTTTCTTGCTCCTCTGATCCTGCTTGGCCTGTTGTGTTCATCCAGCTCTACACCTTGTAATCTTAGGTAGAGCTGTGTGCAGTTTGAGCTTTGCTATCTCTTCAAAAGAGAGGACCTCAGTTAGCTTCAGCTGATTGACATAAGCGTCAGTAGTCTGCTCAATTACTGGAAGGTCCAACGTCTACTAACCCCGAGTCAGCTTCTGAGGAAGTCCAAACAGTTGAGCCACTAGAAGTGGATATGTGAGAAGAATGGAGTACTCTATCAACTGGCCCATGATGGCTACTGATGTTGATGACTTCTATCAAAATCAATTGAGGTGTACTTTGGCCAAAGCAGGGAAGCAACTTGACCCCAGTGTCCCTGATCGCCAAGAGACCACTACAGATTTTTACAATGTCTTTGAGCTCAGTAGTAATTGGAGGAATATGAAGAATTAACTCCAAAATGAAACTCCAACAGCTAGTATTCAGGTGATTCTTTTTCCAGAAGTTCAGAGACATTATGATTTGTGCCAAATGGATCTGAGCATATTCTTGTCTTCAATGGCATGATGTCTTCACATTGTTCATGCATCCCATTCCCGCCTGTGACGAAAATGCCTTCTAATGTATCCAGTGTGGTAGTATGTAATTGTTTTGCCCATTTTAGTGTTCTGTATTAGATTTACAGTGATCAGGGTGCAACTCTGAGAACAAGATCCTACAGAAGTTTTGCGAGCTCTGTGGCATTGCCGAGAGTCACGCCACCCACTATCATCCAGAGGGTAATGGACAGTACAAACCATACCCTCTGCATGTTCCCTACGTACCCGACCTCCTCAGAATAAATAAAAGTGGCCTGACTATTTTTTTAGAGGTGGTCTATGCTTCCAATAGCACCCATACTCATCCATAGACTACTTCCCACATTATCTCTTCTTTGGATAGAACTCAGTCCATCCCTTGGTCACCGCACCTTCTAATAGGGCTGACCAGATCAATGAGTGGATAGCTATGCATCACACAAAGGTTAAATAAAGCATTTGAATGGCATCTCAAAGGACTGAGAAAGGAGAAAAGAAACATTAAACAATCACAGAGCGGACAGGACTGATCTTACAATTGGTGCATGTGCATTCCTTTGAAATCACACTGGGATAAGATAAAGAATGTCTGGAAACCTGAACTCAAAAGAGATATCAAGTGGCTGCACACAGGTGGCCAAACCAATTTATCAGAGGGCAGCCTCAGAAAATATTTCATGGACGGTAGTTGCGTGAAGCCAGAAGTATGATGGATCATCTGGAATTTAGCAACTCGCTCAGTGGTATTGAGGGACATGAAGTGTTGGTTTATGAAAGCTTGTGTGAAGTTCAGAGACATTCTGGCAAAATGCGACTGAGCATATTGGACTGACAAGTGGTAAGTGACATTCGCACCATACAAATGCCAGGCTACGACCATCACCAATAACGGACAATCTCACCACCATCCCTTGACATTCAGTGTTAGCACCACTACCAACATCCTGGATGTTATCATTGACTCAACTGGACTCACTACATAAACACAGTGGCTACAAGAGCAGCCAGAAGCTGGGAATACTGCAGCGAGTAACTCATCTCCTGACTCCTCAAAGTCTTTCCACCATCTACAAGGCACAAGTCAGGAGTGTGATGGAATACTCCCCAATTGCCTGGATGGGTACAGCCCCAACAACACTCAAGAAGCTTGACTCCATCCAGGACAAAGCAGCCCCTGCTTGATTGGCACCACATCCACAAGCATCCACTCCCTCCACCACCGACGCTCAGTAGCAGCAGTGTGTACTATCTACAAGATGCTCTGCAGAAATTCACCAAAGATCCTCGGACAGCACCTTCCAAACCCACGACCACTTCCATCTAGAAGGACAAGGGCAGCAGACATATGGGAACACCACCACCTTCAAGTTCCCCTCCAAGCCACTCACCATCCTGACTTGGAAATATATCACCATTCCTTCATTGTTGCTGGGTCAAAATCCTGGAATTCCCTCTCTCCGGTGCACTATATGAAGCTACCCATCCTCAAATTGATTTGATTCGCTGCATGTCTGTGATCTTTAAAGATTGAATAATGCTGACAATGATGAATACTCAAAATTATCTTCTCTGTCAATAATATTTCATCATCCTTCAAGAGGGAAGTGGTGCTGAAGGACTGGAAAATTGCAAACATTACAGCCTATCTAAAAAGGCTTTAAAGGTGGGCCCAACAATTACAGACCAATTAGTTTAACTTCAGTGGTGGGGTAACCTCGAAAAGCAGTTGCACAGGATAGAATTAATAGTCACATAGGAAAATGTGGGCTGATTCAAAGAGTCTGAAGGATTTTAGGGAAAATTTAGCTCACTAACCTTACTGGAATTGTTTGAAGAGATAACAGAGAGTTGTTGAGGGGAAGGTTCTTGGTATGGTGAATGTGAACTTCTTAAAGGTGTTAAATTCAGTGTCACAACAGATTTGAGGTAAGTTATAAGTCAATGAAGTAAAGGGACTGTAGCAACACGGATACAAAATTGGTTGAAGACCAGGAAACAGAAAGCAATGATAAATGGGTATTTTTCAGGACGGAAGAAAACTTGTGGTGGAATTCTCCAGGGGTCATTACTTTGTCATATATTAATAATCTTGGTGTACAATGAACAATTCCAAAGCTTGCGGATGATACAGAACTTGGGTCAATTGTAAGTTGAGAGGATGACAGTGTGGAACTTCAAAAGGACATTAACAAGTTTGTGGGGTAGTCAATTAGTGACAAACAAACTTCAATGTGGAGAAGTGTGATCTTATACACTTTTGTACAAAAATATGGGGAGACATAATAAAATAAAGGGTGTTAACTCCACATGGAAGGCAGGAACAGAGAGAACTGGGTGTATATGAACCCAAGTCCAGAAAAGTGGGAGGATGGGTTGAGAAAACTCTGAATAAAGCATACAATATTCTAGGCTTCGTTAATAGGGGCATAGAATACAAGAGCAAGGAAGTGATGTTGAACTTATGTAAGCTATTGGTTAAATCTTAACTGGAATATTTATGTACAGTTCTGGGAGTTATATTATGTGAAGAATGTGAGTGCATCAGAAAGATAGCTGAAGAGGTATGTCAGGTACCATGGATGAGGTATTTTAGCTACGAAGATAGAATGGAGGGGCTGTGATTGTTTTCCTAGACGAGAAGGCCAAGAGGATTTTTGATAGTTTAAAGGAGACTGGCAGAAACATTTACTGGTCGTAACAGGATTGAGAATCAGAGTTCACGATCCAAAGTGTTTTGCAAAAGAAGCAAATGGAAGATGAGAAAATCTTCTTCATCATTATTAGTCAGGGTCTGGAGTGGTGGAAGCAGGTTCAATTGAGGCTTTCAAGAGGGATGTCAGATAATTAGTTAAATAGGGATGAAAAGGCAGAAGATTGGCACAAAGTTAACATGTTTAGAGAGTTAGTGCAGATATGATGGGCTGAATAGCCTTCTTCTATGCTGTAAGAATTCTGTGAAGTGACGCAAGGTTTCTGTAAAGCGGCCTGAAGCGCAGGTATGGCAAATGGCCGAAACAAATAGTGTGGATAATAGAAGCAGCATAAATAGAGAAAATGTATATTAAGAAAAAGTTGTTTTTTAAATGTTGCAGTTAAGTAGGACTTTTTAAATGCACAAAGTTAGACCAAACTAATGCAAAAGTTTAGTGTTTTGATTTAAATGTTAATGTTACAGAAGTGTTAACAAACCCTGACAAGATGTGATTAACCTGAAGTTTCAAGAACTCTAACACTGAACCTTTTTAGACATTTTACTAAATATCACTGCATTTAGTGGGTATAGAAACATGGTGGAAAATAGAGCCAACAATGGGGCCATAGGGCCCTTAACAGCTCCCTGTGTGAATCATCACCTCAGTCCCATTACACTCCAAGTCTTCTCGTTCCCATAAAACCTGACCTTTTGACCCTTTTTATTGATCAAGATGTTCAGCCCCTGAATCTTAGTACTGTCTCTGAATAGCTCTTAACCCGCATCTACTTCCTTTCCCCATCACCACCATTAGCTCCCCAAGGGTGGGAGTTAAGATGCTAGAGACCCTCTTACATCCAGCTCCTTCATGCTCTCCTTATCTTTGTTACAAAAGGTACTTTCAATTTTTAATTCTCAGATTCCTGTAAAGTTAGAACGAGGTAGGCATCTCCTTACATGTACAAAATTTCTTCTTTTGGTTTGGCAGTATTTTGGGATTTAAAAAAATTCGGTTGCTTTTCCTAAAAAAAGGACACAAAGATTGATTTATTTCTCTCTGTTTCTGTCTCCTTTCTTGTCCTGTTTCTTACAGACTTCAACTGAAAGTAATTTTAATTGAGGTGGGAAAAAAATGGAAGATTGCTTTGTTTTAACAGTGTGGACTTCAGAAAATTTTCTGAAGTGTCCCAACCTGAAATGTCAACTTTCCTGCTCCTCTGCTGCTTGGCCTGCTGTGTTCCTCCAGCTCCACACTGAGCTCGGACTACAGCATCTGTAGTTCTTACTATCTCCAATTGATTTATTCTACCTTTGTCCCCAAAATTGATTAGTTTTATCAGTCTCTCTCTATGATACTTCCATTTTACAAAACAAAATGGTTTGAAAACAACTAAAATATTGTAAGAGTACAATGGAAAATAACATTGTTGTGATACAGGAAGACAACAACATTTAGCTTATTCAGACTTTAGTTAACTGACTGAACATAAATAGATATCATAAGTGTTAAGCTTAATCAGTTAACATATGGCACTTTTTAAAATTGATTGATTGTTTGGAACAATTAAACAGACCAGCATCACCTACTGCCTTTGTTTAAAAAAAGGCTAAAAGGAAAATAGCTAGCTTTACCTTGCAAAAGCTTATCACCAAAAAAGGTATTGAGATATGATTTTCTGTTAGCACTCATCCCTGATTAGTAACAAATTATATGGGGGTGGGGTGGGGGGGGAGAACAGACATTACCTCCACTCCTTTCATGAGGGCTTCAATTCACCTCAAAACTGTGGCAAGCTGATTTTTTAAAACCCATGATCATCTGAGGTGTTTGCTTCAACACCTGCTTTACATTGTCAGAATAAGTCTGATATTGTTCCTCTCACCTCTTCCCCCACCAGACAGAAATCCTCATAGGAGCATGTCACATTTTTCAAACATAGACAATTATTTGGAAGAGATTAAAAGTGGAAAACCCAATTAATGCAGCAGATGTTGAATTAAAACTGATTACATAAATGAATAATAGTAATCTATCATCAGCCCAGTAAACTCTCAATGCTTAATTATGATGCATATTAATGAATACATGTAGCAGATAGCTTGAGGGAAGTTGCTTGTGTGTTGATGTAGCTTAAGCATGTTAATTGAATTGGATCCAAACCATTTCTCAATTTCAATCCATAGAAGATCCAAACCATCTGTACAGAAGATAATCAAGATCTTAAGGTTTTGACACTTTTTAAATGCCTGTGCACTGCATTACATAACCGTATGATTGCTTGGTGGAGCCTATCATGTTCCATGTGTATTGTCAGTAGATGGCGCTGGTTTAGGATTTTTGGTCTACTGACCTAGCACCTTACAATTCAATTCCCGAAACTAACCAGTTGCTCCAGATGTGAACTAAATCAGCACAAGGCAGGGATCGAGCTCCAGACCCTTTCGGTTAGTAGAACTCAGCTGCTAACTGTGTAGTGGGGATAACTGTCACGCTTCACCATTAACACATTGCAAAGTTTAATCAGTGTTCTGTGGTATATTTATAAGTAATATGTAGAAATGTTAAAGCATTTTAGAAGGGTATGGGCTAGTGCTTTTTTTGAGAGGAGTTTTTTTTTGCTCAAGTGATTGAGACTTAAGTGTCACTAGCTGTTTCTTTAAGAAGTCCCAAAATGTTCGTGGAATTACTTATTTTGCTCAAGTTTCCCAAAACAGCAGCTACAATAATAACTAGTTAACTTATTATCAGTAAATAAGTCAAAATCTCTAGTTTTGCCTCTTACCCTTTTTTACTCAACACTGATGTCAAATTTTGCTATTTGGTGTCACACTTGGCTCCATTCCAATTCTGTTATCACATCAGTTCTGCTTGTTTCCAGTCCAAGCTTTGTTACTAAGTCACTATCGTCCTTGTCTAAAACAAAATTACATCGTAATAGGACAAGATTGGACATAATTATAACATCCTCTTAGTGAGGAATGACGACGAATAGACTCGTGCATGAAAATTAACCCATGTAAGCATTGGTGGAATGCACTGGAGGAGGAAAGTAAGTTATAATGATTCAGTAGGGTCATAATCATTCAGTACTTCTATTAAGTGATAGAAATCTTGGTCACTAATATATGTTCAGTGTTGTATGATATTTTTATGATGTTTGAAATTATTTGAGTGATAGGCTTGCTGCTTAAAGCCATTATTCTTGTATTGTAATTGAAACTTTTTAAATTAGTGCTTATTCAGCTATGAAATTCAGAAGGTTCAGATTCCACCAGGCTGTGCAATTACTAATTGAGCTGCTGGGGTAGCTCGGTCAGACAAGAAATTATAACTATTTTCCTTTATCATTGGAGGCTGGAATCATGAATCGTGAGATTATTTTCATGTGACACCAATACATTTTATTAAAAGAAAACGCCAATGGCCCTTGCAGTTACGTTTGATACCTGATATAAACTTTCAAGTTAGAGTCTGTCTAGCTAGTGCAATTAACATCTCATGGATAGAAACACACACACAATGTAAAATGATACGTGACGTAAACTTTATTTCGCTTCAACAGGGATGAATTGTAGGTAGTAGTCCGGTTTCTTGAAATCACAAATTGAATAGTTTTGTGATTTTTTTTTTGTTTGTTTGAAACACTAGTTTTATTTATTTATTTGACCGCTTTAAATAAGCCATTGACATAGTTTAATTTAATGCTTGATTTGAGCGGAAGTCCAGGACAGTCTCTATATTTACGCTGCACAAATATATATCGGATAACCTCCTCATTTATTTTTGTTGTGTGCTGTGGTTAGTGAGAGTTAGTAGCTCTTTCCAGAATAACCTGACGTCGGAATGGCTTGTGCTGGTAACACTGTTTAATTTACTGTAAAATTGATTTTCTATTTCTAATTTTGAAAGCTTGCATTCCATTTGTGGGATTAACACATTGCGCAGTTTTTACCTTTTGGAATTATTACTTGTAAAACTGGCTCAGCTGCTTTCTGGTCTCACTAGTTGCGTTGGTGTGTTTTCCCAGACTCCTTCCTAGTTATGCTGATGAGGCAGTGCTCAACACTATTTACGACAGCCTCCCAATGTTAAAGGGAAGCAGATATAAACTCCTGCCCCAAATCACATGTTGCAGGCAACACTTTTTTTGCTTTAAAGTACAATCTCAATCTGACTGTACAGTGACATCAGAAAACCACTAGTAGTCCAGAAACTAACTACTGTAAAGGGTATCAGAGATAAAAGGTACTGCAGATGCTGGAGAATCCGAGATAACAAGGTGTGGGGCTGGATGAACACAGCAGGTCAAGCAGCATCATAGGAGCAGGAAAACTTGACGTTTCGGGCCTAAACCCTTCATCAGAAAATCTGATTTTCAGAAAATTTCTGATGAAGGGTTTAGGCCCGAAACGTCAAGTTTTCCTGCTCCTATGATGCTGCTTGACCTGCTGTGTTCATCCAGCCCCATGCTTGTTATCTCGTATACTGTAAAGGGTAGGCTGTAACTTGAGCAAAGAGTAGACGGTAAAGTTGGTATTAAACCTGGCATGTATTCCACATCATTGTAGGTATGTGACTTTTTTTAACCCCACAATTACCCTTTTCATTGTAAATACCAAGACATTTGCTGAGAGAAATATTTTGGTGACTGCATTCTGCTGAGGGATTGCTTAGATAGTGAATAGTATTTAAACAATAAGATTTTTTAATGTTATTGTACTTCCTGCTATTGAAACTATGTGAAATGTAGGTGAACAAACAGGGCCAAGTCCCTCCTGCTTCTCTGATGCTGCTTGGCCTGCTGTGTTCATCCAGCTCCACACCTTGTTATCTCCTTTGACGTGGAAATGACTGGCATTTCCACCCAAAGAGATGATTTACAGTAAATCGTGGCAAGTAGTTGTTATCATAGCCTGGAAGAGTTCCCTTTCTTTCCTTTAATATTTTGCAGAAAAAAAAGCAAGGTATTTTATGGTCATCTTGCCTCCTTCAGCCATTATATGCACATTAATTGGCATAAAACACACATTAAAGAAAAACAATTGTTTGAAATATAGTCAATACTGAGCTGATTCCTGAACCAGAGGAACGAGCAACTAACATCTAGAATTTTGTCCCAGCTGGTCATCTGAGTTACTGTTCACAATGAAACTTAACTTTGCACAATGATGCAACCTGACTGAGCAAGTAAATGTCCGATCGTTGTATTTTCATATACAGCTTACTGAATCATTAATTAATCTCTCAATACAGATTGCAGGTTGAGGGGTCGTCCCATATGTATGAGGATGGTCAAAGCATTTCGTTACTATTTCCAGCATCCATGGAGTCGACTGATTGTGGCCTATCTGGTGACTTTCTTCAACTTCCTCATTTTTGCTGAAGACCCGATTTCTCACAGCCAGACTCCTGCCAATGTAATTGTTGTTGGAAACTGCTTCTCTTTCGTAGTAAACAAGTATCCTGGAGGAGGATGGAGCTGCTTAAAAGTGCTACTGTGGTTGCTAGGTATTATGACAGGCCTTGTTGCAGGAAAGTTTTTGTTCCATCAGCGGATGTTTGGTAAGTCACAACTGAATCATCGTGAACGTTGTACAGTTGCTACGGAAGCTTTTTTAATCATGGGTCTTATTTATCAAAATTGGCAAATATTGTCTATTGACATTGAAGTGCATTGTCCAAAATGTTGACATCTAACCAAAGTCAGTTCCTTGGGTATAATTAATGGGGCAAATTTTAAAATTATTTTTGATCAAATTGTTTGCGTTGTGATACACCTCCAGGGTACGTGGGCCCTGATAATAGTGCCTCTACCTCTGACTGAGAGGTAGTGACACTACTACTGTGCCACAAGACATTGGTGCAGTGAACGGAAGATGTGTTTATAGGCCATAGAGTCATACAGCATAGAAACAGGTCCTTTGGCCCACCATGTCTATGCTGACCAACAAACACCAAACTACACTAATCCCATTTACCTGCACTTGGTCTGTAGCCTACTGTACCCTGGCATTTTAAGGGCTTGTCCAGATGCTGCTGAAATGTTGAGTACCCGTCTGCACCACCGTCTCGGGCAGCACATTGCATAATTCTACCAATCTCTGGGTGAAAATAATTTTTCTCAGATCTCCTCTAAATCCCTTGTGCCTATCTCTAACTTATGCGCTCTGATTTGGACACGTCTGACTGACCCCCCAGAAAAGATTCTTATCATCTTTTCTGTCTATGCCCCTCATAATTTTGTATACCTCAATCAAATCCCCCACCTCCAACTGTCTTCTGCTCCAAAGAAAATGAAACCAGGATATCTAGTCTCTCTTCATTAGTGAACACTCATAACCAATTAACATGCTAATAGTTAGATCAAATGTTTTACCTGCACTAGAGGAGCACTACCAGCATCAACACACCTCCCTGCTACTTGTGCTCTACCAACCCCAATTCAAATTTGTGACAAATTGTAGAATTTCTCTAGTTCCTTCAGTTCATGTTCAGCTTTTTCAGCTGAAAACTGTATTTTTAATATAACAACTCAGATAGTAAGAACTGCTGATGCTGGAGTCAGAGATAATACAGTGTGGAGCTGGAGAAACACAGCAAGCAAGGCACAACAACCCCAAACGTCAACTTTCCTGCTCCTCTGATGCTGCTTGTCCTACTGTATTCCTCCAGCTCCACGCTGTGTTCTCTCATGATATAAAGAAACTGTTTTAGGAAAAACCTGACTAATTTCTTTGTAGGTGGGGAGTTAGGGAGGGGATAGGTCAGTCCAGGGAGGACGGACAGGTCAAGGGGGCGGGATGAGGTTAGTAGGTAGGAGATGGGGGGTGGGGCTTGAGGTGGGAGGAAGGACACGTTAGGGTGGCAGGGATGAACTGGGCTGGTTTTGAGATGCGCTTGGGGGAGGGGAGACTTTGATACCATTGGGTTACAGGGTTCCCAAGTGAAATATGAGATGCTGTTCCTGCAACCTTTGGGTAGCCTTAAGTAGGGCTACGCACAGTTCGCGAGAAACAACTGCTGCTCCCAGTCGCGAACCATTTTGACTCCCCCTCCCATTCTTCAGATGACATGTCCATCCTGGGCCTCCTGCAGTGCCACAACGATGCTACCCGAAGGTTGCGGGAACAGCAACTTGTATTCCAATTGGGAACCCTGCAGCCCAATGGTATCAATGTGGACTTCGCAAGCTTCAAAATCTCCCTTTCCCCCCTACCGCATCCCAAAACAAGCCCAGATTGTCCCCGCCTCCCTAACCTGTCCTTCCTCCCACCCCCATCTCCTACCTACTAGCCTCCTCCGCTCCCTTGAGTTGTCCGTCCTCCCTGGACTGACCTATTCCTTCCCTAACTCCCCACCTTTTACTGGTTCCATCCCGCCTCTTTGACCTGTCTGTCTCCTCTCCACCTATCTTCTTTTTTTTATCCATCTTCCATCCGCCTCCCATTTCCTCTTCCCCCCCCATCTTCCCTCCGCCCCCCCTTTCCCCTTCTTCCCCCCCCCCCCCCCCATTTATTTCAGAATCCCCTTCCTCTCCCCCATTTCTGAAGGGTCTAGACCCAAAACGTCAGCTTTCCTGCTCCTCTGCTGCTTGGCCTGCTGTGTTCATACAGCTCCACAGTGTGGTATCTAGATATTGCTACTAGGCTTTTTTCAAAACCTGTGAATACATAAAGATACAGTAAAAAGGAAAAACCAAAGACCGGTCAGAAAATCTTAGAAAAATGAAGTGCCAAATTTAATTATGTAAATGTTTATATTTTCACTGAACACTTGCCAGGCTAATTTCAATGCTAGGGCAAGAGACACTGTCCTCCATTTTACCAGAATCAAATGATCTTAGTTTACTTGTTGGAATGGATTCTAAATTCATGTTGCTATTAATCAATTAAAGGGAAGTCTGAAAATGTTTGGCTGATGTTGAGCTATGGAAGCAGGTATCCAGAAAGTTAAATATTCTGATTTCCAGCATCCGTAGTATTTTTGGTTCTTTTTGAGAAGTTAGTCTCAGTTGATTTCAAAAGCGAAGTCCAATTTGTTCAGAACTTTCCTGTTTATTCCATAATATTTGAGTAGACCAATGCATGTATATGTTAATGTCAATAAACTAAATGTAGACTTATCCTGTACCTGGTGCAGAAAATAGCATTCTCAGTGTGGCTATGTGCACAGCTCATTTATAAGCTTTGTTAGGTGCACGACTGGAAGAGGTGATGAGTTACCTGTTGTAACTCAAGCACTTATTTGTACACAAGGCTAAGCTTCAAAACTGGAAGAAAGATTATCTGACTGGGTGTAATTGTGAAGCATTTATTTACATACCACTTATGGAGGTAAAAGAAGTTACAGGGATATGAAGCGTTAATGGAAATTATGGCATTACAGACCCATTCTAGTTGGGTGCCATTATGATCCCTGCATGTCTCTTTTTGGAGAGCTGTTTTGTAGAAATATGAACCTGTTTAGCCTCTTGAGAGCTACCCCAATTCACATCATCACTTTATTTGTTAAAGTCAAGTTCAGCACTGATACCAGGGAGCATTTCTTCACACAATTTGTATTGATGTCACTTTGTCATTTTATGTTCAGAGTTAACTATTTATTAAATATATTTCTAAGTGCTCTGCTCATTTCATTCCTTTCCTAATGTCCAAATTTGTCTGACCTTCTCCTGTGACATTACTGCACAGAGGGCCACTTAGTAAGATGAGAGCCTAGGTGTTGAGTTAGTATAGTAGCTTGGATAGGGGATTGGCGAATTAGGTGAAGACAGTTGAGGTAAAACGGGGCATTTTCAGGCTGGTAACCTATAACAAGTGGAGTGCCACCAGGATTAGTGCTGGGACCACAGTTTAATTACAATATATATTAATGACTTGGATAAGGAAAGTATGTAGCCAAGTTTGTTGATAATACCAAAATAGGTGGGAACGCAAATCGTGAGGATTACACAAAGATTCTAAAGAGGGATATAGACAGGTTAAGAGTGGGCAAAGCTTGGTAGATGGAATATAACCTGAGATTTTGCACTTTGGCAGGAAAAATATACGAGTTGAAAATGACCGACTTAAATGGTGACTGTACTGCAGCAGATTTGAATGTCCTTGTGCATGAATCTCAAAAAAAGCTAGTGTCCAAGTTCATCAGGTAATTGGGAAGGCAAATTGACCTCTTTGTGGCAAAACAAGGGGGACATAAAAATAGAGAAATCTTATTAAAACCATACAAGGCATCAATCAGTCGACTGATTGTCGTACTGTGAATAGTTTTGGTCGCCATATCTAGTGAAAGATGTATTGAAAGCAGTCTAGAGAATGTTGACCCAGGTTGGATTTCATTTTATGATGAATGGTTGAGTAGGTTGGGCCTGTACTTATTGGAGTTCAGAAGAATGAGCGGTGATCTTATTGAAACAGATTCTTAGGGGTTTGACAGGGTGGATGCGGAGAGATTGTTTTCCCCCTTATGGCACAGTCTAGGACCAGAGGGCACAAGCTCAGAATAAGAGGTTACCATTTAAGACGGATGAAGAGGGTATGTTTTTGAGGATGGCCAATATATGGAATCCTTGCATGCAAAAAAATCTACAGACGCTGTGTCTTTTTAAGAATATTAAAGGAGCTGGACAGACAGAATTTTTATTAGTAAGGGCATTGAGGGTTATGGGGTGGAAAGTGAAGTTGAGGATTATCAGATCAGCTATGATCCTTCAGGGACTAGTGGAGCAGCCCCATTGGGCCAAATAGACTCTGTCTGCTCCTAAGTCTGTTTTATTACATAACTTATGGCTTGTCTTTTGTAATAATTACAGGATATAGATGTTAACCTAGTGCCTCACAGTTTTAGAACTACCTACAATATTTGAAATAGGCCTGACCAGTTTCAATGTAATGCCCAATGCTTCTACACAATAGATGTAGCTATATAACTCAGTATTCTACTTCCTTTGTTAACTTATCGTCTGCAATGTCCGGATACGCAAAGTGTCAGGACTGCTATCATTTCTAGCTATCTTTCAACCTCACTGCAGCTAGTTAATGTCCATGCATATAACTACATTTATATAGACAAGACTTTTTGCATGGTGGGGTTTCCTGCCCTGCCACAAGAAGAGTCTGTCAGGGAAACATTTGAAAAGGTCAAAATAGACTAAACTCCCCAAAGAGCATCAATTGCTTTGAGGTGGGGCTTCTACTCCTAAATCAAGTGGAAACCTGCTCATCCTGGAGTCTAGGACCAGGTAAGTTCAGGGGTCTAATGGTAAGAAGGTGAGATGTGGGATAGGGATTAATGGTCTTGATGGAGAAGCTGAGGGATTTCCTGAATAGCCTTTCCACAGCTTCCAGCCGGCCTGCTGGGATATACCACTCCAGGTCAGGGCTGGGTGGGTTGATATTGAAATTCCAATTCTGTTGCTTTGCAACTTCTGCCCAAGTCCCCTGTTGGCTGAAACAAAAACAGTGCTGGAGAACCTCAGCAGGTCTGGCAGCATCTGTGAAGAGAAAGCAGAGTTAACCTTAAGTCCAGTGACTTCCTTTCTTTTTGTCAGAATTGAAAGCAGCTGGGAAAAGGTGGTATTCATGCTGGTGAGGTTTGGAGTTGAGGGTGGGGAAAGGAGTGAGATGGAGACCATGCCAACAGAGAGACAGGTGGGGTTGGAAAAGGGAAGCAAGCAAAAAGGTTGCTCCTGATAAGCTGGTGAAGAAGTAAATGCTAAATATGATAATAGGAACTGTGAATAGAGGGAAAAATTGGTTGACTGACTGTGTTGGGAGCAACTCCTGCAGAACAGAACCTGGAAGGTGGGTAACCAACATGGAGGGAGGTGTTTACACTCTGAAATTCTCAACTCAGTTTTGAGTTCTGAGGGCTGTAAGGAACCTCTGGAAGATGAGGTGTTATTCCTTCAGTTTGTGTTCCTCCAGCTTGCTTTGAGCCTCATTGGAGCACCAGCCTACAGCAGGCCTGAGACACATGTTGGCTGATTTGTTGAAGTAGCAGGAAGCTCAGGATCATTTTCATGGACAGAGTATAGATGTTTGGCAAAGCAATCACCCAATGTGCTCTTCGTCTCCAAACATACAGGAGACCGCATTGTGAGCAGCAAATAGAGTAGACCAGATTAAACCAAGTGCACTAAATTGCTGCTTCACCTGGGAGGTATGGCTGGGACCTTAGATATTGATGAGGTAAAAGAGAAAGTGTTGCACCTTCTGTGATTGCATGGAAAGGTGCTGTGAGGGTATGAGGTGGTATTTGGAGTGGAGGAAGAGTTGGTGAGGGAGTCCTTCGGGGAATGCTGAGAAAGGGTGGAGAAAATATGTACGAGGGCTGCAGAAATGGTGGCTTATGGTCCTTTGGATGTGGATGCTGGTGGGGTGGAAAGTAAGAACTGAGGGACCCTGTTGGTGTGGGAGGGAAGAGATGGGATGAGGGCAGAAGTACAGGAAGTAAGTCACAGAGCTGAGGGCCCTGTCAACATGGTAGTGTTGAATTTTTGGTGGAGGATAAAGGGGAACATGTCTGAGGCCTCCGACAGATGGAGAAACTGGAGAATCTGTGTCAAAGGAGGCAGAGTGAGGATGTATAGTCAAGGTAACTGTTGGAGTCAGTGGGTTTGCAATGGTATTGGTGGCTAGCCTGTCCCCAGAAATAGAGAAACAGCTGTCAAGGAAGAGAAGGGAGGAGTCGGAAGGATGGAAATTGGAAGCAAAATTGATGCAATTTTTCCAATTCCAAAGGGGAGAGAGAGAGACTGTACTAACAATGTCATTGATATTCACGGGAAGAGTTAGAAATATACTTTGAGAGGATTTTGAGATAGTAAGAACTGCTGATGCTGGAGTCACAGATGAGTGTGGAGATGAAAGAGCGCGGCAGGCCGGGCAGCATCGGAGGATCAGGAAAGTTGATGTTTCGGGTCTGGACCCTTCTTCAGAAGTGGGGGGGGGGGGGGGGGGGAAGGGGAAGGGAGCTCAAAAAAATAGAGAGGAGGGGTGGGGCTGGGGAAGGTAGGTGGGATGGTGATAGGTGAGTGCAGGTAGGGAGTGGTGAGGATTGGTCAGTGAGGTGGGAGAAGCGGATAGGTGGGAGAGAAGATGGACAGGTTTTCTTTGCGGCTCCTCGAGCACACACAAACCTAGACTACACCTCGGCCACCATTCCGCAAGAATGCGATCCCTTACTCCCAATTCCTCCTCCTCCTCTGCCGCGTCCGCTCCCAAGATGCGGTGTTCCACTCCCGGACATCCCAGATGTCCTCTTGTTTAAAGGACCGCACCCCCACCCCCCTTCAGCGATTGAAAATGCTCTCAACTGCATCTCTTGCATTTCCCACACCTCTGCCCTCGCACACCACCTCCCCGCAACGAAAACAAAGGCAGAATCCTCCTTATATCACCCCACTAACCCCACAATATCTCATTCTCTGCCACCTGCAATCTGACCCCACAACCAAAGAGCTATTTCCCTCCTCCCACCCCTACCTGCCTTTCATAGGGACCACGCTCCGCAATTCCCTCGTCCGCTCCACACTCCCCACTAACCCCACCACCCCCGGCACCTTTTCCCTGCAATCGCAGGAAGTGCTACACCTGCCCTTGCATCTCCCACCTCCCCTCCATCCACGGCCCCCAAAAAAACCTTCCACATCAGACAAAAGTTCACCTGCACATCCATCAATGTGGTCTATTGTATCCGCTCTTCCTGATGTGGCCTCTTCTACATCGGTGAGACCAAGCGGAGCTCAGAGACCACTTTGTGGAGCACCTATGCTCTGTTCGTGACAAGTGACTAATGACAAATGACAACACCTCCCAGTTGCGAAACACTTCAATTCCCCCTCCCATTGCGTGGGTGACTTGTCCATCCTGGGCCGCCTCCAGTGTCATAATGATGCCACCTGCAAACTGGAGGAGCAGCAGCACCTATTCCGCCTTGGGAGCCTATAGCCCAATGGTCTCAATGTGGACTTTACCAGTTTCAAAATCTCTCCACCGGCCTCATTCCATGTCCAACCCTCCCTCATCACTGCCTCCTTGACCTGTCCATCTTCTCTCACTGACCAATCCCCACCACTCCATATCTGCACTCCCCTATCACCATCCCACCTACCTTCCCCAGCCCTAACCCTCCTGTCTATTTCAGAGCTCCCTTCCCCATCCCCCCCATTTCTGAAGAAGGGTCCAGACCTGAAACATCACCTTTCCTGCTCCTCTGCTGCCTGGCCTGCTGTGTTCCTCCAGCTCCATACGGTGTTATCTATGGAAGGATTTTGTAGTTTTTTTCTGGGGTCTATAGCTTTTTCTTGTTTTTTCTTTTTTGGAGAAAAAAAAAGGTGATTTGAATGAAAGGCAAGTTATTTAAAAGGGTTACAGAGGTAGTAGGAACTGCAGATGCTGGAGAATCTGAGATAACAAGGTGTAGAGCTGGATGAACACAGGCCAAACAGCATCAGAGGAGCAGGAAAGCTGACATTTCAGGTCTGGATTCTCCTTCAGAAAATTTCTGAAGGGTCTAGACCCGAAACGTCAGCTTGCCTGCTCTGTTCATCCAGCTGTACACTTTGTTATCCCTCCTTTAAAAGGGTAGCAGGCAGGAGTGTGTAAATGGGAAGAGATAACTTGCAATAAGCACCCCTTCGTGCATTAGTATTAAGAAAGGAGAAAGTGATCCAGGGTAGCTGTAAATGACAGCAGCAGAGCCATTACCAGGACTGTGTGTATGTTTTTTTTTGAGAAAATTTGTAATGTGGTGATCTAAAATTATTGAACTCTATTTTAAGGCTGAGACATCTGCCCAGGCATCGTGATCTGTTCTGAGGAAGGGTCACCAGATCCGAAACATTAACTGTTTTTTGCCTTCACAGATGCTGCTAGACCTGCTGAGCTTTTCCCGCAACTTTGTTTTTGTTCCTGATTTACAGCATCCACAGTTCTTTCGGTGATCTGTTCTGTACTTGCTGTTTGTCCCTTCATCATCCCCAACTGCACACACCGCCGTTTCCTTTCTAATTTGATCGCTCCCGTTATCTGCCCTATCACACAACTTGCCTATTTGTTCTTTCTTACCACATTCAACTGGAAGAAGTCACATTTAAAAGAGCTGACATCAGGTCAACAACAATTATCAGTATTATTTTGTTTCTGTTGCACTGATTTCAGTTGAACGTGTGCTATTGGTGTGTCTTTTTAAAATGAAAGCCATGTTGATTTTGATATCAATCCAGTTGTCTACCTTTACAACTGTCAGGACCATGCACCTTTTGCCTAAACAATACATGTGGTACCGAATTTTGTTTTTTATACATGGTTTACATTGCGGTTTCACTGTTATTATCAGTAGTGAATAACTTGACAATTCAACAAAGTACCCTTTTTAATAACAGTTTAATCTCTAAGAATGTACAGGAGTGAGAGAAACGGTTGCAATCTATCTGATCGATTCGGGTATCTATCACCTACTTGGCTCTCAAAGGGTACACTGACCTTGGGATGAAAGAAATTGTTTTAATTTTATCTTGTGACACATTGCTTCGCTTTAGATTGTTCCATCTGCACGATGAGCTGCTAACAAATCCATGATGCAAAACCATGTAACATTATGCAAACTATTAGAGTATAATGATGCAGTGTCGAGTACAAGACTGGAACGATACCAATGACACGATTCTCGTAATATTCTCTTGAGCATGAAAGATCACAACTCTTAACAATTATTTTGTGGGATTGCAGGAATCTCTCATTTTCTGTCAATGTAGCACTATTTTGTTCGCTACCTTGAACATTCAATTCTAAGAGCAGAATAAATTTGAGTGGAGGCTCTTCATAGCTTTAATTTAAAGCAGCTACGCAGTGAACAGAACAAGTTCCTGAACCAGGAGCCAAAACGAAGTTGCTGGAAAAGCTTAGCAGGTCTGGCAGCATCTGTGGAGAGAAATCAGAGTTAACGTTTCGTTAAACGTCAGAACTTAGTTCTGAGGAAGGGTCACCGGACCCGAAACATTAACTCTTTTTTTTCCCTTCACAGATGCTGCCAGACCTGCTGAGCTTTTCCAGCAACTTTGTTTTTGTTCCTGATTTACAGCATCCGCAGTTCTTTCGGTTTTTTAAAAGTTCCTGAACTAACTAGATTTTGTTCCTTGTTTCTGATGGGCTGCTTTGAAGTAACAACGCAAGTGCTGGAAACAGGAAGGACATTAAGTGGCATTAGAATGACAGACTCAATGTTATTGCAAAGTAACTCCGAGCAAAGGTTCTTCTGCCGGTTGTAAGTCTTTAAAGGCCCTTCCAGAATTTCCCCTCGTGTTTGGAGATTTTCTTTCATTCTCCTGAGTTGTCACTGGACTTGTTGCCAAATAGCTTTGAGCAAATTAGTGGAGTCCTGCACGAAGGTTTCATGGCCATAGTTCATTAGAGCAGGTGATTTTAATTACACCCACTGAGATGATTGTTTCATAAATGGATGATCATGTCACCCATCAGCAAGAAGTGCACAGACTTCTGTGGCATGCTTGGCTAATGAATTTAGTTAGTCCAATTTACAACTTGGCTAAGAACGATCACCAAGGTTGAGAGTTTTTCATGTTGAGCAAGGTAAGGACAACCATTTAGTTTTAATTACTTAAACCACTCCAGATGAAACTTTGCTCTACCTTTAACCCTACATGGAAAAGCACCATAACTTAATTTGAGATAACAAGCATGGGGCTGGATGAACACAGCAGGTCAAGCAGCATCATAGGAGCAAGAAAACTTGACGTAAGTTTTCCTGCTCCTATGATGCTGCTTGACCTGCTGTGTTCATCCAGCCCCATGCTTGTTATGTCGGATTCTCCAGCATCTGCAGTACCTTTTATCTCTGATATAACTTAATTTGATATAGGTTTAACTCCAGTATTATAAATACATCAATTTCAAGTATAGATGCAGAAATAAGCTGGCTATTAAACACAAACCTTAGTGATTTTGCAAAATATAGTGGGAAATGTAAAGTGAAAGTGATGTTCTTCAAGTGATGTTTTAAAATTTCTCATCCTTTTTTGAGTATTTAATCTACCAGTACATGTTCTCATCTTTATCCTGTGTTCTTTTGACTTCACTTAATTGCTTGTTTCTGAATCTATCAATGAGTCGTTTTTAATATTTTGAACTGAAAGTGAAATGAAGCAGTATTTCAATATTCTCCATTGACCTCCTGTTAGAGATTTTTCAGTAATGGTGCTTCCCTAATAAGAGGTTGACTGTGTGCGCCCTGGTGGAGGTATGGTGCCTCTGGACAATGACCAGTGAAGAGGTTTTGTTAACTCAGGGCTATCTCCAAATGAATACCTTTTACTACAAACAGCCTTGTGGATTCAAATCACAAGGCACATGATCCCCTCAGTTTTCTTGTGGCTTCCCAAGGGATGAGACTATAGGTAGTGTTAATTCTGATTCATGTCCCAACCATCAATCTTCTACTTTCAACCAGTAGAAAGTGTGGACTGACTTGTTCTAATTTGCATTTGCTGCAAGCTTTGACTTCAAATCCCCCAATTTGTTCCTGTAACTGGATGATCAGCCATGATTATATTGAAGTCCTGCTTCTTTCGATATGCACATGTTTTCTGTGAAATTTGTTTGAGGAGGAGCCCTTTGTGTCATTGGATTGTTAATCATAATTAATGATGGTTGGAGCTGGGCCCTTTTTGGGAGTGCTCTGCAGCTTTAGATGGTGTGAATGAACATGTATGTCTGTGTGTATCTATAACAGTTGCATTGAGGTTATGCTCCTAGGCATCTAATCCAAAGGCCCACACTAATGTTTTGGAGACATAAATTTACATCTCCCCTTTTTATTTAACTGAGGAATTTAAAATCAACAGAATATCTTATAGTTGGCTGTGAAACTACACGATTATCATAAAAACTTAGGTAACAAGGTATAGACCTGGATGAACACAGCAGGCCAAGCAGCATCATTCCTGCTCCTCTGATGCTGCTTGGCCTGCTGTGTTCATCCAGCTCCACACCTTGTTATCTCAGATTCTCCAGCATCTGCAGTACCTACTATCATCATAAAAACTTACTTGGACCACTGATGTCTTTGTGGAAGGAAAGCTGCCATTTTTACACTGTTTGCCCTCTGTGTGACATTAGTCTCAAAACCTTCTTACCCACCCTCTTAAGACCCAGAAAGTCAACCATTACTTAAAAAAAAAAGCTCTACATTTTATCTTCAACACTGAGGTAGCTCACCACTACCATCTTGGTGGTTTTGTGACACGTGATTTAAAAATTGGTCTTGCCTGTGAGATTCAAATCTCATGAATTCAATTTTGCAAAAAATCAACCTGGGAAGAAGCACTGCCACCTGAGAACAAGATATCCATTTCTTAAAAATAATTCTTCTCAATTGAGCTACGCAACAGTTTGGCTTGTTTGTAATAGGCAATGAAATGTAAATTTCAGAATTTCTTCAATATGGGATCAGTTCAATAAGTACCCAATCTTGTGTCGAAGGGCATTGCTTAGACCAAAGCATAAATGAAAGTTAACAACAAGCTGTTTGAGGGCAGGGCAAGCTGTAAGTTATCAATCTGTATGATGTTGCCATCTTCTGGAAACTTCAGCAAATAGCAATTAATGCATTAGGAAGTGAGATGCACGGTGTACAAGACACGTATGTTGCAATTTGCCAATTGTGCTAGTCAAAAATATGTCCTGGGTTTTGCTAATATTGCATCGAGCACCATTTGATATAACTGCACTTACAATACCTTAACACACATTATATTGCTTCGATTAGAACTTCAATGACACGCTAAGCCTTTGCACCAATGCAATCAATTTTACAATAGGTGATACTGGGTATATGGATCATATGTCCCAAACCCTGGTGGTGTCAGTTTGCAACAGGCAAAATACTGACTGTACCCAACCAGTCCATGTTTGTGAAAATTCAAGTGTCCAACATTTTGGAATTGATTTCGTAATTGGGCATCATTTGTGAAACAATTCTGAGTGTAATTCTTAGTACAATCAACCAATTTTAAGAGTACTTGTTGAGTTCACAGTGTGGCTCACATATACCTGCTGAAAGCTTTTATGCATTCACGTGCGGGGTCCTCCTTTGTAAACACATCCAGCAGTGAGCCCTTTTCAACTAAAACAGCCATTTCCGGGTGCATTCTTCATGGCAGTGCCTCGATCAAAGTTAACTGTCTGGTTTGAATTTAAATAAAAGCTTAAGTTCACTGTTCCCTGGTACATTCTGCACGACAATTAAACAAATTGCCAGCCAATCACTGTTTTTGTTTTTGCAGGAGAATTTTTTTGAGATTAAACGTCACCATAACAGAATGTTGCATTTAAACTAAAGCTAATAGTTAGTTCATTCACAAGAAGGAAACAAACATTATAGCAAGGCATTAATGATGGAATTCACAATTGACACCATATTTAACTTGGTACCAAAATTAGCATCTTAACCTTGGATCTCATGTAGGAATGTTTTCCTAAAGGCCTGATTTTAACTCTCTCAAAACTCCTTCATTTCATTTGCACTGTTAAAATTCCGCCTTCTTGGATCTCGTAAGTGTTAGACTCAAAGCATAGAGCCCTGATAAGTGGAATAGGCAACTGGGAAGCAATACTAAAAGTGTGGGCGAATGAGCAATCTGACATGCTTTTCAGATAACTTTAGGTGATGACACAAAGTGGACAGTATCAAATTAATCACCCACTGTACACCATGCTCAGATATTTTCCACTGAAGTTGTTGGAAGGGAAAATTGGACAGGGCATTTAATGGATGACTGATTCAAAGCACAGCTTATTCTGCAGTATTGGCATAAGGTGAAATGAAACAACTGAGCCTGTGAACACATTCAACCCTAAAATACTGTACTCGTGCTACGTAATATTAGAAAGCATCATATTTATACAATATGTATCTTTTATTTTCAAAACGTTTGTGGATGTCAGTATTAGTTAAAAATGGGCCTTGTAACTTGTAGGGTTGCCTACCTTTTTTTTTCTTTAAAAGAAAATTCGCCATTTTATTGACTGATTTAGGAGTCAGTCTTCTGTCCAGAAATTTTATAAATGAATTGTGTTTGGGATTTAATTAGCTGTTTTTTCCCAACAAATGGTATAATAAAAAGTATCTCGAGTACAGCCTATGAATGCAATAATGTATATTGATCACAGTATTGTCAACAGTTAAACATATAGATGTAAAATTGTTTTAGACCTTTTGGAAGCTGATTACACCTGATTTTTGATTCGATGAAGCATTGAACTTTAATTTTAATTTATTACATTTTGTAGGTGGCTACGTTTTAAGTGATTTTGTATCTGACAGGTTTGAAACCTAACTTCAGTCACTGGATAACTGTTTTTAAAAAAAGTATTCTTTGGTTTTGATTCATTTATGGGCATTATGTATCTACATATTTTCTTAGACTAGATTAAAGGAGAAAAACTCACCTGATTCCCCAAAGACTACACTACACTATCAACGAAGCGCAAGTCAGGAGTGTAATTCAATACTCCCCTCTTGCCTGGATGAGCGCAACTCCAACAACACGAGATTAGTTCAACACCATCCAGGATGAAGGAGCCCACTTGATTGGCCCCCTTCATCATTCACTCTGTTCACCACTAATGCGCAGTAGCAGCAGTGTGTACTATCTACAAGATGCAGTATAGCAATTCAGGTGAACGTGTAGTGTGCGGGAACACCACCACCTCCATGTTTCCCTCCAAGCCCCCAAACATTATCCTGACCCAATTGTCACTGGGTCGCCTTGTTGTTCATTCATGGGATGTGAGCATCCTTAGCTGGGCCAGTGTCTGTTGCCCAGAGGGCAGACAAGATTCACTACACTGCTGCGGGTTTGAGTCACATGTAAGCCAGACTAGGTAAGGATGGCGACTAGCCTTTCCGAAAGGACACTATTGAACCAGATGATATTTTTGGCACTGGCTATGTGGTCATCATTTCACCAGCTTTTTAATTCCAGATTTGTAATTGAATTCAAATTTCACTTTCTACCATGGTGGGATTTGAACTGATATCTCCAGAACTGAGATCCTGGATTGCTAGTTTAGTGATGTTTCCACAGTGCCACTGCTCCTCTAAAATCCTGGCACTGCTTTCCCACTAGCATTATGGTACAAGAGGCATGGACTGCCACCTTCTCAAAGAGTCATTGCTGGCAATGCCAGCAGTGCCCTTACCCCATGAGCTAATGTGGAGTAAAATACACTGAACAGCTGCCACTGCTCTGTTTTGGTGTGTCCCATAGGGCAGTGTCAGCTTTGACTCAGCTGACAGTGCTTTTATCTCTGAGTCAGGAGGTTGCGGGTTCAGCTCACACTCTAGCACTTGAGATCAAGATTGCTCCAGTGTGGCTATCCTTCGTTTAGCATTCTTAATGTGTTACTAACCAAAAAAAAGCTACTTAACAAAAATTGCCATTTCATTAGAAAACGAGTAATTAGTGGATTATATTCTTGAACTGTTACTTTGACATTAAAACTTTCGAGTATTTTCTTGAAAGCTGTGAGTTTGTTCCTCATTGTTCCTTTAAGTGAAAATAAGATAATAAATCATTGGTTCTCATAGCATTTGGTGTTAAAATGAGCGGGTTTCCCTCAGGCGTTGCCTGAACATCTCAAAAAATATTGTACTAGACTTGTACAGCAAAATGCAGTGTTAGCTGAATAACTTAAGTTCACTTGTTTGTGCTACTTACTACTTTTGATCTCTCTACCAGTTAATGCCATCAATTGTCAACCTCTTCAGATTGATACTGCGTTCTTTGGTCATCTTCCATGAAGATTACCATTAGTTGCTTTTGCTGTCAAAAAAATTCAAGAACTGGAAATCCTCTGCTTATAGTTCAGCATCAAAATAGTTTAATGTATTCAGTTTCATTGCTCGGCTGTTGTCTCCTTGATCTTTTTTTTGCAGCAGGCCGACTGCCATTTCTAGCTATGCTTATGGTCCTAAAAAGTTGCATGGACTTCAATTTCTCTCTATCTTTTTGCTACTCTTCTCTGTTGCCATTCCCATTCTGTCTTTCTCCTTTCCCACTTTCTCTTTCTTTTTTTTTCTCCACTTTATGCACTGTCTCTTTTTTTTTCTCTCCTGTTTTCTCCTTTCCTCCGGCACGGTGGCTCAGTGGTTAGCACCGCAGCCTCACAGCGCCAGGGACCCGGGTTCGATTCCAGCCTCGGGTGACTCTCTGTGTGGAGTTTGTATGTTCTCCCCATGTCTGCGGGGGTTTCCTCCGGGTGCTCCGGTTTCCTCCCACAGTCCAAAGATGTGCAGGCTAGGTGGATTAGCCATGCTACATTGTCCATAGTGTCCAGGGGTGTGTGGGTTATAGGGGGATGGGTCTGAGTGGGATGCTGCAAGGGTCAGTGTGGACTTGTTGGGCCGAAGGGCCTGTTTCCACACTAGCGATTCTAATTTTAAAAAAAAAAGTCATTTCTTTTGCGTTTTCATGATGCCAGTTGGCAGTAGACTCTTGCACAGTATGGCACATTGATGCATCTATGGCACACTGGATATAAGAAGTTATATCCCTAGAAAGAAAAGGATTATCTGGCCACTTCCACATTGTGGAAGAGGGTTGTGTTGGGCTATTAGGGAATTATCAGAGAAAATGATCAGACGTTTGGTCAAGAGGAGTGAATTGAGAGATCATCGTAAAGGAGCAGAAATGGAGAAGTTTAGTCAAGAAAATCCAGAGAGTAGGACCTTGACAGTTGGAAGTTCTGACTTGGCTTGCCATTTTGGAGTTGCTGCTCATGATAAAGAGAACAGTGGCAGCAATCTTCGAGTGCCTGAACCTACACGGCCTGCTTGATCTCTTCTGGTAGAAGGAAAAACCACTTCCTTGTTTATCTAGATGAGTGTCTGTAGTTAACCAGAAAGAGTTGATTGCTTGTTAGCAACTATTGGCACTTTTCTTTTCTGTCAAAAGGAAAGTAAAATTTAGAGGAGAACAAGATGTAAGGTCTTGTGCTAAGCTTCTGAACTGAAATGCCTACAAGTCCATGTGACATTATAATGAGTGGTGCTTCCTTATTAACCCTTTCAGACCCATGTAGAATGAAAGCACACTCTCTGACAGTGGAGTGATTGAAATGTGATATGTACGAAAAGCCGGAACTGGCAAAGTGCAGGTCTCTGATTGTAACAGAAACATTTCATTAACTCTATTTCTCCACAGATGCTGCCAGACCTGAGCTTTTCCAGCAATTTCTGTTTTCGTTTCTCATTTTACAGCTTCTGCAATTCTTTTGTTTTCTGATTCTAATGTTAGAGGAGGTTTTAACGATGGGGAAAGTTGTGGTCTTGGAGTAACTTGATATGAGAATTTAAAACAGAAATGTTGCTGGACTGTGAACTAGGTCAACTTGAAGATGAAATGAACTAAGCAGGGAGACAGGATGCGATCAGAAGCAGACATATATTTTGGAAGGTCGAATGAGTGGAAAGTACCAGTGTGGAAATCTTTCAGACGTGAGCTGATCTTGGACAGTTGATAATTGGTGTGAATGTATAGGGATTATTAGGATGGCTTGCACTCTACAAAAATAAATAAATTTGTTTTTGCTTCATTGTAAAGCCAGTTGTTAATGATGAATCATCATTTTGAAGAACAAGCTCCTGGCTAGATTGTGATGTAGAATATGGAAATTCCTCCAACAATGAGCTTAACTGAAAGGGTTGAGCATTCATACAAACAGGGAATATGCATCTAAATTGTCCAAAATGCTACAATCAATGTCATTTTTGACTAAACATGTACAGAATGCAATAAATCAGCATCTGATTGCTAGAGTTTCTCTTGATGAAATGCGGTGAGCCAGGGGAGGCAATGGCCTGGTGGTATTATTGCTGGACTGTTAACCTAGGGACCCGGGTTCAAATTCTGCTGTGGCAGATGGTGGAATTTGAATTCGGTTTTTAAAAAACAATATCTGGAATTAACAATCTAACGATGACCATGAACCCATTGTCGATTGTTGGAAAAACCCATCTGGTTCACTAATGTCCTTTTTAGGGAAGGAAACTGCCATCCTTACCCTGGTCTGGCCTACATGTGACCCCAGACCCACAGCATTGTGGTTGACTCTAAACTGGCCTCTGGGCAATTAGGGATGGGCAATAAATGCTGCCTGGTCAGCAATGCTCTCATCCTGTAAATGAATTTTTAAAAAATTAAGGACAATAATTCTCTGAACGATTGGTAACAGCTTTGATATTCTAATCTATGAAAAGATTGGTGAGAGAGAACTATTCCCCAATGTGAACTAAAGGGTGACTTTTTTAATTGATATTTTTGTATGTATAGTCTAGAAGTGTGTTACCACACTAGAAACATACAGCACAATGCTGCGTGGTTGTATCCTTGCAGAAAGTGCATAATAATAGCTGTGTATTATACTTGTGTGTACAGGTATATGTATTGATGTTGAAATAATATGCACAAGGCATGAACCTAGTATATTATGACTAGTACTTTTCTGAGTGCGCCAAAATGTCATGTCAGATTGTAAAGCATTGTCATTGTAAGTTTAGAAGCCAAACAGAAAACATTGTAGCATTTTCGTTTTAGCCTGGTTTTGTTTTTGTTTTGGCTTACACAAAATTTCTGACAATTTTCTTTGGTGTGGATATATCCTTGATTTATGAAGTCTGTTATTGCAATATTGCTCCAGGCCTAAGGAAATGAACCAACATCTGCTACTAGCTGTTAATTTTACTTAGCAAAGATGTTCACATCACTGTTACGCTCCTTATGCTGCATGGCCATTATACAAGCACTAATAAAAGGATCATGGAGCCAGCTGGCATCTTAATCTTCACTTAATGGCTTGTCATACAGTGAGGTACCTGCTGCCCAGTGTGTGAATCCTAATCATTCATCTGTCTGCCTTGAAGCAGTCTGACTCTATTCTGCTGCAGTTATGTTTACTTTAATGTGATTGCAACAGATCACAGATCATCTTTTATAAAGACAACACTTTCTTAGGAACCTATAGGTACAACTAACTTGGTATTGTTGGGATCTAGTCTTCAAAGATCTTGTGGACAGGCTTCAAAATCTCCCCTCCCCCAACCGCATCCCAAAACCAGCCCAGCTCATCTCCACCTCCCTAACCTGTTTTTCCTCTCACCTATCCCCTCCTCCCACCTCAAGCCACAACCCCATCTCCTATCTACTAACCTCATCCTGCCCCCTTGACCTGTCCGTCCTCCCTGGACTGACCTATCTCCTCCCTACCCCCCCACCTACACTCACCTTTACTGGCTCCCTCCCCGCCTCTTTGACTTGTCTGTCTCTCCTCCACCTATCCTCTCCTCTATCCATCTTCTATCCGCCTCCCCCTCTCTCCCTATTTATTTCAGAACCCTCTTCCCCTGCCCCATTTCTGATGAAGGGTCTAGGCCCGAAACGTCGAGTTTTCCTGCTCCTATGATGCTGCTTGACCTGCAGTGTTCATCCAGCCCCAAGCTTGTTATCTCTCATTTCTACTTGTGTTGGTGTTGGGTTTGGGTGTTGGAAGGGCATATTAGTGGAGTAGGTGGTTTCCCAACAGAATGTTGCCTTTCTGCCTCCACCAGAATTAAGTTTTATGGGTGGGAAGGCCCATGACCAAACTTGCTGCCCCGCTCCTACTTGAGGCCATGGTTTGGTAAATTTAACAGCCTCATCCCACTGTAGCTGGAATTAACCCAGTTTTATAGACGGGCCCACTAGCAAGCAGCATTTGCAACAGCTGCTTCAATGGGGCAGCGTTTTGCTTCTGGATAGGTGCTCCCGTGAACAATAGTAATCAGTACCTGATTGAGGGACTAGACCATCATTCACCAATTCCAAAAACAGAAACCACCCCAGCATATCTTTTTACCTCTTGCCCTCGATCCCCTCGGGTTGTCTATGATCCTTGTGTTCTGGGGATGCTCTCCTGCTGGCAACCATGACCCCCTCTATAGTGCCAGCTGCTGATGGGTATGGTCTTGGGAAGCTCTCTGGCCTCAACACCACCTGCTTGGTGTGTGGTTTGGCAGGTCTTTGAAGCAATGCATACCTCGAGTTAATTATCCCACTGTTGTGCTTTACCTTTGATGTCGTAGTCTGAGTCCATTCCATCTTTGCAGTTAGTAAAATTATTCTGAAATGACTTTGGAAGCAATAACATCCAGTTCAAACCATCAGCCAGAGAGCAATAAAAATTTGGAATAGATACCTTGGATATTGTATCCTCTATCTGCCTCCCCCTCTCTCCCTAGTTATTTCAGAACCCTCTTCCCCTCCCCCATTTCTGATGAAGGGTTTAGGCCCGAAACGTCAAGTTTTCCTGCTCCTATGATGCTGCTTGGCCTGCTGTGTTCATCCAGCCCCATGCTTGTTACCTTGGATATTGTTTTAGTTTGCTGTCGGGTGGCTTTATATCTTTTAATATAGGGAGCATCCTGCTATAGATTGCCAGATTAACAAACTAATTGTATGTCATTTTGAGTAATTTGCAAAAGAACAATCAATTGATAAACGATATGAGCTTTCACACCTCAGTTAATGTTGTAATATCGATGTAATGAAGCTAGATGAGATAGAAGGAATTGAATGTTTGCCTATGGAGATACTAAATTTATTTTAATCCAGTGATTTGTTTGATAAATGTAAGTACTGTGAAAAGCTGCATGAGCATTCAACATTTATATTTATAAAAGCAAATGTTAGAGGTTCTCTTGGAGTGAAGAAAGCACAGCAATGTCTCTACTTCCTCAGGCGGCTAAGGAAATTTGGCGTGTCCACAAAGACTCTTACAGATTTTTATAGATGCGCCATAGAAAGCATCGTATCTGGATGGATCACAGCTTGGTTTGGCAACTGCTTTTTCCAAGGTGGCAAGAAACTAGAGTTATGAACACAGCCCAGTCCATCATGCAAATCATCTATTGAAACCATCTGTACTTCCTGCTGCCTCTGGAAAGTAGCCAACAGAATCAAAGACCACTCCCATATTGGCTATACTCTTTCACCCTGTTTTCTGTTGGGCAGAATATACAAAAGGTTGAATACACATACAACCAGATTCAAGAACAGCTTCTTTCCCACTGTACACATACTTTTGAATGGACTGCTCAAATGTTAATGTTGATCTTGTACTCGATCTGTTGCGTGCTCGCTCTTGCTGGCGTTCTCTCTAAACAGTGTGTTCTCCTACGTTGATGCATTTTATATGGTCATTGGTGGTCCCTTGTGGATGAGCGTGAGTCTCTGTCTGTCGCTGTACAGCGACAATGTGGCTTTTTCAGGCTCCCTTTGTTCTTGGGGCAGAAGGTGGTGGGTGGGGTATTGATGTAGCAGTGTGCTGCTTTTGCCGTTTGTCGCCTGGCTTCTGCTTTTCCTGACAGCAAGTCTCAAGGTGCTTGATGCTTCTTCTCCACTTGGGACTGTCTTGGGCCAGTAATTCCCAGGTGTCTGTGGGAATGCTGCACTTCACCAGTGAGGCCTTGAGGATATCACTGAAACGTTTCCTGTCCACGGCAGCTAGTGTGCCATTTCAGTGCTGAGTAGACTACCTGCATGGAGAGCTTTGTGTCGTTCATGCAAACAGTGTGCCCAGCCTATTCAGAGATAGTAAGAACTGCTGATGTTACCTCAGACTCCGACAGTGTGGAGCTGGAGGAACACACCAGGCCAGGCAGCGTCAGAGGAGCAGGAAAGCAGATGTTTCGGGTCAGGACCCTTCTTCAGAAAAGGAAAGTTGACCTTTTGGGTCAG
>JAHRHZ010000021.1:2011781-2030172 GCA_024137785.1 Ginglymostoma cirratum
CTGACCCAAAAGGTCAACTTTCCTTTTCTGAAGAAGGGTCCTGACCCGAAACATCTGCTTTCCTGCTCCTCTGACGCTGCCTGGCCTGGTGTGTTCCTCCAGCTCCACACTGATCTGTGTTATGCCTAGCCTATTGCAGTCATTCAAGAGATATTGGCCTGGTGTTGGTATGATCTGCCTGTATATCGTGCACAATAACACTCTTTTATTGTTGCTATATGGGATAGTGAAATCAAATCAGAATGTTACTTGACAGCTCAAGTAATCTCCGGGGCTACTTCTGGTTGGACTTAATAACTTCATTTATTTCAACTAATTACAGTTTTGCTTAGATAATTTGATATGAAATCAGAACATTGTTTAACTACAAATGTCTTCAACGTGAGCCTTGTGAAGCATTTTTGGTTTTTGTTTTCTATTGACTAGTTGAGGAAAGATTTCCCAACCCACATAACTTGTTTGTATCGATCATTGAGATAATAAGAGTAAAGACAAATGTGTGTCTGGATACTGCACTTCATTTTTGAGCAAAATGCTGGGATCTCCGTTGGTAAAGACTATTTATTTGGGTGCTCCTGGATCTTCTGATAAAGAGTTGTTGGTTACAAATAAAAGGCATGTCATGTTACTCTGTGATGGATTAAAATAAATTCAAGTTTGAAGTTGTATCTAATTCAATAAAATGGCCTAGATTTTGTGGTGAATGAATGACCCTTCCTGCAGACCTCAAAGCTACTCAAAATGACCCAGCAATCTGTAGCAAAGATTTCCCATTTCTCAACTTTAATTTGAATCTGAGTTTATAAGCATCACCTTGTTAAATTGAGAGCAGAAGCACTAGGGAAGGTCTGAGGAACAGACAAGCTACAATACAGGAAACCTGTAACAAAATAAAATTAAAAGGAAACTCTCAACCTTTGCAGATGTACTATCATGATGACAGTAAACTTAAAAAGCTGCCAGAGTCAACTTTTAAATGAGGGCATACTGCAGCCTATATTAGCGTATACTGTGACACACCAATATTAAATGCCAGTAAACCCTGCTTTTCCCTTGGCCAATCCACCTAAAGTGGACTGTGGGAGGAAACTGGAGCGCCTGAAGGAAACCCATGCAGACGCAGGGAGAATGTGCAAACTCTACACACAGTCACCCAAGACTGGAATTGATCCTGGGTCCCTGGTGCTGTGTGGCAGCAGTGCTAACCACTGAGCTATCGCTTTGCAAATTATCTGCTAGGGATACACAGTACTGCATAACTACAGTGCAATATTTCAACCTACATATCACTTATCCAGGCCAAGAAAGGTCCAAAAGAACCTGATTCCAATTTTAAAGTTGGTTTCTATGGGAACCTAGGATCCATGCAAATTCATCTTGAGGGTTTACAGGGTTATGGACCAAAAGTGGGCAACTGGAACTGGCTGAGTGGGCGCCATGGTCAGCATAGCCTTTTTTTTTTGTTTGGGCCAACAGGCCTGTTTTAACGCTGTATTGCTCTATGACTCCATCTCACTTTTTTTTTAAATGTGCTATTTTCAGAAACACAACCACAATTTTGAGCGGACTTGAGAGTGCAACAGTGATTTACTGGAATAATTCAGGAATGAGGGATTTTAGATACAAGAAGAGATGTGAGAAATTCGGCTTATCTTCTTGGAGCAGGGATGATTAAGAGGTGACCTTAATGAGGTGTTCAAAAATCATGAACAATTTTGACAGGGTAGAGAAGGATATTATGTTTCTGCTAGTAATGGCAGTAACCAAGGGTCATAATTTCAAGATTGTCAGCAAGGGAGCTGTGAGTGAAATGAGCAATATTGTTACTCAGTTTTTAGAATTTGCAATGTACTGTCTGAGAGAGGGGCAGGGGCAGAGGCAGAGGCAGATGCCACAGTTTTCAAAAGAGAGCTGGGTATACATTTGAAAGTGATAAATTTAGAGAGCTGGAGAATGGGACTAGTTAGGTAACTCTTTTGGGAACTGGTACAACTATGATGGATTGAATGGCCTCCTGTACTGTAAGTTTCTATGACTTATTAATTTTTGTTCCATTGTCTGATTTCATACCTGAGGTTTTCATGACTTTTTTAAAAAAAAGAACCAAAAGTAGTGACTTAATGGCCATAGGCATTGCCTGACCACAAGTGGCCAACTTCAAACAGTTTTGAGGAAGAGTCACCAGACCTGAAATGATTTTCTGATGAAGGGTCTAAGCCCGAAACGTAAAGTTTTTCTGCTCCTATGATGCTGCTTGGCCTGCTGTGTTCATCCAGCCCCACGCCTTGTTATCTCAGACCCGAAATGTTAACTGTTTTTTCCTTCACAGATGCTGCCAAACCTGCTGAGCTTTTCCAGCAACTTTGTTTTTGAACTTTGAACATGAGTTAGACAACAGATAGCTAAACCATGATTGTCCTTCCATAAAAATTAGTGAAAACAGCAGAGTACCATTTTTTCTGATGAAGGGTTTAGGCCCGAAACGTCAAGTTTTCCTGCTCCTATGATGCTGCTTGACCTGCTGTGTTCATCCAGCCCCATGCTTGTTATCTCAGAGTACCATCTTGCTCCTTCCCTACCATATCTGGAAGGCCTTCCTCTCTTTTTGTTTTTTTTTTACTTTTTTTTTCTCTCTTTATTTACACCTTTTCAGAATATTCACACGTTGGAGATAACATTATCTCGAAAACAGGTGATGTGGCAGATCAGAGGGATTGACTTTTAAATGTAGGACTAAATCCAGCTAAAGCCCCAGTCCTAATGAAGGGTGGAAGCCCAAAATGTCAACTTTCCAGCTCCTCTGCTGCCTGACCTGCCGTGTTCCTTCAGCTCCACTGTATTGACGCTGACTCCAGCATCTGCAGTTCTTGCCATCTCTGCTTCTTGGAGCTCTGACGCCAGTACAAATTGGAAAGGAATCTTCAGATGCCGTAAACCTAAAAAGCTACCTGCAATATTCAGGGCTATTGTTGTGCTAAGACGCCATGGACAAGCTGCGATCTCTCTGGTTGAAATCTTACACCTCAAGGACACTTTTTTTTATACTGAACATTATCCCTATTTTATTATAGTCATGCAGCATGGAAACAAGTCCTTTGGTCCAACTCGTCCATGTTGACCGGGAAGTGCTAGAGGCAGATACAATTATAACATTTTAAAAGATGTTTGGACGGATAATGGATAGGAAAGGTTTAGAGGGATGTGGGCCAAATGCAGGCAATTTGGATTTACCAGGAGCCATTCTGTTTTGATATGTTAGAGAAACTGTCAACAATACATAGACATCAGTCCTTTTAATCTGTTTACTAACTGAAACTGCCAGACGGCACAGATAATTTTCCAAAACTAGCTAGTTAAGCTGCTCATGCATTTAAAAACCATGTTTAATTTATTTAACAGCATGAAAGATAGCACCATGTCTGACTCATTTGGAGGTTACAAAAGGCTGAAGGATAATCTTGTTCTGAGGTTATGCGCAAAACTAGCAAATGCCTTTAAGAGTCAAGAGTATGACTCTGAGATTATACAAACTATTTTACGCTTTCTTTAAATTGGTGTAAACTCAAACTCAAGTTGTTTGTGGTGGGGGAAAGAAACAAGTGATTCGTAAATGGCTAAAGGCATTAGCTTGAAGCTAACAGTGATGTGTATCTTCAAAGGGTACAAATACGTTAATCTCTATCTTATCAGTAGTACGGCTATTTAATGTATAGCTTCTCTTCTGTTACAAAGATATAATTTTGAGAAAGTCTTCAGTGGAAGTGTCCTTTTGTGTGGTGATGCTTCCACTTTCCTATATTCTAATCAGCACCAGATGCTGCCCCATTACTATTGTCTGATGGCCAAATGCTGCTGGGAATCTGCCAAAACCATTATTTCTGGGTATCTTTACAATTTCCAGTATATGTTTACCTGCCTGAATGTTGGCAAAACTCTGGATATTAAGGAAAAATAATTTTCCATGTTTAGGGTTTCTCCCTTTTTTGTTCAGTTTTCTTTTATAAATCACAACTTTTGCATCCTGCTAGGTTCTAAAAGGATTTGGGGGCATTTCTGGAGTACTTTATAAACCATAGAATCAGTCAAGCTTCGAAGATATCTCGGCTTGGTCTCAAACATTGTAACAAATCTCAATCTGTGTCAAAATTATTGGGTCCTGTTGGCTGCAAAAGTGGTGTCATTGGTCTTTTGGCATGATTTTCTCTAACTTTGATCAGTCTGCATTTATTGATATTAAATACTGGTAGTAATATACAAATATTTAGGTATTCAGCTATACTTTAGTTTTACGATCGAGTCAGTTCAAATGACTAGATTCAAATAATGTGCCAAATTGACTCATGGTGGCATTATTAATTAAGTCGCACCATTTGAGTGCACAGTCAACAAAGCTGGTACTTCAGTTGCAATACTATGGGAGTGTCATGTTTGCAAAAAGCAATCTTTTCAAATGAGAGGTCAGATCAATTGCTGGTTTGCCTGTTCACGTGAATGTAAAAGATACAGGAATTCTCCCAATACTACGGATAATGTTTATCACCCAGCTATCTCTAGCAAAACCAAATTAAATCACTTTCCTCACTGTGGCGCCTTGCTGTGTGCAAATTGGCTGCAATGTTTTCCCACTAAGAAACAAGAGCAGGCATTCAAAGGTAATTTGTTTTAGAACACTACGGAATATCAAGTGAATGACACTGCTTTAATTCAAAAGCCACCCTGTTTTATGAATCGATAGTAATTTCCAGCTATTCATATCCCCAGAATGTTGAACTACCTTTTTTTTGGTCTGTTTATGGGCTAGGCCAATAAGATCGTCATGTGTATGCATCATCTCCACTGTATTGCAATTTTCAAATGACTGTTTTGAGGGTGACCTGGAGGAGAGCAAAGTACTCACTGTTCTTGGATTGGAAAAGATGGCCTTTTTTTTAAATGTAAATGTCTTGCAGAGCCCAGGTAAAACAATTCAGTGAGTTTAAACGTTGTGCATGTTATTTCATGTTTCCAGTGCTGCGGTTGATTAAAAATGCATGTGAAATGAAAACACAAATGGAAAAGCTCCCCAGCCTTTAGAGTCAGGCACACATTATATAGATTTAACTATAAACTGTTGTGCAAGCAAAATGTTCTCTTTGCCTCTAACCCCTATTTCTCCTGCAATACATCCAAGGCAACTCGGCGGTACTAACACCTAGAATTTAATTTGATTTATCTTGTATGAGGCTTTTGGGCCTGGAGTGTTGGAACGGGCTGTTCAGCTGTTTGTTCATTGGACAAATAAATTCTAAATTAGTCCAGCATGATGTTAGTGTTCATAGCTTGATCCATACAAAAAAACTGGGTGATTCATTAGATTCTATACTATGCACTTAAGTATCCCATTAAGGCAAATTGGCCAGTTCTGTGCTTATTTCAGCTATATTTGCGTGCCTACATTACCACCGGTAAAAATAGACTGGAACAGCTGCTCCCTGTAGATTGGCCACGTCATTGTTTTCTTGCCAAATAATAAACAGTTGGGATATCCGAAGCAGTAGTTATTATCTTTGGCTTATGAAACATTTTTGTGTCTCAAATGTCACAATTGTAAAGTCTACTTTTCATGCATAATCCTGAGAGGGAGGAGATCTTACAGGAACATATAAGATTATGAAGAGAATAGATAAGGTGGAGGCAGGGAGGTTGTTTCCGCTAGCAGGTGAAACTTGGACTAGAGGGCATCGCCCCAAAATAAAGGGAAGCAGATGTAGGACTGAGGTCAGGAGGAACTTCTTCACCCAAAGGGTTGTGAATCCGTGGAATTCCCTGCCCAGTAAAGCGGTTGAAGCTACCTCGCTGAATGTTTTTAAGGCAAGGCTAGATAAATTTTTGAACAGTAAAAGAATTAAGGGTTATGGTGAGTGGGCAGGTAAGTGGATATGAGTCTCAAAAAGGTCAGCCATGATCTTATTAAATGGCGGGGCAGGCTCGAGGGGCCAGATGGCCTACTCCTGCTCCTAGTTCTTGTGGTTTCTGAGGCTTGGGCCATGGACTTTCACTGGATTGGCCTAAACTTATGAGCAACATACTGTGAGTTTTGTTGTCTTTCTGGGATGACTGACCAGGAAAGACTCTTACCTGAAGGCAAGCAGCAAGTGTTGTATTGGAAGGAATTACAGGGTTACAGCCAACCTGTTTGCCCACGTACACGTACAAGTTCTATTGTCAACACAAGACCCAGCTTCTAGCCCAGAGCTAGGGACACTACCACAGCACTACAAGGCCTCCTTTTGTCTTCATCTAATCTCAGTCAAGCAAATAGAGTGATCAAATATTATATCCCTGGTAACATCACCTCTCTGGTGAAAGCAATATCTATTTATTTAGATTGTATTAACTGATTTTGAGACAAGTAGCTGTTTTACAACACATCTGTTCTTTAAACCCCTCTCTCCACCACTCTCCCTTTCATCAGTCTCAATATTTTAAGGACACAGTAGTTGCACTTCAATTAAACTTAATTAACTAGGTCAAAATGAAGGAGCTAAATAATTACAAGCTTTTCTTGAGTGAAAAAAGGTAGGGTTTTATTACCTATACCACTTCCTTTTTTAAAAAAAAATGCAAAATCAAACACACATGTAAACATAGGTAATTTTACAAAGTGGCGTGTTGTAGTTTAATGGCTTGCCGAGCTGGTTTGTTCTGCAGATGTTTCATTACCATACTGGGTAACATCAGTGCAGCCTCCAATGAAGACTGTTGTGTTTTCCCATCTGGTTATTTAAACTCTGGTGTCCATTGAGCTGGGTTACTTCACTTTTTTTGGTTTTTTCCTTCACAATGGAGTGTACGTGGGGTCTAGCTCTGTGTTTATTCTTAGTGGAGAACCAGGCTTCTAGGAACTCCCGTGCTTATTTCTGCTTGGCCTGTCCCAGGATCCTGGTGTTGTCTCAGTCAAATTAGTGGTTTTCCTTATCCATGTGGATGGAGATGAGTGAATATTGGTTGTCTTTTTGTTGCTAGTTGATGTCTGTGTACTCTTGTGGCTAACTTTCTTCCTGTCTGTCCAATGCAATGTTTGTCACAGTCTTTGCAGGGGAATCTTGTATATGACGTTGGCCCTGTCCATAGTGGGTAGTGGGCCTTTGGTTAGGGTTAGCAGTTGGCACAGGGTTGATGTGGGTTTGTGTGCTACTCTGATGCCCAGTGGTTGTAGGAGTCTTGTGGTCAGTTCAAATGTGTTCCTGATGTAAGGTAGCGTGATGAGTGTTTCAGGGCGTGCAGTATCTTTTTGTTGTCATTTGTGTAATCGGCATTTTCTGACCCAGTTTTTTTTTTTATTTTTGGGGTATCCATCCTCCTTGAATACTTGGAGGTATTCTTCTTGGTGTAGTTCTGTGTTGCTGCAGTGTGTTGCCTGTTTTAAATAGAGTTTTCACAACTTTGTGTGTGCATGTGTGTTAGGGTGGTTGCTATTGAAATTCAGTACTTGGTCAGTGTGTGTGGCTTTCTTGTGTACCTTTGTTAGGAATTTCCTGTTGGTCCTGTGTTCCACCATGATATCGAGGAATGGGAGCTGTCTGTTCCTTTCCTCTGCCGTGGTGGATCTGATCCTGGTGAAATTGTTTTGTCTGTCTGTCACCCCTAGTTTGGTCCATTTAATAATTACAAAGGTGTCGTCCATGTAGTGTATCCATCGTTTCGGTTGGATTAGCAGAAGGGCCTTTACTTTCGAGTCTCATCACAGCTTCAGCTATTAGTCCAGAGATAGGTGACCCAATGGGTGTCTCGTTGATCTGTTCATTTGTATTTGGCTGTTAAAGTGGGGTGGTTGTGGGGAGAAGATGCCTGTAGACTAGAACAAGATAAATCCGGTTACAGTTTGAAGTTTTTGTAATCCTTGCATTACAAGACTGAAACTGGAATTCAACTGTTGTCCTGTTTTCCCCTGGATTGGCAAGGTTTGCAGCTAACTTTGATTTTCGCAATGAATGGTGGATTATCACAAGGTGCCTTTTCACTGACACTGTTTTCAGAGATTGAGAGGGAACAAAGAGCTTCCGGTATTCTTGTCTCCTTTACATGTTGCTTTTTCTCTTTATATTTTTGCTTAAAGATTGCAGTTGAAATGTAGGTCTTTCGTGAATTCTGGTGTTGTCAATGTTTCATTCCAAACTGGATAGTTGTAGGCAGTCTCTACCTTTTTCAATAGGTGGATTTATCATGCAAGTTTGGTAAATCAAGGAATGTGAATTTCTTGATGCCTCATTGAGTTTCAGTATCTCTTTGATTTACATGCAGCTGGTTTTGTACATTTCACATGGCCTGCCTGGAATTGCCAGGTCATCACTGCAGCCATTTTACTGCAGTGGTGTCTGTTTTCAGTCTGGTTTAGGCTCTAAAATCTAACAATGAAAGATGGAATATTGATGCTCTGTTTTTGCAATGATCTTAACAAAGATTCTTTGTCAATTGCAAGAGAGACAGCAACAGTAATGAGAATACAATGAATGCATTTGTCCCATCACATCTCAAGTATTTAAAATGCACTTCACTTGCAATTAATTATTTTGAAAGATGAGATTGGTATATTGACAAATGTGGGTGCCATTCTGCTCTCCGCATCATCCCAAAAAAGTGATGATTAAGGGAGAAACGTTTTCTGATGTATGGGAAGAACCATTTGTTTTAAGTAGTGATGTTAAATATGTCATGTTCAACCAGACAGAATAATTGTTTAATGCCTCATTTGAAGTGCCTGTAAGATTGGTAGAGCACTAGAAGGAAGCATAGAAAAATCAGCTTTTTGCCGCCATAATGTCCTAGTCATGTTCTGTGCTGAACTGGTAGTTAATGCTCATTGTGCTTGAATACATGAAGTGGAGGACTGAAGGGGAATTCATTTCTAGACTTAACGGCCTCTGTGACTGTACTGGGGAAACTATGGAGGGCATCTGTTGTACACTGACTAGAGCGTTAAAAAAATTACTTGGTGCTTAGGAAGTTCTACTTGCATCTGTACCAGGAAAATGACGGAAACTGAACTTATAAATAGATTTGGCATACAATTGAATAATGATTTTAGGAGGAAGTGGCTTGGTTAGTATTTCCCAACTTTGAAGATTTTGCAAATAAATGGTGGATATTCCTGCAAAGTGGCTTTTTAAATGAAATATGCATTAAAGAGTATTAATTACAGTCCAGGGAAATTATATGCTTGTATAATGCAATGATTAGGGCATAATTTAAAGCAACTGGATACTGCACTAGAAAAGACAAATCAATGAAAATTCATCAGTACATGGAAAACAGTTTTTTATTGGTCAAGAAACTCTAAATACTTTAAGAATGTCTCCTGTAAAACAAAATGTTGATGTTCTGGAGACATCTTGAATTATGAAGGTATTTTTAAGAAGCAAATAGGGAAAGAATGTTTCATCTAGTAGGTGATTTGTAACTGTGGAATATCAATTTAGAATTCCAAGATGGGGAGAATTTAGAAATAGGCTATGAAATGCTGCCAAACAGAGTGATTGGGCAGACACAATAACATTACTTGAGGGTAAGTGACTAAGTATCTGGTACAGGATAATATACTGGGCTATGGGTAATGAGCAGGCTAATTAAATTAGTTTTGGATTGCTCTAGACCTGGAACAGATAAGATATTCGGAACCCTTTTCCCCTCCCCCATTTCTGATGAAGGGTTTAGGCCCGAAACGTCAAGTTTTCCTGCTCCTATGATGCTGCTTGACCTGCTGTGTTCATCCAGCCCCATGCTTGTTATCTAAGATATGCCAAATGACTGCCTTCTCCATCGCAGGTGGAGCTCAATCCCTTTAAGTGAAGAAGTGACCAGAAACTAACTGGTGCATCTAACCCTGAAAGGGAAAACAAATGAAGTTTTTGAGGTTTAGCATATTGATCTGAAGAGAAGGAAGTGTGACTATGGCGAATCAACAAGAGAGTAGCAATAAAAACAACTCTTCTCCCTTAAATTTACATCATTTATTTAGGTCCCGTGCTGCTAATCTTGGTGTTAGAGAAATTGCAGTTGTCAATGAATTCATGATTTATTGGATTTCATTACTGAGCAACCAGTTCTAGGATTAATGTTTCATGCAAAGCAGTGTAAAAATAGATGAAAAATATCTATTCCTAAGTAAAGAGGGGATAACTCACTATGACAGCACCAGCATGGAATTTATTTCACAAGTCTGAGAAGGCTGCTAATTCATTAGCTCTGTAGGCACCATGAATGCATTTATAACAAACCCAGCTTTGCATTTCTGTTGTCAGTGAATGATTGTTTTTACTACAGCTGTGTTCACTTTCATCATTGGTCTCATTAAGTTTAGTACTGCAAGTTGGTGATATTTAAATTGGTCTAGATAGTGTCAAGACTGAGCATTGTTATACTTAACAATTAATTCCACATCTGCTAAATATTGCTGCTTTTTACATTTCTCTTTAGTTCAGACAGACCCATTGCTTTTTTTTTATGAAATGAAAGAGATTAATGTGCCTATCGAGTTGGTCACAATCTGATCCCATCACTTTTTTTGGGATGAAAAATAACTTCCTACTTTTTATATTCACGAAGTGGAAGTTTAGTCAAATGATAAAATAGTTAACTGGGAATTTTAAAGAATTGAACTAGCTGAGTGAGTGATCTATATGAAGAGAATAATTCAATAAAACGCTAATGTAGGATGTTATCCGTGTTTGATAGCAATCTTATTTGTAATAAGATTACATGATTACTTATGAGGTATCATTTTTCAATATTCACTAAGTGCGTTTGGAAGCCATTGTCAATTAAATACTTAAAGCTGCGGTGTATTTTCTTGCATACTGGATGCTTTTAATAAAAGAACCCATAGGAGTCCGTGATCATAATATGACTAAATTTGCTCTGCAATTCAAGAGGCAGAAGATAGAATCAGAGGTAACGGTATTACAGCTGAATAAAGGCAACTACAGAAGCGTGAGGAAGGAGATGGGCAGAATTGACTGGGAGAGGAGCCTAGCAGGAAAGACAGTGGAACAGCAATGGCAGGAGTTTCTGGGAGTAATTCAGAAGACACAGCAAAAATTCATCCCAAGGGAAAAGCAGCATGGTACAGCGAGGATGAGGCAACCATGGCTGCCTAGACAAGTCAGGGATAGCATAAAGCAAAAGAGAAAGTGTATAATGTGGCGAAGGGCAATGGGAAACCAGAGGATTGGAAAGCTTACAAAGACCAACAGAGGGCGACAAAAAAAAAGGAGGGAGAAGATTAAATGACGGTAAGCTAGCCAGTAATATAAATGAAGACTGTAAGAGTTTCTTTAGATGTATAAAGGGCAAAAGAGAGGCAAAAGTGGACATTGGACCACTGGAAAAATGACGCTGGAGAGATAGTAGTGGGGAACAAGGGAATGGCTAAGGAACTGAATAATTACATCAGGGTTCATAGTGGAAGATATGAGTAATATCCAAAAATTAGAGAGTCGGCGGGCAGAGCTGAGTATCGTGGCCAACACCAAGGAAAAGGTGCTAGTAAAACTGAATGGCCTGAATGTGGGTAAATCACCAGGACCAGATGGACTACACCCCAGAGTTCTAAAGAGATAGTGGAGGTATTAGTGGTGATCTTTCAGGAATCGCTAGAGTCAGGGAGGGTCCCAGAGGGCTGGAAAATTGCTAATGTCTCACCCCCCTTTAAAAAGGGAGTAAGTTAAAAGACTGAATATTACAGAGATAATCTGATGAAGGGTCTAGGACCGAAACAAACATCTAGCTTTCCTGCTCCTAAGATGCTGCTTGGCCTGCTATGTTCATCCAGCTCCACACCTTGTTATCTATGACTGAACATTACAGGCTGATTAGCCTAACCTTGGTCATGGGTAAGATTTTTGGAGTCCATTGTGAATGATGAGATTTCTGAATACTTGGAAGAGCATGGTAAAATAAGGCAAAGTCAACATGGCTTCATCAAGGGGATGTCATGCCTGACAAATCTGTTAGAATTCTTTGTTGGAAGTAACAAGCAAGTTAGACCAAGGAGAGCCAACGGACGTTATCTACCTGGACTTCAAGGAGGCCTTTGACAACGTGCCACAGAGGCGGCTGCTGAGTAAGATAAGGGCCTATGGTGTTGGAGGCAAGGTATTAGCGTGAATAGAAGACTGGCTTTTTTTCCCTCCTTCCTTCATTCATGGGATGAGGGCGTCACTGGCTAGGCAGCATTTATTGCCCAGAGGGCAGTTGAGTCAAGCACATTACTGTGGGTCTCGAATCACATGTAGGCCAGCCCAGGTCAGGATGGCAGTTTCTTTCCCTCAAGGACATTAGTGAGACTGATGGATTTTTTCCAACAATCAGCAATGGATTCATGGTCATCATTAGATTCTTAATTCCAGATATTTATTGAACTCAAATTCCATCATCTGTGACGGCGGGATTTGAACCTGGGTCCCCAGAACATTATCTGGGTCTTGGGATTAACAGTCCAGTGATAATACCACTAGGCCATTGCTGCAATCTTTCATCAGCTAAGATGTAATAGGACTGGGTCCAAACAGGGATCAACACTACACATGATTTCAGTCAGTTCATAGATGGAAATAAATAGATTGATGTTTTTCAGTCTTGGCAGATGATCCTGTCATGAAACAATCATTACAATAGACGTGATGTTATATGGAACAAAGAAAATGACCAGAACAGCCACTGCTTTCTGATATCAACGCGAAAGGTTTAGCTGATTTCTGATGTCTTTGGTCATGACTGAATTTTCTTATTGCTCAACATGTTCTGAACTAACAAATCAGTAGAATGGAGATTGGAAAAATAAACCCAGGGAATAACGTGAAAATGGAAAATGAAATAAAGTACCCTAAAGGATCTTAAATTATAACTACAAGCAGTTGTATTTTTCAGTTTTTCTAATCTTTCAAAGTAAAAGAAGCCTGAGAGAGGTTCAATTGCGACAAGATCCACACACAGACTGAAGTGCCTTTACCTTTCTTGTTGTCTACCAATTTAGATATGTGATGGGGTGAATTACACTTTTATGTAGCAATCAACACTACTGAGTGTTAGGAAGAGAATGCTCTCTTGTAGATTCATGTAGAAAACCAATCTTTTCATGTGGCAGGAAGCTACCATACTGTCCCCAGTCATCTTGTATGAATGCAAATAGATAGCAAATGGTCCAGTGAAGATCCATGCTAAACCACAATACTAGATTGAATGAAAATTTTATTGCTACGAGTCCGAGTTTGTGTAACGGATGTAACTTAGATTTGCAATCATCTTTCTGATGAATCCCAGAAGCAACACAGAGTAGCCAACATTCCAGTGCTTTACCCCTTTTTTTTTTTGCTGTAGTTTAAGTAATTAGAAATGTCCTTTGTCATCTCTAAAGTGAATATCATTCATATGTGTTTCTAGTTATTATCGCTATTACAATGCAGGACTGATTATTTTAAATACATATATACTCATTACAGTATTCACTAATGGCCTAACATTTAAAATACAGAAAGAATGAACGATATAGGAAGCACTTCTATACACACAGGGTGGTATATATTTAGAACTCTCTTCCACAAATGGCTGTGAAGAATGCTGAATCAGCTGTGAATTTTAAATCTGAGGGAGAAATTTTTGTTAAGCAAATGTGCTAAAGAATATTGGCCAAAGGCAGGGATGTGGAGTTAGGCCGCAGATAGCCATGATTGCCTTTAAATGATGGAATAGGCTCAAGGGGCTGAAAGGCCTATTTCCTGTTGCTATGTTCCCAAAAGACTCATTCTGGGATTAACTCACTAATGGATGTAGACAATTACACTGGTTTAAACTAACATTTTTCAGATCTCACTTATTTTCTGAGAAGAAACAATATTGTACATTAGAGTCAGGAGCCTGTACAAATGCAGTTGTAAGTTTTGACATTTAAAATTTATTCCAATTCTTTTCAGGGACTGTGTAATAAATATTGCCCTAAATTTTGAAAACTTTTTCATTATATTAGATGGAATGGATGAACTTCTTTACTTCTAATAGCTTAGTGGAGGTAGGAGCACTTTCATAATAGGAGACAGTAAAGACTGCAGATGCTGGAAGGTAGAGTCAAAAACACAGCAGGTCAGACAGCATCTGAGAAGCAGAAAAGTCATCACTTCAGTCTTGACTAAGGGTTTTGGCCCAAAATGTTCGGATGCGCCCAAGGAGCAGAGAACATTTTGGGCCAAAACCCTTAGTCAAGACTGAAAAGATGACTTTCCTGCTTCTCAGATGCTGTCTGACCTGTGCTTTTCCAGCACATTCATAATATCTGATTTCTCATAGTATTCCTCTTTTTGAGCAAGGCATTATTAAAAGTAATGGGCAGAGGGATGGCATGCCAATTAATTCTGCCTTTGCCCATCAATGTTTTAATTTCTAACTTGACATTTTCAGCTGTCCTTACTTGGTTTCGTGTACATGTGACTCCAGACAACTGCACTCTGAGCAATAAACTGGCCTGGTCAGTGATGCCCACATCCCAGAAATGAATTTTAAAGATGATAAAAATTTTGAATTTCATGGTTCTAAATGTAACTGGTGGTTTATTCGGTCATTAATGAACATTGTTTTCAAGGCACTAAATGTAAGCATATCGTATTTCCTTAGCAGAAATAATTAGGCAAAGTGAACATGTGGGTAATCTAGTTACATGAAAACTGTTATGAAAGTGGTTTGCAGATGCTGCGATACCATGCATCCCAGGAATGTTGATTATTGTGTGCATGCACAAGACTTTTATTGAATTTACTGTTGCTGTAAGAGTCATAGATGTGCACTGATGCATTACAAATAGTATGCTATTTGAATTAGGAATAAGAGATGCTGATAATACCCATGCCAGTTTTTGTTTGTAAATGAATTAGCAAGGTCACCTTTGCCACTTGGAATAGCTGGGGTACTATCATAACCTAAACAAAAACAAAGTTGCAGGAAAAGCTCAGCAGGTCTGGCAGCATCTGTGAAGGAGAAAGCAGAGTTAGCGTTTCAGTTCTGAGGAAGGGTCACCGGCCCCGAAACGCTAACTCTGCTTTCTCCCTCACAGATGCTGCCAGACTTGCTGAGCTTTTCCAAAAACTTTGTTTTTGTTTCTGATTTACAGCATCTGCAGTTCTTTTGGTTTTTATTTACTAATCATAACCAGTTGGGAGCTATTTTCTTCAATGAATTCTGTAACATTTATTCTGTTAGTATTGACTAATGCTCCATAAATATTTTAGACCTGTTTAAATACATTCAATACACATTAGTTAACTGGCTAGCTGCGCAGTTTCTCTACTGTTAGTCTGTTATGTTGAGTTGCGCCGCGATTTGCTTTAAAGCATGATTGTATTGAGCTAAGCTTCCAAGACTGGAATACTTCTCAGACTGAAGACTTTATTAGTGGTTGGCAGCAGAGTGGGATGTCATTTATTTATGTGACAAATGACTAAACCCGCCTACAGAGAAGGCCTTGGAATATAAAATTTGGAGCGTGTTTTCCACTGCCAGTTTCTGTATTGTTGTCAATGAGTCATATGAAAATTTGCATTCTGATTTTTATTCAAATGAAAATAATACCCATCACCATGGGTTTTGTTTCTCCCCCCCCGCCCACCAATTCATTTTGAGAATGCCACATTAATAGGGTTTGTTAACAAAACCTACAAGTCCGCCTGAGTATGGGAATAAAAAATACAGACCAATGATCCACTGATGGATACCTCCTAAAATCAGAAAGTGATAACGGCCATGACCAACAGGTTCTGCTGAAATTTTACCCTGTAGGCCATTCAGCCTATTGAGTGCATGCTCTTTCCCTGTAGTCCTGGAAATGCTTTCTCTGCAGATATTAATCTAATTTAGCTTTTGAAAGGCACATTTGAACTTACATCCACAGTCTGTCAGGTAGCGCTTTTGAATTTAATCATGGCTGTGGCAGGAGTGGGGTGGGGGGAATGTCCTTATTTTGCTATATCGTACCATTCTTGCCAAAGAAAGTTTCCTATGAAACATTTTCCTCCTCTGAATTGTATTTTAATGAGTGTGAGGAAAATGCACTCACCATGATCCACACGCTCAACATTATAAGCTACAAACTGTGTTATCTAAAGTCCTGGCAACTTCGTAATCTGAAATCAGGAACTCTGATTTATCTGCATGATTCTACTTGTGTTTTGTATCCGTTCAATTCCTAGAAAATACTCCTGGCTCTTAGTGTAGAAAGTAAACATAGCTGCAAAGTCTGTAGTAGTGGCGCATGATTTGTCTCTGTTCTAACTTAAATAATTGTATTACTTTTTAACGTGGCATTTAAATGCTGAAATGTTGACTTCCCTACTCCTCAGATGCTGTCTGACCTGCTGTGCTTTTCCAGCTCCACATTTGTTGACCCTAAGCAAAATGCTGTCAGATTCAGATTTTTCAATGGTTCAGAGCTTCATGAGACTTTTTTTTTCCTTCATATGTGCACCAGAGCTGTTCTCAAGTTTTGGCATACAGACACGATTGCTCTTGGTGTTGAAATATTGTGTATGCCAGGATGCTTTTGCACCGTTGTAGAATCTGTGAACAAAAGGCAATGATTTTGCTGATATGGACCAGTCTCTGTGGCTGTGAAAATGTAAAATGTGTTTAAGTTTTGAGAAGATTTATAGCTTGGGTTGGGGATGAGGTTGTAGACATGCTCGCTGAGCTGGTGTGTTTGGTCACAAGTATTTCATCACCCTGCTACGTAACATCAGTGCACCTCCGGTGAAGCGTCGGTGTTCTGTCCCGTTTGCTATTTATATGCCTCAGTTTGCTGGGGTGCTTGGTATTATTTGTAGTTGTCTTTCTTGATTGTTTGTACACAGGGTCTAATGTGGTGTGTTTGGAGTTCCGGTTGGAATGCCAAGCCGCCAGGAATTCCCTGGCTTGTGCAATTGTCCCAGTTGAATTCATGTCCCTTGTTCTCAGTGTGCAGTGAGACCAGTGACAATTGGTCATGTCTCTTGGTGGCTAGTTGGTGTCCGTGTATCCGTACTGTCAGTTTTCTTCCGGTTTGGCCTATGTAGTATTTCTCTCAGCCCTCGCACGGTATTTTATCTCAGTTTTGCTGGTTTTGGTTACGGGATCCTTGACATTTGTCAGTAGCTGTTTGTAGGGTGGTTGCCATTTTACTGGCTCCTCAGACCCCTAGGTATCAGAGCAGCCCACAAACTGATAACCACTCTACGACAGCTACTGACGAACAGAAAGGATCCCGTATCCAAAACAGGCAAAACTGGGGCTATATACAAAATACTGTGCAAGGACTGAGAAACACTACATAGGCCAGACTGAGGAAAACCCTGACATACACGATAGGGTTGGTATACACGTACACCAACTAGCCACCAAGAAACACAACCAATTTTCACTTGTCCTTCTTTGTCCGTGTGTATTGAGACACTAATTCAACTGGGACAACACATCTATAATTGCACAATTCACACAGTCACGCCAGGGAATTCTTGGAGGCCTGGTATTCCAACTGGAACTCCATCAACAAACACACTGAATTAGACCCTGTGTACAAACTATCGACAAACAAAGTTGGAAATAATACCAACCATCCCAGCAAACTGAGGCATGTAAATAACGAGTGGGACAGAACACCGATGCTTCACCAGAGGCTCACTGACTATGTTGCCTAGCAGGGTGATGAAACGTTTGCAACCGAACCTATTGGCTTAGTGAGCATGTCTACAACCTCGTATTTAAAAAATGTGCTAACACTGGCCACCCAATTATCAGAACAAATTATTGATGCAGAGAAGGGATATCTTTATGAAATACATTTAATTTTCTACTAATCTATGTATTAGTGTTAAAACAAATACTTGAACAATCCAGTAGGCTCTGAATTGATTTTCTGTGGAATCTTTTTCATTTTTGCTGGTTCCAACAGGACAGTCAGTGAACATTTACAACATTTTGGGGTACACAGTGCTTGTTACATTGAAGTCTCTTTTTAGAACATTCAAAAGTAGCAAAAGTATTACTTGTAATCAGTATTGCTGAGGAACAAGAATGGAGTTTGTTGGAAGAATTTTAATGGGTCACTGAGGAGCAGTTCCTAGATACTAGTCATCTCAAAGTAAGGCCCATGTAGAAAAGACCAATTAAACAGTATTACTGAAAGCCGAGTGAACTATACTGGGTCTGTATAATTAGAACTCTGAGAAAAGTCAAGACCAGTTCTATAGATCTAGGTTAGAGATAAAAGGTACTGCAGATGCTGGAGAATCCGAGATAACAAGCATGGGGCTGGATGAACACAGCAGGTCAAGCAGCATCATAGGAGCAGGAAAACTTGACGTTTCGGGCCTAAACCCTTCATCAGAAATGGGGGAGG
>JAHRHZ010000021.1:2035172-2134069 GCA_024137785.1 Ginglymostoma cirratum
CATGTGCTACATGTAGCACATGTCTTCATGGGTACTCCTCAACTGCCATCTTGGGTTCCTGTTGTGCTGCATGTGACCCCATCACACTTTTCTTTGTATCTGCAAAATCTTCCTTACTGTTCGGTTTTGACACCATCACCTTGATAACTTGTTATGATCTCGCTACCTTAATCAGTTTTGTATAGTTTTGGATTGACCTTCCTAACTGTTCGGTGTTGACGCCATCACCTTGATCTCTCTACCTTTTAATTAGTTTGTACAGTTTTGGATTACTTTATGGCTTTGGTTTGACCCTCAGCATGCGACTGTTACACTTCGTTGTTGTTCCAGTCATTTGATTTGACTTCAGCACCACCTTTTTTTATATTTAATTCTTTGACGTTATTGCTCTGCTTAATTTAATGGGATTATAGGTCATTCCTTCCCTTGTTATTTCAGCTGTTGACACTTTACTCGCACTATCTGACACCCTTGATCACTGCAGAGACCTATTATCAGCCTGTTGACACTCCACTCAGGCCATTTGCGTGATCCTTTTGATCTCTCTGATTTATAAATTCTGTGCCTGAGTGCTTCTCTGTCACTTCACCTGATGAAGCACTCAAATCTCGTGGTTTCAAAGAAACCTGTTGGACTACAACCTGGTGTTATCTGACTTCTGACCTTGTCTCACCCCAGTCCAACACTAGCATGTCCACGTCATGACTTACAAGTGATTCTGTGGTTTTAGGTGTGTAGGCAGAAAACAGGAATCGAGGCCACAGTCAGATCAGCTGTGATCTTATTGATTTTGGCAAGTGGATTCGATGAGTTGAATGGTTGTCTCCTACTTCTCTCATGACGGAAGATTGCATCCAGGCCATTCTGCAGCTAATTAAGAGATGTATTAAAACTGGTTGTGATGAGGTACATGACATATTCAACAGGTCTTCCTGGAGGATTTTTAGAAGCCTGAGTTGTGTGGCATTGGCAATTTTGCGGGTACATCCTATCACCTGGTGACACTGACACTGTGTATAATGACACTCCAAATTCTGTGCTGCTCCAAATAGTATTGTGTTAAGGACCAAAAAGCAGAGTCTGATTTTTCACCTGTATCAACTGAAACTTTACTCCCTTCTATCCTTTTAGGCTCAGCTTTTGTTTGTATGTATGTTGTACTGTAAACCCTCTTATTTTTCACCTGAGCAACTACAACTTAGGCACTGCTTAGAAAGTATGCCTTTTCTTCTTAAAGAATTGTGATTTCTCCGTTATTGCTACTGTGTACGCGGTAGAAGGGGTGTTGTGTTCTTGAACCCAGCAAGCCAAACAGTATTGGTATGTGCTTGTTACATGTATCAGAGGCTTTGCTGCACTGTACTTCCCCTTTAAAGGAATGTTTACACCACATTTGTAAGTACTTTGAAACTGTTTGTTTGGCAAACAAATGTCTGTATCATTTCATTTTTATGATTCCAAACATTGACGGAGCTCAATTGAACTCTGATCATGTCTGAAAAGCTGTTTCTTGTTATTGGGAGGTAAAATGATCCCTTTTTTAGGTATGTGGTTTAATTCATGACAATTAAAAATGTGACAAGTTAACAATTTGGTCAATATCCTTTTTTTGGCATTTGTAAGTCAACAATCTTTAAATCCGAGTTCTTCCTTTTGTTTTTGTCCCTATTTCATCAAACATTTATTGAAGATACAAATTGCTTACTGGGGATTGACTCTACTTTCCAAATTATATTTCTTTAGTGGTCACTGGGAAAGAAAAGTAGATGCCCTAGCAGTAAAAGTAAATTAATGTGCTTGATTTCTTGTGTGTTTGGATGTGAAACTTTTTTTTACTGATGAGAATTTTCAGTAAGTGTTAATGTGCCATTTGCTCTGTGCTGATATCAGCCATCTGGCAGGCAGTATTCTGATATGATTGAAAGATAATTGTATTTGGAAAAACACACATGGAGATTTAAGCCAGTTGGTGAAAATATTGAGGCAAGTAATCAAACCCTGAAACAGATTTTACCTGTATCCATCACACCCAGTCAAAGCAATAGAAGTAGACATTCTGATGCAATACTTAGCTAGTGCAGTGCTATAATTGCTACATCTCTGGCTGAAAGAACAACAGTTGAAGTCACAAATTTAACTTTAAAGAACATAGAACAGTACAGCACAGTACAGGTCCTTCGGCTCATGATGTGGTGCTGACGTATTATCCTACTCTAAAATCAAACTGCCCTGCATCCCCTACATTTTACTATCCTCCATAGAACATTACAGCGCAGTACAGGCCCTTTGGCCCTCGATGTTGCGCCGACCTGTGAAACCAATCTGAAGCCCATCTAACCTACACTATTCCATTATCATCCATATGTTTATCCAATGACCATTTGAATGCCCTTAAAGTTGGTGAGTCTACTACTGTTGCAGGCAAGGCATTCCACACCTTTACTACTCTGAGTAAAGAATCTACCTCTGACATCTGTCCTAGATCTATCACCCCTCAATTTAAAGCTATGTCCCCTCGTGCTAGCCGTCACCATCAGAGGAAAAAGGCTCTCACTGTCCACCCTATCTAATCCACTGATCATCTTGTATGTCTCTATTAAGTCACCTCTTAACCACCTTCTCTCTAATTGAAACAGCCTCAAGTCCCTCAGCCTTTCCTCATAAGAGCTTCCCTCCATACCAGGCAACATCCTGGTAAATCTCCTGTGCACCCTTTCCAATGCTTCCACATCCTTCCTATAATGTGGCGACCAGAACTGTACGTAATACTCCAAGTGCGGCCGCACCAGAGTTTTGTACAGCTGCGACACGAGCCTATCCATGTGTCTATCCAAGAAGTCGCTTAAATGTCCCTAATGTATCTGACTCCACTACCACTGCCGGCAGCGCATTCCAAGCACCCACCACTCTGAGTAAAGAATCTACCTCTGACATCTCCCCTATACCTTCCTCCAATCCCCTTTTAAAATTATGCCCCCTCGTAATAGTCATTTCTGCCCTAAGAGAGTCTCTGACTATCCACTCTATCTATGTCTCTCATCATCTTGTAAACCTCTATCGAGTCATAGGGGAGGTGATGGCCTGGTGCTATTATCACTGGACTATTAATCCTGAGACCCAGATAGTGTTCTGGGGACCCGGGTTCAAATCCTGCCATGACAGATGGCAGAATTTGAATTCAATAAAATATCTGGAATTAAGAATCTAATGACCATGAATCCTTTGTCGGGGAAAAACCCATCTGGTTCACTAATGTCCCTTAGGGAAGAAAACTGCCATCCTCACCTGGTCTGGCCTGCATGTGACTCCAGACCCACAGCAGTGGGGTTGACTCTTAATTGGACAATTAGGGATGGGCAATAAATGCTGCCTGGCCAGTGACGCCCTCATCCCGTGAATGAAAAAGGAAAAGAAACCTCTCGTTCTTCTTCGCTCCAGTGAAAAAATGCCTGAGCTCCCTCAGGCTTTCTTCATAAGACCTGCCCTCCAGTCCAGGCAGCATCCTGGTAAATCTCCTCTACACCCTCTCTGAAGCTTCCACATCCTTGCTATAATGAGGTGACCAGAACTGAACACTATTCTAGGTGTGGTCTGACCAGTGTTTTCTAGAGCTGCAGCATAAAGTGTAACGAAGAACTAATGAAGCTTCCATGGAGATGACTTTTTGCTGCATGTGCCTTCTGACCTTACCTTGCCTTCCCCTAAAATCAGGTCAGTGATTCCCTTTTGTAATACAGATTATTCCATTTTGTTTCCTATCCAAGCACTCTTTAATATCTGATGCTCAAAAACCATACCCACACGGACCCTTGCTGAGTTTCTTCAGGACCTTTTTTTATTTTTATTTGAATCTCCAGTATTAGCAATTTTTTTTTTTACTTTTTATAATAGCGTGGATTTTCTGATAAACTAATTTCTAAACGAAGATTGAAGTTGTGCATTGGTAGCCTGCTTCATCCCTTTTGGAATTGATGTAATTGGGGAATTGCCCTGGAAATTTTGAAGATTCTGTGGGGCAATTCTCTGTCTGCAATCCTCCAGAAGTACATATTTAAATTAAGGAATTTGATGGGTGCTGCTGCAGCTAAGTTAATAGTTACTCAGGAAATGTTGGACTACCTAAAACCTAATCTAACTCCTGTGTAACTGAGATTCCCAACTTACCACACCCCTCCCCCCTGCCACCCCAAATCTACACCGTAGCCTTGGGTCCTCGTACTATCCTCACCCTGGACCCTGAGCTCTTCTAAAAGTCAGTGACCCTCCCTTTTGGGATTGAAAGCTCATGTCCTGTTTGTGGGCTTGAACCCTCTGCAGCTATGTCTGAAACCAACACATTTCACACCCCTTGTTCTGGAACTGACCACCTCTCTTCACCTGCAGCTGGACACAAGTCCCAGAACTCCAATCTGATTTCAACACCAACACAAACCATGACCCAACATCAACTGTACCTCACCACACTCTGCTCCTGGTTTTTTATTTTCTGTCCCCCTCTGACCTAGCTGAATGCTCCATCACTTACTTAAACTCCATGGCAGCTGACACTTTGCCAGGTGGGTTAGCATGCTCAGTAGGTAACCTACCCTGGCATCATGCCCTTCCAACACCTTAACCTCCTACTTCCTGTCATTAGCAAGTCCGTAATGCATATGTCAGTGATGGATGTTTAAATTGCAGAACCTAGTGATTGATTTGCTGTGAAAATGGAGTTTAACTTGCCTCCTGCTTGCTCTACACAGAAGGACCTGTACGGCTCCCCAGCTCTGAGAGAGCTCTTTGGCTTCATATAAAAGGCATGAAGTGACAACCTGCATGAGATTTCCACTGCTCAGAAAATCTGATAATATTTCTTGTGCCTGCTTTTTCTATGAATCTACTTGTGTCATGGTTTGAGTTCAGTCTGAATTCTTTCTCTTTTACTATCTCTCCTTTTTGTTGCTTTATTACATAGTGCAAAGGCCTGCCTGCCAACTCATCCAATGCAGCAAGTCAGTTTAAAAAAATAGGTGCCATTTCTCACCTCCCAAACTAAGTATGTAGTGAAGTGAAGTTCATTTTAAAAAAGAAACGCTTTTACTAAATGAAGCAGCCTTTGTGGCTGTCTGAACTTCTTGGACAGTTTCTGTCTCTTCCTTCCAACCACCCCCAATTTCACAACTTCGAGCTAGTTAATTTTGCATCATAGTAGATTAGCTTTGCACAGTCAACTTGGTATATTTTATGCAGATTCTGAATAACTATTGCCAATTCTGACCTTTCAGTGAATGCGCAAGTGTTGGTTTCTGGCTTTCAATTAAAAATATTGACACAGTTGTGAGTGGCTGTAGTTTTGTTTGACACTTTCTGTTTTCAGTTGTACGTTTTATGAGATAGAAGGAAAAGGTGTCTTTTTCTGCTTTGAGGAGTCATGACTGATGTTCAAATAGGAGCTCAATCCTGAACCTCTGACAAAGCTTGCTTGTTTTTAACCAGCAATGAAGATGAGAGTTGTATTGATTGTAATGAGGTCAGGCAGGTAGACCTCCATAGAGTGAGTTTCCTGAATAGGGCTGTTCATCTGGTCCAATCAGGGAGCCCTGGCTGACAGATGTAAACAGGAGAGTCAGACATCCTGTTTGCTGGCTCTGAGGGAGCTGGATCACTCCCCATATGTAAATAAATGGTGACTTGGTGATGGGATACTGGCCTTCATGGAGCTATTTCAAGAGTAACTTAGATTCCCCTGTAAATCTTTCCTGAGTGTTTGTGCCCACAGATTTTTTTTTTTCCTTTAAACTTTTCTCTCCTGTTATTTTCTTAGTTGAGGTCACTATTATGTCATAGAAACACCCTTTGGTCCAACTTGTCTAAGCCAACCAGACATCCTAAATTGATCTAGTACCATTTGGCCCATATCCCTCAACCCTCCCTAGTCATGTACCCATCCAGTTTGGCTTTTAAATGTTGTAATTGCACCAGCCTCCTATTTCCTCTGGCGGTTCTGGCACGCCACCATCTGTGTGAAAAAAATTTCCCCTTAGGTCCCTTTTAAATCTTTCCTCTGTCACCTTAAATCTATGCGCTCTAGTTTTGGACTCCCGTACCCTGGGGAAAGACCTTAGCTATTCACCCTGTCCATTCCCCTCATGACTTTATAAACCTCTATAAGGTCACCCATCAGCTTTCGATGCTCGAGGGAAAATAGCCCCAGCCTATTCCGTCTCTCCCTATAGCTCAAACCCTCCAACCCTGGCAACATCCTTGTAAATCTTTTCTGAATGCTTTCAAGTTTCACGATATCTATCTTATAGCAGGGAGACCAGAACTGAACACAGTATTCCAAAAGTGGTTTAACCACATGTTGTGGCCTTACTGGACATGACATCCCAACTCCTGTACTCAATGCACTGACCAATAAAGGCAAGCGTACCAAACACCGCCATCATTGCACGGTCTACCTGCGCCTCCACTTTCAAGTAAATGTAAACCTGCACATCCCTTTTGTTTTTGTTCGGCAACACTCCCCAGGATCTTGTCATTAAATGTACAAGTCCTGCTCAGGTTTGCCCTACCAGAATGTCGCACCTCATTCATCTAACCTCAACTCCATCTGCCACTCCCCAGCCTGTCTGACCAAGGTCCCTTTGTACTCTGAGGTATCTTCCTTCGCTGACCATTTACATCACTAATTTTGGTGTCATCTGCAAATTTACTAACCATATCTCCTATATTCACATCCAAATTACTTGTGTAAATGATAAAGCAGTGGACCTAGCGCAGATCCTTGTGACAAAGTGCTGGTCACAGGCCTTCAGTCTGAAAAACAGCCCTCCTCCACCACCACCACCACCACCACCACCACCCCCCTCTGTCTCCTATCCTCTAACCCACTTTGTATCCAAATGGCTAGTTCTCCCCATATTCCATGTGATCTAACCTTGTTAATCAGTCTACCATGTGGAATCTTGTTAAATGCCTTACAAAGTCAATATAGACCATGTCCACTGCTCTGCCTTCTTCAATCCTCCTTTGTCACTTCTTCAAACAGCTCAATCAAGTTAATGAGACATTCTTTTTTTTTCATGCACAAAGCATGACTATACATAATCAACCCTTACCTTTCCAAATACATATAGATCCTGTCCCTCCGAATCCCCTCCAAAACTTGCCCACTACTGATGTTGGGCAGTTGAAAGACGAAAGTGAGGAATTTCTTTTCTGACACTTACTAGTTTTATTTTGAATTGTGCTCTACAGAGAGTACTGTAAGCCAAGTGTTTGCACATGAGATAATGGACAGCAGAGTTGGGGGTTTATGGAACACAGGCAGGAAAGCTGGTGTTAAGGCCATAATTGGATCAGTCATAATCTTGAATACTGGAGCAGGCTAAATGGCCTTTTCCTGCCCCTGTTTCATGTGATCTATTGCTCCTCTTCAGATAAGTTGAGACACCAAGAACAAAAGCAAGGATATATACTAAACTTGGGCTTCAGTTTGAGTATTTTTTAGCATGACACTTTTTCAAAAAGAGATCAAGGGCTTGGAGAATGTGAGACTAAATTTATTAGAAAGGTGCTGAGGATGAAATAATTTGTGGAGAGACTGGAGCAAATGAGGGTGTCCTTACAGCAGATATGGGTCAGAGGAGATTTTGTAGGAGTGTCCGAAGTCTTTAAAGGATTTTGGAGGAGGGAGAGATTAGTGTTGAAGGGTGGGTAGCCAAAGGGTACAGATTTGATGAGTGGGTGAAGGAAACTTTGTTCCACTCTGATTCCATTATGAATCTTAAATTGTTGTGATACCGTAGTGAGAGCAAGTAGGGTGGGAGGGGGTCATGAGTGGGTATGGGTGGGTTAGCAACAGGGAGACCTGTGAATTGGTGAGGTGGTGAAGTGAGAGGGCTTCTGAGTGTAGGAGCCTGTTGCATGGGCCATAGCTATTATAACTGTCAGAGCTCTATGGTAGTCAGTGCTACCTCGGAGCACTTAATCCCCGCTTTTTAGTAAGCCATGGGCTAGAAGGTATTTTTATTACAAAGAATAATGTGTTAATTTGCCAATATTTACTAAACTGTAGAAAATAGTGTTTGTCGGTCTGAGGAAACAGAAGGGCTTCTATGGGACTAGTTAGATTTTGATGGACTGGTCTGTATTCTAGAACTCGGCAGCCAACCTAAAGGAGTGTGCCGCTACTGTAACAGACTTAATGTGTAGATGACTGTATGTAAAAGTTAATCGAAACATTCCCCAACTGGAAACCGTGGATGAACTGGGAGATCCACTTCCTACTGATGTCCAGGTCTGAGGCATTCAAGTATAGGGCAGGGTCGCCTAACAGGAAATCTAGGTATGACCTTCAGGGACACAGGCAATACCAGATTGCCTAACCACATGGACACCTGTCATTTGTGGCAAGACTTACATAGCATAACAGGCTACAAAATGAAGTTGAACAAAATTGTGGGCAACAGTACATCCCCACCCAGTGAGCTCAATGCATTCTACATTTGCTTTGAACAGAAGGGTAGTGAAACAATGTCATCTGTCCCATCGGCCTCTGATGCACCTCCTACCCCCAGTCACCATTGGAGGCGATAGATCAGCCTTAAGGGTAAACCCACAGAAAGTGACTGTGCACTTGGGTCCTGCCCAAACCAGCTGGCAGGAGCATTTGCAGACACCTTTTTAACCTCTCCTCACTATGATCTGAAGTCTCTGCCTACTTCAAGAAGACCACTATCATCCCAGTGCCAAAGAAAAAATCATGGTGTGCCTCAATGATGATCACCCAGTGGGTCTGACCTCTGTCATTATGAAGAGCTTCGGAAGGTTGGTCATGGCTCACATAAACACCAGGTTGCCTTGATTCCTTGCAATTTATCTACTGCTGCAACAAGTCCACAATGACCCTCTGACCATACACTCATCCCTGGGACATCTGGATGACAAGGATACCTACACCAGGCTCCTACTTATTGATTACAGCTCTGCCTTCAACAAAATATAACTCCAAACAAACTCCTCTCCAAACTCTGAGACCTAGGTCTCTGGATTTCATGTTTCCGCCCCAGTAACTGGATCCTTGACTTCCTGACCCTTGGAAGGCAAATCAGTAAACATAGACGACAACACCTCCACAATAATCCTCAACACCGGTGCCCCACAAGGCTGTGTACTCTGGCACCCTCCTATACTTACCCTACACATTCATGACTGCATGGCCAAATTCTGCCCGATTCCATTTACAAGTTTGTAAAGACTCCACTATTGTAGGTTGGATCTCAAACAATGACAAGACGGAGTGCAGGAAGGCGACTGAGTGCTTAACAGCATGCTGTAAAGGTCTGTCTTGTGCTCTCAGGGAAACAAAGGAGCTGGTCATTGACTTCAGGAAGCAGCGTGGAGGGCACGCCCCTGTCTGTATTAATAGTGCTGAGTTGGAGATGGTTGAGTGCGTCAAGTTCTTTGGAGTGTCAATCATCATTATTCTGTGCTGGTCCACCCATGTTGACACTATGGTCAAGAAAGTACAGCAATGCCTTTACTTCCCCAGGCTAAGAAAATTTGGCATGTTCGTAAAGACACTTCCCAATTTTTATAGATGCACCACAGAAAGCATTATATCTGTATGCATCACAGTGTGGTATGGCAACTATTCTTCCCAAAAAAGCAAGGAACTACAGAGTCATGAACACCCTGTCTATCTCTCAAACCAGCCTTCCAACCATTGACAGAACTGGCTCAAAGGTAGGAGACAGAGTGGTGGTGGAGGGTTGTTTTTCAGTCTGGAGGCCTGTGACCAGCGGTGTGCCACAAGGATCAGTGCTAGGGTCCACTGCTTTTTGTCCTTTATATAAATGATTTGGATGTGAACATGGGAGGAATGGTTCGTAAGTTTGCAGATGACACCAAAATTGGAGGTGTAGTGGACAGCGAGGGAGGTTACCTTGGTACAGTGGGACGCCGATCAGATGGGCCACTGGGTGGGGGAGTTGTGGATGGAGCTTAAGCTAGACAAAAGTGAAGTGTTGCATTTTGGTGAAGCAAATCGGGGCAGGACAATATATTTAATGTTAAGGTCCTGGTTCATAATTCCTTTAAAGTAGAGCTGCCGGTAAAAAGGATAGTGAAGGCAGTGTTTGGTACGCTTGCCTTTTATTGGTCAGTGCATTGAGCATAGGAGTTGGGAGGTCATGCTACAGCTGTGTGGGACGTTTGGTTTGACTACTTTTGAAACACTGCAAATCTTGTCTCCCTGCTAAAGGAAGGATGTTGTGAAACTTGAAAGAATTCGGAAAGGATTTACAAGGATGTTGCCAAGATTTGAAGAATTTGAGCTATAGGGAAATGCTGAAATAGCCTGGGGCTTTTTTCCCCCCTGGAGCCAAGGAATGACCTTATGGAGGCTTATAAAATCATGAGGGACATGGTTAGGGTGAATAGCCAAGGTCTTTTCTATGGGGTGGGAGAGTCCAAAACTAGAAGACATAGGTTTAGGATGAAAGGGGAAAGGTTTAAAAGGGACCTAAAGGGGCAACTTTATCACACAGGGTGGCGTGTATATGGAATGAGCTGCCCGAGAAAGTGGTGGAAGCTGGTACAATTACAACATATTGAAAAGCGTCTGGATGGGTGTATGAACAGGAAGGGTTTATAAGAATATGGGCCAAATACTGGTAAATGGGACTAGATAAATTTTAGGATATTTGGTCTGTATGGATGAGTTGGACCAAAGGGTCTAATTCCATGCTGTATGTCTCTGACTCATCTATATTTTTCTCATTGCCTCAGGAAAGCAACCAACATAATCAAAGACCTCTCCTACCCTGGTTATACTCTCTTCTGTTGGGCAGAAGATATAAAAGTTTATAAATGTGTACAAACAGATTTGAGAATTGCCTGTTTTCTGCTAATGTCAAAGTTTTTTGAACGGACCTCTTCAATGTTAACGTTGAACTCCCTCTGCACCTTCTCAGCAGCTGTAACATTATATCCCGCTCTCTGTTCTGTTACCCTGATGCACTTGTATAGTATGATTTGCCTGTGAAGCACATAAGACAACACTTTTCATTGTACCTCTGTGTACATGTGGCAATAATAAATCAATCAAATAAAGGTTTAGCATAACCTTCCTGTTTCTGCCTGGCAATGTCTCTATTGCATAGAAGACAAGGGTCCTGCATGGCCTTTTTTAATAGAGGCCTCAACATCCTACTACCTTGAATGGCAAGGAAAAACAGCTCAGATTTCCTTGTTCATCTACTCCTGTTAAATTGTACCATTGCCTCTCATCATTCTCCTCTGTTGTATTTCATCACTGTCCTCTTCTAATTCTGAGTTTTGGGGGTTGATGGAACTGTTGCTTACCCTTAATTATCCTTGACCTGAGTTGCTTGTTAGACCATTTTTGAGGTTGCTTAAGAGTCTTGCCACATTTGTGGTGCAACTGAACTCACTGGGCCAGGTCAGGTAAGAATTTCCTTGCACGACAAACATCAGTGAAACAGATGGGTTTTTATGACGATCAGTAATGATTTCATGACCTGTATATTGGTGAGACTAGCTATGTGTGGATTTGAACACCTGTTCCTACAGCATTAATAGTAGAGGAAAGTGCTAGAGCATCTCCGCAGGTCTAGCAGCATCTGTGGTGGGAGAAATAGTTAACATTTCAAATCCAATTTGATCTCTCTTTCGGACTCTAAATGTTAACTTTGTTCCTCTCTCTCCAAAGATGCTGCCAGACCTGTTGAGCTCCTCCATTACTTTTGTTTTTATTTCAGAGCTCCAGCATTTGCAAAGTTTCTTTTGCTCTAGCTCGCAGAATATTAAACTCTGTCAACTAATATAATGTCATTACCACTCGGCCATTGTCACCTCTTCAGGAGGACTTTTCTCCCTAGGGCTCTCATTAATCTTTGCATAGTTTCCAATATTAACAGGTTCCAATCATTCAAGAACCAAAGATAAAATAAGTTGAGACACAACCCGATTTTTAACAAAGTTTCGAGGTTCTCTATCTTGAATTACGTCATGGCAAAATTTTATCCAGCACGCTGAGAAATGCTCTAACACGTTGAATTACAGTTTTGGCTTGTATGTTTTCAGTCCTTTAAATGATTTTGAGCTGACTTTGTGTCTGCACATCAATCCATTTCACCGTCTCAATCTAATGTTGGTATGATGTAGTTTAGACTTTCCATTTAGCAAGGTTAGGAACAGATAAATGCAACTTCCCATACCACCATACTATTAAAACAAAACAATCATATGAAGCCTTAGACATAGTGTCTTGTGACATTGACACTTTGAGAACACCCTATTGTTGCCAGATTTTAAGTCCTCTTTAGATGAAGTTTGGCAACATTGAACTGAAGACCGTTTTTACATAAACACACTTCTTAAAAGTTAGACAAATACTTGAGGTGGAACAATTACAGGGATATGAAGGAAGCAAGGGAGAGGGAATAATTGGTCAGCTCATCTGAGCGGACCAGGCACGATGGGTGGAATGACCACCATTTGTTGCTTATCACATGATTCTGAGTCTGTTGAACTGCTCAACATTATGTAAGACATCATAAAATTTCTGAAGGGTTTAGGCCCGAAACGTCAAGCTTTCCTGCTCCTATGATGCTGCTTGGCCTGCTGTATTCATCCAGCCCCATGCTTGTTATCTCTGATTCTCCAGCATCTGCAGTACCTTTTATCTCTGATAAAATTTCTCAAGTTGAGAAAAGATGTTGTTCCAAAGCTCAGCTTTCTGAATAGTGATGTTTGAAATAAACTGTCATTGTTCAAATAAGAGCAATGACTGTGTATTTCAAACAACACTGATGTTTGTGGGTCTGCTGCACTCCAATAAAAGACCATTCAAAACACAGGATGTTGCTGGGAATGGAGAGTTTGGGTTATAAGAAGTGGCTGGATAGACTGGGACTTTTTTCATTGGAGCGTAGGAGGTTGAGGGGTGACCTTTTGTAGAAGTTGATAAAATCATGAGGGGTATAGATAAGGTGAGTGGCAGGTGTCACTTCCCTAAGGTGGGGGATTTCATATCTAGGGAGCACATTTATAAGGTGGGAGGAGGAAAAAATTTAAAGACATGAGCATCTTTTTAACACGGTTGTTTTGTGTGTGGAATGAATTTCCAGAGGAAGTGGTGGATGTGGGTAGAGTTATAATGGTTAAAAGACATTTGGGTAAGAATGGGAATCAGAAATGTTTGGAGGGCCATGTCCCACCTGCCTGCACTCTGTCCTAGTTTAGTTTGGGATTATGGTCAACATGGTCTGATTGGACTGAAGGGTTTGTTTCCATGTTGTATGATTCTATGATTCTACTTAGCAGTTCAGGAATATAGAAGTTCTTCCTGATATGTTTAAATTGATTTATTTTAAAAAAGAAATGACATTTATTTTTGTCAAACCTTTTGAGCTGCTTTGTAAGGCCTTATTATTGATTGGGAGATAATATGAAAGAGCTTATTTTAAAGAAAAACTGAAGCAGATCACCATAGCAAATGTTAAGGGAGTAAACTTTTTGCGTTGAGATTAAGTAAGATTGCCTTAAATTTTTCTTGCACTAGGTCAGTTACTTCGACTAAATATGTTCCGAAAAGATCATGGCTCCTGGATGGTGATGTTTTTTTCCACTATTCTCTTCCTGTTCATCTTCTCTCACATTTACAACCTGTTCCTCTTAATCGCTGGAAATATGAGGTAAGTTTGGCAGTTTTATATCTGATTTCAATCGGCAGTAGTGAACTGAAGTCCCCTTTAATGCTGAGGAGAACACCAAAGCAGTGGTGAGCTCCTTTGCTGTCTTGAACAAAAAAAAAGCTTCTCACGACCACTCTTGGGAAGCTCGGAACATTAAGGATGGAAATAACAGCAACAAATGTGGAATGAAAATGGGGAAACCACCCCCTCCACCTCCTAGCGTTTTTCATTTGATTTTAACGCCAACTTCAACACTTAACCTGATCTTTGGTTGTACGGAAGCAGGTTAGAGTAGAAGATATTATCATTCCTCCCCTCCAACATCACCACCTCCACTTCTTTTGTTAGTTCATAGACGACATTTTCTGCCTTTGATCAAAGTTAGTCTATACTGTAAAATGTATGTCTCTTAACAAACTAATTTAGTTTGGATTTCCCAGCTTGATCCCTGTAATTTTGTATAAAACAACCACCTAAGCTGGTGATAGATCCTTTCTGGTAGGACATGGTAGTATTGAACCACAGTTCTCCCTGTCTCAAGTGATTTTTTGAAACCCTCTTCTGAACACAGTTCTAACATAACTGATATTTGTGGTCATTGCAGCAAGTAGAACGGATTGGAATTGAGGGAGGGGAAGGGGGAGGTGAGGGTGGGACACTAGGTTTAAGAATTTCGCAGATATTACTTATGAACTTATGAATTAGAAATAGAACCAAGCATTTGGTCTGTTTGATCTACTTATAGACTTTATTGAGGTTAAATAAAAACTATTGAAGCATGTTTTTTTTTTTAAATGTTTGCTTATCTGAATGGATTACTAAGCTTCTTTTGTCAAGCAGTAAACCTTACCTTTTAATCAATCAGTCACCACCCTCCCGTCCCCCAAAACTACACCCTGGCAGCCATTTCTACTGTTTACAAGACACACTGCAGCAACTTGCCAAAGCTCTTTCACAGGGCTTTGCAAAACTATGACCTCAACCACCCAAGTAAGGGCAAACGCAGCATGTGCATGGAAACGCTTCCATCTCCAAGAGCCGCTCTGAAGTGTACAACATCCCTGACTTGGAAGTACGTTGCTGTTCCATCACTATTCCCAGGCTAAGATCCTGGGTCAGCCACTCGAATATCACAGCGGATCTATCTATACAACTTTACTTGAGGCGGCTCAAGAAGGCTGTTAACTGTCATCTTCTCAAAAGCACTTCAACATAGAACATAGAACAGTACAGTACAGGCCCTTCGGCCCACTATGTTGTGCTGAACTTTTACCTGCAACTTAAGGTCTATCGTACCTTCACCGCTGCCTTATACTATCATCCATATGCCTATCTAATAGCCGCTTAAATGCCCCTAATGAGGCAGACTTCACTACCCTCTCCGGCAATGCATTCCACAGCCCTACCACTCTGAGTTAAGAACCTACCTCTGACATCTCCCCTATATCTACCTCCACTCGCTTTAAAACTATGTCGCCTCGTAAAAGCTACCTCCGCCCTAGGAGAAATTCTCTGGCTGTCTACTTCTATCTATACCTCCTGATCATTCTGTACACCTCTATCAAGTCACCTCTCATCCTTCGTCGTTCTAAAGAGAAAAGCCCGAGCGCTCTCAACCTTTCCTCGTAAGGCCTTCCCTCCATTCCAGGCAACATCCTGGTAAATCTCCTCTGCAACTCTTCCAACGCTTCCACATCTTTCCTCTAATGAGGTGACCAGAACTGGACACAATACTCCAGATGTGGCCGAACCAGGCTGTTGTATAGCTGGAGCATAACTTCACAGCTCTTGGGCTCAATCCCTCTGTTAATGAAAGCTAACACACCATACGCCGCCTTAACAACTCTATCCACCTGGGTGGTAGTTCTCAGGGAACTGTGGACATGAACCCCAAGATCCCTCTGCTCTTCCACACTGCCAAGAATCTTTCCGTTAACCCTGTATTCTGTATTCAAGTTTGTCCTTCCAAAATGAATCACCCCTCACTTTTCAGGGTTAAACTCCATCTGCCACTTCTTAACTCGGGTCTGCATCCTATCAATGTCCCTTTGTAACCTAGAACAGCCCTCTGCACTATCCACAACATGACACACCTTTGTATCGTCCGTGAACTTGGTAATCCACCCTTCCATTCCTTCATTCAAATCATTTACAAAAATCACAAATAGAAGAGAATTCAGAACAGATCCTTGAGGTACACCACTCGTAACTGAGCACCATGTTGAATATTTTCTGTCCACTACCCACTTTGTCTTCTAAGGGTCAGCCAATTCTGAATCCAATCTGCCACATTTCCCCTTATCCCATGCCTCCTTACCTTCTGCATGAGCCTACCATGGGGAACCTTATCAAACGCCTTACTTAAATCCATGTATACCACATCCACCGCTCTACCTTCATTCACGTGTTTGGTCACTGCGTCAAAGAATTCAATAAGGTTTGTGAGGCATGATCTACGCCTCACAAATCCATGCTGACTATCACAAATCAAACTGTGCCATTCCAAGTGATCATAAATCCTGTCTCTCAGAGCCCTTTCCAATAATTTGTCCACCACTGACGTAAGACTAACTGGTCTGTAATTTCGGGGATTACCCCTGTTCCCTCTATTGAACAAGGGAATGACGTTTGCCACTCTCCAATCTTCTGGCACTATACCCGTGGACAGTGAGGACAAAAAGATCATTGCCAAAGGCCCTGCGATCTCGTCCCTCGCTTCCCATAGAATCCTTGGATAAATCCTATTAGGCCTGGGGGACTTGTCTATCTTCAACTTCCTCAGCACATCTAGCACACCTTCTTCTTTACTAACATCAACCTCCTCCAGCTTACCTGCCTGTTTCTCAACGTCCTCCTCTATAACTAGATCCTTCTCAGTTGTGAATACTGAAGAAAAGTATTCATTAAGGACCTCTCCTATCTCTCTAGGCTCTGTGCACAAATTCCCTTTACAATCCTTGATTGGCCCTACCCTTTCTCTGGTCATTCTCTTGTTCTGCGCATATGTGTAAAAAGCCTTGGAGATTTCCTTGATCCTATCCGCCAAGGTTTTCTCATGCCCCCATATAGCTCTCCTAAGCCCTTTCTTCAGCTCCTTCCTGGCTAACTTGCATCCCTCTAGAGCCTTTTCCGTTCCTCTTTTCCTAAACCTTACATAAGCCTCCTTCTTCCTCTTAACCAGTCGTTCAACCTCTTGAATCCTGGATCCCTCACTCGACCGCATCTTCTCTGCCTGCTAGGGACAAACTTATCGAGCACATGCAGTATGCATTCCTTAAACAATCTCCACATTTCTGTGGTGCTCTTCCTTGACAGCATCTGTTCCCAGTTTATGTTCCCCAGTCCTTGCCTAACTGAATTGCAATTACCCTTCCCCCAGTTGTAAACCTTACCCTACCGTATGTACCTATCCTTATCCATGACTATCGTGAAAGAAGCAGAGTTGTGATCGCTACTGCCAAAATGCTCTCCTACCAACAGGTCTAATACTTGGCCCGGTTTGTTGCCAAGCCCCAAATCCAAAGTAGCCTGTCCTCGTGTTAATCTATCTACATACTGTGTCAGGAATCCTTCCTGAACGCACTGGACAAAATCCTCTCCATCTAAACTATTACAACTAAAATGTTTCCAATCGATATTTGGAAATTTGAAGTCACCCATGACTACAACCCTGTGACTTCTGCACCTTTCTAGTATCTGCCTCCCAATCCGCTCCTCTACTCCTCTGCAACTATTAGGGGGTCTGTTCTTTTGTTTTAAAAAAAACCCAACAAAGTGACTACTCCTTTCTTGTTCCTGACCTCAACCCAAACTGACTCTGTAGACATATCATTCTCGAACTGCCTTTCAGTAGCTGCTATACCCTCCCTGACTAGCAATGCCACTCCCCCACCTCTTTTTCCACCCTCCCTATTTCTTTTAAAGCCTCTAAATCCCAGAACTTCCAACATCCATTCCTCTCTGAGTTACCCAAGTTTCTGTAATGGCCACAACATCATAGTTCCAAGTACCGACCCATGCTCTAAGTTCATCCACTTTATTTCTGATACTTCTCGCATTGAAGTATACACACTTCAAACCATCTCGGTGTCCGCAATTATGCTCCATCGACCACATTTCTTTATAAACCAATTCACTCCCTGTTGTCAGAGATAGAAGGTACTGCAGATGCTGGAGAATCTGAGATAACAAGCGTGGGGCTGGATGAACACAGCAGGTCAAGCAGCACCATAGGAGCAGGAAAGCTTGACGTTTCGGGCCAAGACCCTCCTTCAGAAATGGGGGAGGGGAAGAGGGTTCTGAAATAAATAGGGAGAGAGGGGGAGGCGGATAGAGGAGAGGATAGGTGGAGAGGAGGCAGACAAGTCGAAGAGGTGGGGATGGAGCCAGTAAAGGTGAGTGGGGGTAGGGAGGAGATAGGTCAGTCCAGGGAGGACGGACAGGTCAAGGGGGCGGGATGAGGTTAGGAGATGGGGGTGTGGCTTGAGGTGGGAGGAGGGGATAGGTGAGAGGAAAAACAGGTTAGGGAGGTGGAGATGAGCTGGGCTGGTTTTGGGATGTGGTTGGCGGATCCAGCCCCACCACACCCGACACTTTTTTCCCTGCAACCGCAGGAAGTGCTACACCTGCCCCCACACCACCTCCCTCACCCCAATCCCAGGCCCCAAGAAGACTTTCCACATCAGGCAGATGTTCATCTGTCAATGTGGTATACTGCATCCGCTGTACCCGTTGTGGCTTCGTCTACATCGGGGAAACCAAGCGGAGGCTTGGGGACTGCTTTGCAGAACACCTGCGCTCAGTTCGCAACAAACGACTACACCTCCCAGTCGCGAACCATTTCAACTCCCCCTCCCGTTCCTCAGACGACATGTCCATCCTGGGCCTCCTGCAATGCCTCAGTGATGCCACCCGAAGGCTGCAGGAACAGCAAATCATATTCAGCCTGGGAACCCTGCAGCCCAATGGCATCAATGTGGATTTCACAAGCTTCAAAATCTCCCCTCCCCCAACCGCATCCCAAAACCAGCCCAGCTCGTCCCCGCCTCCCTAACCTGCTCTTCCTCTCACCTATCCCCTCCTCCCACCTCAAGCCACACCCCCATCTCCTATCTACTAACATCATCCCGCCCCCTGGACTGACCTATCTCCTCCCTACCCCCCTACCTACACTCACCTTTACTGGCTCCATCCCCGCCTCTTCGACTTGTCTGCCTCCTCTCCACCTATCCTCTCCTCTATCCATCTTCTATCTGCCTCCCCCTCTCTCCCTATTTATTTCAGAACCCTCTTCCCCTCCCCCATTTTTGATGAAGGGTCTCGGCCCGAAATGTCAAGCTTTCCTGCTCCTGTGATGCTGCTTGACCTGCTGTGTTCAGCCAGCCCCATGCTTGTTATCTCACTCCCTGTTGTGTCTGTTGGAAGGCCGAATACCTCATCCTCTGAATTATAAATCTGGTTCCCCATCCCGTACAGCTCTAGCAAACCTCCCTCCCAGGATATTTGTGCCCTTCCGGTTCAGGTGCAACCCGTCCTTACTGTACAGGTCCCATCTTCCCCAGAATGTGCTCCAATTATCCACATAATGGAAGCCCTCCCTCCTACACCAGCCCTGTAGCCATGTGTTTAGCTGTGCACGCTCCCTATTTCTTACCTTATCACGTGGCACTGGTAGTAATCCAGAGATAACTACCCAGTTTGTCCCGGACTTCAGCTTCCAACCTAACTCCCTGTACTCGTTTTTCACATTCTCTGTCCTTTTTCTACGTACGTCATTGGTACCAATGTGTACCATGACTGCTGGTTGCTCACCCTCCCCCTTAAGGATCTTGAAGACACGATCCGAGACATCACGGACCCTGGCACCCGGGAGGCAACATGCCATCCGTTCATCTCGTTCACGTCCACTTCTGATCGGACAATAGATGTTTGCCTTGCTCTGCCCATACCCCAAGAACAAATTAGCAGTGAAACGTTAGCATTGGGCGGCACGGTGGCTCAGTGGTTAGCACTGCTGTCTCTCAGCACCAGGGACCTGGGTTTACTTCTGCCCTTAGGCTACTGTCTGTGTGGAATTTGTACGTTCTCCCCGTGTCTGCATGGGTTTCCTCCAGGTGCTCCAGTTTCCTGCCATGTACAAAGATGTGCAGGTTAGGTGGATTGGCCGTGCTAAATTGCCCATAGTAATTATTGTAGAATCCCTACAGTGCGGAAACAGGCCCTTTGGCCCAACAAGTCCACACTGACGCTCGGAGTACCCACCCAGACCCATCCCCCCCATCCCCCTGTAACCCAACTAATCTACACATCCCTGAACACGATGGGGCATTTAGCATGGCTAATTCACCCAGCCTGCACATCTTTTGGACTGTGGGAGGAAACCGGAGCACCTGGAGGAAACCCATGCAGACACATAGAACATTACAGCGCAGTACAGGCCCTTTGGTCCTCAATGTTGCGCCGACCTCTGAAACTAATCTGAAGCCCATCTAACCTACACAATTCCCTTATCATCCGTATGTTTATCTAATGACCATTTAAATGCCCTTAAAGTTGGCAAGTCTACTACTGTTGCAGGCAGGACATTCCACGCCTTTACTACTGAGTAAGGAACCTACCTCTGACATCCTGTCCTATATCTATCACCCCTCAATTTGAAGCTATGTCCCCTCGTGCTAGCCGTCACCATCTCGCTGTCCACCCTATCTAATCCTCTGATCATCTTTTATGTCTCTATTAAGTCACCTCTTAACCTTCTTCTTCTCTAACGAAAACAGCCTCAAGTCCCTCAGCCTTTTTTCGTCATAAGACCTTCCCTCCATACCAGGCAACATCCTGGTAAATCTCCTCTGCACGCTTTCCAATGCTTCCACATCCTTCCTACAATGTGGTGACCAGAACTGTATGCAATACTCCAAGTGTGGCTGCAACATGACCTCATGGCTCCGAAACTCAATCCCTCGATCAATAAAACCTAACACACTGTACGCCTTCTTAACAACCCTATCAACCTGGGTGGCAACTTTCAGGGACACTGGGAGAATGTGCAAACTCCACACACAGTCGCCCGAGGGTGGGATTGAACCTAGGTCCCTGGTGCTGTGAAGCAGCAGTGCTAACCATGGTGCCACCATGCCGCCGAGGGATATGCAGGCTAGATGGATTAGCCATGGTAAATGCAGGGGTAGGGTGATGGGATGCTCTTCGGAGGGTTAGCGTGGACTTGTTGGGCCAAATGACTTGTTTCTGCACTGAGATTTTTGATTAAGGGTTGTAGCAGACTACATTAAACTGAAGAAAAGTAAAAGTTGGACTGAGAAATAGGGGCTAAAAGAATCAATTTTCTTTTGGTTTTCCTGGGCACAGCAGGGTTGTTATGTCCTAAAACGTCTGAGCCACCTAGAATGAATTTGACCTTATTTTAGATCTCTCAATTTTTCAGGCATCCCTGGGGTCACACAATCTAACTGGTTTAGGTTCCTGCCTGCTTGAAATAGACCTGCCCTAGAGCTACCTGTTCTGTTTCTCATTCTGTCAATGCAGCTATCAAACAAGTTTTTTTTTAGTATAAAGTACGCGGGGGAATGATCCATAACAATCCTCAAGTCCTATGAGCAATTCCAGTTCTCCTCCTATAATTCCCCTTTCTTCTATTCTCAGCTCTTGCCTGAGGGAGCCAGCCTAAATCGAGCTTTTTGTTGGTGAGACATAGTAGGAACTGCAGATGCTGGAGAATCTGAGATAACTAGGTATAGAGCTGGATGAACACAGCAGGCCGAGCAGGAAGGCTGACACTTCAGGCCTAGACCCTTCGTCTGAAGAAGGGTCTAGGCCCAAAACGTCAGCCTTCCTGCTCCTCTGATGCTGCTTGGCCTCCTTTTTTGGTGAGCTGCTTCTGCTGGTGCAGTTATAGGCGCTATCAGTTCAATCCATTATGTTTCTGAGACCTGTGGCCCACTTCTCCTGAGGCTGCCTGATAGGGTATAGTGGTTGTTCTCTTCACCAGTCTCTGACAGCGAAAAACCATTTTGTTGCAAATTATACTTGTAACACATTAGTATTTGCTGTTAATAAACTTGAATCGGAATTAAACACCAGCATCTCTTCATAAAGAGAACTAATTAGCCACATACTGTAGAATGAAATCATTGCATATTTCCAGCATGTTGGCACTCCAGCAGAGAAACTCGCCTGGTCCCTTTCCCAGCACTTTTTTCTTTGTCCCCCCCTCAATAGCTCTATCATCTTGTTTCACTTCAGATAATGATCCAATTCTGTTTCGAAGTCATTTGTTGAATCTGCCTGTGCCATGCTGGCAGGCAGTATATCCTAGATTGTGGTAACTCTGTGCATAAAATATTTTCTTCCTGTTACTATTGCTGCTTTTCTCGATGATCTTACATTATTGTGACCTGGTTGTCAATTCTTCAGCCCATCAACAGGAACTGTTTCTCCCCCTCACCTCTGCTCAGATGTCTGATAACACACGTTTCAACACTTCAACCAAATCTCTTAATTCTCTTTTCCGGTAGAACAGTTCTGGTTCCTATCCACATAATTGAAGTTTAACATCAACGTGAAGCATTGTTTAATACTACTTAGTACAGACTTCTTATTAAGAAAGCTGCAATGCCAATCGGTTGCGAACTATAGTTAATCTCCTGTAGTGTAAGCCTGAAGCCTCGTCAAAGTGTAGTCTTCAGACAAAGCTCTTAGAATTATTTTTTGGATTTGTGAAAACTTTGGTCCAAAAATGAGGAAATAGACACTGTTTTTAAAAAATTGAATGCATAAGGAGTTGTTTATAATTTGGGGGAAAAACAAGTGAAGCTAACTGATAGGCATTTATTTATTTATTTTTTGGGGCATATTGAATTCAGACAAATTGGCACTATTTGTGGGTTCAGGGGAACGCAGCATTGTAAAAGCTCTCTCGTCATGCTGCAACCCTTATGCTGATCCTGTGGGCAAAATATAAACAGAAGAAAGGAGAGTTCTCCAAAAGCTAGTTGCATCTGTACTTCTGTGTTCCTTTCTTCTGTAAAGTTGTCCTCTCCAATTCTCTTAATAAAAGTAGAAGCACTGAATTCAGACACTGAAAGAAATAATCCTAAAACCCAAAGGAAAAGGAGAGACTGAATTCCAGTTGATCAACCAGTGAACTAAAGCCTAGTCGTCAGTCTGCAGACAATAATGATGAAAGAAATGAAGGCATTTCGAGAATAACCTATCTAGTTGTTTAATCTGGACTAGTAATACAGAACTTTTTCTCTGAACTTTTCCTTCACCTAAAAGTATTTGTGTCTTTGAGTGAGTGTTACGGAGATAAAGTTGCATACTCGGACAGTACCAATTCATTTTCCCCTTATTTTGCCATTGGTTAAGATTACCAGTTCAATTGCAATAAGTAACTATCGTTCTGTTAATAGCAAAAAATCTAGTGTGTCTTTCTCTTAACCTGAACCAGGCAGTTAAGTAAAATGAGCATTTTGGCTGCTTATTTACATTTTCACATTTGTAGTGATTCTGGCAACAGTGGAACTCAATGTTAAAATGCCTGCCCAAGGGAGTTGTGACAGTTTTGAATGTAAATATAGGCAAGTATCTTTCATGTTTGTGAGAAAGAAACATATGGCTTAACTGAGAAGAGTGTGCAACATCTTTTGTATCTTCTGTGCCTCTATAGCCATTTGAAGAAAAATTTACAAAGCTGAAGATTTTGAGGTTATAGATATAAATAAAAATGAATAATTTAGAACTGTTATTTAGAGAAGTTTGTTGGTAACCCATCAAAATCAAAGTGTTTGATTGGATGATAAACGTTTCTGTTTATGTGCTGAGTCTACTCAGAAATATGGTTTGCGAGTAATCTGATAGGAAATTCTGTATAGACATCTCTACCCAGGAATGAAACCGCATGAAGTAATTCAGATGAATAGTGTGGATGCATTTAAGGGGGAGGTAGACAAGGGCATGAGGGGAAAAATATGCTGATGGACTTAGATGAAATATGATAGGGGAGGGGGTTTGGAGGGAACGTTAACACCAGCATAGACTAGTTGGGCCAAATGGCCTGTTACATTTCTATTCACTTGTGGAACATGGGAATCGCTGCCCTTCAGAAGGTGGCGATGAGCTGCCACCTTGAACTGCTTCAGTCCATTTGGTGTAGGTACATCCATAATGCTGTTAGAGAGGAAATTCATGATTTTGACCCATTGACACTGAAGGAATGGCAATAAATTTCCAAATCAGGATAGTATAATTGCTGTCCTCGCCCTTCTTGATGGAAGTGGTCGTGGGTTTGGAAGGTGCTGTCTGGGGATCTTTGGTGAATTTCTGCAGTGCATCTTGTAGATAGTACACACTGCTGCTACTGAGCGTCGGTGCTGGAGGGAGTGGATGCTTCTAGTTGATGTCAATCTGCATGAGTGTTGGGGCTGCACCCATCCAGGCAAGTGGGGAGTATTCCGTTGTACTGACTTCTGCCTTGTGATGGACAGGCTTTGTGGAGTCAGGAGGCAAGTTATTTGCTGCAGTGTTCCTTGCTGACTACTAATGTCCTGTGCTTAAATTGGGAATGGCCATGAGATGTGGAGCATACTTTCTAATTTAATCTTTATCATGTGGTTAGCCTGTTTGGTTTCTTGAATTTACAGATGAGACCAATGGGGATGGCAGAAACAATCATGCATAATTATTTTCTTTTCCCCATTTGCATCTTGAGGGACACACGGACTGTATTCTACCTCTCATACAGCTTCTGCGGAGGACACTGGAACACTGAGAATGCTGAAGAAATTCATAGGTCAGGCTGCATTTGTAGAGAGGAAGAGTTAACATTTTGCATTCAGTATGACTGTTCAGATTTGAGCTTTCTTGTCAAGTAGTTTTTACAGATGGTGACAAAATCTTTCATTTCTGGATTGGTGTAATTCTGCTGTAAAGTTTACGTTCAGCCAAGACTTTGAAAGTGAATGCAATAAGCATTGTTACTTGAGAGTTTTGTGCCTGGCGAGAAGGGAAGATTCCAGCAGCTTCTACTTTTTGTGTAGTAAGATTCATTGCAGTTTTAATAAAATTTTCAGTTTTGTCTACAGAATCTCCCCTGATTCTCGAACACCTGTTAACATTTTTAAGTAAGGTTTGTTGTTTCTCAAACTGTTTCAACTAAAAGTGCAAAGATAAGGGAGTTATGAGCGATTTACTGCAGCCACATAGTCTACAGCCACCTTGCATTAGATGAAATCCAGATATACCGGCAGCAAGCACGAGATTGTCTGCAACAAAACTTCTTTTAAAAAAAACACAAGAAACATAACTATGTTGGATGCTTGAGAATATCAGTCAGTTTCTCAAACTGAAGACCTCTGGCCATTTCTGAACTAGAGTTGTACAGCGCTGAAAGACTATTCAGTGCTCTGGGCCTTGGTGGGGCCTTTTTGAAAGAACTGTCTAATAAGTTCTGGCTCCTTCCCCTTGGCCTTAAAATGTGCTCTCTCCAAGTAGTAATCCAATTCCCTTGTAAGTTGCTATCAAATTTACTTCTCGACCTTTTAGGGAAATACATTCCCATCATCATAATTCACTGGGGATTTTGTATAATAAAATCTTTCCCTCATCACCCCTCTGGTTCTTTTGCCAGTTTCTTTGTTTGTTTTCCTCTGGATGTATGTTTTCTCTGTATTTAGTGAAGATGGTGATGAGAGGTGTGTGTAGTTTATATTCAGAAATAATCATTCTTAGAGGTTGGATCTTTACAGATTGTTTGGCATGTGGGTGAAGAATTTTTGCAAACAAAAAATTAACCACATCAGATGGTCTTTCCAGAGCAGTGATCACTAATTTAGTATGTGTCAGATAGCAGGGACTCCCTGGAGTATTAATGGAAAATTGGTTATAGTATTGTGGTTTATGATAGCTGAGGTAAATTTAGGTCATTGTCTTGTTTATCATGGAGTTAGAGAGTTGTATTGCATAGAAATAAGATCCTTTTATGTCCAACCTGTCAATACTGACCAGATATCCTAAATTAATCTAGTCCCATTTGCCAGCATTTAGCCTATATCCCTTTTTTTTTAACCTTACTATTCATGTACCCATCCAGGTGCCTTTTTAAAGGTTGTAATTGTACCAGCCTCCTCCACTACTTCTTCGTCTGGCAGCTCATTCCATACACACACCACCCACTGTGGAAAAAATTTCCCCTTTTTAGTTCCTTTGTAAACTTATTTTCCCCTCTCACCTTAAACCCATGCCCTCTAGTTTTGGACTCCCCTACCCTGAGAGAAAGGCCTTAGCTATTCATCCTATTCCATGTCTTCACCCACCCACCTTCGTGGCATTGGCATTAGACTAGCTTTTTTCAAAATTCCAAGTTTGAGCTCAAACTTCACTAACCACTATGGTGGGATTTGAACCAGTGTGCTAAGAATACTAGCCAAGGGCTATGGATTACTAGTCCAGTGACATTACCACCATGCCACCACTTTCCACTTCTGACCAGCTTGCTGGTATTAGGCATATAAGGAAATGAATGAACTACACTCGACCAAGGTGCTCAGCTAAAGAAGATTGTACTCACTTCTTTTAAAGTGCTGATTACAAAACCTTTCTTTTTAACCGGAGAAATTCTGACTCTTATAGATGTGCTTTACATACCACACTGATATCAACCACATATGGCACAAGTTTCTTACTAGACCTGATTATTTCTATGTACACAAAGCACCTTTCATGACTTCAGGATGAATTGAATGCTGAACAGCCATTGAAATACTTTTAATATTCTGTCTTTGCAATATGGGGAAATGTAGCAGCTTTAAGCCCCACCAATACAGTTAGAGCCTGTTTGAGTCTGGCAATCACCGGCTGGTGTGTACTGATAGAAAAGGAGTCAATTCTCCTAACCTCTCAAATTGCTTTAATGTGTTAAATAAAACACATGTTGCTCATTATGTTTTATTACAAACTGGACCTTAAATATTTTCCCACAAACTTAACTAGAACCTAAGTATACACCCACTAGGGTCCTCTGACACTCCGAGTAGTCACCGAATATAAAAGCTAACACCCGATCCAGATAGCTTCTGCTGTTAATGAGGACTGATGCAGGCCATGTGCCGTTGTCTCTTTTTTTTTCTTTTTTCCTTGGTTCAGGCTAATTCACTTATTGTATACCTTTTGGAACAAAAAACAAAGTTGCTGGAAAAGTTCAGCAGCTGTGAAGGAAAAAAATCAGTTCATGTTTAGAGTCTGGTGACCCTTCCTCAACAATTCTGAGGAAGGTTCACCAGACCCAAAACGTTAACTGATTTTTTTTTTCTTCACAGATGCTGCCAGACCTGCTGAGCTTCGCCAGCAACTTCTGTTGTTGCTGATTTATAGCATCTGCAGTTCTTTCGTTTGTTTTTTTAAATTGCATATGTTTACCTTAGTGGCCCTGGTCCAGAGACTTAGCGTTACCCCATTATTTCTCCTCCAAATAAGGCTTTTGCGTTACTTCAACTTCTTTACTTTTAACAAATCATTGTTTGTAAAATGGTTTAAATAGACTTAAACGACCTGAGCCCAGGTTCTAATTTTTAGTTCCAAAGCTGCTGCTTTCTCGGTGTCATCACCTTTGCATTCAGTACCTTCTGTTAGTGATCGTTGGCAGCTGGCTTCCCCCTTCTCTGCAGTCTCTGGCTAACAGTAGCAACTAAATGATTTATTTTTTAAAATGATGTCACTTGAAAAATAAGGTTAACCACAAATAATGGAATGACCTTGTCTAATCCTCTTAACAGCATTTTGGAAACTTTTTTTACGTCCAAGTCGAACAATGGGACTTCACTTTAATATCTCAAAGATGGGACTTTTCTGTGTAGTGGTCGCAGAATTGAGCTGAAGCATAAACCTCAAATAGTGTTCAAGTCTCTGTAGCTTGAACCCATAGTCCTCTGATTTTAAGGTGAGAGGTTTGTGGCAAATTTAGGTGGAAATCCATATTTATTTTACTGAAATGTTATGGTGAAAATTGGTTAAAGAAGCAATTGCAACAATTATCCTTTCGTCCACTATTTGTGCATTTCATGCAATGTCAAACATTACCATTAGGTGGTGGTAAGACATTTTAAATGGTTTAATATTTCCTTTTATAGCTACCTTGACCAAAGTTTCACCTGGGTGTGGAGCTGTTTCCATGCATGAATGGCTACACTTAAATTTTCTTTGGAGCAAATCCAATTTTCCTCCACATTCCCGAGGCCACATCATTTTTCCTTTTGGCTTTTTTCCGGGATGGGAATGCATGGTGTGCAAATTGTCCCAATTAGATCAGGTTCCTCATTTAAACAGTAAAACAGGAGATGAAAACTGGGTTTCCTTCCATACATTATTTCCATCTGCTGGTGTGGGAATTTGAAAGCCTCAAATACAAGTACCAGGTTTCAGGGCTCTTGAAGAAAATGGCCAGTCTGAAACATTCTGAAGGCATGTTTCAAAGTGTCTTCTCACTCTGAAAGGGTACTGCAGTGCTGTATTGTAATGTAGAAATATTTTAATGCGCTGATTTTATTATGGGGATTTATCCTCAAAAGTAAGTTAATCTATGCATTAATCAACCTTGTGTATTTGTTTATCTTCTTCTGAAGGGTCCAGACCCGAAATGTCAGCTTTCCTGCTCCTCTGATGCTGCCTGGCCTGCTGTGTTCATCCAGCTGTACATCTTGTTATCTCTGACCATGTTTTCCACTGTGATTTAAATGGCTTTTGCTAACTAAAAGAGCTATGGTCAACCTCTGTCTTATGTTGATTGACAGGCACACTTAAGTAAAATTGAAATGAGCATCTTCTGCTCGTTCCTTCCCAGAGAGTAATGTGTGGCGAAGTTTCAAGTGTAAGCGTGTTTTAGTGCAGTAGGTGTTCTTTATCTGACAATGGATAACATTTCAAGAAATTTGTAGTAACGTTTTGTCTCTTTTTAGTGTTTTCCAGTTTGACACAAGCTAATAGGATTCCAAGTTTTTTTTTTTGCATAGTAGAACTCATTCCTCTAAGTATCAATGACATACGAACACATGAATTAAGAGCAGTAGTAAGCCTTTCAGCCCCTTGAATCTGATCTGCACTCAACAAGATTATGACTGATTTGATTGTAACTTCAAATCCACTTTCCCACCTATCCCTGATAACCTTTCACCACCTTGCTTATCAAAAATCGATCTAACTCTGCCTTAAACCTATTAAAGCAGATTTCCACCGCCTGTTTTCGGAAAGAATCTGCGATTCATGATATTCCAAAAAGAAAGGATTTTGTCTCGTCTGTTTCAAATGTTCTAGTTTGTCATAGGAGGAAACTCTTCAGATCTGCCTTCTTGATTCTCCTCAGGATCATATATTTCAATCAAAATATTTCTTACCCGTCTGAACTGCAGTGGATAGGTCCTTCCTGTCCAACCTTTCCTCCTGTTGACAGTTATTAGTGTAGTAAACCCTCTCTGAACTACTTCCAAAACATTTGTATCTTTCCAGTACTCTGGAAGTGGTCTCACCAGAGCCCTGTATAATTGAACAATAGCCATCCTACTTTTGTATTCATTTCTCCTTGCAATAAAGTATCACATTCTAGTAGCTTTACTAATTACTTGCTGTTCTTGCACACTAACCTCTTTCATGTTTCGTGCATGCGGAGACACCGATCCCATTGCTTCTCCGAGCTCTGCAGTTGCTCGCCATTATATAAATCTTTCCTGCCAAAATGGGCAACTTCACTTTTTCCCCAAATTGTACTCCACTAGTCCCCTCTATGCCTGCTCACTTAACCAATCTGTATTGTCAGATCCTAATGTTTTTTTCACAACTTACTTTCATACCTATCATCAACAGCAAATTTAACAACCAAAACGTCACCCAATCCATCTTATACAAGTCATAAACAGATGAGGTCCCAGCACCAATTACTGTGGCATCTGACTCATTACATCCTGCTAACCTGCAAAAGACTTACTTTTTATGCCTATCCCCTGCTTGTTAGGCAGCCAATCTTTTATCCATGGTAATATACTAGCTCCTCCAGCATTAGCTTTTACTTTCTATAATTACCTTTTTAACATGGCACTTCACTTACTTTATCAAATGCCTTCTGAAAACTTATGTTAAACGGTTTCTCTCTTATCCACAGCTTGTGTTTCCTGTTTAGGGAACTCCAATAGATCGGTCAGACATGACTTCTCCTTCACAAAACCATGTTAATTCTGTCTCATTACTTTGAACATATTCAAGTGATGTCGTACAACTTCTTTAATAGAAGCTTCTAACATTTCTCCAGGAATTCTCCCCAAATTTGGACTGTAGTTTCCTGCTTTCTATCTCCCTTTTTTTTTGAATAAAGGAGTTATGTTGTCATCTTTTTAATCAAATGGGACCTATCCTGAATCAGAGTTTTAGAAAAGTAAAATCATACACCAACTATCACACTAGCTACTTTTTTCAAATACCCCAGGATGAAACCATCTGGACCCAGGTACTTGTCAGCCCATAGCTCTAGCCATTTACTCAGTAACAACCTCTGGTGTTTGTCACTTTGCTGAGTTCCTCCCTCTCCCTTAATTTCCTGACTTGCTATCTGTCTTTTGACAATTGTATGCTTTATCTTTTGTATTGATACCATCTTAAACTCGAAATGTTAATCAGAGGGTGCATCCATCTCTTGTATGTGTTTTTTTTTAACTTGCTAGAATGTATCTATTCTGAAATATCATCTTAGCTGTCTGTAACTGTATCTCTATTGACCTATCCTCTAACCTAGTTTACCAGTTCACTATTTTCCAGCTCTGCTTTCATGTCCCTGAAATCACCCTTATTTAAATTTTTAATAATTTTCTCAGACCAACTCTTCTTTCCTCCCAGAATGAATGAAAACTTCATTCGTAAAGAGTGTTGGGTGTGTGGAATGCGATGCCAGTGGTGGTAGTGGAGTCAGATACTTTGGACACTTAAGTGACTCTTGGATAGGTACATGGAGGATAGTAAAATGTAGGGTATGGAGGGTAGTTTGATCTTAGGGTAATAGATCAGCACAACATAGTGGGCCGAAGGGCCTGTACTGTTCTACGTTCTTAAAATGTGCTGCTACTGGTTGCCTTCACTGAGATCAATGATTAATCCTGTCTCATTTCACAACAGACTGCTCTCTGGTCCTCTAAGAAACTACCCTGAAGGTTCTTAGCAGATTGTGAGAGGTTTATTTCTTTTCCAAGGAACATGAAATACTTTCCAACATTCTGATATTAAAAGGATTCTGAAGATGCTGCGTATTGGGTGACTGGTTATGGAGAATACATAAAGCACATAGAGGTGGTATTTGGTTGCATGGATAATCTGAGGGGCCATGGATGCATGGCAGCAGATGCAATGTGAGTCGTCATTGGCTGGCATTGTTTGGGGAATAAGGTGCTGACCTTTAGGGGTCCTTTAAACATTGGGACCTGGAAAGTTTTTATCAATTGTTTTTTTTTCCAATCTATTGAATTACACAGCAATTAACTTCACAGACACCTTTTAGTGGGGTTTTATACTAAATCTGCAATTTAGCACAACCAATAAGCTTCCACCTTTCCTGTCTGAATCCTTTTGCCTGCCCAAAAGCCAGCTGCCTACTCCCTAATTTTAATAAACCACCACCAAATAAACAAAACGCCAAATTACACACAGAGCTAACAAGGTGTGGAGCTGGATGAACACAGCCGGCCAAGCAGCATCAGAGGAGCAGGAAGGCTGATGTTTCGGGTCTAGACCTGAAAAATCAGCTTTCCTGCATGTGTTCATCCAGCTCCATACCCTGTTATCTGAGATTCTCCAGCATCTGCAGTTCCTACTATCGCCAAATTACAAATACTGCCCACCAGGGACAGTGTAATAATAAAGGTGAGGAAGCTGGGAGACTAAATTGGAATGGATTTTAGTGCGGAATATGATGCACTCCACTCCCCATCTCTTTAAGCTTTGAGGCTACTGGTAGACACTGCCTGCCCTCTCTCTAAGACATGGATATAGCGGCAGGAAAGAGGCAGGCAGTCAGGAATTACATTGGCACCACAGCCTGTTACTGGACCTGTGGATGGCTACTTTAGCCAAATCAGGAGCAAGCTGATGAGGAGGTCCTCCGATCTGTCTGGCTTTCTCCACACCAGGTAAAGAACTAAGTGCACTCATTTTATATTTTGAAAAACCAATCACCCAATTTACAGATTACACAACCACAATTTACTGCCTTTCAGCTAACAATCTTCGATTTTTGAGATTTGCCTCTCCCAGTGGAGATTAATTCTGTCCCTCAGAATTTGGTCCAAAAGTTTTCCAGTCACTGGCCTATAGTTCCCTGGTTTATCGGTACTACTCATCCTGAATAATGGTATCGCAGTAACTGACCTCCAGTCCTCTGACACTTCATGTCCAGAGAAGATTTAGAAACCATTTCTTGTGATCCAATAATCTTCTCCCTGCTTGCTTTTAAATAGCAACCTGGGATGCATCTAATCTGGGCCTGGGGGTTTATCTAATTCTGAGCAAGCTGAAACTGCTAATACCTCCTCCCTTGCAATCATAATTTGTTCAAGCATATCAGTCCCGTTCCCTCATTTTTGTGCCTACATCCACCTTCTCTCGTAAATGCAGATGTAAAGTATCCATTTAAAATCTCACCTTCCGGCTTTGCACATAGCTTCCCATTTTGATCCGTAATGAGCCCTACTCCCTTTCTGGTTATCCTCTTTAACCCAAATTAAAATCCTTTTGGATTTTACTTTATTTTATCTGGCAATGCTTTTTCATGCTCCTTCTTTGCTTTCCTAATTTGTATTTTAAGTAACACCTTGCACTTGTACTCTTCTCGGGATTCTGCTGTTTTTGAGCTTTCTGCACCTTTGCCCTTCCTGTTCCTTATCTAAGCCTGTAAATTTCTCAACATCCAGGGTTCTCTGGGCTTGTTGGTCCCATCCTTTACCTCCACAGGAACATGTTGATTCAGCTCACTCACTATTACCCTTTTTTGAATATCTTCCACTGGTCTGGTGTGGACTTTTCTGTGAGTAGCTGCTCCAAATCCACTTTGGCTGGATCCCATCTTGGCTTATTAAAATTGGGCTTCTACATTTCAGAACCTTTTTATTTATGGTCCATCTTTATCCTTATCCATAAATACACTAAATCTGACTGAGTTATGATCATTGGAACACTTTCCCATTGAAGCTTCCCTCACTTTCCTTGCTTAATTCCTTTAAAAATAAAAATCAGGTCTGGCACTGTGCCTGTCCCCACTTCTCACCTTGTAGAACTTGCTATGAATAGAATGGTGATTTATTGTCCCTTTGTATTTTATTTTTGTAAAAAATATAGGGAAAGGTGTTTAAATCACCATACCACGGCACCTATGTTAATAACAGAAGGAGTAAATATGAAAGCATTTTTAAAAATTAAGACAAAGTCCATTTTGGTTCAATTCCTGGCTACTGGGGTCAAGGAAAAGACCGTATCAATGCAAGACTGCCAGGCTGGGTGTTGGAATAGTGGGCCAGAAGCAGCCATCAAAGATGCCATCCAAGGCAGACCGCTAGAATCCCAGGCCGCGAGATCCACACAAGTTGCCCCAAGGAACAATCTTTTTCCTGATCCTGGGAAGGAAGATGTTGCAAAAGCTGTCCAAAGGATTCCTGGGCAACTGGATGCCAGGCCAAAGCCACGTCAACATGCTCACCTGTCTGCCAGCTATCTCCTTATTGATTCTAGAGTCCCGCTCTGGGCTCACCAGCTGCCACCATACTTTGGATCCTGACGAAAATGTCTTCACACCACTTTCTGCTTAAAACAAAAAGTGATAGAAGGAAAAAAAGTCGATGGAATGGGTGAGCCCTGGGCACAGGTGCCCAGACACTGCCTGCTGTGCCCTAGATATGTTTTAAGAATTCTGCTCCCTCTAAGCTTTGTCTTGGCTATTCCTGTTTAATATGGGGGGAGTTGAAATCCTCCATAATTATACTGAAAGAACTGCAGATGTTGTTGTAAATCCAGAAAAAAAAAAGGATAGAGAAGTCCACTGGGCCAGATGGGATATAACCAAGGTTGCTACGGGAAGCAAGGGAAAAGATTACTGCCCCTTTGCCGATGGTCTTTGCTTCCTCACTGTGTACTAGAGTAGTACCAGAAGATTAGAGGGTGGCAAATGTTACTCCCTTCAAGGGAATAGGGATAATCCTGGGAATTACAGGGAATTAATCCTGGGTGGGTTAGTAAATTTGCTGATGACATGAAGGTTGATGGAGTTGTGGACAGTGTGGAGGGCTGTTGTAGGTTGCAACGGGACATTGACAGGATGCAGAGCTGGGCAAAGAAATGGCAGAAGGAATTCAACCTAGTGTGAAGTGATTCATTTTGGAAGGTCGAATTTGAATGCAGAATACAGGGTTAATGGCAGGATTCTTGGCAGTGTGGAGGAACAGAGGGATCTTGGGGTCCACGTCCATAGATCCCTCAAAGTTGCCACCCAAGTTGATAGGGTTGTAAAGAAGGCATATGGTGTGTTGGCTTTCATTGGCAAGGGAATGGAGTTTAAGAGCCATGAGGTTATGCTGCAGCTCTATAAAACCCTGGTTAGACCACACTTGGAATATTGCGTTCAGTTCTGGTCATCTCATTATTAGGAAGGATGTGGAATCTTTAGAGAGGGTGCAGAGGAGATTTACCAGGATGCTGCCTGGAGTGGAGGGCAGGTCTTATGAGGAAAGGCTGAGGGAGCTAGGGGTTTTTTCATTGGAGCGAAGAAGGATGAGAGGTGACTTGATAGAGGTGTTCAAGATGATGAGAGGCATAGGTAGAGTGGATAGCCAGAGACTTTTTCCCAGGGTGGAAATGACTATTATGAGGGGATATAATTTTAAGGTGATTGGAGGAAGGTATAGTGGTGATGTCAGAGGTGGGTGCTTGGAATGCATTGCCTGTGGCGGTAAATTTGAACTTTTAAGCGACTCTTGGATAGGCACATGGTTGATAATAAAATGTTGGGTATGCAGGGTAGTTTGATCTTCGAGTAGGATAATAGATCAACACAGCATTGAGGGCCAAAGGGCCTATAATGTGCTGTGCTGTTCTATGTTCTGTGTTCTATTGCTGGAAAAGCTCAACAAATACGGCAACATCTGAAGAAAAATCAGCTAATGTTTCGGGTCCAATGACCCTTCCTCAGAACTGGACCCGAAACGTTAACTCAGAATCTCTGAAGAAAAGAAATCACCCAGACCTGCTGAGCTTTGCCAGCAACCTCTGCCTTCTCTGTCTACAATTATTACCCTTTTTTTTTTGGTTGTTTTTCCTCCCCACCTTCCTAAGGTTTGCCTAAATATCAGCCCTTTCATCTCTCCCTGACTGTTAGGGGTTAGAGTACATTCCCAACAGTGTAATTTCCATTTTTTTTTAAGTTCTATCAATGGCTTTAAGTGAAGAATCATCTAAGATGCCTCCTTTGTTGGTGTAATTGATTCCTTCAATATTGAGGTACCAGTTCCTCTTTTAAACCTCTCCCTGTCTTTCCTTAAACCTTTTTATACCCTAGATTATTTAAATTGCCAGCCCAGCCCAGCCCCTCCCTCAACCATGTCTCCATGATAGCAATGCTGTTGCATCATCGTGTTGATTAGTGCCGTTAACTCAGCTGCCTTACTCGCAGACCTCCTTGCATTAAAATGAATGCCACCTAGTCTTGCTGTGCTCCATTGTGCGTTAACTTGACAATGTATCCAGATTGACCTGTTTGCTCTTTATTTCTGTGTACCCCCTATTGTATCTTCACATTGTATCCCACCTCCCTGTCAAATTAGCCAACTCTCCCACCAATGGTACTAGCAACAGCGTCTGCGGCCCTCTCACTTGAAACCACTACCACCACCTTTGCAAGGATGTTGACCTTCTTTTGGTTCAAGTGTGGCCTGTTAGATTTGTACAGGTTCCACCTTCCCCAGAAGTGAATCCAGTGATCTAGTAATTTAATGCCCTCCCTTCTGCTCCAACTCTTAAGCCATGCTTTCAACAGCTCTACCCATTTATTCTTGTATTCACCAGCATGTGACACTGGGAGTACTCCAGTACTTAGTCCTTAAGGGTGCTGCTTTCCATGTGCTATCTGGTTTCCAAAATTCTTATTGCAGCACCTTTTATCCCCCATTCTTCCTTTGGCAATGGTACCAATATGAGCCATGCCATTTGTCTGTTCCCCTCCTTCTTCAGTGTCCTATAGTCATGCCCTGGCCCAAGGGAGGTATCATACCATCCTGGTGTCCTTTCTGGGGCTGCAGATAAACTGATCTCTACCTGTCACTAATGAACCTCCTTCCACTGGTATTCTTGCTTACTTTCTCCTCCCTGTTGTGCAATAGGGCTCTGGCTGTCTTCTACAAAGACAGTCATTCTCATTATATTTTCCAAGACACAAACTGATCTAAAGTGAAATACACTATGGGGTTTATCTAATTACCTGACAGCCTCCCTTCCTCTGGTCAGCTATTCCTTCCCTGACAGTACGTTGCTATGCTGTGGGCTGACCATGTGTAAAAGTATGCTCCCAGTGTAACTTTCAATCTTGTGGATACACTGAACTGTGGCAACTCTAGCTGGTGGGTGTGAAATCTCCAAAATCCTGCTTTCAAGGTAATCAATTTCCTGCAGACATGGTCATCCAGGCTGCTCAGAGAGTCTAAGACTTTCCAGATACACACAAGACTGATCTCTCCTGCCATGCATTTTGGTTAAGAGTAATTTAACATAATGTATGGCAAATAGAAAAAAAAGTTGAAATTTCTTGTTCTATTAATGTAAATTTGTAGGTTAGTAGAAAATAGAAATCCTTCACCTTTTTATATTGACAATTTGGGTCCCTTCCCAGGCCAGTTTTTTAAACTTGTTCTTTCCCTCTGCTAGTTTAGAAGTTTGTTTTCTCCAGGCCTGCAATTTTGGAAAAAAATCTGACAGCAGCTGCTCAGCACCAATAAACTCTCAACTTGCCTGTGATGTTCTGTTGGAAAACCAAGGTGGATCTTTTAAGTGCCCTTCCACCACACTTTAACTCCACATGCAAACCAAATGACTAGTAAGCTGTCCCATGAACCTGATCTCCCTATGGAAAGACCCCAGTGGTGCATGAAGTCACCCTTCTGATGAAGGGTCTAGGCCCGAAACGTCAAGCCTTCCTGCTCCTATGATGCTGCTTGGCTTGCTGTGTTCATCCAGCTCCACACCTTGTTATCTCACACGTGGTTGGTTGTGTAAAATATTTAGCAGATGCTAAATGCGTGGGTTGGGTTTTGCCAACTCTTGGGGAAGGTTCAACTCTTCTTGTTTGTGAAATGGCCTATAACTGGCCATGTCTATGAAGTCCTTGTCAAGTTTCAAATGCTGTCTATTTGTCCAATAAGCCCCTATTAGACACTTTCTGTCTCCTGTAGAGTTTTAGGCGAATTAACCCTTTACAAGAAGACTCATAACTATTCAATGATACAGTTTTCAAGATTGATATACTTTTACATTGGATTCGTATTATTTCCAAAAAAAAAACAGGAACAGTTCTATTTTTCATTTTCAGACAGAGCTCTAAGTAATGATGACTGAGAAAGTTGTTAATTAAATGACAGGATGAGTGGAAAGTGACTAATTAGAACAAATTAATGGCTTCTCTTTATTTTAGTGCATGTCTTGAGAATAATGATACAGGAAGAGGAGCAGAATAATGTGAGCACAGGATGGAACAATTTGAATAGTGCATGACATTCTTGGAACTGCATTATTCAATAGGCAGCTACATTCAGCAATTTCTGAAATTCTAAAAGCAAAAGCATTGCTTAAAAGTAGGGTAACGCATCCTGTCATTCAGAATGAAAGACATACATTTTATAAAGAACATATCATTTTATTTTGATATTTTATGAACGGAGTTGGGAAAATGATTATGACCAAGGATTGAGATAGGAATTGCTATACTTACAATGAGTATCAGAAAATTGCTTTTTTTTAAGTCATGCTTGTACGCTGTTTTGTAAGGTGGACGGGAGATGTAACTAGACTGAGGTGTGTGTGTACAAAGTGAGTTTCAGCCCAGTAAAGAGTTACTGATTTGGTTTATGCAATTACGATCAGCTGTGGATGCCAAACGTTGTCAGCCTGATGACAACTCAGATTCTGGGTAACGGGACAGCTTGTAGATGTGAACAATACAGTGAGAAGCCCTTCCACCTCTGGAAGAAGTGGTGAGTGTCTGTCTGCAGTAAAATACCAGAAGCTAAAGAGAGCTAGTGTTTTCTCCCACAAGCTGCTGTAAGCCATTGCTTTTTAACCAATAATTATAGTTGTGATCCAGTTGCTCTGTGCCTCCTGTGTGGGGTGGTGGTGGGGTAGGGCGGCGGGTGGTTGGAATCCTGAAGGAAAGGCTCAATGCAAGGGAGCCAAAGGAACCCTTCCCTTAAGTCCTGGGAACTGGTGCCATGGAACTGTTTCCCCACTGTTTTCTCACCCCTCCATTCATAACACTAATGTTTTTGTCTACGTGTGGAGTGAGTTTTTACTAGTGAAATTGTATGTCAACAGCTCTTTATGGTTTACCTGTGGTTAGAAACTATTTCTAACAAGAAGTAGTTCTTCTGTGTCCAGAAACCTTGTCCACCTGTTCTGTTATTCTATCAGACGGATAAGTTAGGGATTTTGTGTATGTTTGTTTGTTTTTTTTTTAAAAATAAAACCTTTTGTGATGACTTCAAGAATAGCAAAGACTTGATTTGCAGCATACTAACTCCAAGATGTAGCAACTAGTATTGTCCCTTAGGGCATCACTTAATTTTATAAGGTCCTGGCAATGAGGTGTCACTTGGACCCTTGCTTTCCAGGTAAATGCATGGGGTCCCATAGAATTCCGAAGTTCATCTGCTTGATTTTGTTGTGAAACTTGGTCCATCAGTAAGAAAGGGTCAGTCAAGTCATGGTGAAATATGTTGGGACTGCTTATGTGCTGGGCCCCTTCAGTTACCTGTTAAGAAACCTAGATATACTGAGCAGCCTGCATTTTGGGAAACGGGTTCTCAATGGTCAAACAGGAGGCACAAGATTGTGCCATCTGGAAAATCTCTAACAGCTTTTCTAGTAGGTGAAAACTGCATCAGAAATGAAAGCCCCAGTCAGCCTGGTTTCCATTCCATTGGATTAATGGTTCCCTGTTGTAAAGCAACCTTCTAACTCTTCTAACCCAGAAAAAGCTGGCACGAGCAGGATCGTCAAGTCTGGAGGCTTCTGGTCATGGGCCAGAAGCATCAGTTTCAAGGTTTTCATCTAGTACTTGGATGAGTCAAAGGTACCTTTTTTTTTTTTTTTTTTTTTTGGCTTCTGTAACTGTGACTGAGCAATCCATTTTAGGATTCTTTCCCCTCACCTTTTTTATTGGAGAAAGGGCTCAAAAAGCCCAGTAGTCTGTTGCATCTTGCCTGATCAGACTGGATAGCCACATCCAGAGGGAGATGGTGGCAGTGTGCGTGAGAAAGATCCCATCATTTTGAGACTTCATGTCAACGTCAAGAGGAAAAACAAGAGATGCAAAATGAATCAGCCATGACCCAGACTAAGGATACACAGCCAGACCTTCCTCATAGCAACAGCTATCCCACCATGAGGTTTGTCGATCTTGGATCTGTCTTATCAGCCACCTTCAGACTCCTGGAAAACAATCATCCTTGCCTGTGAGGGATAGCTAATAATAAAGGATCCCATGGGCCTCTTATGAAAGAAAGCAGCAAAGTTCTCCCTTGTGTCCTGGCCAATCATTGTACCACGACTAATAACAATACTTAAAGCCGATTATCCAGATGTTATTACAGTGGTGTTTGTGTGACTTGAGCGTAATGTTTCCTAAATTACAATGCTGACTATGCGTCAAAACAGAAGCATTGGTTATAAAGCTGTCTTGCATGCCCGGAGGTTGCAGAAAATGCAATTCCTTTTACAGAAATATTTCAACAAACATTTGTAGTGAAATTGCTATGAAATGCAGTTACTGTTACACAGGCAAATGTAATTACCAGTTTTTGAATTTGAACTTTGTTCCTTTTTTAGATTGTTTAGCGTCTGCTGGTAGAAGTGTCTGTATTAAATTGGCACACAGTGTTTTGCTTATTCTTTTCCTTGTATTTTTGGCATTCCAGAAGATCCATGTATTCATCTCTTTAACTGTCCTGTAATTCTTTTTCCAATTTCTTGTTTTTAGCTGGAGTATGGATGTTCTTCTCTTCTCTTTTTTTTTAGCTTGATAAATCTGATTGGGCTTTTTGTTCACCTCCTGCCGGCAAGACAATACACATTTGGCTGGAAGGCTGGTCTGTGATGCAGAGCAATGTCAACAGAGTGCATGCTGAGTTCCTGTACCTGCTGAGGTCACCATGAAGGTCCCACGTTTTTCAAATGTGGTCACCCTCAAATTAAACCATCGCCAGTCATAGAGATACACAGCACAGAAACAGACCCTTCAGTTCAACTTGTCTATGCTGACCAGATAGCCCATAAATCTAATCCTGTATCCTCTAAACTCTTCCTATTCATGTACCTATCCAGATGCCTTTTAAATATTGTAATTGTACCAACCTCCACCACTTCCCTTAGCAGTTCAATCCATACACACACGACCTGCTATGAAAAAATTTCCCCTTTAGGTTCCTCTTTTAAACTTTTCCCCTCTCACCTTAAACATGTGCCCTCTAGTTTTGGATTCTCCCACCCTGGGGAGGGGGGAAAACTTGTCTATTTAACCTATCCATGCCCCTCCTGATTTTATTACCTCCTCCAAGGTCACCCCTCGGCCTCCAGCGCTCCAGAGAAAGTAGCCCTAGCCTATTCGACCTCTCCCTATAGCTCAAACCCTCTGGCACTGGCAACGTCCTTAAATCTTTTCTGAACTCTTTCACAACATCTTTCTTGTAGCAGGGAGACCAGAATTGCACACACTGTATTCCAATAGTGGCCTAACCAATGTCCTGTACAGCCGCAATATGACCTCCCAACTCCTATACTCCATGCATTGACTAATAAAGGCATGCGTACCCAACCCTGTTTTCACTATCCTATCTACCTGCAACTCCACTTTCAAGGAACTATGAACATGCACTCCAAGGTCTCTTTGTTTAGCAACACTCCCCAGGACCTCACCATGAAGTGTATAAGTCCTGCCCTGATTTTTGCCTTTCCAAAATGCAGCACCCACGTTTATCTAAATTAAACCCCATCTGCCACTCCTCAGCCCATTGGCTCATCTGCTCAAGGTCCCGTTGTACTCTGAGGTAACTTTCTTCACTCTTCACTGCACCTCCAATTATTGTCATCCGCAACTTTATTAGCCATATCTCCTATGTTCACATGCAAATCATTTATATAAACGACAAAAAGCAGTGGACCCAGCACTGATCCTTGTGATACATCTCTGGTCACAGGCCTCCAGTCTTGTACGTTGAAGCCAGTTCGATATCCAGATGGCTAGTTCTTCCTGTATTCCATGTGATCTAACTTTGCTAACCAGTCTACCATGGGGATCCTTGTTGAATGCCTTACTGGAGTCCATTTGGACTTTGTCTACTGCTCTGCCCTCATCAATTCTCTTCGTGACCACTTCAAAAAATCTCAACCAAGTTAGTGAGATGTTGGTGAATGTTGGCCAAGATGAAAACCGAGAGGAGCAAGCAGTGAGCTGGTGGAACCTGACATCCGCTCAGACTTTCATGTCGGGAATTGTCACCATCTAGATTCTCTTCACTGCCTGGGAAAATAGAAAACTGCATTTAATTGAGGAGAAATTACGTGATGATGAAATGTCAATGCATGCAAATAGGCCTTTTGCTCATTATGCGATTCTCATCCTGTCATTCAAACGTTGAGTGAAAAATTAAACTTTTTTTCCCTCATATGATTTCTCCATATTTTTCCAACTGACTCACATTGCCAATGTTGTTCAGGGGCTGGGATTTAAGTACTCTGATTTTTCACTGATCGTGTTAACGGCACTGAGACATCACAACATTGACCGCGACCTTCAGGCATTTCATTTTGTGTTGCCAAATGGGAGCAAAAAGCCAACATTGACATTAGTGCGGGTTCATTTAATGGTTGTAAAAAGCTCTTTGGCTGTTAATATTTCAAAATTGTTATAAAACTTTGTTTCCGTGACCCCTCTGTATTGTTTTTTTAAAACAAAATCACTCTGCATTCAATAAGAATTAAAGCAAACGTGGATTGTTTTGCTGGTGGAAGAGGGACTTTTGTCCCAGGACAGTGAGCTGGAAATTGCTGGCATTTTTTGGATCCAGGGGATTTCCTTTCCAGTTCATGTACTGCTAGTTATGCAAATTTGTTTTGGAACATAAGTTTTCATTTTTAAAATTATTTATTGGCGGAAATGAGAATTTCCCTTTTCTTGTGGGCAAAAGCCCATCCAGAGCATTTCTTTCTATATGTGTTACTTTGATTAGAAATCCCATTTCCAACATATCTAAGTGCCCTTGCCTGCATAAATCATTTGCTAATTAACCACTGTTATTTAATTAGGGTCAGGCTGTTGTCGACCAGTCATTAATCGTACCTAATTTAAAGTGTGCCTTCTGTTCCAGGCTTTTTTGCCTGGTTCTTCTGAGTGCTGCTTCACACAGCCTGTCACAGCTGTACCTTGGCTCTGTTCTGCCTTTTGTGTGGTTATTATAGATGAGGGTAACAATGCAGCTAACAGACGATGAGGGTCATCAATATTGAACCAGGAACAGACTCAGACGGTTAATTGGGCTGCTGGCATGAATAAAGTAGCTCGGGCTTATCATACTGATGCTGAAGGGGACTAAAGCTGCTGCATTAATGTTTTTACTGATGCTGTATTGTCTGCAATTGCTTGTATTCCTTTGGCTTGAACAGAATGGTTTTGTGGATGACAAGCTCATCTCCAATCTATTCCTTAAACCATTGCAATGATGTATTTCACTCACTGTGCAATCGATATGAATTGGTTGCAATTCAATGAAATTGTACAAAGGATGTAAGTGCAGTAAAATAAAAGAAAAACCATGGCTTGTAAACAAAAATAATCTAATGTTGAGAATTTTTATAAGCTGACCCAATGATTGGTAAAGTTGAAACCCTATTAGGAAATATGAGATGTGTAACATGAATCCTTTTTACAATGAAAAATTCTGGAGATATTAGAAGTACTGGTCCAAAATATTGCGACTCTTCAGCTGCACTCACCTCTACCCTATCATCTCTGACCCATGTTAACTGCCTGTATCCAACTCATTTTAGGTCAAAAATCTTGCATTTACTGTCATATTTTCTGTATTGCTTTGTGGCACTGTATCCTTTAGTACACGCTGGACTTGTACCTCTTCCCCAGGTGATCTGCTTCTCTGTCAGTGACCTTCCACTCACCCACCCTGCTCCTTTTCTTTTCATTCTGATATCAGTGTTAGAGGCTAAACAGTCAAACCTTTTCTTTGGAACTCCATCTCCATATTTCTGCCTGAAGTCTTTTGTCCCCTCCTTTTTCAAACAATCTTTAAAATCCAAATCTTCACAACCTCCTCTTTTACAGCTCCTAAAGTCTTTCATGCTGGGTCAGCATTTATTTTTCTTACATCTATTTGAGATGTTTTGGCACATTTTGTGATAAATATACAATAGAATTGCAAATTGCTGTCGGGTTTTTTTTTGTTTTGTTTTTATCTCAACGGTGGTGAAATGCCGGTTCTCTCTCAACCTTGGTTTTTCCCCAATGTCTTAGTATCTGGGGACATCTCTCATTTTCCAGAGAGATCTCAGAATTACTTTTCTCTCTGAATCTGATGTTTGTAGTTTGTCTAAATTTTGAGTCAATTGTCTCAATGCCTAAGTTTTATAGATTGGGCATCACAGCCAGGATGTTCTGCCATTGTGTTTAGCGGCCCATTAAATTGAATGAATAGAAAGACACAGGTTGGTTTTAAAAAGGGGTGAAAAATTCACAAGATCCTAGTCAGATTCTGTCAGCTATGGCTCGGTGGGCATTACCCTGGCCTTCGCGATCTCGAATTGATGGTACAGCTCTTAATCAAGACACCTGAGCACCTAGTACTTACTAACGCTCGAGTTCGTTACAGAGGGAGTGGTGCACTGTTGAGGTATCATCTTAGAGGTGAAATGTTAAACCTAGGTCCCAACTATTCTATTGGATATGCGATAAAAGAACTTGCAGTGTTATTTGGAGAACAGGATTATTTTCTCTGGTGTTTTGGAGTTATTTCTGAAGCTATTTCTTAAAAATAAACAAAACTTAGAACTGCAACTGTCAGAGATCTGAAACAAAAACAGAAATTGCTGACAAGACTCAGCTGGTCCGGCAGCATCTGTGGGAAGAAAGCGGAGTTAGCATTTCAAATCGGGCAACTCTTCACCAGAACTGCAGTCACTGAATGAAAAGTCATCAGGCTCAATGTTAACTGTTTGTCTTCCAATAAATGCTGCCAGAGCTGAGTTTCACCAGCAGTTTCTGTTTTTTGTCTAAAAATAAGTTATCACGTTGCTGTTTTGTGAGACCTTGTACAATAATGAGTTGACTGACGTGTTTCCTACATTTAGAATGACAACGACACATCGAAAGTAATTCATTGGCTGTAATCAGTTTCCCACATGAGAAATCAAAGCATGAGTAGACTATTTTCCCTCTGAGGCTGATCTACCATTTAGTAAGATCATGACTGATCAGAGTGTGGCATGACCTCCACTTTTCTGCGTGCCTTCCTTAAACCCCAACACATATTAGGTCAAAAATCTATCTTACTCAGCCTTCCCTATAAGCAATGTTCCAGTCTTCTCTACTCTCTCTGGAGTAGCAAATTCAAAGATTAATGACTTTGAGGGAGGAAATTCCTCTTTGTTGCTAACTTAAATGGGGGATTGCATATTTTCAAGCTGTGGCCCTAATTCTGATGACATCACGAGAGGTAACATTCTTTCTTCTTCCGATCTACTAATCCCCCTCAAGTTATGTCTCAAGAGTCACATGTAGACCAGACCAGGTAAGGATTGCAGTTTCCCTCCCTAAAGGACATGAGTGAACCAGAGGGGTTTTTCCTGACAAATCAACAATGGATTTGTGGTGATCATTAGCTTGGTAATTCCAGATATTTATTGAATTCAAATTCCACTATCTGTCGTGGCGGGATTTGACCTAGGTCCCCAGAACATTATCTGGGTCTCGGGATTAACAGTCCAGCAATAATACCACTAGGCCATCGCGTCCCCATATGGACCTAATGTGCTTAAATGTTCCTCGTAAGACAAACCCTTTAACCCAGGAATCGACCTGGTGAACTTTTTCTGAATTGCCTCCAATGCAAGTACATTTCTTATGAATGCACACTGAAATTGTACGTGTATTTCAGATGTGGCCCCACTAATGCCCTGTATCGTTGTGACTGTAATTGCCCCTCATAATTTGCCCTATTTTTACACTCCATTCCCTATACAATAAAGACCAAAATTTCATTTGCCCTAATAATTACATGCTTTTACCTGTGTAAACATTGTGTCTCACGTACAAGGATAACTTGACCCCTCTGTACCACAGCATTGTGCAGACTCTATCCATTTAAATAATATTCTGTTTTTCTTTTAATTTCTACCTCCTTCACTACCCCACCCCCAAAAAAGGACAATCTCTCAGTTTCTCTCACTTTATTGTATCAGCCAAAGATTAGCCTACTCATTTAACCTCTGTGTCACTTTGATATAACTGAGGGGCATTTCATGGACAGTTAAGAAGCAAGCAGATTCCTCAAGTTGATGGGATGGTATAAATGAGCTGGTCATCTGGGCAGAGCAGTGGCAACTCCAAGATCGTCTGGAAAAGTGTGATGCAATGCATTTTGGGAGGCTAACAAGCCATGTGAAGAAGACTGATATCTATATCATTTTGGCATAGATTTTTAGGTGTGGGGCAGGTGTTTTGGAGGGGATTCAAGGAAGAATATTTCCACCCAGAGAGTGATGGCTATCTGGAACTAACTACCTGAAAGGGTGGTAGAAATGGGAACCATCACAATATTAGAGTAGAGTTTGGATGAACACTTGAAATGCCTTAGCATTCACGGCTACTGCCAAGGTGCTGAAAGTTGGACTAGAATAGATAGGTGCTTGATGACTAGTACAGACATGATTTGATAAGACCACTTCCCATGCTGCAACTCTCTGTGAACTCTATGGAGTCAAATATAGTCAGACCCTATAAGGATGGCAGCTTTCCTTCCCTGAATGGAGTTAATGAATCTAATGGGGTTTCATGACAATCACAGTAGTTTTATGGTCGTCATCAGACTGTTAATTTTAGATTTTAGAATTCAGATTCTACGATCTAACACGATGGCATCTCTTGAGTATTACCTGAGTTCCTGGATTATAAGTACAGGGACAATGCAATTAGGTCATTGACTACAAGTTGCCCTCCAAGCCACTCACCGTTCTGGAAATCTGTCCCTAACAGCATTATGTGCATTCGTACACAAATGGACTGCATTGGTTTAAGGAGGCAGCTCAAAATCACCACCTCCTTTGTAACTTGGCATGGGCAAAAGATATTAGCCCAACCAGCAAAGCTGACATCCCAGGGATGAACATTTTAAAATTCCAGATTGTTAATTCATAGGATTTTAGCATTGCTACCTGGAGCAGTATTTATCGCCCATCCTTTATAGGTCTTGACAATGTATTGGAGTCCTCCTCAAAACCCTGTGTGTACCAGCTGGCAGGAGCATTTATTGACATATGACATCCTTACTATGATCTGAAGTTCTCCCCTCTTTCAAGAAGACCACCATCAGGCTGGTGCGGAAAAAAATTATGCAGCATGCCGCAAAGACTACCGCCCAGTAGCTCTGACCTCAATAATTATGAAGTGCTTTAAGAGGTTAGTCATGGCTCACATCAACTCCAACCTCCCAGGCTCCCTTGCTCCTTTGCAATTTGCCTACAGATGTAACAGGTCCACAGCAGCCGCCATCACCCTGGCCCTACAATTATCCCTGCACCATCGGGATAATAAGGATAGCTACGTCGGGTTCCTACTTATTGACTACAGTTCTGCCTTCAAGACCATAATTTCAAATAAGATCCCCTCCAAACTGAGATCTAGGGCTTGGCTCCCCCTTTTGTAACTGGATCCTTAACTTTCCAATTATATAACTCACAGTAAGGATAGGTGACAATACCTCCTCCATGATAATCCTCAACACCAGTGCCCCGCAAGTCTGTATACTCAGCCCCCTCCTGACTCCTTGTGCATTCACGAGTGTGTGGCCAAGTTCTGCACCAACTCCATTTACATGTTTGCTGATGACACCACCATTGTAGGTCAGATCTCAAACAAGTATGAGATGGAGTACAGGAAGGAAATTGAGTGCCTACTGGCATGGTGCAAAGACCACAATTTCTCAGTCAATGTCAGAAAAATGAGGGAGCTGATCGTTGACTTCAGGAAAAAGAGTAGGGGACATATCCCTGTCTGCATCAATGATGCTGAGGTGGAGATGGTTGAGAGCGTCAAGTTCCTGGAAATGATGGTCACCAACAATATGTCCTGAGCCACCCACATTGATGTGACAAGCAAGAAAGGTCAACAAAGCCTGCACCTCTTCAGAAGGCTAAGGAAATTTGGTATGTCCACAGAGACACTTATCAATTTTTATGGATACACCATAGAAAGCATCCTATCTTGATACATCACAGAGTGGTATGGCAATTACTCTTCCCAAGAATGCAAAAAACTGCATAATGTCTTGAACAGCCCAGTCCATCATGCAAACTAGCCATCCATCCATTGACTCCATCTATACTTCCTTTTGGCTCTAGAAAGCAATCAACATATTCAAAGACCCCTCCCACCCCAGTTATACTCTCTTCTACCCCCTTCCAATGGGCAGAAGATACAAAAGTTTGAATACACATAGACCAGATTCAAGAACAGCTTCTTTGCTGCTGTTATCAGACTTTTGAACAGAACTCTCAAATAGTAATGTTGATATCGCTCTCTCTGCACCTTCTCTGTGGCTATAACACTGTATTCTGCACTCTATTCTGCTATCCTGGTGCACTTTGTATGGTGCAATTTGCCTCTAAAGCACACAAAGTGATACTTATTCACTGTATCTTGGTACATAGAGAACAATAAATCAAACTCAGAATTTGCTTTCCTTCTTATCTCTGTATCATTGATTAACTTAGCTATAATACTGTCAGTCCCTTCCTAAATTTCATTAAATTGTAAATAATTGAGGCCCCACCATTGATTGTTTTGAGAGACCACTTGTCACAGTTTACCTAGTGAAAAATGACCCATATATCCCAAGTCTGTTTCCTGTGATTTAACCAATCCTTATCTTGAGCAAGAACCTTTTTTTATGTACTTTTGGAAATTTTAAATAGACCGGTCCTGTTCATTTCCCAGCTTGTCACTCTCTCAAATAACGCTGATAAATATGTCAAGCACCATTTCCCTATCAGAAACCATATTGATCTTGCTCTGAAATATCTTGAAGTCATGAAAGGCGCTCTCAAAATGCAACTCTCTCTTTCTTTCATGGATCTTTTGAGACGATATGCAAAATCAGTATTTTTTTTAAAGCTGTGGACATTCTCTGGCTGACATCCAACATTTTTTTTCAGCCATCTGAGGTTGCTGTGCAGTGCTTTGAATGTATTCTTTGATTTGAGTGTTGAGAACTTGAATTATTCCATTGAAACACTGAAAAGTAAGTATTGAGACAACAGTATTCTATTGAAAATGCAATAGATACAAGACGCTAGGTACTCTAGAAAATAAGCGATTAACTAGCCCGGTTGAATTCAACCCTGAGTAGAGAATAGAGTTAATAGAATGTGGACAATCGTCTAGGTTAATCAGCACACTGCCTAGTAATTGTACTGTTTTGTTTGTTAGTTGGTTATACATTGCAGAGACAATCAGTGACAGTATTGTCACAGATGTACTGATCTTTTCAACAGCATCTTCCTCCAAATCCAGGGACTGAGTTATGCTAAACATATATAAATATTAATATCCTTCTATTTTGTTTGGCATTTAAGTGGGATCACCAGCTGCCAGTCGTTGCATGCTATATGCACTTCACATAAACCTGCCGTGAGCTCTCCACTTAGATATCGTTCAGGTAGCTTTTGTGGCTAAATTAGGACTGTAATAATCTCCAGTATATGCTAAGACGAAGAAGCGCAACCTAAGAATTGTAATTTTTTTTTTAGTTATGCTTCATTTTGTACCATTATAATTGAAATACATTAAGGACTAGTGTAGAATGTATCTTGACGGATTTGAAATCAGCACATACACATTAGCATAATGGACACTGGTTTTGACAGCTGAAGTAGGTAATCACAATAATATTAAATTTGACTGCTACAGTTCTTGTATTTTTAATCAGCTGCAAGTCAGACATTTTGTATGAAATATTTTTCCTGTGTGACACTATAAACATATCTGCCTTCATATTTTATCAAAAGGGTTTTATACTGCACTTAATGGTCGTGTATTGTGTAGCTTGTCTTTCCTGATGGATTTAAGATCCCCTGTGTAAATCCTAAGAGTCTTCATTAAAAATGCAGCAAAAATATTCAGCAGAAATTGCTGCCAAGTGTCCAACTGTGACACAAAACACATTATTTCTTCAGGGGCTCATACGCAATATGTTGCTAATTGACCAAGAGAATCAACTTGGCCTTCAATTAAAGAATGTTTGGCCTCACTTGGGTCAAGCATGAGTGATTGAGAGATAGAGATGGCATGACAGGTCTACAGTATAAAGCAAGTGATAAGAGTCTCTTTGGCAGCTGAAGTAAAATCAAGTCATTGCCAATTTATTGGAAATTTTGAGTTCTTGTTATGAAGTCTTTTGTACTGCATTCTATAGATCACCTGCATCCCTCATGAAGGTTGCCTTGAATGCTTTTGTAGATCAGGATAAAACCATCAAAAGAAACGTTCATTGATTTGGGGGCCTGTTAAAGCTAGAGATATTTAGAGTTCTGAAATTCAGATGTTTTGATACCAGCTGATGTTATTGCTGGACAAGAGAAATCCCAGACTGAAATCCGCTGTGATCAACTGTACTTTGTTTTCCTCTTTATGTAACAAGGTTATCTTTCACTGAAACAAACCCACAGTAGATTTGAGTTTGACAATAAAACTAGGTTATTACTGAAAAGAAAATGGAATAAACCAAACTACTTAATATAAAAAAACTTCAAACTGCGCATTCAAATACGATATTCCAGCTTATCCCAACAACTCCCCTTTACGGTGCTAAAACACCAGAAATAATTCCCTTCTCTATCACACCTATAGGCTTGATTTAACTGTTGCTTTAAATTCCCTATCTTGAGAGTCTGATAATCTCTTCCTTGAGTATTGACACAAATGACCTTAGACTTTCTCAGCTTCAAATGATCCCTTCAAGGTTCTAATTAAATACTTCTGGTCTAGAATGTTCAAACTAAATCCTTTCACTAAGCTAACCTATTTCTAACTTTTCTGAATGAACCCCTTGCTCCAGGAAAACTTTTTGTCCTTATATAACTTCAACCAGGAATTCTACAAGCTTAAATCAAATAGTGGAGCAGACTCTGGGCCAAATGGCCTAGTTCTGCTCCTATGTCGTATGGTCTTATGGTATTTACCAGCTATGAGCTTTACCCTTAAGCAAAAATAAAATCAATTCATTATTCTTCAAAGTGAAAGCAAACTAATCATCTTCTACATCTACTCTGTCCTTTTCATTAAACTCTCCCGATGCAAATATATTCACATTTCCACTCCAAGTGTATCTTTCTCACAACTGTATCTTTCAAAATAAATCATGGCTCCAGAAAAACTGACAAGTTAATGATTCAACCCCTTCATTGAACCCCGGATACCAAAATCCACATGCCCCTTGTTCAAAATACAAGCTCTCAAACATCGATGGATAACGCAAAACAAGTGATAGTTAATGTTCTTAAAATCACTAAACCAGACTTAATTAAAATAATAAGCATTTGCATTCCAAATAAAAATTCAGCTAAGATATAATCAATGCACAGGCACCTTGCAAATCTGAAGGAAGGGGGTCTAAAACACCAAACTATTTTAAAGGCATAACTCAATGCTTAGAATGTTGAAAGAAACAGAGACTTTTATTTACGTAATACTTTTCATGACCATGAGACGACTGAAAATATTTTACAAGCAATGAATTACTTTTAGTGAGAGTGATCACTATCGTAAGAAAGACAGCAGTCAATTTGGGCACCGTAAGCTTCTGCGGACGGCAGTTCGATAATGACTATCTGTTTTCTGGATGATGGGAGATGAATATTGGCCAGGATGTGAATGATAATTTCCTGCTCTTCAAAATATTGCTGTGGACTGAGGGAAAACAAAGCCTAAGGCACCTCTGATACTGCAGTACCCCCTCAGAAATGCACTGAAGTGTTAATTTTGATTTTTCCATTTAGATCCTGGAGTGGGACTTCAACCTACAATCTCTTCACTGCAATAACATAACTAGAGCTGACATATCACACGTCTGTAAATTTTTTAGTTAATTTTTTTTTTTGTATTTTTGATGTCCGCTTTTGCAGTCAAATGACAACAGCAGTATCAATATATCCTTGATAGATTGCTAGTGTGAGGTGGTGAATTGATTGATTGATTGTACTGGCTTGCATCCTGGAGTTGTTTGGAAACAGTGAGGTAATGGCTCTGAAAGTATTAATGTTAGAGACTGCAGTAAATTCCACCCAATCTAATGATGTCCAAGTGGCTTGGTTGGGATTAGAATTAGAAACCCTACAGTGCAGAAATAGGCCATATGGCCTACCCCCATCCCCATAACCACCCAATCTATACATCCCTGGACACTGGGCAATTTTTAGCATGGCCAATCCACCTAACCTGCATGTCTTTTGGACTGTGAGCTGTGAGACGAAACCCACGCAGACACAGGGAGAATGTACAAACTCCACTCAGGCAATTGCCCAAGGTGGGAATTGAACCTGGGTCCCTGGTACAGAGAGGCAGCAGCGCTAATTAAGGTAGAACAGCTAGGATCTTGTAACATGAAGATCCATGTATCCCAAGTCACCTAGTTGTCTTAGTAACAATGCCAACCTTGCTAATGTATCCTGCATCTGATTACTAACATGCACTAACCAGTTCAAGAAACAGCCACTTCTCATTAAGACTCTCTTAGTGGCAGAAAAATACCCAAACCACAAGCTGCCAGAGGTTTGTAGTCCAAAACCAAACACTGTGTGGTAGCAAGCTCAACAATCACATGACACCAGGTTATAGTCCAACAGGTTTATTTGAAGACACAGGCTTTTGGAGACTCGCTACTTCTTGGAATTCTACCATGTAACAAGGTAGATATATTGAGAATTTCGTTGGAGCCAGGGGCTCCATGGATATTTACAGCTTAAATACTTTATAACTGTAAGACCTCCTTGTACAGACAGTGAAGCAGGTAAACAGTGAGTGAGCCTGCAGAGGAAATAATGGACAACATATCAAAGGGAAAATAATACGGAATGGTAAAAGTCTTTTTGTTTTAACAACAAGCTTGATAAGCAACAAAAAGGAAGTGAGAGCCATTTGCTAATTGTATCTGGCAGTTACAGATTTGTCCAGAATTTGTAGAGGTTCAGCTCAGAAGTGAACAAGCATAGGAGCTCTCGGAGTAAAGTTTTTAAAACAAACAAATTCAAATTATCTGTAGCTGAAGACAAATGTTGCTACCGTTGAATAGACTGTAAAATATGGCTATAAAATCCAGGGAATTTAAGTTAGTTAAACTGAAGCCACAACACCCATGGTTGATTTACAGAATTAAAGCAACAAATGGGACAATTTAAAATACAAAATGGTCAGACTTTAACAGAGGCAGGTACAGAGATGACTATTGAGGATGTGATTGGAGGGAGAGATCCATAAATTAAGCCATAGTTCAGGTGGGAAAATTTAAGGTCATAGACATCAGGTTTTGTTGGACAAAATCAGTGAAGAGGATGACTTTTTTTAAATAAAAAGTAAGCTATAAAAGTCAGGACATCCTCCATTTCGGCCGCACAAAAGTGGGAAGTCTTCATTTTGACTGCAAAGAGATCAGAAGCCTCCCAGAAATCATTAGAGATAGATCATCACTGCGTTACATAAAATTATACCTTTTTAAAAAAATCAAATTAAAACCGCATAGCCATAGTAGATGTAAATGTTACAGGCAAAGGCAACCAAGTAGCATTGATACTGCAGGACTGGAAAGGTTTCAAATTAAGGTGGACAAACAATCTCCTTTATTGAGAACTTATGGCACAACTAATACCCCCTAGCAATTGTAATTTCAGTGATAGGCCAAATAAAAGATTGCATTGGACATCTTGGAGCAAACAGTTCTTGAGGCATTGCTTCAAAGCCAAACACTAAATCATAAGCTGAACAAGGAGCTGCTAATATAGCTTGTCAAGGCATAAAAGAAAGCAAAGATGCTTTTGATGATTTACAAGCTTGTGACAATTGCTTACATTTGAGAACAAACGTGTTTCGGAATTTTCTGCAAAATTGAACAGAACTGGGGAGGCTGCAGAAGGACAATAGGAGAGTCGGCAAAGAAATGGCAGATGAAGCACGACGTGGGAAAGTGTGAGGATATGGAATTTGGTCGGAAAAATAGATTTCGACTATATTTTCTAAATGGGGGAAGGCTTCAGAAATCTGAAGCACAAAGGGATTTGGGTGTCCTAGTTCAGCATTCTCTTAACCTTAACATGCATGTTCATTTGGCAGTTAGGAAGGCAAATATAATGTTAGCATTCGTTTCAAGAGGACTAGGCTATAAGAGCAGGGATGTATCGCTGAGGCTGTGGTCACATCACAGTTGGAATTTTGTGAGCAGTTTTGGACCCCATATCGAAGGAAAGATATGCTGGCATTAGAGGGGGTCTAGAGGAGGTTTACAAGAATGATCCTGGAGATGAATGGCTTGTGACATGAGTGGTTGAGGATTCTGAGTCTGTACTTGAGGGTGTATATGATTTGAAATTTACAGAATAGAGGCTTGGACAGGTTGGACGTAGAGAAGATTTTTCATGAATAGGAATGACTGGGACCTGAAGGCCCTGCCTCAATGAAGGATGATCCTTTAGAACTGAGATGAGGAGGAATTTCTTCAGCCAGAGGGTGGTGAATCTGTGGGACTCATTGCCACAGAGGGCTGTGGAGGCCAAGTCATTGAGTGGTCTTAAGACAGATAAGTTCTTGATTAGTAAGGTGATCAAGGGAGAAGGCAAGAGAATGGTGTTGAGAAACATATCAACCATGATCGAATGCTAGAGCAGACTTGATGGGCTGAATGACCTAATTCTGTTTCTACAGCATAAGGTCTAAGAAGCTGAATACTGATGTGCCTTGGAGATAATAGGAACTGCAGATGCTGGAGAATCCGAGATAACAAGGTGTAGAGGTGGATGAACACAGCAGGCCAAGCAGCATCAGAGGAGCAGGATGCTTGGCCTGCTGTGTTCGTCCAGCTCTACACCTTGTTATCACTGATGTGCCTTTGTCAGATTTGTTACAGTCTAAAGAAGATTTGACTTTGTGGGGGAAAAACTATTCAGATTGTGCTGCAGCAGGAAGTGTGAAAAATTGCAGAATAATCCTGCGAGAAGGACGACCTTATTACAGAAGAACAATTGAATCGTCTCACTTTTTATACACCATTAAAATTCTCAAACCCATGTGACAATCCAACAGAATAGGCCAGACGGCAGATATTAAAATTCAGTGTCAGCACTGTGGGACAAAGAAACCTCCCTTTTTAAAAATGCTTTTTTAAAAAAACTTCAGACAATGACACCGCAGAGGTTTAAGAGGAATATTTCAAAATTCATTGTCCTCCAAGGAAGAATTATCATACCAGTGACAACTAAATCAGCTGCAGCACTGTGTAGCGCAATTATGATGTGAAAATATTGAGTTCAGCAGTAAGATAACTGCAGAAGGTAAATGATGTTTGACCTAATTTACAATGTGAAGTTGATTTTACAAACTTTCCCACTGATGTATCAAGAGTTTGAGAAAATATGTTTGCTTACAAAGATGGGCTGCATATGACATCATGGAAGCCGACATTGAAATGGCACGACTGATGTCCAAGGATTCAGAACAATATCAAAAAAAAATAATTTGGCACCGCTATCTTTGCATGACGAGAATTCAGGAGATTAAAGCTCCCCAGATCGTGTTCCAGGACAACTATTTGTTTCTCCAGGGAAGGGTTCCTGTGTGAAAGAAATTCAGGAGATTAAAGGCTTTCCATATAAAGGACTGGACTGACTACCTGGCTTAGCAGGAACAGAATCCTCAACAAATAACTTCCAAGACATAAAGGTCCTCCTTGGAGAAAGACTTTACAAACCATGTAGGGTCAAGAACAGAACCTAGGTTAGCAGTTCTCAAGTCAAAAACCTAACTGTCTTCCAAGCAACATTCCTCTAAGTTGCACACATGCACAGCCGCTCCGATATTTCACGCATAATTATTGGTATACTACTGCAGATCGCAGCTTTGATTTACAGTTGCAAAATTCATTTATTGTACATGGACCTCTAAGTTTTGCATAGGAGAGAAAAAATTAGAGGGAACGTTGCTTCCAAATTCCAAGAAAGTGTTTTGGAAATTTATGAAATCTCCAGATTCCGTGTCTGTCTGTCTGTCTGAATTTGTAAAGCTGGATCCTGGGGTAAAAATTTGAGAAGAAATGCTTAGTGGTAAATCCAAGTATATACCTCCAAAGTATAAATGTTAACAGTAAAGGAAAAGTTTTGATGTGCGATGTTACATTAACCCTGTCAGACCATTGCTTAATATTGGAGATTGTGGAAAGAGGCCATTTGGCCCATCAAGTCCACACCATCCCTCCAAAGAGCATATCTTACATATGCAGCCCCCACCCATCTCCATAATTTACCATGGCTAATCGACCTAATCTGCACATCCCTGGACACTATGGGGCAATTTAGTATGGCTAATCCACCTGATCCCCACATGTCTGGACTGTGGGAGGAAACCAGAGCACCTGGCAGAAACCTACACAGAAACAGAAAATGTACAAATTCCACACAGTGCCACCAGGCTGGAATTAAACCCAGGTCCTAATTGCTAACCACTGAGCCCTGTGCTCTATCCATTCTGTCCTCATCTTGTCTTGGGAGGATGCTTAGGATTTCAGAGTGAAGGGCTACATCATAAGTGCCCTGTAAGATAAACATTATTACTGATCTTACTAATTTAACTTGTATTGACTGCTGACATACAATAAATTACACCTTGTTCAAAGGCTTCTTGTTAAGCTTCAGTTGGTGGTGATAAGCTAGACAGCCACAAGCTGCTAATGGTTGGTATCTGAAAATTATGACGGGAGCTGTGTGACCAGCAGATCCTTTTCAAGATAGTGAGATTCTGCTATCATTAATATACTGGGAGCCCGTTTTACTCAGTGTGCTGTTTCAGCCCTAATAGTTCTTTAACCTTAGCGCAATGAACATTTAAACTGGAGTATTCAATGCATGGTGATGTAACCTAAGTACAATGGCTTTATAGTTGGATATTCTCGCAGCTATTTTAGCAGAATAAATTAGGTCAACTTTATTAATAATGCAGTAACTCTAACATATTTCCATAGTAGACATTTTCTGCCTTGTAAACTGACAAGCCAGGTTTGTAAATTTAAAGATTCTACCTTTCCTTTCTCTGTGCCATTTGTCTAATGTGTTCAGACATGATGACGCAAGGATGGTTAGAACTTTACTCCATATATAGGCCCTGCTGTCTCTGATTTAAAACTGCTTGATGCTCCTGTTTGCCCAAAATGTTGCACCTGCCCAAATGCACTCCAGAAAAGAATGTAGATTTGAACGAAAGCAGAGCAACTACTGTTTGTGCCCAAGTGCATTGTCAAGTGGGCTCCTCAAGAGTTGCATTATGCCCAGGTCTAGGGATTGCAGTTAGTTGGAAGAACAACATTTTGTGCCTGCCACTTTCATTTTGTTATATTGTTCAAAAATCAATTGACTTTCACGTGTAGAATAGCAGTGTGTGCTCTTTAAATTATGTGTATGGCTGGAAGAAACAACTCATTTTCTTGAAAGAGATAACACAGTGCAGAGCTGGAGGAACACAGCAGGCCAGGCAGCATCAGAGGAGCAGGAAAGCTGACGTTTCGGGCCTAGACCTGAAACGTCAGCCTTCCTGCTCCTCTGCTGCTTGGCCTGCTGTGTTCATCCAGCTCCACACCCTGTTGTTATAACAGATAGACTTTGTTTCGATTTTAAACCAGACTGGTAGATCCCAATGGCTAGGGCATTGCTGTAAGAAATGAACAAACAAATGGCTGTTAGTCTATTTTGTTGAGGGTTTTGCATGAGTGACCTGCTCGTTCTCCAGCCAACATTTACCCCGAAGTTCTGTCCTAGCAAATGACTTTTGAATTAAAATAAAATCTGGTGTCTGCAGTTTGTTGCTTTCCCATCAGACCTTCATTTTGGGATACCAGTCACCAATGTCTGAAGGCAGTGACTTCATGCAGCCACCTTCAAGCATGTACTTGCCTCACTGCATCATCCTCATTGCACGTGCCAAATCCACTCGTGAGTTGGTTCTCCATTCCAATGCTGCACTTCAGTGCACAGTGACATTGGAATACCGTGGCCATGATACTTTGTGTGCAGGGATTTCTTATGAATTTGACCAGAGTGCATCTCAGGACTGCTAACTCTCTCTCAGAGCTCATCCACTTCATACACTCTTTAATACTCTCAACATCCCTCCCCTTTCTTGCTTGAAGGCAATATCCTAATGGTATTATTGCTGGACTGTTAATCCAGAAACCCAGGTAACATTCTGCCATGGCAGCTGGTGGGATTTGAATTTAATTTTTAAAAAATGGAATTAGAATTTAATTTTTAAAAATATGGAATTAAGAGTCTAATGATGCCCGTGAATCCATTGTTGATTGTTGGAAAAGCCCATCTGGTTCACTGATATGTATTTTATGGTGGAATCTGCCATTTTTACCTGGTCCGGCTGACACATGACTCCAGATCCACATGGTTGACTCTTAGCTGCCCTCTGGGCAGGTAGAGATGGGCAATAAATGCCAACCTACCAGTGATGCCCTCATCCCATGAATGAATTAAAAAAAAAAAGAGCCTGTTGCATAGTGTTGTTGGTCAGTGCAGACGCTAAGGCAGGCTGCTTGTTGTGATTGTGAGCAATCATCAGTCAAAGGGATGGACCTATTACTTTATGGAACTGTACTAAGTCTTTATTAAAACCTACAACATGCACCAGTAACATACATTTTTTATTCATTCACGGGATGAGGACATTGCTGGCCAGGCAATATTTATTGCCCATCCCTAATTGCCCCCCCCCAAGGGCATTTAAGAATCAATCACATTGCTGTAGGTCTGGAGTCACATGTAGGCTAGATAAAGATGGTAGTTTCCTTCCCTAAAGGACTTTAGTGAACTGGATGGGTCTTTCTGACAATCAGCAATGGATTCATGGTCATCATTAGATTCTTAATTCCAGATATTTTATTGAATTCAAATTCCACCATCTGCCATGGTGGGATTCGAACCCGGGTCCCCAGAACAGTATCTGAGTTTCTGGATTAATAGTCCAGTGATAATACCACTAGTCCATCGCCTCCCAGCAATGTCAATGCATGTGCTCCAATCAGTTGGCCATACCTCAACGTACAAGGGGAGTAGTCCTCGGTCTAGTGGAGGTATGTTAACATCAGTCAGGGGGTCCTAGTTCCGTAGGTCATTTGCACTGTCTAATCTCAGTCTAGAGCTTTGAATTATGGTCACTTGACTGCTTAGGTTGCTAATGATCTGTATTAATACAGTCCAGGCAGTGAGCTACGGTCAGTTCTGCAGGTCCAGTGCAAGCAGGGCAGGAGACTGATGGTAAGTCAGTTGGAGAGCTGCAGGGAGGACACTGATGTGGAGGTGCTAGCGTTTGCCTGGGCTGCACAAAGTCAGAAGTCACACGGTTATAGTCCAACAGGTTTATTTGAAATCACAAGCTTTTGGAGCCTTAATCCTCCTTCTGGTGTTTAGTTGTCAGTCAGAGCTGTCTATCCAAATCAGTCAGGGGGATTTGCCTGTCAGTCCTTGGTTTGGGGTTGGAGGGGTGGGGGAGGGGGTGGTCAGCACGATGAAAGTCAAGAATAGGTGTTTATCTGGAAGCAGGGGAACTTAGTCAGCAAACTGGGATATAGAGGGGTCAAGAGTTGTGAAGGAGGGTAGTTTGAATATAAGGAGCAGAGGAGAAAGAAGGTAATGAATTGGAGGATGCAAGAGTGGGGGCGATCGATGGACCTACCACCATGGGCTCAAAGAGGGATTGTGCAGCATGGTTGTGACTTTGACACCTGTAGATCCAGGGTCTGAGGTAATATTGAGAGCTAATGGTGTGTGGAAACATGTAAAGAATTAATACTGATGAGCTGGCCAAGGAATGCCAGGAAGACACGGATACAGAAGTTTGAGAGGGTCCCTTGATTATCAAGTTGATCCTGTGACTAACTATGGCAAACATGATCAGCGTTGCCTTTCGTATTCATGCAAGATCCTACACTAAATGTCCATGTAGAGACATTCCATAACCTTCCTGCATGGAACAGTATGTTCAACTATTGTTTGAGTGATGCCAATGCTGTCTGCTCATATTACTAAGGAGATATTCTGCTTTGTGTGTCCCTGTCTCAAAATTATTGCCACAGCAGGGTTAATGCTTTGTATGCTGCAGGACAACGAAGGTGCAGGGAAATAGGGGGCGATAGGGTTAGGGTTAGGGTTAGGGTTAGGGATGTGCCAGCAACCTCCAGGAGGTACTGAACAATGTCCTCATGGAGACGTCACTGCTGACTGTGTGCCTTCAGGATGTGGAGAAGGGGCAGGGGACCCTCTGTCATTTCCTCCCAGATGATCAAGGTGCAGAGTCACTGCAGGCTTAGGCTGTTCCAGGACACTCTCTCAGAACCATGTCAGCTGCTAGATTTATACCTGCAACATGGAGGGAGTGGCCATCAAGGCAACAGCTGTGTTAAACATTTCTACAACAGGCCCCTTTCAAGAAGCCACTGGGGACCTGTGTGGGAGCTCTCAATCCTTGATGCACAATGCATTAAGACTATTCCTGGTGCAGTTTGTGCCAGGTTACACCTCTTCATCTCATTTTCCTGTGGTGAGGCCAGTGCAGCAGGAGTTGGCTTTCCCCAGGTGCAGAATGCGATAGACTGTATGCAAATTGCATTAAGAGCACCATATCTTAATGTAGCTGTCCTCCTCATCAGAAAAGTCCAATGTACAAGTCAGCTGTGATCAACAGTATCTCACCTTGGAACTCTGTATCAGGTATCCTGGAAGCTGCCATGTTGCCTAAATCTTTGAGATCTGTCGTTCTTCATTTCAAGTGCCAGATGCCTAACAAAGATGGTCCCTGGGAGACCAGGGCCATCCTCTGCAACCGTGGCTGATGAGTCAGTTCAGAATCCCCTGACTGAGGTTGAGTATAGGTATAGTGCAGCCCAGTGGTGGAACAGATCCTAAGCTTCCTAAAGATGGGGTTCCAGTGATTAGATTGGTCAGAAAAGGAGAGAGGTCTTTGCAGGGTGCTGCAGACAGGATTATGCAGCATACTCTATCATGCTGTCCTCTGTGCATCTAGAGTAGGCAAAAAAGGGGATGTGATAGATAGGTTTAAGGTGAGAGGAAAAGGAATTAAAAAGGACCTGAGGGATAACTTTTTTTCACGCAGAGGGTGGAGTGTGTACAGAATGAGCTGCCAGAGGAAGTGGTGGAGGCTGGTACAATTAAAACATTTTAAAAGTCACCTAGATGGGTAAATGAATAGGAAGGGATTAGAGGGATATGTGCCAAATGCTGACAAATGGGACTAGGTGAGATTGGGATGTCTGGTTGATAGAGATAAGTTGGACTGAAGGTCCTATGTGCATTGAGGAGCATTGGTTTGCATTTAATATATGTGCATAACTAGGCCTTAAAGGCAGTACTGGAGCTAGCTAACTCGGCAGTGGTGAGTGCTTTCGCATGTGGTAAGTTTTTTTTTTTCTTCCTTTTTCCTTTTATTCATTCACAGGATGAGGGCATTGCTGGCTAGGCAGCAATTATCGCCCATCCCTAATTGTTGAGAGTCAGCCACATTGCTGTGGGTCTGGAGTCACGTGTAGGCCAGACCAGGTAAGGATGGCAGTTTCCTTCCCTAAAGGACGTTAGTGAACCAGATGGGTTTTTCCAACAATTGACAATAAATTCATGGTCATCGTTAGATTGTTAATTCCAGATATTTACTGAATTCAAATTCCACTGTGCTGAGGTGGGATTTGAACCCAGGTCCCCAGAACGTTACCTGGGTCTCTGGATTAACAGTCTAGCGATAATACCACTACATCACCTCCCCATAGTTGGAAAATACAAAGAGCAGGACGCTACTGAGATGCGTGCATTTGTAATGTAATGAATTTGTGGAGATAGTGAGACCCTACGGGTTATCTTGCCCTGAGGTACTCGCCACAGAAATTGCCAGAAATAACATTTGGCTGATTCCTGGTAAGATTCAGCCTAATGTTTTAACCTTTTTTCAAATACTTACGTTTTTTACAGAGACTCAATACCAGAGAAATATCACTCTTGTATCAGCTTCTTTAAAGCATTTCATACTGACTTTACCCAGTTCCTTTTTTCTTTAGAATTAAATAGGACCCCCTCCAATGTGGAAGCAGGCCATTCGGCCCAAAGAGCATCCCACCCCACCCATCCCTGTAACTCTGCGTTTCCCCATGGCTAGCTCAGCTAGCATCCACAGACTAGAAACCACTCCTACTGAGGTGACTGAACTGGGGGGAGGTGGAAATGGTTTCCCTTGCTAGGGAAGGAAGAACTGTTCTTTTCTGATCTGAATACTGAGTTATTTTGAAGTAAAACTCTGAACTTCGTGTTACCTGTCATAATACAACAGTATAAACGATTTATCCATTTAACACTACAGAGTTTCCTCTAGACACTCAACTGCAGTCACATGCTTTCTTAGAATTGCTGTATATAAGTCACTGTTTCAACTTAATTTTCTGACCACTGTTAAAAAGAAAAAAAAAACTTTCACAGAACTGACCTACTTCCATTTGTCTCTGTTTTGAAATCCAAATCTAAAATTATATTAATGCACCTTTATGCATTACTGTATGCAAATTGCTGACTGTTTCCCTGCATTGAATCTGAGGTAATTCAGAATATCCAGAGGTCAAAGTCACTATGTATGTTTGTTCTTGTTTGCAACAGGATATGCAGTAGAAAATGGCTTAATCAGTTTTAATTAGCACTGAGGATATTATCTGTTTTAGCCTTGAAAAGAGAGATAAAAGGCAAAGTTTTAATTTTTTAGTTAGCCCAAGTGAACATATTAAGAGAGTAAGAACAGATATACTGCAAACATGTTCTCACTTACTCCGTACCTCTTATTTTTCAAGAGAAGCTGACTGAGATGTCTACACAAGTAAGTATCTGTATTGAAAGTCCTTTGGTAAAAGTAATGTCCAAATTGTTTCTGCGAGTGACTCGTCTGATTTTTGAAGGACCCTATTCTTAATTATGCTTTAATGTAGCTTATTCTTTACAAAAGCTGTTTGCTCATTGCTTAACAACAAAAGTACTGTAGAACATACAGCTATTCATACCTTTTTTTCCCCCCCTCCTCCTCCTCCTCCTCCGCCTCCTCCTCATCCTGGCGTGAACCTATATGTTCTATACACCAGAACACCGCTTGTAATCTTGTCCACAATAGAATTTGTCTCTTCCTATTGTCACTTCCAAGCTCGTTTTCATTATTTTGTGAAGCTAAAGACAAATACAAAATTGACAGCTTATACTGCAAATCTGTAGGGATTTTTGCAGTTTTTATCGGAAATGCTGGGGTCACAAGTTCTCCAATTAAAAAGAAAACTTTTATATAAGGTCATTCTCGTTGTGTTTGCGCACTGCTGTACAGCTGCCTCATCAATCCTGTCACTTTAATGATGCAGAATCATGTTTAATCTCCATTGACACCAGCCATCCCTATCAGCTACAGCCATTAGTAGCTGATGCACAGTGACAAAAGTCTGCGCAGAATATCTGCTAGTGGTGAAAAATGGTGCAGATTCTGATTGCCAACTGAAGGAAACAGTTGTTCTAAGGAACTTCTCATCCTCCATGTAATTCCATTCCTTGAAAATAAGGAATATTTACCTTTTTGCTGTGAAGAAATGAAATATGTTTGTTTAATAATGGTTTTGTGGAGAGTTCTAATTTAGTTCGCATCAGCCTGGGAAAGCTTTACAAACCAGCAATGGATGCCTTGTAAGAGGAAGAAATTTGAGTGCTTGCGAGGAATATAAAGACAATGAAAACTTCCACATGTATATAGATAGGTGGACTGCAGCTGCAAATTTTAAGAGTAAGGAGCATCAGTTTATCCAAAATAGGCAACTAAGAAAACTTGTGATTCTTCTTATTTAAGGTAGCTTATTAAATTTATAAATAATTCATAAGCTAAATAGATAAGGAAAGTGCATCGTATATTGACGAGTGGTTTATTGATCCCAGAGGACAAGTGGACAGATGGTGCAGAGTGTGTTGACCTCTGTAGCTTGCCTTTGGCTCAAGAACTGAACTGGTCGGGAGCTCGTCTGCTGCCTCGCTCGATCTAAGGATCAGGAAGCTGCCTGTTGAGCCCTGCTCCCTGTCTCTGAGCACCCATTAATATACCTGTTTTTATTTCTGGGTTGTTTACCCAAAGACAAATGAACCAAGTGGTGGCTGCCTCTACATCGGGGCAACCAAGCTGAGGCTTGGAGACTGCTTTTTGGAACACCTACGCTCAGTTCATGACAAACGACTACACCTCCCAGTCGCGAACCACTTCAGCTTCCCCCCCCGCCCACTCCTTGGACGACATGTCCATCCTGGGCCTCCTGCAATGCCACAACAATGCCACCTGAAGGTTGCAGAAACAGGACCTCGTATTTTGCTTGGGAACCCTGCAGCCCAATGGTCTCAATGTGGACTTCACAAGCTTGAAAATCTCCCCACCCCTGACCTCATCCTAAAACCAGCCCAGCTTGTCCCTGCCTCCCTAACCTGTCCACCTTTTCTCCCACCTATCCGCTCCTCCCACCTCACTGACCAACCCCCACCTCCTACCTACCAGCCTCATCCCCGCCTCCTTGACCTGTCCATCCTCCCTCGACTGACCAACCCCAATCCCAACTCCCTACCTACACTCACCTTTACTGGCTCCATCCCCGCCTCCTTGACCTGTCCGTCTCCTCTCCACCTATCTGCTCCTTTATTCACCTTCCAGCATCGCCTTCTCCTCCCCCATTTCTGAATAAGGGTCCAGTCCCGAAATGTCAGCCTTCCTGCTCCTCTGATGCTGCTTGGCCTGCCGTGTTCATCCAGCTCTACACCTTGTTAGCTCTATGCTAGTTTGAACAGTTCTGACAAATAACTGCAGGACAGATACCTGAGGTGTAACTTCCCCCTGTCCATCCCTTTAGCTTGGAACCATGTTTTTGTTTATCCCTTGCTGGGAGCCACCTGTTAGCATTTAGTAGACGTTTGTACTGATAGGATGGCATTTGACCTTATCAACTTAGGAATGTCAGCATGGAAGTCTGAAATGGGATATTGATGTTTCTCAGAAAGTTGTACCTTTCCCGGGAGAGAAGGGAACCCACTTTTCTACCAGGTGGCCTCATTGTTATGCCCACTAATCCCCCATACAAATCCCTTTAATATTCTGAAAAGTGCCATGACTTACATTGCTAAAATAAACATTGGTATCTTAAGGGGTGAGACCAGGGAATTTTGTATGTATTGTCAGATTAGAAGACACAAAGCACTCAAAAAAAAAACTCAAAAAACATGAGGCAAAACTTAGGAAATCAAAATAATCAATTTTTTTAGATATAAAAGTATGAGGAAAACTGGTGGAATAGAAGGCTGAAAAGCCTCTTTTTGACCTGATGCCAACATTCTAGAGTCTGCAAGGAAATGGCTAAAATGGATCCCACTGGTTACTATCATGAAAAATTGTCTAGGTTCTGGAAAGGTGCATGCAATTGGAAAGCCACAAGTTTAGACACCGAAAGCTTGTGTTTTCAAATAAACCTGTTGGCCCATAACCTGGTGTTGCGTGTTTTCTGACCCGGTAGTGATAAATTAGAAGATTGACTGACTAACAGGAAGTAGAGAGCCAGGATATATAAGTAATTTTCTGGTTGGCAAACTAATTAATGTCAGAGATCTAGGGTGTCCAACTATTTACAATTCATATCAATGACTTGGATGAACAGGATCGATAGCAATGTAGACAAATTTGCGATGATACACATAAGTAGGAAGTCAAGTAATGAGGAGAACATAGAGTCTGCGAAGAGATATACATGGGTTAAGTGAGTGATTAACAACAGGGAAGTGGAGTATAATGTGACAGAACAGGAGATGTTATGACAATGGTTCAGAATTCTTGAGTTACCATGGAGACATTTAACTCGCAATTCCAAACTCTGTTTTTGAAAAGAGGCCTATTGCAGATTAATATAAGTAGCTGGAAAAAGAAACCCATGGAATGTCCCACTTAGACGCAGAGAGAGCATCAAACAGCAGAACCTTCAAAGGTGGAATTGGGCGGGCTGGGGAACAGGTGCTGTTTTGTGACTACAAAGATAATGAGAGGCTGCCAGCGTACTGCTCTACAGCAAGCCATCGCCTTTGGATTATGTCTTAAACTGCAGGTAAATTTGTATTTCTTCCTTTTGCAGAATTCTTAAATTACACTGCCCTTTTGGCATTTAGATTTAAGACTTTTTTAAACTTGAAGAATACTGAAGTGTACTGTATTGGGTTTCTGTAAGAGTTTTTCTCATGCAACTGGCAGATTCACAAAACCGGCAATCCCTTCCCCATACATTCGGGATAAATGAGTTTACTGTACAAAAGTAGGGAGGTTTTACTAAATCTATATAAGGCACTAGTCAGACAACAGCTAGAATATTTTGAACTGTTTTGGGCCCCTTTTTCTAAGGAATGATATACTGGCATTGGACAAGGTCAGAAATCACACGACACCAGGTTATAGTCCAACAGGTTTATTTGAAGATACAAGCTTTTGGAGCATAGTCCCTTTTTTGTCAAGTGAAGCATACTGGCATTGGTGGCAGTCAGCCAAAGGCACACAAGACTGATCCCAGGTATGCAGGCATTGTCTGATGAGGAAAGATTAAGTAGATTGGGCCTGTACTCATTGGAATCTAGAAGATGATGAGACAACTTATTGAAATGCACAAACTTTGTAGGGGACTTGACAGGGTAGACGCAGAAAGTGAAGGCGGCATGGTGGCTCAGTGGTTAGTACAGTTGCCTCACAGCCCCAAGGACCCGGGTTTGATTCCAGTCTCAGGCGACTGTCTGTTTTGGAGTTTGCGCATTCTCCCCATGTCTGTGTGTTTCGGCTGGGTGATCCAGTTTCCTTCCACAGTCTAAACATGTGCAAGGTAAGTGGATTGGCCGTGCTAAATTTACCCATAGTATTCAGAAATGTGCAGGTTGGGTGCATTAGCTGTGGGAAATGCAGGGATGGGGGGTGTGGGGATGTAGTTGAGTCTGGATGTCATGATCTTTGGAGGATCAGTGTGGACTTGTTGGGCTAAATGACCTATTTCTACACTGTAGGAATTCAATGAAAAGGCTTCCCCCTGCCTTGTTTGAGAGTCTAGGACCAGAAGACATAATTTCAAAATAAGACATTTAGGACACAGATGAAGAAGAATTTCTTCTGAGGTAATGAATCTGTAGAGTGCTTGTTTTTTATTGCAGAGGGCTAAAGAGGCTAAATCATTAACTCTATTCAAGGCTGAGAGAGATGAAGTTTGAATCGGCAAGGGAATCAAAGGTTATGGGGAAAAGGCAAGAAAGCGGAGTTGAAGATTATAAGATCAGCCATAGTGTCATTGAATGGTGGAGCAGGTTTGATGGGCTGAATGACCCACTTATGATCCTCTTATGGTCTTGTGAATACACAAGTTAAAAGGTTGTCTTCAACTCGACAGGAGTGTTCTGGTGGGACTGATCATAAGTGTACCAGCCTGGTGTTTAGCATGCTTTAAAGGTCACAGTCAAAGAACAACTCCCTGGTTACCCCGGTGTTGAAGGTAAAGACCTTGCTGAACATTGAGAACTAGAAGCTAGCCAAATGGCAGAGATGCCAAAGGAAATCAGACAGTGCCTCTCTCCCTCTTTAACAAGATGACAATACTATGGTCTGGCAAGACTGTGTTGACTTTTGGTTTCCAATGAACAAATGATCAATTTCAGTTCAGGGAGGTGTAATAATCAAGACAATTTTCTGCAATTCTAGGAGTAACATCCATCAGTACATAAAAAGAAATCAATCTTTGCTTCATTTCTTAGTCAACATCTGATGTATTGCTATTGTGTACAAGAAATAGAATGAGGAGGAATCCCAACCATTCACTTAAAAAGGAAACAGCTATTTGAAAATTAGTGTATATTTCTCAATCATTAGTGAGAATACATTTTCTGTATTTTTAGAAGAGGCTGTAAGATAATGAAAGCAAAGTGAGAAAATATATAGGGATTCTCCAAATCCATATCTTGGCATGAATACATGAAACAATGAAAGATCGACTGAAAATTTGAATCTCGCTGTCTTGCACAACTGCAAGTGCTATCTACGAGGATTACAGGGCGCGTGATATTTAGGAGATAACATGTGAACAGCTATCACAATAGCAACAAACACTTGACCCTGACCTCTGAACTCCAATATGCAGTGCTGGATCAGTAATCTGCTTCACTGTAACAAGTAGAGCCCTGAAGAAACTAATAATGAAGTGATTAATGGGAGGATACCAGCTGTAGAAGAGCGGGGAGGTGGTGAGACGAGGAAATAGATAATTCCAGTGGGACAGTCAGAGATGCTATTAAGCCTCTGGGTCAATTTTAGGTCTTTTGACGTTTCTGGTGAAGCTCAGAAAGAGCATCTCTTGAAATTGTAAAGTAGGCTTTAACAGTTAAAGCAATTACTTTCAGGCTGCAATGTATCTGTCAGAGACAGCTAATCTGTATAATGTAAAGAGACCTTGCTCAGGTATTCATTCATTCCAGTACCAGCTGGTGCCCTCCAAGATGAATCTCCACCTGATGCCCTCCAGAAATCCTGCAGACAGGCTCCTGGGGAGATAGTAGATGTGGCAACAGCTTACGTTTTCAGCCGGAAGATAGAGTTCATATTCAAAGTGTGCCAAAGGCACTGTGATTGGTTCATTAAAATTGCGACACAAATGAGCCCAAGCTTTACTGTTGGCTTTGATTAGAAACCTCTGTGAATTATATTTAGTTCTTCGAAGCTAAATTGATGTTATTCAAGCAAAAAGAGTCCTGCGTCTTTGCGCCTTGGAACATACCCACTCTAAAAATACCCACAGATATCTAGACCTAATCATTCAGCTGTTATGTAATGTTTAGAATGTGATTTCGTACCAGTTATTGTCAGGAATACACCCTAAGAATTAATAACTTAATTGTTTAACAAAGCTTCAGTTAACTTTTTTGAAACCTTGTCTATCAATACGCAATTCCAAATTATGCATAACTTTATAGGTTGATGCAATGGATAGTTTAATCAACAGTAAGATGGTTGATTTTTGCATATAAAGTCGTCGAACTCTTATGTCTGGGGTGATCACCTATATTCAATGGCAGTACACAGACACGAAGAAAGTAGTTTCACACGCTTCATTTTTCTGATACTGAGGTGGTTAAAACCCTGATAACTCTGACAAACCTGACATACAGAACAAAGCGTTTTATGGTTTGAGTGAAGATTTGTCCCTCAAGTGCTGGTTGTAGATGTTGGTGTGTTCGCCGAGCTGGGAAGTTTGATAGCAGATGTTTCGTCTCCTTAACAGGTGACATCCTCAGTGTTATAGAGCCTCCTGTGAAGTACTGTGGTCCTGTGCCAGTTTGAATTTATACGGTCTGGTTTTTGCTGCTTCCGGTAGGTGCCGGTTCTGTTGGGGTATTGTAACGGTTGGTACATCGGGTCTAATTCAATGTTTGTTGATGGAGTCTGTGGATGAATGCTAAGCCTCTGAGAATTTTGTAATTACAAACAGGGCAGATATTGAGAATATCTAGCGACTCATCAACACCATACTCCTCTGGGACCAAATTTACAAGAGAGGAGGAAAACAACAACAAACTCCCATTCCTGGACAAGATGGTGGAAAGAAAAGCGAACGGTAACTTCACTACGAAAGTACACAGGAAATCCACACGTACTGACCAGGTCTGAAACTATCACGGCAACCACCCCAACTCTCACAACAGCGTTAGGACCCTGTTGAAAGGGGCTGCCACACACTGCAGCACGCCTGATCTGCAGAAGGAAGAAGATCACCTGTACAAGTTCTTTACCAGGAATGGATACCCCCGCAGCTTCATCCACAGGCGCCTTGCCAACAGACAACACAACCAGGACACACCAAAACCCAAAACAATAACCACCCTACCATATATTTAAAAAAAAACCTCCTGAACTGACAGCCAGACTACTCAGACCACTAGACTTGTGATAGCACGCAAACACTAAGACAGCAACTGACCATGGTTAAAGACCCAATAGAAGCCATGGACAGGACAAATATGGTCTACAAGATACCACGTGGAGATGGCACAAAACACTACGTGGGAAAAACAGGCAGACAACAAGCAACCCGCATCCACAAACACCAGCTAGCAACTAAACAACACAACCAGATGTCCTTGGTTTCGATACACACAGACGAGAAAAACCACGCTTTCAACTGGGACAACACTACTATCATAGGACAAGCCAAACAAAGGACAGCCAGGGAATTCTTGGAGGCTTGGCATTCATCCACAGACTCCATCAACAAACACATTTTGAATTAGACTCAATATACGGATCATTACAACACACAGCTGGAACCGGCACATAGCAGAAGCAGCGAAAACCAGACCATATAAATTCAAATTGGCACAAGGCAAGGCAAGACAACAGCACTTCACAAGAGGTTCCACAGCACTGAGGATGTCACCTAGAAAGGGAACGAAACATCTGCTATCAAAACTCCCAACTCGGTGACAACCCAGCATCTACAAAAGTGTTTAATGTTTAAGTTAGACTATATCAATTAACATATTCAAATGATCAGTCTCATGATATACCCAGAATTCCGAGGAGAAACTCACCAAAAGTACTGCCCATAGCTCGAGATCCTTTACCAGTCTTTTTTCCAAGAGAGTGAGCAGGAATTGAACTGGCAATGGGTCATGTTTTCAGGGGCGAGCAGGGAGAGGAGAGGCAATGGTTCTGACAGGTGCCTGTAGGACGGAAACCCAGAACAACCCTGCCCACATTTGGAAGCAGCTGGAAAACATCTGTAATGCTGTCAGACCACTTGTTAAATAGTCAATCAGTTGAGTCTTTAACCTTGAATTCTTGAATTCAACTATAACAACTAGCACTTCTTGATCTGAGTGAACTAGGATCAACAAAGGCAAAGAGGAGACTCATTGATCAATGAAACTGACAGCCTTAGGTGATCTGGCAGTTAGGCAATGAAGACTTATGTGAAAGGCTTGTACTCATAACTGTCATTCTAAGAGTCTGACCTTGCTGATTCACACGTATGGGATGTGAGCATCACTGGCTAGGCCAGTAATTATTGCAATTTCCTAAGCAATATGTAGGTGACAATGAGTTGTCTTCTTGAATTACTGCAATCCAGGTGGTGTAGGTACAAAGATACATCTTTGAAGTGACCAGGAAGGTTGATGAGGGCAGGGCAGTAGATGGATATAGTAGAAGTCTATACAGATTTCAGTAAGGCCTTTGATAAGGTTCCACGTGGTAGGCTGCTCCGGAAGGTTACATCGCATGGAATCCAGGGAGAGCTGGCAAAATGGATACACAATTGGCTTGATGGTAGGCAGCAGAGAGTAATACTGGAAGGATGCTGGTCAGACTGGAGGCGTGTGACTGGTGGTGTGCCTCAGGGGTCAGTGCTGGGCCCATTCCTGTTTGTTATCAATATCGATGATTTGGATGAGAATGTACAAGGCATGATTAGTAAATTTGTGGATGACGCTATAATAGGTGGTATCGTGTACAATGAGGAAGGTTATTAGAAATTGCAGCAGGAGAAGTGGGCCAAAAAATGGCAAAAGGAGTTTAATACAGATAAGTGTGAGCTGTTTCATTTTAGAAGGTCAAATTAAGGTAGGAGTTTCATGGTGAATGGTAGGGCCATAACGAGCGTAGTGGAAGAGAGGGACCTTGGAGTTCAAGTGCACAGTTCTCTGAAAGTGGAGTCACAGGTAGATAGGGCAATGAAGAAGACTTTTGGCACACTGGCCTTGATCAGTCAGGGCATTGAGTACAGAAGTTGCGAAGTTATAATGCAGTCGTACAGGATGTTGGTGAGGCCGCACTTGGAGTATTGTGCTCAGTTTTGGTCACCTTGCTATAGGAAGGATGTTATTAAACTGGAAAGTGTGCAGAAGAAATTTACGAGGATGTTGCCAGGCTTGAGTTATAGGGAGGGGTTGGACAAGCTGGGACTTTTTTCTTTAGAGCATAGGAGACAGCGGGGGATCTTATCGAAGTGTATAAGATCATGACAGGCATGGATAGGGTGAATGCACTCCACCTGTTTCCCAGGGTCGGGGAATCGAAGACTAAAGGGCATCAGTTTAAGGTAAGAGGGGAAAGAATACATGGGAGCCGGAGGGGCAACTTTTTTACACAGATGACGGTACGCATATGGAATGAGCAGCCAGTGGAAGTGGTTGAGGTGGGTACGTTATCAACATTTAAAAGGCATTTGTACAAATGCATGGATAGGAAAGGTTTAGAGGGATATGGGCCAAGTGCAGGGAAATAGGCTTAATGTGGATGGACATTTTGGTCAGCGTGGACTAGTTTGGGCCAAAGGGCTTGTCTACATTCTGTAGGACTCTGACATCCACAGTGCTTTTAAAAAATGTCTTGTAACCTTTTGGAAGTCATTTCACCTAGCTTGATCTGAGCCTCATTTGTGATCAGCCTTCACTGCAGCACAGGAGTGACTTTCATATCTGTAGCATGGCCTTCTACTGAGAAGCAACAGGAGTCACCCTTTCACAAGTTGTGGAGGTGTGAAAACCTGAGAGAAACATCATTATATTGGAATGAATGAATCATGGCAGCTTCAAGTTATCTAGCATAGAGATGTATGTAGTCATATAGAAACCGAACTTTGAAGGAATACAATCCTTTCAGATGGACAAATACTCCAGGCTGATTTAAGGACACCATGATTGCTATGCATACAGTCAAAGACTGTGGAAACCAGTAAGAATCCAGCCACTGCAACAAATGCAAGAGTCCCCAGTACTGACTGTCTTCAGTGTCAAAGTGGGCAGAAGCGATGGCCTTAGCAAACATGGCATTGGTCACCAAGGATACCTCCTAAGAGCAGCAAAGTAGGAAAGCTAGCAGTTTCATGGAAGGAGCTGCAGTTGAGAAATCAGTTAATGTTTCAGGTCAAGTGATCCTTCCTCAGAAATGTTTTGTACTGTGGGCAAGGTTTTGGTACTGAAACACAAGGAGACAAGACAAATGAGACAGGTCATAAGCAATGTGTTAAAGGGAGCTTTACAGTTGACATAGTTTTGTAAATAGGAACATTGAGTCCAAAAACCAGGAGGTCCTGGAGAATTTTGCATGTCTCTGATTAGGTCTTAGCTGGAGGATGTTATTGTACCTAAAATACTTTAAGATCAATGTTAAGGTCCTGGGAAGGTTATCGTGTACATTTGGCAGAAATCTGAGAGTAAAACAAAGTTAATGTTTTGAGTCTAGTGACTGCTTGTAACGAAGAGTCACTGGTCTTGAAATGTTAACTATTTTTCTCCTTTACAAATACTGCCAGGCTTGCTGTTTTTTGTTTCAGATCTCCATTGTCTGCAGTTCTTTGTTTTATTACAGAGTAAGTATACTGGAATGGGGTTTTTTTTTTGCTGCATTGAAAAATATGTATGCTGTATTTGCATTATTTTAGCTGATGAAAGAGTTCTTCCATTTTGAAGTGTCCTATTTTCCCACCTTTCCTAATGGGGCTGCCAGCCTGACATTGCTACGGGCCTTCTTATTGAGCTTCCAACTTCCCTGGTCCACCTGATCTCTTTTAATGGATGTGGAGCTCTTGGCTTCAGGAAAAATGACTATCGATGCCCCATCTTGGCTACCTCCAGGTTATACCCCAAAAGTAAGGCCAGCATTACAAACATGACCCACCTAGCAAAATTCAGCTTATTGATTCTTTTTCTGCTACACACATGCTGTCTGACCCTCCGAGTGTCACCAGTATTTTAAATCTTTATTTCAGATTTTGTAATATTTTGATTTTGCTCAGTTATCATTTATTATTTCATGAGAAAACACAATAAACTGTCATGGATCTATCAACTTGAACTCAGGCCTACAATATTGTGTGCATCAGATGCATCCACATCTTTCATTATTGTCTGTTTCTTTTACTTTTCTGTTGGGCAAACTGAACAAGGAAAATGCATGTTAAAAATCATTGCTTTTTATCTTGCTGCAAGACACGGTTGATGTTTTGGGAGTATTCATAAATCTCATATATCATAAATCTCCCATACATATAATTTCTTATCTGATTTTGGAATGCTAAAATTTACAAACACACGCAATCATTTCTAACTTAATTATAGAATTGAGGACCTATAAACTGGATTTGTATAGTGACTTGTCACGGATGTTTCTAACTTAAATACCTGTCGAAGTTTGGCTAGCTCTGGCTCCTCTAGTGTATCAGCCTAGGACTTGCAATAATACTGAACGGGTAGTTGGTGGTGGATATCTTTAGCAGAGAAGTATGCAAACATCAGTAACTTGCCTTGAATATCTAATATGGTTCTTGAACTAGATCTAATAGCCATTAGGGAAGTAACTTTATAAATTGAGAACTGCAACATAAAATCCTCATCATTGCTTCTGACGCTATAAACTTTTTCATCTATGATAACCAATGCTTCATGGATCAGAAGCAAATATAGTTTATTAAATAATTTGCATATTAATGAATTGGTGTTAAATTAGGCAACATGTTTTAGGCTCATTTAAATATTTATTGTTTGATATGCAAGTTATTTATTTTCACGACTGAAAATAAAACAGATTTGTTGATGTGCATTTTCTCATTAATAAGAAGTATGTTAAAGACACTTCTCTTACTAGCCCAAGTATAAAGCAACAAATCAACTGTTCAGGTTTGATACTACCACAGTGACGGGGATTCGTAGTTCTTGGCCTGACCTTCAAGTGCCACAACAGTCACATTATTGGCTTTCTGTTTGACCCCGAGATATGCACCAAGCTGTTTTTGACATCTGTTCCATTGCCAAGGTTGCCTCCTTTGACCTCCATTCACACATCACAGTTATGATCTACATTCACTCTTGATTCAGCTACAACCTGAATTTAAACTTTTCTCATCCTGTTTTTAATCCTCTCCATGGCCAGACACCTCTCCCTTTATCCTTGTAATCCCTTCCAATATGACAACTGTCCAAGATTCTGTGATAGTCCATTCTGGCCTTCAGCTGGACTGTGACTTTTAATTCCTCTACCACTGACAGTCATGACTCAGGGAACTCCCTCACCACATCCCTTGACATGTTCCTTAAAACGTACCTTTTAACCTGTTGATCCTGTCTTTACTAATAACTACTTATGATACTGCTCCTGTGATACATCCTAAATGTGATATAACTCGATGTTGTTGCTATGTGCCATCTCATGTTCCCTTTATGGGTGGGTGAGGTCAATAAGTTAATACCTTACTTACTTTAAGAACTTTCTGTCCCCTAGCAATAATGTAGGCAAACAACATCAACTCTCTGCAGGAAATCTCCACTTCCCAGGGGTTTGAGACTTCCCAACTAGAGTAATACTGAGTACAGCAATGATAACAGCTTTGTTCATCACAAGGCTCCAATTTGCATTTACTGTCCACCTATTCCAGGCCAAACGGGCAGCACTTTGGACAAATGACCAAAAACCTGAGCGTAGGTTTTAGGAAGTGCCTCAAAGGAGAGTAATTTAAGGACCAGACAGCTAATAGCAAAGCTTCCAATGGAACAACTAACAACAGGATTTGGAAGAGGCCAAGTTGAAGGTCTCCACAAGTTTGGAGAAGTTGGAGGGCTGTGGAAGCTTATAGATTGTGGGGGTGGCAGTGGTGGCAAGGCCGTAACGGTTTTGAAAAGAAGCATAAGCATAAGAACTTTAACACTTGAGGCATCGTGGGTTTCTGGACATGGAGCTAATGTACATCAGGGATTATGGGGTGGTAGGTGAATAAGTTAGTTAATTTTAGTTTCTAGAATGTTTGCATGCAATATTATGGCTTGGAGTCCTAACGTTGGCAGAATAAAATTCCTGCTGTGTGAGGCACAGTGCTTTTATTTAAAATTGACATACATTTTATTTAAACTTAGTGAAACTCCAAAATGAGAAGCTTATGAAATGCAGAACCAAATACCCACGGTATACTGGCATCATCTTTGAAGGTGTGCTGCATCTGTACTAAAATTTACTCGTTGGTCTTTTGAACACTTAGAATTGTAGCATTATCATGAACACTGCCATTAGCCTTGCCATTTATGCTAATTATATAGGTATCTTAAATGTATATGTGTTACAACCCAGCCTAGTGAAAACCAAAGAATGCCTCACTTCAGAACACCAATTAGACGCAGTATGTCTTCCACCAGTTTTTCCTGCCTTCACTTCCAGTATTAGATTCCTACTGAATCTACTTATTTCTGAGTTACATGTGCTGCATTCATCCTGATGTGTTGCTGTAAAACTTAGTGTATGTGACTACAGTCAGTGTCATCAAATTTGACTCTTACAGTTGTAGAAAGCTTATGGCACAGAAAGAGGTCACCCTGGTCCATTGTATCTGCGCTGGCTAAGGAAAAGATCCACCTGCCTGATCCCACTTTCCAACATTTGGTCCACAGCCCTGTAAATGACGGTTCTTGAGGTGCCTTTTGAAGTGACACTTGAAAGTTCTAATCTGTCAGCTGTGTAGTTGGTAGTTGGTAGTTGGTAGCGCTCCTGCTTCTGAACCAGGGAGTTGTTTTCAAGTCATCTTCCAGGAACTCGCTGCACAAATCAAAGCTGATTCTCCCCTGCATTACTGAGGGAAAGCTGCACACATGAGGTTGTCATTGTTTAGATGAACCATTAAACTGAAGCATTGCCTGTCCCCATGAGTGATTGTAAAAGATCCAATGCACAATTTTGAAGAGGAGTTCATCTCCGTGTCTGAGCAATAGCCATCCCTCAATTACCATCACAAAAAGAGATGATCTGGTCAATATCAGTGTTCTTTGTGGAATCCTTCTGTGTGCAGAGCACCTGACTTGTTTCCTACATTGCAACCTGACTACATTTCAAAAGCATGTTACTGGTTGCGCTGTGCTTTGACATGTTCACTGGTAATATGATGCAAGTTTTCTCTTGTAGCGAAAATTCAAAATTGTCATTACCCAATGGCCTAATTTCTGGATATAGCCTTACAACAGCCTAGACTGAGGGAGGTCTACAGCCCAATTGCACTAAAATGATGCCAATACTTAAGATATGAGGATAAGTTAAATAAACATGGCCAATATTCCTTTTGATTATAAAGTGCTGAGAGATGAACTAATTGATGTATTTGAAATGATGAGGGGACATCATGCAACAAAAATATTTCTTCTGATGGGGAATGCAGAATAAGAGGGTGCAATCTTAAAATTAAACCTAGGCCATTTAGAAATGAAGTCAGAAGGCACATTTTCATAGGGTAGAGAAAATCAAGAAACTGCAGTTTTGGTCACTTAGAATTTTTAATCTCTAGGGGATTGTCATTTTTATTTGGTAATGAGATCAGGCATAAAGAGAGAGGACAGCTGAATGGAGTTGATGTACAAATTAGCCATGACAGAAATTCACCAAAGTTCTTTGGACAACATCTTCCAAACTCATGACCTCTACCACCTAGAAAAACAGGGGCAGCAGATTACATGGGAATACTACCGCCCGCAAGTTTCCCTCCAAGCCACTCACCACCCTGACTTGGAAATAAATCACTGCATCAAAATCCTGAAACTCCCCTCCTAATGGCTATCTACGGCAAGTGGATTGCAGTGATTCAAAATGGCAGCTCACTACCACCTCCTTGAGGACAACTAGAGATGAACAATAAATGCTGACCCAGCCAGTGGCACCATCCACCCACATTAATTTTAAAGAAAAGACCTAACTGAATGGTGGAACAGGCTTTAGGTGAATTGTTTACTCTGTCCTTTGTAACACCGATTTGGCTGAGTTCAAATGAAACTGCAATGCCATAAAAAGGAGATCAGTAATGGTGGAAAAGTATATGTAGTTTAGTATTACAAGGATATTTGAAAGAGAAATCATTCCTCCAGAACAATGAAGATTAATGATACCGTTTACTTTATAGTTCCTTTTTGAATCAGGAATGAAATACTGTGTGGTGAGAATAAGGTTCTTTATAGTCAGTTAACTTCTGCCAGTCTTTATTTAATAACATTTTGTACCGCGCTCTAACAGTAAAGTTGATTTTTTTTTTTCGTTTGGTGACTGTATTCTTTATTTGCGTGTTGCTACCATTGTCAGTATGCCCAGTTTATAACCATATCGACACAAATATCTCTTGGATAACTCATAACTTGACAAAAACAAGTCTTTAAAAAGAAGTAAGATAAATGACTGTTCCCTGAAAACTACCCAAACAATGAGCAGTATCCAAAAGGGGACACTGAAGAATATATTAAACTCAATCTGCCTATTCAAGCATCCTTTGCTATATTCCAGCTTTAAGTCATGGATACCATAATGCAGCAAAGGAATTGAACCTTATTTAAAACCTTAAATTCTGAACACATTGGTGGATCATGATCAAGAGACATATTTTAATTCTTTGGAAAATGTTGTAGCTGGTGAATGTTTGTTCTTCGTTGTGTTCAGAATTGGAAATATTTTTGATTCTTTCAAGTCTTTAACCTTGGGACACACTATCTTGAGCCTGGAGAAAATGGCAATGCAAGTGGTGCGGGAGCTTAAATGAGATGTGATGATGGTGGACCAGAACCTCACTACATTCTGACCTTGCCCAGATTCCTCCTTGACAGGAAGGCCAAAGCTCAATCTTCCTGCCTTGCTGGCATTGAGGACCTTAAGTGGTTAAATATTGACAACTTATTGGAAATAAAAGCAAAATATTACAGATTCTTGAAATCTGAAACAAACACGGAGAATCCTGAGGAAGCTGAACAGGTCTGGCAACATCTGTGGAGACAGAAGGAGTTAATGTTTCAAGTCTGGTATGAAACATTTCCAGAATTTCTGTGATAGCAAGGTGTAGAGCTGGATGAACACAGCAGGCCAAGCAGCATCAGAGGAACAGGAAAGCTGACGTTTCGGGCCTAGACCCTTCAGAGAAATTTTTTTTTCTGAAGAAGGATCCAGACCCAAAACGTCAGATTTCCTGCTCCTCTGATGCTGCTTGGCCTGCTGTGTTCATCCAGCTCTACACCTTGTTATCTCAGATTCTCTAGCATTGGCAGTTCCTACTATCTCCAGAATTTGAGCTCTGAGGAAGTGGCACAGTGGTGTTAGTCTGTTAACTGTGCTCCTTTCGTCAATTTGCACTAATTATGCAAGATAGAGTGACTGGAACTTAGGAAGGTGGGGGTTAGCTACCGAAAGCCATCCCCTCTTCTCCCTTTCCTCTTCTCCTCATCATACCCTCCACCTCTTGAAACACTTGCATTTTATGGAGATGTTGTCTTGGCAGCAGGCATGACCTTCACAGTGGTACTGCTGAGTTCTGGAGTTACTGGCCTCTGATCAATGACGGCTCTAAATGAGTGGGACATCCTGATCCACAGTCTTAATTCTAGTAGTGAAGTCGGAGACTGTCCATTCGATCCGTACTGACCGGAGTTCACGGTGAATGGACCCTTAAGTCATAACATTCTGATTTAGGAGGCCGATCTCCCCTTAGAAGGAGATTGGTTAAGTGTGAAAAACCTGGTCTCAGCCAGTTCTTGTACTTGCCTTTTGTGTAAAGTGGTCCCCTCTGCTTTATTGTGGCACAGCTCAGTTTATGATTTATTCCTATCTGGAACATAATTTTTAAAAATTGGCAAAACACTATTAAAAACAATCCTGCCAAACTGAGCATCTTTTGCGTGATGATATCATTCTGTATCAATGGAGCTGAGGTGGAGGTGGCCGAGAGCTTCAATTCCTAGGAGTAAATATCACCAACAATCTGTCCTGGTCTATCCATGTCGACGCTACAGGCAAGACGATATACCAATGCCTATACTTCTTCAGAAGGCTAAGGAAATTGGGCATGTCCACACTGACTGTTACCAATTTTTATAGATGCACCATAGAAAACATCCTATCCCGATGTATCACAGCTTGGTTTGGCAACTGTTCTGTCCAAGACCACCACAAATTACAGGGAGTTGTGGACACAGCCCAGTCCATCACGAAAACCAGCCTTCCTTCTATTGACTCTGTCTACACTTCCCGCTGCCTTAGGAAAGCAACCAACGCAATCAAAGACCACTCCCACCCTGGTTATACTCTTTTCTATCCTCTTCCGTTGGGCAGAAGATGCAAAAGTTTGAAAACACACGCCAACAGATTTAAGAACAGCTTCTTCCCTGCTGTTCTCAGACTTATGAACAAATCTCTCATATTAGACATGATCTTTATCTGCACCTTCTCTGTAGCTGTAACGCTGTATTCCATATTCTGTTCTATTACCCTGATGTACTTACGTAATGTATGATTTAGCTGGATAGCGCACAAAAAATGTGTATCTTAGTACATGACAATATTAAATCAAATTAAATCTTATCTCACTAAGCGCCGGGAGTCGTACTCTCACCATTTGATCAAGACGCAGCATGATTCTCCTTCTTAGCCATTTTTTAAACTGACATTACTTATCTGCATCATATAGTTTTTTAATCTTTCCAAAGTTTTATAGTTTTCTCAATATTGGAGCTAATTTGTTAAAGCAAACAAGGGGATTCCTTAAGCCTTTCTACAGAAATAACACTAGTTGAAAAATATGCTGCAGAGAATCAAACAGCACAGAGACAAGCCCTTCGGTCCAAACTGGTCCATGCTAACCCCAGTTCCCTGCACTTAGCCTATATCCTTCAAAACTTTTCCTATCCCTGTATTCATCGAAATGCATTTTAAATGTTGTTAATGTACCCGCATCAACCTCTTCTGCTGGCAGCTCATTCCATATGTGGACCACCCTCTGCTTAAAAAAAAAGGGTTGTCTCTCAAGTTCCCATATATTCTTTCCCCTTTTAGCTTAAACTGACACCCGCTAGTCCTCAATTTCCCCAGCCCTGGGATAAAAAGAATCTGAGTGCATTCATCCAAACTACGCTTCTCATGATCTTATACACGTCTATAAGATCCCCCTCAGTCTCCTATGTCCTAAAGGGAAAAAAGGGTCCTAGCTTGTCCAACCTCTCCCTATAACCGAGTCCTGGCAACATCCTTGTAAATTTCTTATGTACTCTTTCCAGTGCATCCTTCCTATAGCAAGGTGACCAAAATTGAGCACAATACTCCAAGTGCAGCCTCACCAACATCCTGTACGACTGCAATATAACTTCGCAACTTCTGTACTCAATGCCCTGACTGATGAAGGCCAGTGTGCTGAAAGCCGCCTTCACTGCTCTGTCTACCTGTGACTCCACTTTCAGAGAACCGTGCACTTGAACTCCAAGGTCCTTCTGTTCCACCACACTCCTTAAGGCCCTACCGTTCACAATGAAACTCCTACCTGGATTTGACTTTCCACCTCACGCTTACCTATATTAAAACCCAAATGACATTTCTCAGCCCACTTCCAGGCTGATCAGGATCCTGCTGCAATTTCTGATAATCTTCTTCACTGTCCATGATACTGTCTATTTTAGTGTCATCCGTAAACTTACTAGTCATGCCTTGTACATTCTCATCCAAATCATCGATATAGATAACAAACAGCAATGGGCCCAGCACTGACACCTGAGGCACACCACTAGTCACAGGCCTCCAGTCTGACCAGCATCCTTCCAGTATTACTCTCTGCTGCCTCCCATCAAGCCAATCGTGTATCCAATTTGCCAGCTCTCCCTGGATTCCATGCGATGTAACCTTCCAGAGCAGCCTACCATGTGGAACCTTATCAAAGGCCTTACTGAAATCCATATAGACTACATCTACTGCCCTGCTCTTATCAACCTTCCTGGTCACTTCAACAAAGAACTCTAACAAATTTGTGAGACACAATCTCCCACACTCGAAGCCATGCTGACTACTCCTAATCAAACCCTGTCGTTCGAAATGCATGTATATCTTGTCCCTCAGAACCTTCTTAAGTAATTTACCTAATGACGTATGTTAAGCTTACTGGTCTATAATTCCCAGGATTTTCTTTGCAGCCCTTCTGGAATAAGGGCACAATATTCGTTACCCTCCAGTCTACTGGGATCTCACCTGTGGCTAACAATGATGCAAATATATCAGCCAGGGTGCCTTTAATTTCTTTAGCCTCATGCAGGGTTCTTGGGTATATCTGGCCAGGACCAGGAGATTTATGCACCTTCGTACATTCTACTACTTCCAGCATCTCCTGTATTGTGATATGGACTGTCCTCAAGATATTGCCACTAACTTTGCCGAGTTCCCAAGTCTTCATGTCTTTCTCCACAGTAAACACAGGAGAAATATTCAGTGAGAACCTCATCCATCTTCCGCAGTTCCACATATTCATGTCCACTTTGGTCCATGAGGGGTCCTTTTCTCTCTCTAGTTATTCTTTTTCCTTTAATATACTTAAAGAATCTCTTTGGATTCACCCTAATCTTCTCAGCCAAAGCTATCTCATGCCCCCTTTCGTCCTCCTGATTTCCTCCTTCGGTAACTCCTGTATCTCCTCTATACCTCCAAGGTATATGTAAGGGTTAGGAAAAGCGGAATGGAAAAGGCTCTAGAGGGATGCAAGTTAGCCAGGAAGGAGCTGAAGAAAGGGCTTAGGAGAGCTATATGGGGGCATGAGAAAACCTTGGCGGATAGGATCAAGGAAATCTCCAAGGCTTTTTACATGTATGTGCAGAACAAGAGAATGACCAGAGAAAGGGTAGGGCCGATCAAGGATTGTAAAGGGAATTTGTGCACAGAGCCTAAAGAGAGGCCCTTAATGAATACTTTTTTTCAGTATTCACAACTGAGAGGGACTTAGTTGTAGAGGAGGACGTTGTGAAACAGGCAGGTAGGCTAGAGGAGGTTCACGTTAGTAAAGAAGATGTGCTAGATGTGCTGAGGAAGTTGAAGATAGATAAGTCCTCCAGGCCTGATGGGATTTATCCAAGGATTCTATGGGAAGCGAGGGACGAGATCGCAGGGCCTTCCGCGATTGATCTTTTTGTCTTCACTGTCCACTGGTGTAGTGCCGGAAGATTGGAAAGAGGCAAACATCATTCCCTTGTTCAATAAAAGGAACAGGGATAACCCTGGAAATTACAGACCAGTTAGTCTTACGTCAGTGGTGGGCAAATTATTGGAAAGGGCTCTGAGAGACAGGATTTATGATCACTTGGAAAGGCACAGTTTGATTTGTGATAGTCAGCATGGATTTGTGAGGGGTAGATCATGCCTCACAAACCTTATTGAATCCTTTGACGCGGTGACCAAACACGTGGATGAAGGTAGAGCAGTGGATGTGGTATACTTGGATTTAAGTAAGGCGTTTGATAAGGTTCCCCATGGTAGGCTCATGCAGAAGGTAAGGAGGCATGGGATAGGGAGAAATGTGGCAGATTGGATTCAGAATTGGCTGACCCTTAGAATGCAAAGGGTGGTAGTGGACGGAAAATATTCAACATGGTGCTCAGTTACGAGTAGTGTACCTCAAGGATCTGGGTCCTCTTATATTTGTGATTTTTGTAAATGATTTGGATGAAGGAGTGGAAGGGTGGATTAGTAAGTTCGTGGACGATATGAAGGTGGGTCGTGTTGTGGACAGTGCAGAGGGCTGTTCTAGGTTACAAAGGGACGTTGATAGGATGCAGAGTTGGGCTGAGAAGTGGCAGATGGAGTTTAACCCTGAAAAGTGTGAGGTGATTCATTTTGGAAGGACAAACTTGAAAGCAGAATACAGGGTTAACGGAAGGATTCTTGGCGGTGTGGAAGAGCAGAGGGATTTTGGGGTTCATGTTCACAGTTACCTGAGAGCTGCCACCCAGATGGATAGAGTTGTTAAGAAGGCGTATGGTGTGTTAGCTTTCATTTAATAGAGGGATTGAGCCCAAGAGCTGTGAAGTTATGCTCCAGCTATACAAAAGCCTGGTTTGGCCACATCTGGAGTATTGTGTCCAGTTCTGGTCACCTCATTACAGAAAATGTGGAAGCGTTAGAAAAGGTGCAGAGGTGATTTACCAGGATGTTGCCTGGAATGGAGGGAAGGTCTTACGAGGAAAGGTTGAGAGAGCTAGGGTTTTCTTTTTAGAACTATGAAGGATGAGAGGTGACTTGATAGAGGTGTACAGAACGATCAGAGGTATAGATAGAGTGGACAACCAGACACTTTTTCCTTGGGTGGAGGTAGCTTTTATGAGGCAACATAGTTTTAAAATGAATGGAGGTAGATATCGGGGAAACGTCGGAGGTAGGTTCTTCACTCAGAGAGTGGTCAGGGCGTGGAATGCATTGCCGGAGAGGGTAGTGGAGTTGGCCTCATTAGGGGCATTTAAGCTGCTATTGGATAGGCATATGGATGATAGTATAAGGTAGCGGTGGAGGTTAGATAGACCTTAGGATTAGGGTAAAAGTTCGGCACAACATCTTGGGCCAAAGGACCTGTACTGTGCTGTACTGTTCTATGTTCTATGTTCTATGTTCTAAGGATTCCCTTGATCTCAGCTGCCTGTACCTGAACCATGCCTCCTCCTCTTTTCTGGTCAAAGCCTCAATATGTCTTCTCATCCAGGGTTCCCAATTCCTGCCAACCTTGCCCTTCACCCTCACAGGAACATATAGACCTTAAACTCTACCTATCACACTTTTAAAGACCTCTCACTTGCCAGAGGTCCCTTTGCCTGTAAACAAACTACTCCAGTCAACCCCCGCAGGATCCTGTCTAATTCTATCAAAATTTGCCCTAATTTAGAACGTGAACCCGTGGGTCAGTTTTGTCCCTCAACTATTTTAAAATTAAGCGAACGATGGTCACTGGTCACAAAGTGCTCCCCCATTCTCGCTTCAGTCACCTGTCATAGAGTCACAGAGTCCTAGAACATGGAAACAGGCTCTTTGGCCCAACTCGTCCATGCTGACGAGATTTTCCGATCACCTCTGGTCACACCTCTACCAATACCTTCTGTCTCCTACTGTCAAGCTAATTTTGTATCCAATTGGCTCCTGCCCTATTTCCCAAAAGTAGGTCCAGTTTTGCCCCTTCCTGAGTAGGACCCTCTACATACAGCTTGAGGAAACTTTCCTGAACTTATTTAACAAATTCCAGCCCATCTCAGCCCTTAACACTATGGCCGTCCCTGTGTTAGGAAAATTAAAATCCTCCACTGTGACAACTCTATTTCTCCTGCAAGTCTCTGCAATGTCCCTGCATATTTTTTCCTCTAATTCCTGTTGACTATTTGGAGGCCTATAGGACAACCCCAATCACATCAGCATTCCCTTCTTATTTCTTACCTCCACTCATAAAGCCTCACTGGATGATCTGTCAGTTATTTCATCTCTGACTACTGCTGTGGTACTCCCCCAGTCAAAAAATGTGAATCCCCCTCCACTCTTTCCTCCACACCTGTCCCGTTTAAAGCACCTGTGCCCTGGCACATTAAGCTGCCAGTCCTGTCCCTGCCTTATGCATGTTTCTGTAATGGCTATAACATCCCAGTCTCTCATACCCATTCCCCACTGAGTTCATCAGCCTTACCTGTCAGCCCTCTTGCATTGAAATAGATACAATTTGATCCAAGAGGCATTCCTTGCTCCCTGTCCTGTTCCAGCCTGACCTGTCTCTACAACTTGCTATTTCTGATTACTGTATCTCCTTCCAGCCTCGCACTTGCCTCTTGCTGTTGAGGATCCCATTCTCCTGCCAATCTAGTTTAAACCCTCCCTTGCAGAACTAGCAAATCTGCCCACCAGGTTATTGGTCCCCTACAAGTTCAGGTGCAACCCCGTCCCTCTTGTACAGGTCACCTCTGCCCCAGGAAAGATCCCAATGATCCAGGAATCTGAATCCCTGCCCCCCACCCCATACCAAATCTTCAGCTATGCCTTCCTCTGCCATACCCTCCTGTTCCTACCCTCACTAGCACGTGGCACTGGCAGTAAAATCCAGAGATTACCACCATCGAGGTCCTGGTTTTTAACTTTTCCCGTGGCTCTGTATAATCACTCCGCAGGATCTCATCCCTATTTCTACCTGTGTCATTTGTGCCAATGTGCATAACAACTTCTGGCTGCTCACCGTCCCCCCTCGAAAACAGCCTCTCTGAGACTCCTGGACCCTCGCACTCAGGAAGCAACGCACCATCCTGGATTCCTGTTTGTGGCCACAAAATCTCCAATCTGTCCCCCTAACTATCGTGTTTCCTATCACTGAGGTCCTGTTTACCTTTACCCCTCCCCACTGCAGTGATTCTTTTGCATGAAATGATTTTTACTAAGTACCTATATCTCTCGCCCTTTTAATACTTGATTTGTTCTGCATGATCCTTCCAGCCTTGTAAAACAGGTTTAGCTGTTATGAATATATCTGGTTTAATTTACAGCAGACTTGACATTTTCTGATATTCCAGTTTAAAGGAATACCTTGTTTGTGCTAGGCGAGGACTTTGCTGTTTTGAACTGTGGCAGGTTGAATTGTTTGAAAGAGGATTATGCATTTACAAGAAGTTCCTGTTCCCTTTTGGAGCTCGTGCACTGCCAGTTTGTGTTTTTGCATCCAGGATCAGAATTCCCTGAATATTATAATTTATAATGCTGAATCCAAGTTTTCTAACAAAAACACTAGCGTTTAAGAGAAGTTGGTGTATACAGTTAAATACTGGTTTAATCAATTGCTTTGTATTCGTTTTATTCTTTTTTTTTCCTGCTCCATGTAATCAGGACAGGAACTCAAATTAGAATTCAATCAATCCCTGACTAAAGAATGAATAATAATTCTTTCTAATCTGATGTGAGTTTGATTATGTACAGATATGCATCAGAACCTTCAAGTTTAGGAGATGCTTTTTAATGTTGTGATTATTTTTCTTGTCGATTTAATTGAACCAGGGCCAGTGCATTTGAAAATATGCCTTTCTGTTTTGCAGTTTAGGCACATCTTCAAGGCTGCAGTTTTAGATGTGCATCTAGGTCACAAGAATTATTGATCATAATTACACAGAAAGAACAACTCCCATCGGATCATTTTCACAGGCTGGATTGAATCCAAGTTACTGCAGTCCTGAGTTAATGCAGATATAAATCCCCACTCTCCAAGATGGTTATTTTAGGGTAGTGGAAGAAATCAGTCATTGTACATCTTACATTTCCATTAATGAAGACTGCATCAGGAATTTAACAATGAACACATTATTGATAAATTATGATTTATAGGACATCTCTTACTCGGTTGTTTAATAATGCGCTCTAATGGCATCTGCAGTGTTATAACAGTGACTGACACTCAAAAAGAAGCTTTCACATCAAGTTTTTATTCATCAAGCACAAACTGATCAACTTATTATTGCCTTGACTTTTAATATTTAAACAGTTATGAATTTCATCCTGGAACACAAGGAAGACAGCTGGTGCGAGAATAGAAAGACAGAAAATATTTCAAGTAACTCCTTTCGACAACACTGAGCTCCCTCTCAAACCATTGCAGTTTCATTCAAACCAAGCAGAGTTATCCTAAATTATTCAGTGTTTCTTGGTTCATATGACTGTAAGAATCATTTTATTGTTTATTATTTGGGCTGGAGACTGCAAACAAAATACTGGGATAACAAATATGACAATTTTTGATCATTGTTTACATACCATTTGCTGTCATCACTTGCTGTGCCCATAATGAGCATTAGGGTGAGCAAGTATCTCTTTTAATGCGTTCATAGGAAATGGTGCATTTATTTGTTTCATTCTCTAAGCACAATTGAAGTGCAGAGAAAGCACAACTGAGAAAAATCAGCTCATTTAGGCATTTAGCAAGATCAACAGCACACTCCATATGTTCATCCAGTTGTCGAGAGCATGTAAGCATGAGGAAAGCAGAGAATAGACTTATCTTCTGACGGTCGTTTAACTATTCTGAAAGGTGTGTGTGTCTTCAATGGATTCTAAGCTGTACTGATGACTAACCAAAGCTTCCTATAGGCAAAAGGGGCAATCTCACACGAGACCCTTGTCATTTCAACAAAGTTCAGCAGTTGAAAAGTCTGTGGAAGAGGGAATACTGAGCATTCCAGTTGGCTAGATATGTAATAATGTTTTCATGTATGTGTGTCTTCAGGCTGAACAACATAGTATCAAGATAAGCAATGAAGATAATGCCAATTATTTATCTCCATTCTGGTAGTATCTACAAATTACTTTGATATATTTAAGGATGACTGCTACTTGTCTAATAGGGAGAAATGGCTGTCTAAAATTAAATCTGTCCCTCGGATGCCTGGAAAATTAAGTGAAATATGCTGTTGACCTGCAGTTTAGCATGTAACCTGCTGCAATGTTAGCAGGAAAGATGAATGTGGGCTACTCTTTAGAAGTATTACAAACCAGTTTGAAAAGCCTAACAGCAGCTGAAGAAGATTGTTCTCTAATCTTTATATACAGATAGGAATTAATACACAGAAATAAAATGCTATTTCTCCATTTTCCTAGCCTATCCAATTAAAATAATGCATTCACACAGACACCGTCTAATTCTTTCAGCATTTTAACTGCATCACTTGAATCATTTACCCCTAAATCTACACTCTTCTAAAGTAAAAAGACCCAACTGTCAGCTTTATTCTGATAACTAAAGGTTTTAAAATGCAGTATTAATTTCATGGCCCTTCTGTGATTCTTTTCCAGGGCTTTGATATTTTGTGTTAATCTCATCACTATACAAAGAGACCAGTGTTGAACATAGTATTCTAGATGAGGTTTAATCAAGGTCATGAATGAGAGCATTATGGTGATTTCTGTCTTGTCTTGGATTGTGGTAGCCATAATGCTTGATTCACTTCCACTCTTTTTTTTCTCTACCCATGTAGTCAACCTGATAACTCATTCACATTCATAATACAACTAGCTGCCAGAACTATGTAGTTTTATGTGTTTAAAAGATCTGCTCCAATGCATTTTTGTTTTTGAATTTGTTTCATTGTGGATTTGGGATCTCACAGGCACTAACCCTGTATTCTCCGGTCTCTTTCAACAACTGTGGTTTAACTCCGGCCCATTTTGGAAACCTTTCCTGCATTTCCAATTGCATTAGTTGTCACTTTGAGGTATGCCAAGTTTGTGAATTGCACTATATATGTGTGTAGATTGTTCATAAATTTACATGCTTTTTTTTTTTTTGCTGATCTCCACCCTATCACACGAATGGCCAGGGCTTAGTAATGACCCGTGATGAATCAGGGTGCTAGATGACTGTCTTCAGAAATGTAACTAATCAGTTCATTAAGTTAATGAAGATATTGAAGCATTATAAAAGATCTCTTAGCAGTTGGTTTTGAATTGTTAGTAATTAAATTTGAAAAGCCCCATTTCAAATAAACTACTGATAAAAAGAGTAGATTCATATGCTCTATCAGCCATGTGATAAGCCAGTGTTCTGTGGAGGGGAGAAGCACCGGCTGGTGTGTATCTTAAGTTTGTTCTCTGTTATAAAACTAATAATCTGCATTTCTTTCACAGTCCTTATTTCATTAACAAATACATGGGCATGAGAAATGAAACCTTCATGAAGCTAGCAGCAGTTGGAACCTGGTTGGGAGATTTTGTCACTGCCTGGATGGTGAGAATACGCTTTTATTTTCTGATTGATGTTTAACTAAAGGTGCAACATTTTATGACTTTAATTCTTCTGTTAGATTGTAGCATTCTTTTTAAAAATGAGCTGACATATTAAAAAGAATTGTGGTTCTAAATTCAAACTTTCCAGGCAATTCCTGAAAATGTTAGCACACCAAGGTTTCCGTGAAGTCCTGACAAATGGCTTGGGGGTTATCTGTTGATTTCTGACAAACAGAAAACCACAAGATCCGGGTCATTATCTGAAGATCAAAATATTCAGAATATTGAGCACTGTTTTTCACTGAAATAAAAAATGAAAGAACTGCAGATGCTGTAAACCAGGAAACAAAACAGAAATTGCTGGAAAAGCTGAGCAGGTTTGGCAGCATCTGTGAAGGAAAAAACAAGCGTAAACGTTTTGGGTCCAGTCACCCTTCCTCAGAGTTCTGAGTTCTGCAGAGAACACATCATATCCATTAAATCAATCCAACCCACCTCACTTCAACATTACCAAACCATCGTGGCCTCTGTGCTTTTTGCCACTCACTCAGTTGGGGCACCTGCTGTTGCATCCCCACATGCTGTTCTTGCATGGACTTCCTTTGCCTCATTGCAGGAAAAATTGCCCCAAGCTCTGGACTCAAGCCCTGCACAGTGCCATGACACAACGTTTGGTGGAATTGCGGATAGTGATGAGGACCAGCAAAGCTTGCAGCAGGATATAGATCGGTTGGTGACTTGGGCAGAGAGATGGCAGATGGAGTTTAATCTGGAAAAATGTGAGGTATGGCATTTTGGAAGGTCTAATCCAGATGGAAAATATACAGTAAATGGCAGAACCCGTAAGAGTACTGATAGGCAGAGGGATCTGGGTGTACAGGTACACAGGTCACTGAAAGTGGCAACGCAGTTGGAGAATGTAGTCAACAAGGCATATGGCATGCTTGCCTTCATTGGCCAGGACATTGAATTTAAAAATTGGCAGGTAATGTTGCAGCTTTATAGAACCTTAGGCTGCATTTGGAATATTGTCTTCAATTCTGGTTGCCACACTACCAGAAGGTGTGGTAGCTTTGGAGAGGGTACAGCAAAGATTTACCAGGACGTTGCCTGGCATGGAGGGCATTAGCTATGAGGAGAGGTTGGAGAAACATGGGCTGTTGTCACTGGAATGACGGACGTTGAGGGGGAACCTGATAGAGGTCTACAAGATTATGAAGGGCATAGACAGACTGGACAGTCAGAAGCTTTTTCCCAGGGTGGAAGAGTCAGTTACCAGGGGCCACGGTGCGAGGGATAAGGTTTAAAGATGATGCACAAGGCAAGTTTTTTAGAGGGTGGTGGGTGCCTGGAACTCACTGCCGGATGAGGTAGTGGAAGCAGATACTAAGGTGACTTTTAAAGGCCGTCTTGACAAATATATGAACACGATGCGAGTAGAGGGATATGGTCCCCGGAAGGATAGGGGATTTTAGTTGTGATGGGCAGAATGTCGGTACAGGCTTGGAGGGCAGAAGGACCAGTTCCTGTGCTGTAATGTTCTTTGTTCTTTGTTCTTTGTTCTTTGTTCTTTGTTCTTTGTTCTTTGACTATGAGGCCTGTGACTACTTGACTGACCATGGCTAACCCCGGGACTGGAATTTAACAAGCCCTTGATTGACTGTGATGGTACATATAGTCCCCTTGCCCAACTAAGGTCTGGTCCTCCTAAACGTTGAGATATGGTTATTTATCTGAAGCATTGACAGTACCATGACTCTAAGCTGCTGGGGTGTGGTGTAGTTGTGACATTGACATAGCATAATACCAAAAAGCAAAATGTCCCTCTCCTTTGATTATTCATTGCTGACAATCATGACCAGCTTCGTATCTGAACACTGAGCCTTTTGAGTTCTGACTGAGACAGCAAGTAAGTGCAAAAAGATAAGGCATGACACAGACGTTGTGAGTATCCATGGAGATGCAAAATCATTGAGTACTGAAGTAAACAAGGAGCCCTGAGCAGTCCAATCCATGAGATTGGTGCTTGCTTCTGTACGCAAAGTAGCCTGGCAGCAGCACTACAATGGAAATGTTAGTGCACTCTGAAGCGTAGTATTGAATTGGAGAACTATATTCTAAGTGAGGTGGAGTTGTGCCGTGAAATATAATGAGGCTGGTCTGTGTCCAAGGCCAATTTCCATGAATGGTGGGGGGGAAGGAAGACATTTTAATGCAGTTGTTTGTTAACTGGGACGTTGGGGTCTACTGGCCAAAATCCTGAGCCAGAGGAACAAGTGATCAACTGGAGCTGCGAAGTACCCCACTCTGACTTTCATGTCTGGAACTGGTGCTGTCTAGTTTCTCCCTAGTGCATGGGACAATAGAAAAATCCATATCAGTGAGGTGAGATAGGTCCTGATAACATGCAAGTTTCTTGCCGCACGCTGGTGAGATTTTGATCTCACCGTCCAAATGTTCGTTGCAGAATCGAATTTGTTTTTTAGACTCAAAAATCTAATTTTTCTGATCTCACCATATTTTCTGTGCAGACTTGCTCTTGCTCACATCATTCAGCAGCTGGGAAAATTCAGCCGTACGTCATGGCTGAACCCCACTTACTACGTATTTTATTTAAAGTTGAACCCATTTTTCCATTTTTGCAATAGGTTCCATAGACGTCCTGAATATTTGCAGTTTTTTTTGTTATTCCACAAATTAGGTTGAGGTTTAATAGTTTCTCCATACCTTTCTGAATGGCCCAGTATTCAAGAGAATTAATCCTCTCCAATGACCCACCAAGCTGCATATGGCTAACATTCAAATAAATTGTTTTTGCCAACAAGCAATTTCTCTGCTTAATTAGGGGTTGGACGAAACAAAAAAATTATTGCGTTTGACATTTAACACTGAAATAAAAACAGAAACCGGGGAGGCAACAGCTTATTGGCATTATTGGCTGGACTATTAACCCAGAGACCCAGGTAATGTTCTGGGGATCAAGGTTTGAATCCTGCCACAGCAGATGGTGGAATTTGAATTCACTAAAAGTCTGGAATTAAAAATATTGACCGTGAATCCATTGTGGATTGTTATTAAAATCCATCTGTTTCATTAATGTCTTATGGAAAGAAACTGCCATCCATACCTGCTCTGGCCTGCATGTGGCTGCAGACCCACAACAATATGGTTGACTTTTAACTGTCCTCTGGGCAATAAATGCTGGCCTAACCAGTGATGCTTTACATGAATAAATTTAAGAAAAACTAGAACCATCTGATAGGTAAGGAAGCATATGTAAAGAGAGAAACTGAATTTACACTTCAAGATGATGACCTTTCATTTAACACTTAATATGCTGCCTCTCATCTGGATCTAAAGAATACACCATTGCCAAAGAACAGGAAATCCAAATTGAAAATGATTCATAATTTCAGATAGCAAACTTTGTAAATTGGGTCAGAAAATAACTGTGCCTCACAGCTTCCACCAGTTGGTTCTGCTTCACAACAGTTGTAGACCCAATTTGTGTGTGCGTTAGGTGAAGGTAAAGTCACCATAATCCCACAGGACCATAGGGCTGCTCTCTCATTAGAGATGCATTGCTGGTGGTGAGTTTAATCTGGAGGTTACCGTGCCTCAGTCAAGGAGTGAGGTTGAGAAGATGGGACGTTCATGGTCCGCAGCTGGTTCTGTCTAAAGTTCACTGGTAGCCAAGCTTTTATATAAAAATGTGCTGGAGAAACTCAGTAGGTCAGTCAGCATCTGTGGAGAGAAACAGAGTTAACATTTCGAGTCCAGTATGTGTCGTCTTCAGAATCCTTTCCTGTTGATGCTTGAACTGTAAATGGTGGATTTGTGATCAAAGATGATGAATGCAGGGATGATGGGATGCCAGAAATTAGGATCAGCCTTTGAGCATATACTGCTAAGATCTAATTTCTAAATCAGTAATGACCATAAGATATAGAAGCAGAATTAGTCCACAGGCCCATTGAGTCTATTCCACTATTTGATCATAGCTGATATGTTTCTCAACCCATTCTCATGCCTTCTCGTGTAATCCTTGATCTCTTTACAAATTAAGAACCTATATAGGAAAACCTACGTAGGAAAAGTTTTGGAAAGGATTATAAGAGATAGGATTTATAATCATCTAGCAAGCAACAATTTGATTGGAGATAGTCAACATGGATTCGTCATGGGCAGGTCATGTCTCACAAACCTCATTGAGTTTTTTGAGAAGGTGACCAAGCACTTGGATGAGGGTAGGGCAGTTGACGTTGTGTACGTGGACTTCAGTAAAGCCTTTGATAAGGTTCCACATGGTAGGCTATTGGAGAAAATGCGGAGGCATGGGATTGAGGGAGATTTAGCAGTTTGGATTAGAAACTGGCTTTCTGAAAGAAGCCAAAGAGTGGTGGTTGATGGAAAATCTTCAGCCTGGAGTCCGGTTACTAGTGGTGTGCCACAAGGATCTGTTTTGGGACCACTGCTGTTTGTCATTTTTATAAATGACTTGGACGCAGACATAGGTGGATGGGTTAGTAAGTTTGCAGATGACACTAAAGTCGGTGGAGTGGTGGACAGTGTGGAAGAATGTTGCAGGTTGCAGGGAGACTTGGATAAACTGCAGAATTGGGCTGAAAGGTGGTAAATGGAGTTCAATGCAGATAAATGTGAGGTGATGCACTTTGGGAAGAATAATAGGAAGGCAGAATACTGGGTCAATGGAAAGATTCTTGGTGGTGTGGATGTGCAGAGGGATCTTGGTGTCCAGGTACGTAGATCCCTGAAAGTTGCCACCCAGGTTGATAGTGCTGTTAAGAAGGCATACGGTGTGTTAGGTTTCATTGGTAGAGGGATTGAGTTCCGGAGCCGTGATATCATGCTGCAACTGTACAAAACTCTAGTGCGGCCTCACTTGGAATATTGCATACAGTTCTGGTCGCCCCATTACAGGAAGGATGTGGAAGCATTGGAAAAGGTGCAGAGGAGATTTACCAGGATGTTGCCTGGTCTGGAGCGAAGGTCTTATGATGAAAGGCTGAGGGACTTGGGTCTGTTCTCATTGGAGAGAAGAAGGCTAAGAGGGGATTTAATAGAGACCTACAAAATGATCAGAGGATTAGATAGGGTGGACAGTGAGAGTCTTTTTCCTAGGATGATGATGTCGGCTAGTACGAGGGGGCATAGCTGCAAATTGAGGGGTGATAGATTTAAGACAGATGTCAGAGGCAGGTTCTTTACTCAGAGAGTGGTAAGGGCATGGAATGCCCTGCCTGCCAATGTAGTTAACTCAGCCAATTAGGTGCATTTAAACAGTCCTTGGATAAGCATTTGGATGATGATGGGATAGTGTAGGGGGATGGGCTTAGATTAGTTCACAGGGCGGCGCAACATCGAGGGCCGAAGGGCCTGTTCTGCGCTGTATTGTTCTATGTTCTATATATTCAATGACTTGGCCTCCACAGCTTTCTGTGGCAATGAGTTCCACAGATTCACCTCCCTCTGGTTGAAGAAATTCCACTTCACAATCATTCTAAAGGGTCGTCCCTTCACTTTGAGGCTGTGCCCTCGGGTCCTAGTCTCTCCTACTAGTCGAAACATCTCCATGTCAACTCCATCCAGGGCCTCTCCGTATTTTGGAAGTTTCAATCTAATCCCCCTTCATCCATCTAAACTGTATTGAGTATAGACCCAGATCCCTCAATTGCACCTCACATGACAAGCCCTTCATCCCGGGGATCATTCTTGTAAACTTCATCTCGTCCCCTCCCAGCAGCATACCCTTCTCTGGGTACGGGGTTCAAAACTTCTCTCAATATGTAAATGTGGTCTGACCAGAATGTTACAAAGTTGAGTAGAGTAATTGTGAGGTGGAAGGCAGGAGGCTAAAGTCTGTGGTTCCTTTTGAGAAATTTGTGCTTTGTCTGTACTTAGAAATTTTTAAAAATTTCTATGTCTGTGAGCAGCAGCTGAAGGTGCCGGTACAGAGAGCCTCAAAAAGAGAAACAAATACATCAAAACAAGCCTTACAGGTGGCCGGCAAAACAGCAAGCTTGTTTTGATTTTGTGATGAGTTTGAATTCAGCCAATTAATTTAAATGAAGCACCTAGAAACAAAATAAAAACCAAAAGAACTGCGGATGCTGTAAATCAGGAACAAACACAAAGTTGATGGAAAAGCTCAGCAGGTCTGGCAGCATCTGTGGAGGAGAAAACAGAGTTAATGTTTCGGGTCCGGTGACCCTTCCTCAGTTCTGTCATTATGTCATTATGGGTATATAAGATGAGGGCATTTGGAAAATTGGGGAGAACCAACTGCCAACCAAAAGAGAGAGACAACTGCCACCTGCTAGAGTTAGCACCGTTCAGCTTTCAGAGAAAGCCCATCGAATTAAACAAAGGTACCACAGTCTTTTAGCTCAAAGTCTCATTGAAGAAATTATAGAGATAAAACATCCCTGACAGCAGAATTAATGGAAGAAAAGTGTTTGTGAAGACAGCGGAGACGACAGAATATTCCGGAAGACAGTTTGTGCGAACTAGGAGAGATTAAGTTGTAATATATTGCTGTTTATTAATTGGGTTTATATTTGTGGGGCTTGTTTTTATTTAAACAGCATTCCAATAGAATTTAGACTATTTAGGGAATAGTTAGTAGTCCAGGGGGAATTGTCAATTTGTTAGTAATGTTGTTAATTTGTTCATTGTTGAGTTAAATAAATTGTTTCTTGTTACTTGTAAAGTGGAGAACAGGGATTTTCTTCCTTTTAACCACTCTCTTCCCAGATTGTGAGGGGAAAGACAAGCTTCTCTGGGTGTTGAGGGGGAAATTATTAGAGGGGAACACCTACCCCTGTCATAACAGATCAGGGCTTGTGATTTAGTTTTATTATCAGAGGCATTTGGCCAATCTCTGTTGTAACAAGAGCTGAATACAGCTTCAACGGTACATCCCTGCTCTTGTATTCTAGTCTTTTCAAAATGAGTGCTGACATTGCGTTTGCCTTCCTAACTGCCAACTGAACCTGCATCTTAACCTTAAGAGAACCCTGAACTAGGACTCCCAAGCCCCTTTGTGTTTCAGATTTCTAAAGCCTTTCCCCATTTAGTAGACAGTCTACATCTCTATTCTTCCTGCCAAAATGCATAACTCCACATTTTCTCACATTATATTCTGTCTGTTAATTCTTTGCACACACTCGTAGCCTGTCCAAGTCCTTCTGCAGCTTCCTCGCTTAGTAAACACTACCGGTCTCTCCAACTGTCTTTGTATAATCTGCAAATGTAGCAGCAAAGCCCTCAGTTCCTTTGTCCAGATTGTTTATGTGTAAAGTGAATTGTTGTGGTCTCAACACTGACCCCTGCAGGACTCCACTAGTCACCGGCTGCCATCCCGAGAAAGACTCCTTTATCCGCATGCTCTGCCTTCTGCCAGTCAGCCAATATATCTATGCCAGTACTTTGCCCCGAAAACCATGGGCTCTTATCTTATTTAACAGCTTCCTGTGCAGCAACTTATCAAAGGCCTTCTGGAAATATGGGCTATTGGACACTATTCTCACAGAATAATGAGGTCTTGTACACTGTCACAGCTATCTGAGCTCAATATTTTGAATCCAATTTACTCCTACATTGCTTAATCACGAAATAAAAGAGAACCATCCCTTTTCTTTAATGAAACAATAATGGAACTTTTATAAAGTTAATTTACAATATGTCTCTCTTGTTCACTGCTTCATGAGTAGATTTATAATCATTTGAAAGTATTTCAGTAATTGATTAAAAATAAACTTTGAGCAATATAACCATCAGTTTATTAAAATTGGCAAAATCTGAAGAAATAAGATTTATTTTTAAGCTTAAACTCCAAATTAAAACAATAATGGTGTTTTTTCATCACAGCTAATGGTAATTACATTTTGGGCTTGGTATATAAAATTACAAAGGAGAAATGAGAACTGACTCTTCGGTCCAATCAAACCATGCTGATGTTAGTGGTCTTTGTGAACACCCACCTTTCCTCTTCGAAATCTAGTGTATTCCACTATTCCCTTTTTCCACACATGCTTGTCTAATGTACCCTTCACAGATGCTGCCAGACCTGCTGAGCTTTTCCAGCAACTTTGTTTTTGTTCCTGATTTATAGCATCCGCAGTTCTTTTGGTACCTTTAAATGTGCTTGAACCGTATTCACTTTAACCATTCCCATCCCACCATTCCTTTATGTGAAAACACTTCTTCTGAAGTCTCTATTACATTTCTTGTTGGCTTTTTTATTGGACGATTGATAGTTATGCAAGAGAAGCCATTTTCTCTATTTCCACTTGATTGAATTTAAATAGCTGTTGGGCCAGTCCTTGGCTGTATTTTGTTCAAGAAATAAAGATACCTAGCTTTTGTTACGTTTTTCTGATATGTATACCCATGCATTTCTGTGTCATCCTGGTCAATCGTCTCTGGAACCACTTCAGCGTTTTTATGTCCAGTTTTATAATATGGTAACCAGGACAGCACAAAATTCTCTTTTTGTGTGGTTTAAGCAGACTTTACATGGGTTCAAACTTAATTTCCCTACTTGTCAATTCTATCCATAATAAAATCTGGTGCTTGATTTATTATTTTTGATGGGTTTGCTGACCTGAGGTGCATAATTTAGTGGTTGATGTATTTGTACGCAGCAATTCCTTTTGTTCCGGTATCCCACCCAGACTTGCATCTTCCAAGTAATAAGTAGCCTTCCCATTCTTACCAAATTGTACTTGTTCATGTCTGTATTGAGCTTTGTCCATTCTGCAAATTTATTATTGTTCTGTAATTAATGCACTTACATTTCGTTTGGCCTTTCATTTTCATCTATTTTACTGCACGCTGTTTAATATCCGTTTTGAATATTTTCTTATGGCGTTCTGAATCATTATTTGCCTATTTTAATTTCACAATTTTTATTCTCAATCAATTATTCTTCAATCTGTTAACCTGCTTTTCTACTATTTGTCCTTTTCTATCATCATCTTAAAGCATGTTATAATGTTCACTATTGCCCAGATGTTCCATTTCTTTTACTTCTCTTATCTTCCCTGCTTCATTTCCTGTCAGAGATTCAGTAGCTAATTAATTCATTTTGGTCTTTTTATATGTTGGTTTGAAGAGGAATCATGTACACATTGTGGAAATTGCATTTTTTAAATTCTCATTCCAATGACACAGCTCCTTCCTTTCTCAGAACTTGTGCTGCAGTCCCATGAAAATGAAGCCCCTGTCTATATGAGTCATTTTATCAAACATTAGTTCTCTTGCTGTCTGAACTGCTGTGATCTCCAGCATTTGTTGTTTTTAGTTCTCTTAATGCGTTACGTTTTGTAAGCATTCCAATCACAAACACAGATTGATGAAACAATCATGAGAATACAATCACTGACTTCAGCACTGATAAATGAGCTGCCAGTCTTTGTGTGGCTCATGCTGCTCTCTTAGAGAACAGGTTCCTTAGTGCCAAGTTACAGGTTGCCAGGCTTCCTAGCTTGCATTGGTTTCTAGTGCAGAGGGAGAGGCATGCAGCTGTCATGGTGAGGATTGCTGAAAGTCAAATGGATAGGCATATCACCATATGACATTATGCTGTATCAACATATACAAGTTTATGTGGCCTGGTGGTATTATCTAGTATCTGGTATTTAGCTAGATGATTAATCCAGAGGTAACAAGGTGTGGAGCTGGATGAACACAGCAGGCCAAGCAGCATCATAGGAGCAGGAAAGCTTGATGTTTCGGGCCTAGACCCTTCATTAGAA
>JAHRHZ010000021.1:2134469-2180086 GCA_024137785.1 Ginglymostoma cirratum
TTCGGGCCTAGACCCTTCATCAGAAATGTGATGAAGGGTCTAGGCCCGAAACGTCAAGCTTTCCTGCTCCTATGATGCTGCTTGGCCTGCTGTGTTCATCCAGCTCCACACCTTGTTATCTCAGGTACTGCAGATGCTGGAGAATCCATTATGTCTGATTAATCCAGAGGCCCAGGTTATGTTCTGGTGACCTGGGTTTGAATCCTGCCATGGCAGATGGTGGAATCGAATTCAATAACAATCTGCAATTAAGAGTCGAGTGACAACCATGCAACCATAGTCGATTGCCTGAAAAACCCATCTGGTTCACTAGTGCCCTTTTTAGGGAAGGCAATCTGCCATCCATAACTGATCTGGCCTAGATGTGACTCCAGATTCATAGCAACAAGTTTGACTCTTGATTGCCTTCTGAAATAGTACAGCAAGCCATTCAGTTGTAGCAATCGTAACAAAGCCTCAAAACAGAAATGAAACTGGACAGACCACCTGACATCGAGTGAGGCAAGAATAATCCTGTTGACCCTGTAAGGTCCTGCTCACTAACACTTAGGGGGACTAGTGACAGCATATGGACTGCAGCGGTTCAAAAAGACCACTTACTCCACCTTCACAAGGGCAACTATAGGGATGGGAATAAATGCTGGCCCAGTCAGCAATGCCCACATCCAACAAGTGAATTAAGCGAAATAGTGATGAAGTTACGAGTCTCTGAGATGTATCATTTGTTTGCTTATTCCTGCAGCTTTAGTTATGCTGATTGTTACTGAAATCTGCTGAACATTTTCAGCATGCTGGTTGGGTTGCTTTGACTATGTTGCATTTGAGACCATATTCTAACTTGCAATAGGATTAATCATTGTTTCTTGTAGTAGAATTATTCTGATTTTGCAGCTGTTTCATCATACTGCCACACCATTTATACTTTGTGACCTTGTTTCTGAGCATATGCTGATTATTTCGCCTGGATTCCAAGTGCCATCAGTTAGATGTTGAAGCCAAACTTTCTGTTGGTTGTCTGGGTTGGGTAGTTTGTTATCTATATGCCAGTCATGAACATCTTTCACTTCTCTCTTTTTTTGTTTTTGGAAGTAATTCATTATATACTACTGGGAGGATCATTAAGTGATGACTGGGGAGTGATGTCTACGCTTGCCTGCTGAATAGCAATTCCACTGTATAATTAGGTGTGCATGTTTGAAATGAATGTACCCATTGTGCCACTCAGCCTGTTGACAGATGATCTGTGCTGCAGATAGGTGTATCTAGTATAAGCACAGGTTTTTGATGGTGTCCTTTGTGCACTGCGCTCCCCATTGTTGTCTTGGTGATGCATGACCAAAGCCAGGTCCATGACACTGGTAGGCCTACAGTTACTGTCCAAAGGCGAACATATGGAGTGACCATGGTGACTTTCTAACTGGAAGGAGTTAATGGATCCCAAGGATGGAATCTCTGATAATATGCGGTGAGTTTGGCATTAAGTAGTTGAATCATTATTTGCTACTTCTGTTGGAACGTACATTTCAGGGTATGACGTGGAAGGATGTTTGCACATGTACTGTGTCCAGTTTTGCACGTTGATTATTGCTGTATAATGTGCAAGGGTCGTCTTCAATCATTGTAACTGTCTATTATTTCAATAAATGTCTATCATTCAATAAATGTCTATAATTGTCTATCATTTCCTGAACAAAGTGGATATCATTGCAATAAACTACGTTCTGTCTAAGGCAAGACCAACCCTGTTCTGTACAACCCTCTGTTACCTTTTGATTGGTCTGAGATGTATTTTTGGAACACTTGGTAGATGCTATTGTAAACTTTAATAGTCTGTCCACTGCCATGAAGTCACACACATGCCACTTGTCTCAAAATTCACTTATGAATTGGTTCATGGTCTATTCGTTGGTTCATTCATGGCCTCCTCCTGTAGGGGTCTCCCTGTATGGCGTGACCATCTCCCAACCTGGCGCAGTGGCCTGTGAGCATGGCGTGGCAACCTTCCAGCCTCCTGCAGTAGCCTCCTGGCGCGGTGTGGAGCTAGGGCCCAATGCGGACTGGAAGCTAAGTGGTCTGTTGTACTGAACTCTTTTCTGTAATGGTGGATGTTTTATTTCTGCATTATCTGTTTGCTGGAGTCTGAGATAACAAGGTGTGGCGCTGGAGGAACACAGCAGGCCCGACAGCATCAGAGGAGCCGGAAAGCTGACGTTTCGGGTCTGGACCCTTCTTCAGAAAAGGATTTCTGCCTGGCCTGCGGTCCTCACCGTTCTGAGGAAGGGTCACTGGATCCGAAACAGTAACTCTGTTTTTCCCTTCATAGATGCTGCCCGACCTACTGAGCTTTTCCAGCAACTTCGTTTTTGTCCCTGATTTACAGCATCCGCAGTTCTTTCAGTTTTTAGTTATTTTGCGTTATTCTCTTCAATGTAAATGTACCAATCACACTCAAGGATGAGTGAAACAATAATGTGAGTTATTTACATGTACCGTCTATCACTGCTGCTTCAGACTGCTCCAAAAAGCTATGGAACTAAAACATCACATCTGGTTGAAGTAAGTGATCGTTGACAACTACCACCATTTAAGGTTCATGCATCATTTCACAATCTGTATGTTCTGATACCAGGTTGCACAGAGCTCCGGCGCTAACCCAGGGATCTTTACCCTTGAGATACTGCTTGTTAATTTAAAACTTAACTCCTGATATTCCTCAAGCAGGACCTTCTCCTTGCTCCTCATGCTGTTCCAACATGGAACATAAGACAGGTTTAACCCTTCCTTTACAAGTTTATATCATTGAGAGATCCCTGAAACTAGCATCGGGTAGGCAATGCAATCTTTTAAAATGCTTGTTGGCTGCAGAAGATGCTCTCTAGCCCCTAATTATAGTCCCCTATTAGAACCACATTTCTATTCTGCCTCCTGCTCCCCAGGACAGCCACTGGGCCACAGGTAGGAAGTACACCATTCTTGTTGTACAGGATCAATGACTCTGGGATTTCCTTCTCAACCTCTCCCACGTCATGCTTCCTGGCTCCCTATCAGTCATGCTGCCCTATTCTGAAGCTGTAATTTCCCCTGGGTTGAGACTGTATTTATGGATACAACTGTCTGGAAACTCCTTCCCCATTTTTATCCATCAGACTGTCTCCACCTTGCACTCCAGCTGAATGACAATGATGAATGGATTCAAGATGGAGACACCTCCTGCAGAAGTGTTTCCTTGGAATAATCTCCTCATCTGCAAACTTCTGCATTCTGCTGATGAACAGCTTGCTCTGCCACGTCTTAGGAATATGTTATTTTATTTGTTGACTTCGTCATCATTCAGCGATTTATTTGTAGTTGCATTAATTTAAAATCTATTAATTTAACAGACAATTTGTACTTTCCCAGTCCTAGCCTAACTATTCTGCTAGGTTAGAGAGTTGATATCTTGAGGATCTGGAGGACAGAATAAAAATGCATATTTATTATTTCTTCTTCTGTCTCAGTAGAGCTGTTGCAGGTGAGTTTAGATATGACGGTCCTCATTTATCTAGTACTGTCCCATCTGCTTCTCATGTGTTCTCATTGATTTCAGCCCCTGCACTTCCTATGTTATGCTTTTTCCTTCTGCGGATTTTTTCATCCGCACTATTTCTCTGGCAGCAGCTACGGGGTTCTTAGCTTGTTTCAGACTGTCTTTTCTTTGTTTTACTTTTTTATTAGTGCCTTTTTATTAACTGAGTTTAAATGCTACAACAGTTAAATTTTCATCAGTAAGCACATGCACTATCTTCTCACATCACCCTCCATTTGCAACTAAACCTTTGTCTACCTCTGGCTCTTGGTAGACATTTTGTACAATCCTTTAAAAGGGCTGTTGTGGTGCAGAGGTAGTGTCTTTGTCTCTGAGTCCCAAGACCTGGGTTCAAATCCCACCTGCTGTAGAAATGTGTCATAACACATCTGAACAAGTTGATTAAACCTATCTACAGTTCTGTAAGTGGCTATTATTATGATCCCAACTGATGCTCCCACTGGACAAGTCAGATCCCAGAATGAAATCTGACTCAAAACATGATTTTAAAAAATGTAATGAGGTGGTCTTTCACTGAAACACATGCACGTCAGACTGCAGATTCTGCTTCAATAATAAACCAGAAGCTTATTACACAAAATAAACCAATCTCTCTGCATATAACACAGTTCAAACAATTTCAAACATCCAATAGAACAAAGCCTCATCTACTTCTAAGCACTGACACTTTGCAGTGAATCAAAATCCAGAGAAATTTTCCTTCTCTATCAAATCTGTATTTTTGATTTGGAACAGAAACAGAAGTTGCTGGAAAAGCTCAGCAAGTCTGGCAGCATCTGTGAAGAGAAGAAAAATCAGAGTTAATGTTTCGGGTCCGCTGATCCTTCCTCAGAACGCTAACAGTTCTGAGGAAGGGTCACTGGAGCCGAAACATTAACTCCTGATTTTTTTTTTTCTTCACAGATGCTGCCAGACTTGCTGAGCTTTTCCAGCAACTTCTGTTTCTGTTCCTGATTTACAGCATCCGCAGTTCTTTTGGATTTTATTTTGTATTTTTGATTTAACTGCTTGCTTTCAACTTCAGCCCTGGGAGTTGTGAAGACTTTTTTTCCTTTGGCTCACATCTTAGACTTTCTCAGATTTTATTAACTAACTATTCTAGAAGTTTTTACAAACTGAAACCCTTGCAATGAGGTAACTTATTCCCCTAACTGCTCTGAATAAACTTCCTTTTCTAGGATAAACTATTCTTGCTTCTAATTTCAGTCAGCTTTCTTTCAAACTGAATTTGGAAGCAGTAAACTACTTTAGTTCTAAAAGTTGCTCATCATAACTTACAATGAAACTAAAGGTTCAAAGTTTTTAAAAGACACAAAATAAACAAACTTCTATTTAATACGCTAGGGTCCCTTTCATTATTTGCTGTCTGTTAGATACTGGTTTAAAGTCATGTTTCCAAAATAAAAAACGGTTAACTATTAAACTCCTTCCCAAAAAGTAAACCAACATCTATTTGCCACTAGTTTAAAATATGATTCCAAAAACAAAATTATATTAACGTGCATATGAATCATGTGTAGATGTAAAATATATTTCACCACAGCATCTTGAGCTGGCTTGAATATGGTACTTCAGTTACTCAAGAGTCTTTTGTTTAGTTGTAGCATATTGTATTCCATGCCTCCGGTATATTAATGCTAGCACTGTGTTAGCCTTTTGAATTATTTTTTGTACCTGACCACTTTACATTATAATGATGTGTGCACATGGATCCTATCTGTTTGGACCTTCTCTACCTATTTGGAGAAAATCAATTCTATCCTTAGCATATTGATTTGAAGCAAAGAATCATAGAAGAATAGAGTCATAGAATCTCAACAATGCAGAAGCAAGCCATTTAGCTCATTGAGTCCACACCAACCCTCTGAAGAGCAGCATCCCAACCAGACCCACCCCCTACCCTATCCCTGCATTTACCATGGCTGATCCAGCTAGCCTGCACATCTTTGTACTGTGGGAGGGAACATTAGCATCTGGAGGAAATACGCACACACACAGCGCAAACGCCACACAGCCAGTCACCCGAGGGCAGAACTGAACCCGGGCCCCTGGCACTGTGAGGCAGCAGTGCTAACCACTCAGCCACTGTGCTGCATAAGGAACTGCATATGCTGGAGATCTGAAAGAAAAAAAAGCCAGAAATTTCTGGAGAAACTCAGGAGATATAGTAGCATCTGCGAAGAGAAAACAGTTAACGTTTCAGAAACCTTTTCCAGAATCTTCTCTGGCAATTTCTGTTTTAGTTTGTATCCTGAGCATTCTGGCTGGCTTGCTCAGAGCCATGTGCTCACTACCTTTATCTGTAAATGTCCAAGAAACCATGATTTGAGTGGCTTCCAGGAACAATGCAGCTGAAAGCATACATTGTAAAACCTGGAACACAGCCAGCTGCTGTGAAAAAAGACAGCAAGGAACAACTAAAAACAAGCAACAGTCAGCAACTTTGAATTGATGGGTGAGTCAAATAGATAATTAATTTCCACTCCCTGCTGCTGTGGAAGTGAAAGGAGTTATGAGACAGAACTAGAAATTTTTCCACGCTCGGTGGCAAAACTCTGAAATAGCAACAGAATTAATACTAAAATTGCAGCTGTATAAAAGTATGAACATGTTATCAGTGCGAGGAACAGTGTGTAAAGCTAAATTGCAGACTAAATCTCACTGAGCGGTAGGAAAGCCAGACATTAGAGATTCTGTGGACTTCAAAGATACCCATTCAACCCCACGTTAATATTACTTATTGTGTTTATTTAACAACTCTGAGGGGTGAGGGAGACTCTCGACTGGTGCTTGACTGCACTGGTACGTGTAGCCAAAGCCTGAGAGTTTGAACAAACGAAATAGAATGTCATCAGAACTTCTCAATTGTTGTGAGAGATAGTAGGAACTGCAGATGCTGGAGAATCTGAGATAACAAGGTGTAGAGCTGGATGAACACAGCAGGCCAAGCATCATTAGAGGAGCAGGAAGGCTGACGGTTTCGGGCCTAGACCCTTCATCAGAAATGGGGGAAGGGAAGGGGGATCTGAAATAAATAGGGAGAGAGGGGGAGGTGGATAGAGGAGAAGATAGGTGCAGAGGAGACAGACAGGTTAAAGAGGCGGGGATGGAGCTGGTAAAGGTGGGGAGTTGGGGAGGATGGACAGGTCAAGGGGGCAGGATGAGGTTAGTAGGTTGGAGATGGGGGTGGGGCTTGAGGTGGGAGGAGGGGATAGATGGGAGGAAGGACAGGTTGTAGTCACTGGGATCCTGCTTTGAGAACACCTCTCTTTGTTGAAAGAGGAGAAACATGCACTCAGGAAAGCTTGACTTGATTTGTACAGAAGCTCAGGGGTTGTCAATAATCAGCTAGAGTGTATTAGTCGGAGAATAGACAAGACTTTGCATTATGCTCAGAGATACTACAGCCCCTACGAGAATGATAGATTGAGAAAATGGAAAACATATTTGTAGAAAATCTAAAACAATCGTCTGAGGGCAGGACATAAATATTGTGAAGGACATTCCATGAAAGAAGCAGTCCAGTCTCGGCAAAACCCTAACTGTAAGAAGCTGAATAACTTTACATGCTGGGGTTTAGCTAGAAAGAAGCCAAACAACTTGTCAAGATGGCTGCTGGCAAGATGTCAGTCGATGATTCTGACACATCACTGTACCCCCTACGCCAGGTTAGTATTGTCAGGTCTAGAGGGTGATAAATGGTTTGTGACTGTAAAACAATAAGCTTTGCAGACCTGCGCAAAGTTGCTCAAGATGGTGGTCCAACACGTAAGCTCTCAAAAGGAAAGCTTTGTTGTAGCTAAATTTGTCGTCTTGGCATGAGCATTATTCTAACAAACTAGTGCGATGGGAAGAACAAATAGCTGAACTCCAGCTATTTTACATTAACTAAAATTAATTCATCTCAGCTGAAGCAAAGCTAAAGATTAGACTGGTAATCCTAGTCATGCCAGAAAAGGTTGGTAAATTTTCACGGTTGACTAAACTATCAACTTTTTAACAAATCCTAGAAGATTACAAGGATGTTTTTGCAGGTTTTGGATGTCTTCTGGTGACTATTATCTTGAAACTGATAAGTGTGATACCAATGCAGCATCTGCCAGGATGAGTTCCAACTGCTTTCAAGTCCAGCCTGAAAGACAAAATAGAAGAGTTGGGGGTGGGTGGTGGGTGGCGGGTGGCGGGTGGCAGTGGGTGGCAATGGCAGTGGGAGAAAGGGTGTAATAAAGATGGTTACAAACCTACCAACCAGATTGTCACTATATCAGTAAGTGAAAAAACCTGGAAAAACTAAGTATGCATAGATGCAAAGGATCTCAGTAAAGCTTTTCATGATATCACTACCCCATTAATTGGTAGTTCAACATAGCATTGTGTACAAGGGAAATAGAGCCATTATACCTAAGAAGATAAGAAAAGAGATGCTGATTTGAATGCATTCAAGTAATCAAGTAATTGAGTCCAGTTCGAGGAAGGCAAGAGAAGTGTTCTACTAGTGAAACTTGACCAATGAGATTAAACCGTATAGCAGCTAGTGCCATCCTTGTAATGAACATCAAACTAACCAAGCTTAAAAAAAACTCAATGATGCATGACATTACAGATAGACTATGATTGAAACTTTGAGTAGAACATCTTTGCCCTGGTAGAAACTGATTGTTGCCATCAACTAATGTTCTGGACCTCAATTCATGAGTGAACAATTCAGATGCTGCATAAAGATCAGGACATTCAGCATTATCCAAAGTTTCTGAACTATCCTCAGTGAAATGGAAAGCCTGAGGCATCAGTGGAAATCACCAAAGGATCCTAGAGAATTGTGCAAATCTGGCACAGACTTCAAGTCATAGAGATATTCAGCACAGAAACGGACCCTTTGGTCTAACTCCTCCATGCCGATCAGATATCCTAATTAAATCTATTCCTATTTGCCAGCATTTGGACCATATCCCTCTAAACCCTTCCTATTCATATGCCCATCCAGATGCCTTTTAAATGTTCTAATTATACCAGCCTCCACCACTTCGTCTGGCAGCTCATTCCATGCATGAAAACATTGCCCTTTTAGCTCCCTTTCAAATCTTTACCGTCCTACCTTAAACCTGTGCTTTCTAGTTTTGGACTCCCCCACCCTGGCGAAAAGACCTTGTCTATTTACCCTATCCATGCCCCTCATGATTTTATAAACCTCTATAAGGTCACCCCTCAGTCTCGGACACACCAGGGAAAATAGTCCCAGCCTATTCAGCCTATCCCCGTAGCTCAAACCCTCCAACCCTGGCAACATCCTTGTAAATCTTTTCTGAAGCCTTTCTATTTTCTCAACACCCTTTCTGTAGCAGGGAGACCAGAACTGATTGTGGTATTTCTATAGTGGTCTAACCAATGTCCTGTACGGCCACAACATGACCTGCCAATTCCTATATTCAGTGCACTGACCAATAAAAGCAAGCGTACCAAATGCCTACTTCACTATCGTATCTACCTATGATTCCACTTTCAAGGAACTATGGACCTGTATCCTAAGATCTCTTTGAGCAGCAACACTTCTCAAGATCTTACCATTAAGTTCCTAAGTCCTGCCCTGTTTTGCCGTTCCAAAATGCAGCACCTCGCATTTGTCTAAATGAAACTCCATCTGCCACTCCTTGGCCCATTGGCCCATCTGACCAAAATCCTGTTGTACTACACTCTGAGGTAATCTTCTTCGCTGTCCACTATACCTCCAATGTTGGTGTCATCGGCAAACTTACTAACCATATCACTTATGTTCAAGTCCAAATCATTTAAATAAATGACAAAAAGCAGTGGACCCAGCGCTGATCTTTGTGGCTCACTGCTGGTCACAGGCCTCCAGACTGAAAAGGAACGCCTACCACCACCCTAGTTTGCTACCTTTGAGCCAGTTCTGTATCCAAATGGCTAGTTCTCCCTCTATTTCATGTGTCCTACTCTTGCTAACCAGTCTACCATGAGGAACCTTGTCGAACACTATACTGAAGTCCATATAGATCACGTCCACTGCTCTGCCTCATCAATCTTTGCTACTTCTTCAAAAACTCAATCAAATTAGCTAGACATGACTTCCCATGCACAAGGCCATGATGACTATTCCTAACTTGTATGAGGTAATCCTTGAGTGAAAAAAAATACACTTACTGATGGCATGAAAAATATTGCAGTACATGCCACACCCAAACTACTCTTATTAAAGCAAAAGAATGCTAAAGCCAGAAGTAGTGACAGGTATGAATGGCACGTTTAAGGTGAAATGAGAGAAAGTCAAATTTTGTTTCGATAAAGCTCCCAAGTCATTGACAGAACCGGGCTTTGGAGTGCAAACATTCAATTCTCTGAACAAAAGTCAGCCCAAACGGCATCTTGGGATGTGTGTGGAGCAGATATAACCTTGAGTGTATGTGAAGAATGTGAATGACTAAATAGATGTACCAGCACAACCACGTACAATACACGCAACTAGAGAGACTGTGGCTTCACTGCAGGTAGCAGATCAGGATGAAATTATCCTAGCACCTGAAAAAAAATTACAGAACGAATGTCAGCCCCTGATGTCCATTGTTCCCCTGCTTCAGAAACAAATCAGCAACGATGGAGAGAGACTCCAAAAGCTTTTGTTTTCAAATAAATCTGTTGGACTATAACCTGGCATTGTCTGACCTTGTCCACTCCAGTCTGACTTTGACCCCTCCATGTCATGGCTACTGTGGCAATAGCACTTGTCACAGTAACGAGGAAAGGTGCATCGTGCAAGGAACAAGCAAATACTAAAGAAACAGCAAATGATAACGCACTTGCGTACAATTAGGAGTCATGCACATGCACTTGCAGAAACTGACAACAGTGGAACTGACGAGAGTTAGCAGAGTTCTGAGGAAGGGTCACCAGACCCGAAACGTTAACTCTGTTTTTTGCTTCACAGATGCTGCCAGACCTGCTGAGCTTTTCCAGCGACTTTGTTTCTGTTCTAGAGTTAACGAGAGTGTTTTGTTGTTGAACTATAATTTTCTTTGTGTATTTGGTAAATTGTATAACTTCTAACTGCAAAATATTAGTGCATACAAAATCTTTCATATATTTTATGTAAAGGGATTATTTGGCGAAACACAGTTGCATCCTTAGTGTAGCAATTGACTTGCAGCAGTCACGTGGCCTTTACTTCTGTTGGAAATGCTTACTGTGCAGTCCAAGGGAGCCATTAGTACTCATCACTTGTAAAAGCCCAGTTGTAATGGTACCTAATCTTTCACCATTTTGATCCAAATGCTTGCCTAATTACGTTGAAATCTAGCTGCCACATTTCTGCTCACTCATTTCATTCATTCATGTCTCTTTGAACTCTATACTCCCATCTATGTTATTTACAATACCCATCCCTCTTTTTGTCATTGGGAAATGATTATTTGACTGGCCTATTGTATATAAGTCACTAATAAATGCGGCGTATATTTGCAGGCCCAGCACAGGTCCTTAGAGGAAGTTCCAAGACAGATACATGAAGAGGCTGGGAATAGAGAGACACAAACAGTGTAGAGGCAAAAGGTTTTTAGTTTAGAAAGGTATCACATGTCAGTACAGTCTTGGTGGACTGAAGAGCCTGTTTCTGTGCTGTGCTATTCTTTGTACTAGTTAGTTCCTAACAATTTACATAGGTAGTATTACAAGAAATTACAGGGAAATAGTACATATAACTTATCCCTCCTACTGCCTTACCAACATTTTAACTCATTAAGTAATATTCCAACAAATCCAGGAGCTTTAATTTTAACTAACGGTCCCTTGTGCAAAATTTTATTTAAATGTCAGATAAAAGCAAAGAATGCTGGAAATAGTTTAGATTGACAAGGATGTTTAGATTTACCAGGATGTTACCAAGACTGGAGAGTTTGAGTTATATGAAGACGTTGGATAGGCTAGGGCTTTTTCACCTGGCACATAGGAGGCTGAGGGGTGACGTTATAGAAGTTTATAAAATCATGAGGGGCATGAATAGGGTGAATAGCCAAGGTCTTTCCCCAGGTTAGGAGGATCCAAGACTAGAATGCATAGGTTTAAAGTGAGAGGGGAAAGATTTGAAAGGGGCCTGAGGGGAAACTTCTTTTGCGCAGAGGGTGGTACGTATATATGGATGGAGCTGCCAGAGGAAGTGTTGGAGGCTGGTACAGTTACAACATATAAAAGACATTTGGATAGGCACATCACTAGGAAAGGTATGGAGGGATATAGGCTAAATGCAGGCAACTGGAATGAGTTCAGTTTGGGAAGTCTGGTCAGCATAGATGAGTTGGGCCAAACGAGCTGTTTCCATGCTGTATGACTCATGATTCTAGTCATCAGGTCGGGCAGAATCTGTGGAGTGAAACAGAGTTAGCATAACCTTTCTTCTTTACCGAGGATATTGAATTGAACAGCTTCTATTTAAGAACTATCTTTTACTAGTTAGAAGTCTCAAAGCTGAATATATCCATAATGAGATCAGTAGTTTTATGCCGTTCCAACTATGATTAGTAAGTTGACTGAAAATATTCACATATCTTGCCGCAGGTTTTTTTTAGCTGTTTTCTGAAAAAAGACACTTAATTTGATCTCAATGCAGTCCACCCCTAAGAATAATGATGGAACACAATGGGATCTGCAGTCTGTTTCTTGGTATCGGCTTAATCTGCTTTTCTTCTTGGAAACATGTTGTATGTATATTTGAAAAGAACAAGACAAATGATAGCTTTTAAATAAACAATAGTGTGGAAATAGCCATCTTCTGTTTCTGGCTACGTTTTTTTTTCTAGGAGCTGCAACCGTGGGCCCTCCTCATTTAAATACAAATGAATAAACATTAGGCAGAATGTAATTTTCTCAAATACTCATTACATTTCACTGTTCAGACCACCTCAATGTTAAATAACAAGCTAATAACCAAAAGTAATGTGCATCAGAATGTGAGAAAATTAGTCTCGCAGCTGGTTTGCTACTTAATGATCAATTCAGTGACCATACCTGGAAATATTTAGATCGTTATGTAACGGACTTTGTGATGCTATTCTACCTGTGACTCTAGCAAAGTTCTTTTTATTATGCAGTGGTTATAAAAAGTGCAATAGCATTTTGCCAAGCATAGAATGTGTATAGGTTCCACGAAGTAGATATTGAATCTGGTTTTCAGTGAGCTGTAAAAGTGGAAATGTAGTTGATCCATAGAATAGCATTTGCTGCAAAGCATGCAATATAGCTCCTTTATAGTGTGTGCCTGTAAAATGACTCATTTTGCAGTTATTTCAGGAAGTAGATGTAATACCAATTCACTATCTCTTCACAAGTTGAGAGATTGAGCCAACCAACTCTGACTCGATATAAGCAGGTGTGGAGCTGGATGAACACAGCAGGCCAAGCAGCATCAGAGGAGCAGGAAAGCTTGACGTTTCATCAGATACAATATTAACTCTGACTCGATGATTGTTTCTGACAACCATTAACAGGACATACTTTAAACTTTTGAATTATGAGTTGGTTTGCACACTACTTGGTTGGATATTCAATAACTGCTATCATATCATCTTAATAAGTTTAATCCCGACAAAATATTGAGTACTTGCTTATGGGTTAAGTTGACCATTATTTTAAAGTCGACTAACCTAGTTTAATCCAATCAGTTGTATTCTTTTTCATTGATGAGATTAATCAATGCAATTGATGTTATGTAAAGAGGGTCACACTGTGAAGCAAAACAATCCTGTGTTTCTTGAAAGTCCTGCACTTACAGATATAGTCGTTTCATGTAGTGATTCATGTGAATCTATGGGGGGAGTTTGTATTTGCAGATACATTCTATTTAGTTCTAAAAGCACACAATTTATAGACAGTCAGTCAATGTGGCGTTTTATAAGTTCCTACTTTAGAAATAAAACCAGTCTGACTCCAAACCAAAACATAAACAGATTCTAAACAAGGCCTCACACCTAACATGCATTGTCTGACCTAAAATGTCACCTCCTCTTTACACCGACAAAACCTTCAGATCTCTCAGGGCAGTGACTTGAAAGGATTTACATAGACATAGTAATCAATTGAAACCTTCTAACTTATTAAAGATTTAACAGCACCTTAAGTTTGTTTAATACATCCTCATCAGTGGTGTCACCCTTTGATCTTTTACTTATAAATTCGGAGTCTGATACCGTTTTACTAACACCTGAAGAAGGAGCAAGCTTTGAAAGCTTGCGTTTTCAAATAAAGCCATTGGACTATAACCTAGTGTAGTGTGATTTCTGACCTTGTCTTCCCCAGTCCAACACTGGCACCTCTGCATCATGACCTCAATCAAATGTTTGCCCTCAGGATTACCTCTGCCTGTCAGTCCCTCAAATGGTTCTCCCTGGCCGAGCCAACTCTGGACTTGACTATTCTAATAATCTCTTGGTCAGGCTTCTAGAAGTCAACTTCAACTCATCCAAATTCTGCCCAGATACTAACCTTCACAATCATGTTTACCCATCACTCTATATTCTTGACTATTCTATTCTTGACTAACCTATGTTAATTATTAATATGTCCATTTGGTGGTGGTGGGGATGAAACAAAATTATATTTTGGATCTGATGCAAGTTCAAACTGCAAGAGATGCATACCATCAGTTCAGAAAAGGGACATGTTCCTTTCAGAAGGAGCCAGCAGCAGGAGCTGGAGGGAGGAGTCTATACCAGGGAAGATTTAAAATCAAGCACAGGGACTTTGGGTCTAGTTTTGGTTTAGGCACTTTCTTACCACGGTAAACTATTTAGTAAAATTGAATCACATGGTCTTCATGGTAAGCTTGCCAATGGGATACAAAATTGACTTTGTGGTGGGAGACAAGGGGTGGTGGTGGAGAGTTGCTTTTCAGACTGGAGGCCTGTGACCAGGGATTGGTTCTGGGTCCTCTTTTGTTTGGTATTTATATAAATGATTTGGATGAGAATATAGGCGTGATTAGTAAGTTTGCAGATGACTCCAAAATTGGTGGTATAGTGCAAAGTGGGGAAGGTTATCTAAGATTACAAAGAGATCTTGATCAATTGGATCAATGGGCTGAGGAGTGACAGATGGAGTTTAATTTGGATAAATGTGAGGAATTGCATTTTAGTAATACAAACAAGGGCAGGACTTATGCAATTTATGTTAGGGTGCTGGTTCGTGTTGTAGAACAGAGAAACTGGAGGGTTCAGGTACGTAATTCTTTGAAATTTGCATCACTGGTAGAAAGAGTGGTTAAGAAAGCATTTAGCACACTTGCCTTCAATGCTCAGATCTTTAAGTATAGGAATTGGGTCATTATGTTGAGGTAGTACAGGACGTTGGTGAGGCCTCTTCTGGCGTATTGTGTGCAGTTCTGGTCACTCTGTCATAGGAAGGATGTTATTAAACTGGAGAGGGCTCAGAAAAGATTTACCAGAATGTTGCAGGGACTGGAGGGTTTGAGAAATAAACTGGAGTGTAGGAGGTTGAGGAGTGGCCTTATTAAGGTTTGCAAAAACATGAGAGGCATAGATAAGGTGATTGACTGGCATCTTTTCTCCAGGATGTGGGAGTTCAAAAAAGGGGTATATTTTTAGGATGAGATGAGAAAGATTTAAAAAGGAGATGGGGGCAACTTTTTTACACAGAGTGGTTTGTGTGTGGAATGTACTGTCAGGGAAAATGGTGGATACCTTTACATTTGCAACTTTTAAAAGGCATTTGGATAAGTTCATGAATAGGAAATGTTTGGACGGATATGAGCCAAAGGCAGGTGCGGCTGTTTTAGCTTGGGAACATGGTTGGCGTGGACTGCAGGACCAAAGGGCCTGTTTCCATGCTGCATAACTCTGACTCTTTCAGGAGAAGCCGGAAGCCACCCATTCTGAGGAAGCATCCTGCTGACATCACAGGGGGAGAAGGGAACATGGTTTCTGGTCAGGTGCTATTTTATGTTAACTTGTTCATTTCTTTGGTGCTGCAGATGAAGAAATCTCACTACAGTACAGGATAAGTGTATCTCAGCCTTTACCAGGTTTTTGCCTGGTCTGGAGGGTTTTAGTTATGAGAAGTTAGATCAACTCAGATTGTTTTCATTGGAAAGATGCAGGCTGAGGGCTGACCTGATCGAGGTCTAAAAATTTATGAGAGGCATAGATAGATGGTGGATTGTCAGAAGTTCTTTCCCCAGGGTGGAAAACTCAACTATAAGAGGGCTCAGGTTCAAGGGGAGAGGGGAAAGGTTTAGGGAAGAGGTGCTGGGAAAACTTGTCACACAGAGGGTGGTGGGTACCTGGTATGCACTGTAAATGGAGATGGTGGAAGCAGGCACATTAGCAAAGTTTGAGGTGTTGGGAGGTGAACAGAGGGATAGAAACTGCATATGGGCAATGAGTAACGAGCCTAAATAAGGATTCAGAATTAGCACAGGTTGGTGAGCCAAAGGACCTGGTCTGGTACTATATTGAATAGTATTATATTTAAAATTTAGGACACCATATAGAAGCATGCAATGCATTGATAGATATTTATATCATGTTGGTGACTTCCAATTTTAATCATGCATCATCTCACCTGCATGCGATGTTAATACAGTGAAACTAATGTACAACTTTTCTCCATTAATTCCGTCTACAAAATGGTGTCAATTCCCCTCTAAAACATGGGCTAATACAAGTGAGTTGATCGAACATTAATAGAGCATGAAATAAATAACTTGTATTTGCGTAGCATTCAGTTCTGAAGAAGTCATATCAGACTCAAAGTGTTAACTCTGTTTCTTTCTCCACAGATGCTGCCAGACCTGCTGAGTTTCTCCAGCACTCTCTATGTTTGTTTCAGATTTCCAGCATCTGTAGTGTTTTGCTTTTATTGTAATATGTATCGTTGGGCCCACATTATGGGCTACAACAGTGAGGCTTTCAGTGTGCCCATTATTAAATACTCAATTAGATAGTAATGTCTGGTGCTTATGTAAATACTCAACTGTGGATGCTGGAAATCCGAAATGAAAACTGAGAATACTGGAAAAACACAACAGGTCTGGCCTAATATGTAAAGAGGACAGAGTGTTAATGTTTCAAGGCCAGTTTTGATGAAGAGCTACTGAACTCAAATCTGTTTTCTCTGTCAAGTTGCTGCTAGACCTGCCGTGTTTCTTTTTTTGAAATTGAAAGTAGCTTTGAGTCCCCAGGAAATGCATTGAAATAGATGGAATGGCATGAATTACATTGCTTAATTGATAGATATTGAATATACACTGAAGAATTTGGGGCTTTATTATTTCTAAATATCCATTCCCATACTGAAAATTTTACTTTTACAAATCTCATTTCTTTAGGTTTTAATTATTGCAGGAGATTAAAATAATAGTTTTCAACTTTTTCATTTTTTTTGTTTTTAACTCTTGATCACATCTATCTTTTATTTCACTGTCTACTCAATTCTCTAATGCATTAAATATTCTAACTTTCCTTCCTGGTTCAGACTCTGTTGGCTGGATGTTAGTAGGAAGAATAAAGGCATAGACTATTTTCTAAATGGGGAAAGTCTTCGGAAATGTCAAGCATAGTGGGACTTGAGCCCTAGTTCAGGATTCTCTTAAAGTTAACATGCAGGCTCAGTTGGAGCTTAGGAAGGCAATTGCAATGTTCAAATTCACTTCAAAAGGACTAAAATTCAAGAGCAGGGATGTTCTGCTAAGGCACTGGTCAGACTGCATTTGGAATATTGTGAGCAGTTTTGGGCCCTTTGTCTAAGGCTATGCTGGCCTTGGAGGAGGCCTGGCACAGGTTTACAAGAATGATCCCAGAAATGAATAGCTTGACATATGAGGAGCGGTTGAGGACTCTGGGTCTGTACTTGAAGGAGTTTAGATGAATGGGAGAATCTCATTGAAACTGCAGAATACTGAGAGGCCTGAACAGAGTGGACATGGAGAAGATGTTTCCACTAATAGGGGAGACTAAACCTGAGGACACCGCTTCAGTGTGAAGGGATGACCTTTCACAATTGACATGAGGAAAAATTTCTTCAGCCAGTGGGTGGTGGATCTGTGGGACAGTGGGCTGTGGGGGCCAAGTCTTTGAGTGTATTTAAGACAGCGATAGGTTCCTGATTGGTAAGGGGATCAAAGGTTACGTGGAGAAGGCAGGAGCATGAGGTCGAGAAATCGCCATGATGGAAGGAGAAGATTATGGCTAGTTGGCCCAATGTCTATGATCTTATGGAATAGAAACATCCATCCAATCTTAGTTGGATTTTTAAATATGATATATTAGGGGGATACAGTTGCTTGCCCTGGAGACACAGCACTTAGAGGGTTCTGAACTAAAATGTATTCACTGCCAAACAGTGTGGAAATCAATTCAGCAAGTTTTTTATGTGTAATGAATGGCCAGTAGTGTTTGTTTGCCACTTAATACAAAATCCAGGATATCAATCAGAGACCGTTAAATAAAACGAAAGTGCTATAGAATCTTAGCAGATTTGACAGCGTCTGTTGAAAGAGAAACAGCCACTGTTTTGAGTCCAATACGTCCTTCTATTTTAATTCCTTCATTGCTTGACTTGTTTCTGTGCATGCTTACATAATTAAGGGTATCAAATACAGAACAGTAAAGCAAAGTTTGCCCTGAGTCATTGCATTATCCGTCAATAGCGTGAATTGCAAAAATGAAAATTCTCTACGTTTGTTTCTGCCATTGCTTGAAAGCATTGTTTTTTGATGAACAAGTAACAAAACAAACAGATGCCTAAACCGAAATGTGTTGTGCTTTTTTGGTGAGGATGAATCCGAGGTATTTATCTGGGATATATTGCACTCTGCACTGTACCAAGCATTGTAAATAAGAAAAATCCATTGGAACTAATAAAGGCTACCTATGGGCTCACCTTAATGTGTAGGTCATGGAACAAGGGATGAAATGGCAAGGTTGTCTTTCAGAGAATTGTATTTCTTGACAGAAGTTCGGGCCCCTGTTGTTCATGTCTTGTTCATTTGTCAAAATGAAGGGGAAATTCAATCTTATGGGAATTTGGACAGTTCTTAGGCTGAAAACATTCTGACACCACTCAGCAAGCTGTTTGACAGGCCTGTGGAAAACGTATTTCGAAATGCTCAGCACCGTATATGGGGAATATGCCTGAAGCAGTATTTTAGCTGACTTCACTTTGTTCCAAAGAACTTATCAATGCTTTGCATGTGAAATATTAGGGCTGTATTAGTACCACCCAAATTCTGATTTGGAGAAATAAGAAACCTGAGGATCAAGCAGGCATGGCATCTGATAGTTCGCTGCCTCCTGAGACAGCAGAGCACAAACCTAGGAAATAATTGACCAACGTCACAGCGCTAGAAAGCAATTGATCAATCTCTTTCCTGCTTTCCACTACCCAAAATCACAAGTCCGTCTGTACTGTAATAATCTCATGCTGCTTTATAGAAATAATTCTAGTTGAAAAGAAATTAGATGCATAGTTTGGATCTTCAATGACAAAAAGTTGAGTCAAATTCAAGTTTATGGCAGGATTAAATTATATCTGAAGTAATACGTTGACGTTAGTCTTATCTCCATCAAAGCTATATAGCGAGTCATTAAGGAGATTGTGAACATTTGTCTTTTTCTGCTCTAATCTTGGCGCAAGATTTCATGGTCATTTCCCACGCTGTGACTTATGATTCTCAAGTTAAAATGCATTGTAAATCTGGAAATCTCTGGGACATAAAGATTTTAATTCTGCCGGGGAAACAGTTTCCAAAGAAGTCAAAGCCACACGCTCCATACTCTTTCTTTCAAGGCTTTATGAGTGAAACACAAATTTAATTCTTGGTTGCTTTCTGTAATCCAAAAATAGTGTGACATATTACAAGCTAAGCATTTTAATACATCATATAGTAATCAATGGTACTTCTCCTTTTAGCTCGTCCTCCTAGCCTTTGATATCATGGCATAAATCATTGTTTACAAACTAGTAACTGTAAGTTGGTATTGCTGTTTACAGTAGTTTTCTCCTCACATCTAATAAAGTAAGTGTACATGAGCTGTATTTGACTCAAACTAGTCCTCTAATACCAATGCATCATATTGTCAGGGAGCTGGTGATAAGGCAGTGATTTTCAATACACAGAATACTGCAATCTGACATATACTGTATAGACAGAATCCCTTGTGCTTAATCTGATTTTTCTTCACAAAACTGCCCAAAATGTTATCCTTTGCTTGTCAGCTTAGCTTGAAAACTCTCGAGTAGAAAGAGCAGGCATATGGCCTGCTCCTAGGCTTTTGCCAATAAGCCTTGTATCTAGGCACTAGGAGGTTCAGGATATTGTGGAAACAATTGTCTCTCCTTGCAGCTGGAAGATATCTTAGTTTTCACTGGCACTTACTTAAGCTATGATGCTGAAATCATTAAATGAGCAACAATCGAACCTTATTTTGCCTTGATTTTGTGGCAATTAATGTTAAATGCCACCAGAAATCCCTAATTATTGAAATCAACAATCATAGAATTTAGTCAAGTGAGGGAATGCCGATCTCAGTGTATGAGGGAAGTTAAGTAGCGTAAAAGTAATTTTTGGGTCACGATCTTATGTCGCCAGTGAGTGCAGAAACTATACAACACTTTTCACTGCATTTTGTTACAAAATACATGTGACAATAAATAAATCAAATCAAATTGTGTTTTTCTTAGATTGGATTCTGAGACAAGTAAGGAGCCCTCTTAGATCTGGAGGGACCAGTTAAGATGTTGAAAATTGTTATTTCTGAAGTCGGAGGAGTGCACCAATATTTCTATTCCTATTCTGGTCACAACGTAGGTTTAAACATTTCCGCCAGTTACCAATATGGCCAAAACACATCATCTGTATTAGGTTCATAACAGAAAACTCCAACTGTGTCTTTTAACAAAAAACAATATTATTGATTTATCATAAGACTTCCGCAAGTTTAAATATCTGCATTTCCATATTTCAGTCTTCTAAATGACCATGACACACAAGCACACAAGTTAACAAAAATAAGACCACTTTGCAGAATAAAAGGGTAAGAAATGAATTGTTAGACCATAAGACACAGGAGCAGAAAGTAGGCCATTCAGCCCATTGAGTTTGCTCCACCATTCAATCATGGCTGAGACATTTCTCAACCATAACGCTTGATGGCCTTTACAATCAAAAACCTAACCTATCTCTGTCTTGAGTTACCCAATGGACTGGCTTCCACAGCCTTCTATGGCAATGAATTCCATAGATGCACTTCTCCCTGGCTGAAGAAGTTTCTCCTTATCTCCGTTCTAAAGGGTCTTCCCTTGACCCAAGGGCGCAGCCTTAGAGTACGAGTCTCTCCTGCCAATGGAAACATCTTCCCAATGTCCTCTATGTCCAGGCCATTCAGTTTTCTGAGAGTTTCAATTTGAATCCCCCCTCATCCTTCTAAACTCCATTGAGTTTAGACCCAGAGTCCTCAAACGTTCCTCATATGTTAAGCCTATCATTCCTGGAATCATTCTCGTGACCTGCTCTGGGGCAGTACATCCTTTTTGAGGCATGGGGCCCCAAACTGCGCACAATACTCTAAATGTGGCCTAATCAGAGCTTAATAAAACCTCCAGAAGCACATCCCTGCTTTTATATTCTAGTCTTCTCAAAATAAGTGCCAGCATTGTATTTGTCTTCCTATCTACTGACTCAACGTGCAAGTTTACTTTCAGAGAATCCTGGACTACACTCTCAAGTCCCTTTGCACTTCAGATTTCTGAATTTTCTCTCCATTTACAAAATAGTCTATGCCTCTATTCTTTCAACCAATGTGCATGACCTCACACTTTCTCATGTTGTATCCCATCTGCCACTTCTTTGCCCACTCTGCTAACCTGTCTAAACCTTTTTGCAGCCTCCCCATCGCCTCAATACTACCTGTCCCTCCAGCTATCACTGTATGGTCTGCAAACTTAGCCAGAATGCCCTCAGTTCCTTCATCTAGACTATTGTGGGGGTCTATAGTATAATCCTAATAAATTGATCATACCTTCCTTATTTCTCAGTTCCACCCAAGTAACTTCCCTGGATGTATTCCTAGGAATATCCTCCCTAAATACAGCCATAATGCTATCCTTAATCAAACACGCCATACCCCCTTTTCTCTTGCTCCCCTTTCTATCTTTCCTACACCCTGGAGCATTAGCTGCCAGTCCTGTCCATCCCTGAGCCACATCGTTGTATTTGCTATGATACCCCACTATCATGTTCCCAACCATGTCCCGATTTCATTTGCCTTAGCTGTTAGGCCTCTTGCATTGAAGTAAATGCAGTTTAATTTATCAGTCCTACCTCATTCTCTGCTTTGTTCCTGCCTGCCCTGACTGTTTGACTTGCTCCTTTTCCCAACTGCACCAGTGTCTACTGATCTCCTTTCTCACTATTTCCCTGGGTCCTCCCCCACTACTTTAAATCCTCGCAAGCAGCTCCAGCAAATCTCCCTGCAGTATATTAATCCCCTTCCAGTCCTGGTGCAACCCATCCTTTTTTTCAACAGGTCATTTCTACCCCAGAAGAGATTCCATTTATCCAAAAATGTGAATCCTTCTCCCCTGCACCAGCTGTTCGATCTTGCATTTATCTGCTTTATCCTCTTACTCCTACCCTGACTAGTGTGTAGCACTAGAAGTAATCCAGATATTACTACCGTCGAGGGTCTACTTTCTAAATTCCTGCCTAACTTCCTATATTCTCTCCTCAGAATTTTGTCCTTTTCTCTTTCTATGACATTATTTCCAATATGTACAGTGATCTCCTGCTGGTCCGTTTCCCCTTTGAGGAGACTCTGCACCCTCTCTGAGCTATCCTTGATCCTGGCACTGGTAAGGAAACACACCATTCTGATGTCATGTTGTCGGCCACTGAAACGTCTCCTTGTGCCTCTGACTAGAGAGTCCCCTATCACAATCAATCACTTGGACCCTGATGTACCCATCTTTACTTTAGAGCCAGTTTCGTTACCACAAACCTGGCTGTCAGTGCTATATTCCCCTAAGAGTCCTTCACCCCCTATATTTTCCATAACAACATACTTCTTTGAGGTGGGGATAACCACTAGACACTCCTGCACTACCTTACCTCCTCTCCTGTCTTTCCTGGAGGTAACCAATCTACCTGACCATGTGTGCGGTTTATTTCTTTTCCTGCAACTGCTGCCCATTACACTCCCCAGCTCCTGTAAATTCCTCATTGCCTGTAATTGCTGCTCCAACTGATCCATGCAATCCAATAGGATTCTCAATCGAACACACTTCCCTCAGTAATAACATCAGTAACATGGAAACTCTCCCTGATCTCCCACATCTGACAGGAAGAGCACATCACTCTGCTAAAGGCCATCTGTGCACCTTAACAATCTACAGACACAGAAAATAACACCGACTTACTGCTCTGAAAACACTGCTCCAGGCTGACTTAGTACCTACGTTTTCTATTTTTAAAGTTTAATCAAGAGTCTGATCTCAATAATAAAAATGAAAAGAGAACCCATTCTACTCGCTATTGTAGATTTTAAAAAAAAACAAGGTTACACTTTAAAACCAACCACTTAGCTGCTCCCTCGCTGTGAGATCTTCCACGCAGACTTCTCCAAGGCCAGAATCCTTCTAAGGATCTGCTATAATATCTCCAGCATTTCACAACCAGCAGTTGCATTAGCCTGAATAACTAATGTTACATTAGGTGCGGAGGGAGAAAGTCGGCTCCCTTTGTTTAACCACCCTCTTGGTCAATTGCAGAAAATATTTCTTATTTTAGAATGCAGCCGTTGCACCTACTTAAAGTGTAGTTCGCTTTAAAATGAAGGAGCGCATTACCAAAGTTTCCTTGTGCGTAAGAAAGAGGAATTTTATTCTCTACTAAGCCTGCAAAGCCCGGTTCTATATGGTATCAGTGATACTGGAACATTGCGTACACTTAGTCCTTGTTGCCTATGGATCTGTGTACTCGTGAGCTCACTCCCAAACCCAATCTTGTTTTTTATCTCATTGACTCATCTATCAGATTGTGCAGTCCATCTTTTTACATAGGAGCAGTGGCCATGATTTTTTGATATCTGTGGTGTGCCCAAAGATTTGATATACAAAAAAAAGTACTAGACAATATCTGGAATGGACAGGTATTCATACAAGGTAAGATTAGATAGAGTAAGCTTGAGTTTAGAAGAGTAAGAATTTATTTAGAGTATTAAAGGTTATATAGCCCCAATAGAGGCCTTTCAACCCATCGTGTCCACACCAAACATTTATCTAGTCTAGTCCCATTTTTCCTGCACTTGGCTTATAGCCTCGTATGCCATGGCATTGGAAATGTCTATCTAATTACTTCTTAAATATTGTGATGCTTCCTGCCTCTGCCTCCTTTTCTGGCAGAGAGTTCCAGACACCTACCACCCTTTGGAAGAAAATAAAACTTGATTGAAACATATAAGATCCTGAGAGATTTTGGTGGAATGGATATGGAAAAGATGTTTCTACTTGTGGAGGATTCTAGTACTAGGTGTTACTGTTTAAAAATAAGTGATAGCCCATTTAAAAACTAATGAGGTGAAACATTTAACAGAGCGTCGTGAGTCTTTTGAATTCTCTTCCTCAAGAAGTGGTGGCAGAAGACTCTGAATATTTTTAGGGTAGTGGTTGGTAGATTCTTGATAAGCAAGAGGGTGAAAAGTTATTGTGGGTAGGCAGGAGAGCTAGAGACAGAAATCACAAGCTTTGCTGATCCTGGCCTGGTCCGCAGCCCCATAGCCCCACCCTCGATCTATGCATAGTATCTCCACCATGGCTCCTGACCTGTGCAAAATGGGTCCTGCTCCTATGCACAGGGGCCCACTGTGCACTGATCAGGAACTGTGGTGTTTATCGGAGCAATGTGTTAAAGGAAAGAAAGACTTAACTTTATACAGTGCCATTCATAACACCAGAGTGTTCTAAAGTGAGTTAACAATCATACAGTTGAAGAGTGGTCACTGTTAAAGCAGAGAAATGTAGCAGCCACATTGTGGATAACAAGCTGTACAAATAGCATTGAGATACATGACAATTTTTTAAAAAAATGACGATAGTTAAGTGATCAATATTGACGAGAACACAAGAAAATCACTCTGCTGCCCTTTGAATAGTACTGAGGGATCTTTTACATTCACATGAGGCCTTGGTTTATATAGAAAATACAGATAGTGTTTTTAGAGCTAATTTAATTAAGAATGTCTCAGTGATATCTTTATTGACTTTCATGTGTACACTGTGAGGAATTTTGAAATAGAAACTAGTTAACTAAAGCCCTATTAACTGATGTTACATCATTTCTCAAGCAGACTGATTAATAAAAACCAAAAGAACTGCAGATGCTGTAAATCTGGAACAAAAACAGAAGTTGCTGGAAAAGCTCAGCAGGTCTGGCAGCAACTGTGAAGGAGAAAACGGAGTTAATGTTTTGGGTCCGGTGACACTTCCTCAGAACTCGGGAGTTCTATGAGACTTTTGAGACCGATTAATAATGCCATTAGGTGGTGAGCAGACATTATACTCCATTTTCAAATTGAACTTTTTTTTTGGCATTTTGTGTATGATGTTTGAATAGATCAGACACATCTCATACAAACAAAAAATGTTTGAAGACATTATATTTTAGAAGCAGGTGGATCCAGTGGCCTACAACCATTTTGGTAATTGAACTACCCTGGGTCTAAATGCATAAGCAAACTCTCAAAGAACCAACGCTTCCAAAAATGCTGACAATATTTTTGAAAATTGTTGAGAAAAATCATTATCACTTTTGAAATTGTGAATAGTTTCAGAATGCAAGTGGCAATTTGGATATACAGACAGCATGGACTGCAGATGCTGGAAGTCAGAGTCGATAAAATCAGGACTGGGGAGGGGGAAGGGAGCTCGGAAATAAATAGAGGGAGTGGGGGTGGGGCTGGGTGAAGGTAGGTGGGATGGTGATAGCTGGATGTAGATAATGGGTTGTAGAGATTGGTCAATGGGAAAGGTGGGGCAGATAGGTGAGATGGGAGGTGGACGAGTTGTGTCAGCTCAAGGGGGTGGGGATGAGAAGGAGGGCTGGATGTGGGATGAGGCTGGGGGTGGGGAGATTTTGAAGCTGGTGAACTCTGTGTGGAGGCCATTGGGCTGTAAGCTCCCAAGGCAGAATAAATGGTGTTGTTCCTCCAGTTTACATGTGGTCTCAGTGTGACAGTGGAGGAGGCCCAGAACGGACATATCACCAAGGGAGTGGGAGGGGGAGTTGAAATGGCTGGCAGCCAGATGGTGGTGTTGATTAGAACACACAGAGCGCAGATGCTCCACAAATCTGTCACTGAGTCTAAGCTTGGTCTCTCTGAAATGGAGGAGACCACATCAGGAGCAACAGATACAGTAGACCAGGTTAGAAGACAAACAGGTGAATCTCTGTTGGATTTGGAAGGATTGTTTGCGGCCTTGGACGGAGATGGGAGGGGAGGTGTAGGGTCAGGTGTAGCATTTCCTCCGGTTGTAAGGAAAGGTGCTGGGTGTGGTGGGAGTGTGGAGCCGATGAGGGAGTCGCGGAGTTAGCAGACCCCACAGAAAGCAGATAGGGGTAGGGAAGGAAATATCTTTTTGGTGGTGGGGTGTGATTGCAGGTGGTGGAAATGGCGGAGGATGATGGGTTAGATTCGGAGATTGTTAGGGTGGTATGTGAAGACTGAGGGAACTCTATCTTTACTGTTGTTGGAGGGAGGGGTTTTGAGGTCAGAAGTGCGGGAAATGCAGGAGATGCAATTGAGGACGTTATGGATCATGGGAGAGGGGAAACAATGATCCTTGAAATAAGAGGATATCTGGGATGTCTGGGAGTGGAACGCTTCATCCCAGGAGTAGATGCGGCGGAGGCAGAGGAATTGGGAGCATGGGATTGCATTTTTGCAGGAGGGCGGGTGAGAGGAAGTGTAGTCAAGGTAATTGTGGGAATTGGTGGGTTTGAAATGGACGTCGGTGCTAAGTCAGTTACCGGAGATGGAGACGGAGAGGTCCAGGAAGGAGAGGGAGGTGTCAGAGACGGTCCAGGTGAATTTGAGGTCAGGATGAAAGGTGTTGGCGAAGTGGATGAACTGTTCGAGCTCGTCATGGGAGCATGAGGCAGCACCGATTACAGTCATCAATGTAACAGAGGAAGAGGTGGGGAATGGTGCCAGTATAATTGTGGAAGAGGGACTGTTCCACGTATCCTACAAAGAGGCAGGCGTAGCTCGGACCCAAATGGCTGCCCATAGCCAAACCTTTAGTTTGCAGGGAGTGGGAGGAGTTAAAAGAAAACTTGTCGAGGGTGAGGACAAGTTCTGCCAAGTGGATGAGACTATGGGTGGAGGGGGACTGGTTGGGTCTATGGGAGAGGAAGAAACGGAGGGCTTTTAGGCTATCTGCCTGGGGGCGACAGGTGTAGAGAGACTGAATGCCCATGGTGAAGATGAGGAGTGGGAGGTCGAGGAATTGAAAGCCTTAGAGAAGGTGGAGGGCATGGGTAGTGTCCCAAACGTATTTGGGGAGTTCCTGGACCAGAGTGGAAAGAACAAAGTCGAGATAGGAGGAGATGAGTTCAGTGGGGCAGGAGCAGGCAGAGACAGTGGGTCGACTGGAGCGTTCGGATTTGTGGATTTTGGATAAGAGATAGAAACGAGTGGTGAAGGGTTGGGGCACTATCAGGTTGGAAGCTGTGGACGTGAGATCTCCTAAGCTATTGAGGTTATTGATGGTCTGGGAGATGAAGATATGACGATCAGGGATGACGTCATGATTGAGGGGACAGTAGGAGGTAGTGTCAGAGAGTTGGCGTCAAGCCTCTGATGTAGAGGTCAGTACGCCATGCCACTACTGCGCACCCCTGCCCCCCAGCCTTATCAGCAACATTAATGATGAGGTTGGGAGAGAGCGGAGGGCCGTGCATTCCACTGGGGCGAGGTTGGAGTAGGTGAGACGTGTGAGAGATTAAAGCGATCGATGTTGTGATGGCAGTTGGAGATGAAGAGGTTGAGGGAGGGTTGGAGGCCGTGGGGTGGTGGCCAGGAGGAGGGAGCGTGTTGAAGGTCGGAGAAGGGGTCAGCAGAGGGTGTGTTGGACTCTGCAACTCCCATGTCCGCTCTACACACCCCACCAACCTTTCCGCCACACACCGGGCACCTTTCCCTGCAATGGCAGGAAATGCTACACCTGCCCCTACACCTCCCCTCCTATCTCTGCCCAAGGCCCTAAACAATCCTTCCAAATCCGACAGAGATTCACCTGTTTGTCTTCTAACCTGGTCTACTGTATCTGTTGCTCCCAATGTGGTCTCCTCTGTTTCGGAGAGACCAAGCGCAGACTCGGTGACCGATTTGTCGAGCATCTGTGCTCCATATGTTCTAATCAACACCACTTTCCGGTAACTCCCCCTCCCACTCCCTTGGTGACATGTCCATTCTGGGCCTCCTCCAGTGCCACAATGAGACCACATGTAAACTGGAGGAACAACACTTTATATTCTGCCTCAAGAGCTTACAGCCCAATGGCCTCAACATAGAGTTCACTAGCTTCAAAATCTCCCCACCCCCAGCCTCATCCCACATCCAGCCCCACCCCGTTGAGCTGACACAACCTGTACGTCTCCCATCTCACCTATCTGCTCCACCTTTCCAATTGACCAATCTCTTCAACCCGCTACCTGCATCCAGCTATCACCATCCCATCTACCTTCTCCCAGCTCCACCCCTGCTCCCTCTATTTATTTCTGAGCTCCCTTCCCCCCTCCCCAGTCCTGATGACTGGTCCTGACCCGAAGTATCGATTTTCCTGCTTCTCACACGCTGTCTGACCTGCTGTGCTCCTCCAGCTTCACATTTTATCGATTTTGGATTAACTGTTGTACAGCGTTGAAAAATCACTTTGTCACTCCATTTACTCCTTACATTGGGTCTCCAATCATTGTTTTTACCAATGGAAGAATATTGACTTAGACTGATTTTTGTTTATACACAATTGTTATTATGGTGTGATTGAGTCTCAAGTACATGGTATTTAGGACAGAGAGGACTTTTCTGTTTATTTTAAAAATACCGCCTTTCGTAATTGATATAAGTAGAGAGGAAGTGTGCAATATTTACTCTGATATAGCTTTTTGTCATATGTGTGTTACTTAAAATGCTAGGGACAGAAATTGTTCAGTTTCACTTTGTTGCTGTGGGTTGTTTTAAAGTTTAAGTTTGCTGGTTATATACATAAGAGCATGGGGTCAACTTTAACAGTTTACAAAACGTGAATCTTTTAGAGCGTACATATATAAATGGTACAATGACAATGGACAGATTGATTCGATTAAAGCTAAATGTATTTATTGCCCAATATATCAAAGGAATAAACATCTTTCCATGCACACTGAATGTCTGACAGGCAGAAAGAGTGAACTGTTAATTGAATTGTTCAAAGAAATCGAAGCACAGTTTCTCAGCCAACAAATTTCAAATATTGACTTGAATATGTCACACAAATAAGAAGGAAAGGTATTTTAACCCAACCTCTCAGTTTTAATTGAGCTTTACTTCATAGATAATTGAACATGCCGTGGCTTTTTATTTTCTTAAGGAATGGGAATACTAAGTGGCAAACTAATTTGCTCTATAAAATAATGAAGTAATTTTACAAATGTATGATGCAAAGCTGTTCCATTCTGTCTAAGTTTTTTTGACTAGGACTCATTGAGTCAATTTGCAAGATGTTCTCACTTGATGCTGAAATAGGGCATTCTGTAGGAAAATGGCTACTTCCATCAGGTCATTTCTCACTGTACATCTCAAATTTATGAACAGACCTAAGGCCATCAGCTTCAGTCCTGAAAAAGGGGTCCCGTCTACCTGTAATTACCCTGAAATGGTAAGGTACCTTCAACTGTTTCATGCTGATGCTATGCATTAGCAACAGAATGGTTTTCAACACTAACAGGAAGCTGCCAGAAAGATATTCTGCTTATCACACAAATAAATAATATGGCATTTGAATTTCAGTGCTGGTGTGATGCTGGGCATGTAGGTCATTGGTCCCAAAGAATGGCCCATCCTATCAAACAGCATATCTCTTTGGCTATTTACAATAGGCAAGGTGCTGACTGTATCCAACCAGTCTGTGCTTGCAAAAGTCACAACACAGTGTCTAACATTAGATGTGAGTCCATGATCAGATAAGATTTGCGTATAATCCAGAGCACAAGAAGAGTTTAGGAAGAATCTCTTCTCACGCAAGCCCAATTTTACCTGCACGGTGAGAAACTTGAAAATTACAAGACTGAGGCCTGACACAAGCACCTGTTCTCTGAATTAGTTAAAACCAGGAGTGGCAAGAAATTGGACAGGTTCAGCCAGATATCATATGAGATAACATGATGGAAAAGAAACCAAGATATGGAGGGAGGGTGGGATGAAATGGGTGGAGTATAAATACTGGCTGTGAATGAAATGTTAACTAAAGCCTTACTCTAAGAATAGCTGCTGAGTACATACACAAAAAGTGATATCATGATGACGTCACATCACATATGGCAGGAACCTGACTTGTTAGAGCTCCAGAAGATGTCCTCTCTTACTATTCCTCATGTAGCTATACTCAATAAAGCCTGTTAATCTTCATCGACCTGAGTGTAGGCCTAATCACCCTACGTGGTGGCAACAATGACCAGACCCTGGAACTGGAGGAATGTGACAGGGAGTTCCTGCAGTGAAGCCCAGCAGCAGTACAGTGTTACAGGCGAAGGCTGAAGTCAACCCAGTAATCCAATTGCACAAGTTGCTGAGAAACCTGAAGAGAAGCCCAGCAGTTCAGGTATCAGCGAGCAATAGGCTTCAAGGCCCATCGAGGAACTGAACCATGGAGAGGGAAATCCTGCACAAACTGGCAATTGTGCCGAAAGCAGGGAATGTAGAAAACTGCAAAAATGTTGGTAGCCACAGTGAGAAAACCATGACAGCGGATGGGAGGTTTTTTCAAAAATGGAGAAGAGAAGAGCAATCAAAGTTATCCAGCAGGAAGTGCACAAAGAAACAAAATACTTTCAGTGCAGGGTTACAGATGGTCAGGTGTGCCAAGAGAGAGACATTTCAGAGCTGCATTTTTAGTTCAGAAACTGAAAGAAAAAAACATTGTAGCAGTCTTCAAGTGACCAGCAATTAGAGGATGCTAAGGAGCAAGAGGAATCCTTCTTGGGTGGTATAGCAGGTTCATGGCTAGCTTTCAATTCCTCTGGTTTCATGGACCAACAAGCTGAATTCTGGTACTCAGATTTTTTTTTTTTATTCATTCATGGGATGACGGCGTCGCTGGCTAGGGCAGTATTTGTTGCCCATCCCCAATTGCCCAGAGGGCAGTTAAGAGTCAACCACATTGCTGTGGGCCTGGAGTCACATGTAAGCCAGACCAGGTAAGGATGGCAGTTTCCTTCCCTAAAGGACATTAGTGAACAATTGGCAATAGAGTCATGGTCATCATTAGATTCTGAATTTCAGATATTTTCTTGAATTCAAATTCCACCATCTGCCGTGGTGGGATTTGAACCTGGGCCCCCAGAACATTACCTGGTCTCTGGATTAACAGTCCAGCTATAATACCACTAGGCCATCGCCTCCCCCTGATGAATGGCAGGGAAGCTAATTTTAAAATGAATGGAGGGATGGATGTATCTTCTTTTGGATGCTCCTCTATTGTTGAGGCAAAATATTCTCAGACCATTTTCCGTTTAAGTTTTGTGCATTGAAGTAGAGTGAGAGGACAGATGAAGCTACACTTTGACAGAATGGGAAGCAGATCATAGAGACCTCGTACGTAATTCCTAATTATTACTTTACTCTATTAAGCAGAGATGGCTGTTTAGTTATGGATAGTCTTTGTTTAGCAGTTACAGAAGACACTTAGGTGGAAAGTGACAAAAACTAGTTTGCTGGAAAAGCTCAGCAGTTCTGGCAGCATCTGTGAAGGAAAAAACAGAATTAATGTTTTGGGCCTGGTGACCCTTCCTCAGAACAGGAAAGTCCACCAGGAATCACTCTTTGCCATGGATATTCCAGCCCTAGGACTACAAGAAGATAATGTAGCACCTGCTTTTCCATCAGAAAGAGAGGGTTGAATTTGCAGATAAAAACATCCCAAAGGCCTAGCAGAAAGAGAGGGTATTCTCAACTTTAGTTTGCTCATTTAGGACAGAGCGGCCATGAATGAGCCCACCATTCATGTTAATTTAGCTCCGGCAGCAGTCCCAGAACTTCCTGTCGTCTTGGTTTTGGATGGCCCTGTTCATGAAGTCTCTGCTACTGCTTTTGAGGAGAACTATTCCTTTGGTGAAGAAGGCAACAGAAAGGTCTCATTGTTTATTTATACTTTCAAACCTGCCAGTGACATACATCTACAGCGATTGCAGCAACAGCCTCAATTAGATAAAGAAATTCCCCCTTGTGTTGTCAGCTGGAGCACTACAGCCATGATGACAAAAGAGCAGGGCTCTGAAAGCTTGTGATTTTAAATAAACCTGTTGGACTATAACCTGGCATCATGAGAGTTCAGACTTGGAGCACTGCAGGGAAGAGAAAGATGCTGGCCCTGAATTCTGAGCTACTGTAGGCTGTACCTGCACTAGCATTAAAGATGAACAATGAGGCATGAAGCTGTGCTGAATGTAAACAACCTGCCAGCATTGCCCATTAAGTGCAATTAGTAGATATGAATGGTAGGTGTCCTGACATGGCCCAACAGCTGAAGATGAACTTGGTGGTAGAACAATCATAAGTGAACCTTCAGAATTTTCTACAGCCTGCAAGGGCATCAATAAGTCCATGAAGGCTTGGATTGTGGAGTTAAAAAGGGATCTTTAATCAGACATTGCAGAGGCATCAGGATTTTGATATAGGGTTTGAAGTAATTAAAGCTTAAGACAGGGTAGATAGCATCCCACCTTTATTAGCACCAATCAACTGTATGTAACACGAGAACAACATCAAGATCAACATGATGATAAGCTTACCTTGAAATTTATAAACCTTGGAAACAGCCCACCAAGAGGTAACTCAAAAATTATACGCAGCTAGTGAGAACCTATCCAGGGAAAAAGAAATGCTTAAATCCAAATTGGATCAAGCCAATATTGAACATTCAGAAATTATAAATATGCATAATTAGCAGCTCCCATCAGCAAGCCAATGGAAACATTTGAGTCTCCTTTAATAAATGAGCAGAGCCCAAATTCTTGAGTTTCTAGACCTGAGGAGTGTCATAGAGAAGATTAAAACTGAGCATCAAAAAAAGTTTGAACATATCAAAATTGTACAAGTATTCGAGTAGTCTAACCATCTGAAAGATACTGCAAAAAGCACAAATATTGGTTGTCACATAACACTGAAGCCTTGGATAACAAGGTGTGGGGCTGGATGAACACAGCAGGCCAAGCAGCATCATAGGAGCAGGAAAGCTTGATGTTTCGGGCCTAGACCTTCCCTGCTGTGTTCATCCAGCCCCACACCTTGTTATCTCGGATTCTCCAGCATCTGCAGTTCCGATTATCACTGAAGCCTTAGAGACTGGCAAAGAAAGATTACACAAAATTACAAGTCCTGTGAAGACACAGCCATGTTCTTATTACACTGTGGTGGACAGCAAAGAAGTTTACCTGCGAGTACAATGGGACTTTGATCAGATGGGCCGAGGAGTGGCAAATGGAATTTAATCCAGATAAATGTGAGGTGCTACATTTTGGTAGAGCAAATCAGGGCAGGACTTATTCACTGAATGGTGAGATCCTGGGGAATGTTGTCAAACAAAGAGACCTTGGCGTGCAGGTTCATAGTTCCTTGGAAGTGGAGTCACAGCTCGGCAGCATAGTGAAGAAGGCACTTGGTACGTATGGTCAGAGTATAGGAGTTGGGAAGTCCCATCACGGCTGTATCGGATATTAGATAGGGTACTTTTGAAATACTGCGTTCAGTTCTGGTCCCCCTGCTACAGGAAAGATGTTGTTAAACTTGAAAGGGTCCGAAAAAGATTTACAAGCATGTTGCCAAGGTTGGAGGGTTTGAGTGATGGGGAGAGGCTGAATAGGCTGGGACTACTTTCCCTGGAGAATTGGAGGCTGAGGGGTGACCTCAAAGAAGTTATGAAATGATGACAGGCATGGGTAGCGAGGATAGTCAAGGGTAGGGGTTTCCGAAACTAGAGGGCATAGGTTTAAGATGAGAGGGGAATGATTTAAAAGTGACCTAAGAGGCAACTTTCTCACGTTGATGGTGCTACATGTTTGGAATAAACTACTAGAGGAAGTGGTGGAAGTTCATACAATTACAACATTTAAAAGGCATCTGCATGGGTATATGAATAGGAAGGGTTTAGAGGGATATGGTCCAAATGCTGGCAAATGGGACTAAATTAATTTGGATTAGCTGGACAGCATGAACGAGTTGGACTGAAGGGTCTATTTCTGTGCTGTATGTCTCTGTGACTCTAATTGACATAAGACACCTCGTTGGAGAAAACAGATATCTCTTACAGAGCTGTTCAAAGCCCCAAGATCCTTTTGAGCTCCACTCAGTAATGACCTTACATTTGCTGTGAAACGGACAGAGGGATCACAAATCTTCTGTGTTTGCAGAAAATTAACATGAAGAAGCAAGCTCTTGTTAATAACACAGATTACATACAGAATAGTAGTCCTTTGAATCAAGGTTTCAAAACCAATTAAAATGAAAATTCAGAAATTAAGCCCTCGAAGTCATCAAATCTAAATGTTTTGGTTGGTCAGTGGACAGGTATAGCATTATGAACATTCTGTAATTGTCCAATTTTACATCCTGCCTGTGGATCATAGCATTATGTGGGAGCTTCTTAGATCCTGGCCCAGAAGACACTTTCTATATTGACCATGGTGCACTTCTACTTTCTGATTGAGTGAGTGCTGGAGATGTTGAATGTAAAAGACCAGCCTCACTCTGAAGCAAGTGTGGAACTGATGCTGCTATCCCTATAGAAAGTAAAATCCCTCCGCTGGGTAGTAGCAAAATAATTTCCTATTCTTTAGACTGCTCTTTATTATTCTTTCCTTGTCCGTAAGATTTCACCCTGCCTCAGAGGGCATCAGAAAGAGAGAGTTTCGTTTCCTAGCAATAATGTTTAAAATAACTATGTAACTTAGCTGCTTTTGTGGAATAAACTACCTCTTGATTCGGACACAAACCTGTTCATATTACATTATCAAATATTTTTTCTCTACCATACTGGATTAAGGAAGCCTCATAGATCCCTACCAGGAAAGAAGAGGGATGGATCTTACACCATGATGACATATCGTAAGGATCCATCCCATGTCAATATCCTCTTCATCCTCCAAGAAAGCTGATTGACTGTTCCAGATTAAAGCCTCAAATGAAAGAGACATGTCATGGTGGCGTTTTGGTGGTGAGTGAGGGGAAATGTGTTTTATAGAGTTAAATGTTAAATAATTGTGTGGGTGGAGATGCACTTCTAGGATTTGGCTCATCAGCCATAAAAGCCCCCACAGAACCATTGATCAGTGAAATGGAATTCCCTGGTCTGACAATCATACTCATTAGTGAATGAATGCCGATGAATAGTTAAATGCTGCTGGTTAAAAAGGTAGAGTGAAAGAACTTGGAGGGTTGACGACAAGATGTGAGACAAAGGGATAACCGCACCTTTATTCTAAGAATAACTACTGAGCCCAAGCACAGGTTGGAATGGTCCGATTATCTGCTGTAGATGTTGTGGAAAATTTACCTTATCTTTAAATGTCGTGTAAGACATTAACAAACCAAATGATTTAAAATAAGAAATGTTTGGAATATGTGGCAAAAATATTTTATGCATAATACATAGTATCGGTGTCCACAGTAACTGCACATATTGTAAAACCACTGTACAGATGTTAAATAGGATGCTTTGGTTTCAATACGCATGCCTTAGAGTTATCTAGATATATATTGATTCATAAAGAACAAGTGATTAAAACATTATACGAGTCATGGAATCATTAGAATGCGTTATTACAACAAATAGGTTGGCTGTATATGTACATTTCTTAGCCCCATTTATTTTGTTACATTCTTCTCATTTATTCTTGAGGCGTCCACCTGCAGTTCCCTGCCAGTCATGTTTTACAGTGCACTTAGAGACCCTTTAAAAGGTAGCATGAGTTTTTTTTTTTATTCAGTGGTTGGGTGTAAGCATCACTGGCAAGGTCAGCATTTGGTACCCACTCTTAGTTGCTCTTGAGAAGGTTTTGATGAATTATCTTGAAAATCTGCAACTCCTATTGTGTAAGGGCACCCACAGAGCTTTTAGGGAGGGAATCCATATTTTTGACCCAGTAGCACAAAATTTCAGGGATGTATTTCAAAGCCAGGATGGTGAATGCGCTGGATGTGAAATTGAGAGTGGTAGTATTCTGAAGCATTTGCTGTCCTTATTCTTTAGATAGTGGAGGTCGTATTTTTGGAAGGTGCTGCCAAAGGAGGCTCGGCACTGCTGGCACTGTATAATGGTGGTAGAGGAAATGAATGTTCCAGGTGGTGTGTGGATGCCAAGCAAGTGAGTTGCTTTGTCCTGGATAGTGTCAAACTTCTTTGTCATTTTTAGAGCTGTACTCATCCAAGCAAATAGAGACTGTTTCATGACATGGTTGACTTGTGACTTCTAATTGGAGGCAGGCTTTGAGTTCTTACAAGGTGAGTTACTTGTCACAGGATTATCAGCTTCTGACCTGCTCATGTAGCTGCAGTGTTTATGTGATTGGTCTATTTAAGTTTACAGTCAGTAGTAACCCCTAGGATGTTGTTGGTGGGGGTATCTGTAGTGGTAATACCATGGTGAACATAAAGGGAAAGTGGTTAAATTTATTCTTGCTGGGGCATGGTTATTCCCTTGCACTTGAATGGTATGGGGGTTGCTTGTTAACTCAAGCCTGAAGATGTCCAGGTCATGCTACATGCTGGCATGGGCAGTTTCAGTTTCTGAGGGTGAGAGGGAACGCTGTGAAATCATCAGTGAACGTCCCATTTCTGACCTTATGTTTGAGGCTAAGTCTTTAATGCAGTAGCTGAAACCACCTCATTTAACAGAGTTTTCAAATTTGCAGAAAAATAACTTGAGTTTTAGGATAAGAAGTGTGACCATGTATAAGAATTGCAACCAGAAATGAATACCTTTTGAGGATGAAGACTTGTGTATGCCATTGTATTCATCTTGTTGCATTGTGAGTGAAAGTAACAGTATAACTGAAGTAAGAATGGCAAAGATCTCTCACCTGCACAGTAAAAAGCATGGTTATATTTCAGTCTGCTACAAAGCCACACTTAAAATGAGCAGTGCTGTAAACATTGCAATGAATCTTTACTTTTGATGTTGTCAAAGGAGGTCTGCACATGACCATGCATTTGTGATAAAATTAGACACCCAGGGAGAAAAGGATCTAAGCTTCTATCCATACTCCCTTTTTGTCATTGAACCTGTGGAGATTTGTCATCAATAGAGTGAACTGAGTCAGTTGTCTGTCTGTTGCAATTTACTGTCACAATGTCTGTAGTATTGCAGCAGTTATAAATATCAATATTTCTTCTCAAAGAGAAGAATAAAATGAATTGTGACCACAACATCATAAAATACTTGGTTCTGTAATATCTAATGTCCCTCAAGGCCTCCTAACACAATTAATTGCTTTGTAGGTAAATGCATTAAGCAATTTTGTCCATTATAACATCCCATGAATTATAAGTGGATAGAAACATAGGAGCAGGAGTAAATCATTTGCCCCTTCAATCCTGCTCCACCATTCAATATGATCATGGATGATCATCTTACTCAGTTCCCTGTTCCCATTTCCCTTGAGTTCTAAGACTTGTATCTACCTCGTCCATGAAAACATTCAGTGTTTTGGCTTCAACTGCTTTCTGTGACAGAGAATTCCACAGGTCCCCACTCTCTGGGTGAAGCCATTTCTCCTCAAGGGCCACCATACCTCAGGTGAGAGGAGAGGTTAAGAAGGAGAGTCCTTCATGGTAACCTCAGCGGTTGTGGGAATTGAACACATGTTGTCAGCATCACACTGCTTTGCAAAGCAACTGTCCAGCCAACTGAGCTACACAATACCTCCAAGACTCAAGCCCCGAGAATATTACATATGTTCAAATCCCACCACAGTAGATGGTGGAGTTTGAATTCTATAAAAATCTGGAATTAAGGGTCTAATGATGACCATGAATCCATCGTAAATTGTTGGAAAATCCCATTTGGTTCACCAATGGCCTGTAGGGAAGGAAACTGCCATCCTTACCTGATCTGGCGTGAATGAGAGTCCAGCCCTACAGCTATGTGGTTAACTCTTAACTGCCTTCTCAGTAATTAGGGATGGGCAATAAATGCTGACCTAGCTAGCTATACTTTCACCCTATGAATGAATGAAAAAAGTGCCCTGGGAAGCACTGAGCGATGGCGTGCATGTACACTGGTCCCTTAAAGTATAAGGACATCGATGATAGCAAGAACTGCAGATGTTGGAGTCAGAGTCAATATGTGTGGAGCTGGAGGAACACAGCAGGTCAGGCAGCATCAGAGGAGCAGGAGAATTAATGTTTCGGGCCTACCCTTCGTCAGGACAGGTAGATAAAGTGGTCAGGAAGGCATACAGTATATTTGCCTTTATTAACTGAGGCATAGAGCCTAAGAGCAAGGATGTGATCCGAAATGTTAGGCCATTAATAAAGTATTGTGAGCAGTTTTGGAATCCACATTGTAGGAGGGATGTTATAGCAATGGGGAAGGTGCAGAGGAAATTTACCAGCTTGTGGCCTGGCCTAGAGAGTTTCAGTTCTGAAGAGAGACTGAAAAGACTAGGGTTATTTCCTTGTAGAGTTAGATTGCCAATTAGTTCTTTCTCATTACAAATTACCCACTGTAAGATAGCTGACCTTTAGTTGGTTCCTCAATGTATTGATCTAGAAAACTATCTCATGCCTTCCAAGAATTCCTCCTCTACGGTATTGTTACTGATTTAATTTGCCCAATCTATTAAAATCATCCATAATTATAGCTGTAATTTTATTATGTTGTGTTTATAATTTTCTGTTTCAAGATCAATCAGATTGGTTGTTTTGGTGTGTGTTTCATGAGGAAAAATGTTGCTCGGAAAGCATTGTGACAGGAGAAGGCCACTCAGCCATTTCAATCTGCTTTGCTATTCAATCTGATTGTGAATGATCTTAAGTTAACTCCCTGTTCCCATATCTTTCAGTACCTTTTCTTAACATCTTGAAAGGGAGCTCATTAGACTGCTGCATTTCAAAGGTGCATTTGAATACTGGATGGAGCTGTAAAAGTGAGTAGAGAATCCAGCAAAAGTATTAGCCATGTATCAGAAATATATAAGGTATAGTAGGTTGGAGTCAATTCCATTGAAACATGTTTCTCATGGAATGAACTTCATCCTGCAATCAAATTCACCTTTGAAGTGGTGCAGACTAATGAATTTCCCTCCTTCACCATTTTCAGAATACACTTTGGGATTCCTACAACTCCATGTGCTATAAGATTGTCTTTACCCCCAACCTTCTGAGTAGAACTGGGCCATTTGTTCACTATGCTGACTTGATATCAAAATAAGGCATCTCAAAGCTATCCTGTGCGGTAATGGCTACCCCATTATTGCAGAGCAGGCTGAAGATGCTGAATGGCTCACTCCTGTTTCTATGTCACCATGCTGTGTTCCTACACAAAGACATATTATTGTACATCATTTTCAGTGCTGGCATGAAGCCAAGTGTGTAGACTGTCCATTCCAATGACTACTGCATCATGTCAAACAGCACTACCTGCAATAGGCAAAGTAATATCCGTTGGGCCTGTATTCTTGGAGTTAAGAAGAATGAGGGTCAACCATATTGAAAAATACAAGATTCTTAGGGGACAGGGTAGGTACGGAGATGTTGCTTCCCCTTTTCAGGAGTGTCTAGGACCAGAGGGCATAATTTCAGAATGATAAAGAAAAATTTTTTCAGTCAAACGGCAGTGAATCTGGAATTCTTTACTGCAGAGGACAGGTGAGGCTGGGTCATTAAGTACATTCAAGGCTGAGATAGACAGATTTTTCACCAGTAAAAGAATCGAGGGTTATAGGCAGTAGGCCGGAAAATGTAGTTGAGTGTCATGAGACCAGCCGTGATCTCGTTGAATGGTGGAGCAGCGTCGGTGGGCTGAATGGCCTACTTCTTCTGAGGAAGGGTCACTGGACCCGAAACGTTAACTCTGTTTATTCCTTCACAGATGCTGCCAGACCTGCTGAGCTTTTCCAGCAACTTTGTTTTTGGGCCTACTTCTTCTCCTCTGTCTTATGGTTTGACTTCCTCAATCAGCCCTGCTTGCAAAACTCAGAATATGATGTCAAACATTGGATGTGATTCTGTGTTTGGACAGCACTTATTGAACAACTCTCAGTGTGACAAGTGTTACACTTAGATTAGTTTAATTTAAAATGATTAGTTGAGCTTGCAACGTAGATTGTTGGTAGCGACATATATTCATGCAAGAGCTTTTTCCATGCAAACCCAAAGCTTCAGTGAATTGAATAAAAGCCTGGGGACCATCCATTCTCTGGTGTGTTCTCCATTGCAGTGCCTAAAACAGTCAATACCTGGTTGCTAGAACCAATCATGTATTAGAATGTACTAGAATCCCTACAGTGTGGAAACAGGCCCTTCGGCCCAACAAGTCCACACCGAACCTCACAGCATCCCACCCAGACCCATCCCGCTATAACCCACCTTTTCTCATAGCATAAACCTTGTTTCTCTTTGAAATTTGGTATTCTTGTGTCTGTCCTCATGAGTGCAAAATAAAAGCTTTGGCAGTAAGTCTCTTTGTTTTCAGTAATACATTTTATACAGGATTGGCAGATTTTTGTCCTCGGGGAATCGATAGATATGGGGAGTTTGCAGAAAGTGGAATTGAAGCCCAAGATTTGCCATAATTGTACTGAACGGCAGAGTAGGCCAGACAGGATTTATGGTCATCTACTGCTCCTGTTTTTTGTGTTCTTATTTGAGAGGACAGTTAAAAGCCAAGCATGTTGATGTAGGACTGTTTTTAAAAAGGCCAAAGTGGGTAAGGACAGCCAGTTTACTTCCCTGAAGTGCATTAGTGAACCAGTTGAGCTTTTATAGCAGTACTGCAGCTCATAAACACATTTATGGTAACGACCTTTAATTTCATTTTTTTTAAAACTAAATTCACTTTCCAAAACTCTTGTAATGGGGATTGAAGTCCTTACATTTCTAGCTCAGTAACATAGCCAGGACACTAACTAGAATTTACAGACTTCTGACTGGGGATATGTGTGTAGCTGTAATATTTTAGCTGACTTGGTATGAAAATACTGTCAAGCCTCAGAAAGTTTAGAGTGGTGTATATATAGTTACACTGAAACATGATCAGGAATCTAACTTTGTTTGGTAAATTTATGGATTCTTGTAGTTTAATTGTAGCTTAAAGTTCCTCATGGGAATATTTTGTGGAAAATAGTCTCAAAGAACATTTTGCACCTTAGTCCGGTGGCACGCTGGCTCAGCAGTTAGCATTGCAGCCTCACAGCACCAGGGTTCCGGGTTCGATTCCAGCCTCAGGTGACTGTCTGTGTGGAGTTTGCACATTCTCCCCGTGTCTGTGTGGGTTTCCTCCGGGTGCTCCAGTTTCCTCCCCCAGTCCAAAGATGTGCAGGCTAGGTGGATTGGCCATGCTAAATTGCCCGTCGTGTTCAGGGGTGTGTGGGTTATAGGGGGATGGGTCTGGGTGGGATGCTCCAAGGGTCGGTGTGGACTTGTTGGGCCGAAGGGCCTGTTTCCACACTGTAGGGATTCTAATTCTAGTCCAGTACTTTTGGGATTAAAAATAAAAACCATAAATATCATTGTACATAATGCTGTAATTTAAATAAAAACAAAAATGTCTCCTAGGTTTTCACTGTATTGTTCTAAAGCTTGCTTTTAAATTTTAAAATATAATATTTTAATGTTAGAAATACACATGTTCACAGCTGTTTTGTCAAAAATAATCTAGATTTGAGCCACTGGTTGGCAAATTTGAAGTTATATTGATGCTTTATATCCTAAGTTATGCAAATAATTCAATTGCTGGGTGTTACTTGCCTTTTCTCGAAGAAAATACGATCACCATCTGCATCGACATAATTACCCCATTCAAAGAACCACCAGCATGCGCCAGCTGGTTGTTGTTCGGATAAGACATACATTTGAATGAAAGCTGTTCGATGGCATTGAGTACCGTTTTGATGTCACATCCTTAGGGAAAGAGACAAACCTGAATACACAATACTAAACTGAAAACAAGTGGTTCTCATTGTTGTGGATAAGAAGACGAAACAAAATCACTGTTCGAATCAGAATTTTAATTTTCTGCTGTCATTTAGACATTCATTATTTCTATTTATAAAATACTGAATAAGTTCAACTTGTGCAAATTCTTAAGATATCACATTGTCAATGAAATACTGCTGCATTAGTTGGGAACATCTATGGGAAAAGCTGAACTAGATTATTCACAATCCCAAGCAGAATTTTGAAGTCCGTAACAAAGGCCACATGTTTTAACCTCTAATATTCTGGATTCCGCCTCTATCTGAGCTCAATTATCGATAAATCCTTCATCACGCCTTTCTTCACTTTTGCAATATTCTTCCAACTGACCCGTTTACAAATTTCAGCTTACCCAACACACTGCTGATCATACTCTGGTTCTGAACATCCACAACTGAAATGCCATCCTGTCCATTCTTTCACAGACGCCAACTGACTCGCATAGTATTTCAGTGACTTTTTTTTTCAGATCCGGGAAAATCGTTGTTTTTCCTTTTTTATGAATGATGTTGTTTGGCTGAAAAGAATAGATTAGGTTTCCCTAACGCCAAACGTATGGCCTTTAGTTAATTTTCTCACAGCTAATAATTTTCCAGTTTGATTGGCCAAGTGTGTGGGCATAGGGCAGTGCTGGCTGCCCAGAACCACCAGCAGGATGTACCTCTAGAATTTGCCTCCCTTCCCCCGAACCTGTAAACAAATCAGGCAGTGTTTCCCATTTGTTCCACCAAAAGCTCTGCCTTTTATATCCGTAACGCACCCTGAACACGCACAACAGCATTGATACCAGTTAACTGGTCTACTAAATTTTAAATTTTAATTCTTGCTGGTTGACAACAGCACTTGGCTGGTCGTAAATTTAAAAAATAATTATCAATGGAAGCTTAAATTAAAAGGCATCAATATTTGCACAAGGCAATTTAGCTTTGAGCATCAAGGAAATTTGTCTGTTAGTTGTGTTAGACTTCAACAAATGATCGTACAATTCTCCTTAAACTCTTATTGATCTGGTCTTGTTGAGTGATCATGCAGCAAGCATTATGAGGCAGCTTTTCGTGAATATCCTAAGTGCCTGAATAACACTTTTTTTCGGCTCCATTAGTATAGCATTTCCCATGGGGCACACAATTTGTTTCACTTGGTCTAATTAACTCCTGCACTATCTTTACAAATAACTGACTGCTGTAGGATCTGTTTTTCGATGTTCAGCCTCCCTGATCTTACCGCATAAGCTGGAAAGATAGGTGCAATAGCAAACTCTAATGATACATGATTTTGACAGGTTTAATTTAGTTCGTTCTATATTGTCCCTGGATTGGTTAAGGTAAAGTAACATGAACAATGTTGTTCCCATCTTAGACACATTGTCTTTTACTGAACTCAGCCTGTAAGCATTCAGGGCTACGTTTATGATTACAGGCACGCATCGGGCTTTCTCCAGTTTGTTCTCTACTCTAGTTTGCACTTATATGGTGCCTTTCACGGTTGACAGACCTTCCCAAACACTTTATGGAGTAGAATCATAGAGACGTACGGCACAGAAACATATTCTTTGTTCCAACTAGCCCACGCTGACTATGTTCCGAAACTAAACTAGTCTCAGCTGTGTGTGCTTGGCTCATATCCCTCCAAATCGTCCCTATTTATGTACTTATCCAAATGTCTTTTAAACATTGTAACTGTACCTGCACCCACCACTTCTGCAATTCATTCCACGTGCGAACCACACTGTGTAAAATAGAAAAAAGTTGTCCCTCATTCAGAGATAGTTAGAACTGCCGATGCTGTGTTCCTCCAGCTCCACACTGTGTTAAGTTGTCCCTCATATCCTTTTTAAATCTTCTCTCATCTTAAAAATATGCTCCTTAGTTTTGAACTCCCCCCTCATGATTTTATAAACCTCTATAAGGTTACCCCTCAACCTCCTATGCTCCAGTGAAAAAAAGTCCCCGCTTAATCAGTATATTTTTATAACTCAAACCCTCGATTCCCAGCAACATCCTGGTAAATCATTTCTGAAGCTTCTCCAGTTTAATAGTATCCTCCCTCTAGCAGGGCAACCAGAACTGCACACAGTACTCCAGAAGAGGCCTCACCAATGTCCTGTGCAACCTCAGCATGATGTCCCAATGCCTTGTACTTGAAGGTATAATCAATGAAGGCAAGTGTGCTAAAAGCCGCCTTAACCACCCTGTCTACCTGTGACGCAAACTTCAAGGAATTATGCACTTTTGAAGTGCCTGGGGTTTTGCTGGTACCTCTCTCTTGATCGTCCTAGCCATATGGAAAATTCACCATCCCATGACCTTGCATCTATTTGGTGATATTAAATATTTGGGACTTCATTTTGAGATGTGATACACTGACATTGCCTTATTTGAATGCATAAGAGTTTTGATACAAAATCTAAGTAGGTAAAGGTTAAAAAAATTTTACTTTTAGGTTATGGCCAAAACCTTTTGTAAACGTTACATTGTCCCGGTTCCTGTTATGGGTGGCTCTTCATTACTGCAGCAACTCCTTTTATGGTAATTCAATTCTCTAGCTTGAATCTCATTCTAGTCGTGCAATTGAGCTTGAAGTAGTGTCCAAGTTAATGTTTGCGACATCATTAATAATCATATACGTACTGATACCTCTGACTCCAATCCTCATAGCTGTCTACATGAATGAGATATTAAACCTGCATTAATGTCTTTGCAAAAAAACCCCAAAGAACTGTGGATGCTGGAAATCAGAAAGCGAATCAGAAACTGCTATTCTGAAGCAGGGTCACTAGACTCGAAACGTTAACTCCGATTTCTCTCCAAAAGTGCTGTCAGACCTGCTGAGTTTTCCAGCAATTTCTTTTAATGTTTGTACAAACAGAAGTGATGGAAGCCTGTTTTTGCAGTTGACTAGATGAAATGAAAACCAAACAGACCTGACAAATTGCAAAACAGAATATGTCAACATCCAAAAATGTGTCAACTATTGTTATAACATGGTGTTCAAACTCAAACGTTATAGTACAAAGTCTATTCTCCTTCCTGCTGTGTGAATGGCAACAATTTTCCACCTGTTAATTCAACAATTTGTAGAATATGTATGAAACTATTATTCCAACAGTTACTATGTCATTCAATCAATCTACAAGGAACACTTCTCATAGACCCTGTATGTTCAGCGCCCTGAGTTATCAGAGGCAATAATGTCAAGAAAGATAACAAAACCAGTTTTCAGAATATACCCGAAGATTAAACTAGGCATGGTAACCTGGCAGTTATTAAAATCTGGTAAGATTTATGAAAGAGAAACTTCAATTTTCAGAATCACTGAAACTTCGTGGAGTTGAAGGAACTTTGTATATTTTAGATAACACAGTGTGGAGCTGGATGAACACAGCAGGCCAAGCAGCATCAGAGGAGCAGGAAAACTTGACGTTTCGGGCCTAGACCCTTCTTCAGAAATGGAGGAGGGGAAGAGGGTTCTGAAATAAATAGGGAGAGAGGGGGAGGTGGATAGAGGATGGATAGAGGAGAGGATAGGTGGGGAGGAGGCAGACAAGTCGAAGAGGCGGGGATGGAGCCAGT
>JAHRHZ010000021.1:2180186-2196574 GCA_024137785.1 Ginglymostoma cirratum
ATGAGGGTTCTGAAATAAATAGGGAGAGAGGGGGAGGTGGATAGAGGATGGATAGAGGAGAGGATAGGTGGGGAGGAGGCAGACAAGTCGAAGAGGCGGGGATGGAGCCAGTAAAGGTGAGTGTAGGTAGGGGGGTAAGGAGGAGATAGATCAGTCCAGGGAGGACGGACAGGTCAAGGGGGCGGGATGAGGTTAGTAGGTAGGAGATGGGGATGAACTGTTCGAGCTCCTCGTGGGAGCACAAGGCAGCGTCGATACAGTCATCAATGTAACGGAGGAAGAGGTGGGGTTTAGGGCCAGTGTAGGTACAGAAGAGGGATTGTTCCACGTAACCTACAAAGAGGCAGGCATAGCTTGGGCCCATGTGGGTATCCATGGCCATCCCCTTTGTATAATTAGGACCTTTCTATTTACATGTTTCATTCTGTTTCTGTTTACGACATAATTCTGTTCAATCTCACCATACTTCAGAGGCCCCCAAAGGACAAACATGAGCCTAATAGTAAATATTGGCACTTTAGCCATTTACCTGACTGTGTCTGATAACAAAGATTTCATGTGATTTCTGGGCCAGCATGCACTTTGTGCTCCTTTAATTAAAAATGAAGAAACATTATACAAAATATTTTATTGCTTCTAGTATCAAGACACAAGACAAAACATTCTCCATATTTGCAACTCAATGCTGTCCACACCTATTGATGATAACTGCTGTTGTTCATTAGCTCACTGAGCCGCTTGTTCTGTGGTGTGCACACCTTAAAAAATAACTGCTTACGCTCCATGCTTAAAATAAGAAACACATTCCAAAACAAAAACCAAAGAACTGCAAATGCTGGAGATCAGAAACAAAAATAGAAATTGCTGGAAAAAACCAGCAGGTCTGACTGCATTTGTAGAGAGAAGTCAGAGTTAATGTTTTCGGGTTCAGTGGGTCTGAAGCAGAAACACAGTCTGGTATTTAACACTAATAGCTGTCACCTTCATCAATGCAATATTAAAAAAAAAGTGAGTGCAATTCTGTTTTCTTTTCGAAATTAAAAAGATTTCTAGAAGTCCTGTCAAATTAATTGAATGTGACTGCGTGTTTGTAGTTTTGTGGTGGCGGGGGGGGGGGGGGGGGCGCATGAGCATGAGGGTAGGGTAGGCATTCTGCTTCATTAATGTCAAAATTAGGGTGTCTAATTAATTATGTATTTCTGATTCTGCAAGGAGTGGGATTATTGAAACACAGCTGAATATATACTAACTGATTATCAAGTGTTGATTGGGTTGGTTACATGAATTGAATTATTAGATTTACTTTTAAGGATATGGAGAGAAGTGTAAACAGAATTAGCATAAATTCTCTCTTGCAGCAAATCACTTCCAAGGCTAACCATTTGGTCTTTGCAAGTCTGGCTGTCATTTTACTTTCTTTGGAAAATGCAAGGAACAAAAACAACACAGTACAAACAGTCAATTTCATTTTTCATTTTGCTCTAATTATCTCACATTTGTGTGTTTCTTTTCCTCTTTTTATGAACTTAAACTACAGTTTGGCTGAGCAGGCAACTAGGAACAATGGAAAAGCTGTAGTGTAGGGTGACCAGGTAGTTACCAAGGAACTGAGAAGTTTAGGGCTTTCATCACAAGAACTGAGAAGTTAGAGGGTGATGGAGCAAAACCTTAATGGATATGAAGAGTACTGATCAAAGAAGTAGTGTCTGATTGTTTCCTGAGCATTAAGTTCACAAAACTGTAGAGAGGGACTGTTGGTAAATAAGTTTCTTTATGCTGAGGTTGGTTAGAATGTGAACCTGCCGGCTAATGACCATTGTCATAGCATAAATTATTTTAAAAAAAATGAATTAGATTATTGTTTGAAAAAAGGGTATTGGAGGATACAAACTGCAAGCAAGAGAATGGGATTACTCAAATGGCTCGTGATGAAAGATGTTAATGGAGACTTGGTGAGTAGAATTATCTTGTCTGGATGAATGTTCTATGATTCCACACAAGTTATCTTATTAATTCTAACCTGTCACTTGAAAATGTCAATACGCTGCATTAGTTCAGATAAACACCGACTTTGCTTTCACGCCTTCGAATCAGTAGAATCAGAGGAGGAGATCATTCAGTTCATCAAGCATGTTCCGTCTCTTAGAAAGAACGAAGCAATTTGTCCCACTTCTTTTTCTTGCTGACAGCCTTGCAAATATTTCCTTTTCATGAATATAAACTGTTTTGTTTTTAAAGTTACGATTGGATCTGTATCCATCACTGTTTCAGACTGCACTCCAAATAAAAACAACTCACTGCATTAAAAAACAAACTCCCATGTCTTTTCCAGTTCTTGGCCAATTTTTGCTACTCTACAATTGTAGCCTCCTTGAAATTGACAGTGGCTATTTTGAGGTGGTCTCTCCTTTGTATGTGCTGACATTGACCATGGCATTCTGGGTTTTTAGTAAAAGAAATCTAAACCAGAACACCATTTAACTTTTCATGAGGCCGTGGACCATATGATACTAAATATGGCAAACATGTATACCTTTTATTTATTTTTTTTTTATTGGGAGCTTGTGCTTCCTCTGGAGCATAATACAACCGAACTGCTTCGGCTACTTAAGCTGAAGCAAGTGTGTCTACATATTTATACATGCACTTGGAAGCTCTGTCTATATATAACGCCAGTTTCACCTGTCGACTTGCTGTTTTTTGGGACCTGGTAACATTTGAGGATGAAATTATCTCACAGCCAACCACTAGATGGAGTGCTGTTGTTTAACTTGATAACTATAAAACTGGAAGTCATCAATTGGTGTATGCAGTAATGTATGTTCTCCATATGTAGACTTGCCTTCCACACTGAGATATTTCTGTGACGTAGACATTTGCTGGACATTGTCTCATTGTGTCAATATTTTTCATTGTAGTCAACCAGGCTTCCCTTACACTTCTGATGTGACTTGTAAGAAATCAGCAGCAACTTCTATTTTACTATCATGTATCTGCCATGATCCAAACCTCAGTTTTGCGCTCATGTTCAGTCTGTTTGAAGTTATGTCAGCCGTGGTCTGACTAAAGAGTTGTTCTTTGACGTTGATTGGTTCTAAAGTAAAAAGAACACTGGTTCTTAATCAGACCGTTTGAGAAATAGCAAGATAATTTTTAAGGAACATATCTCATTCTGTTAATGGTGGAGAGCTAAGAAAACACGAAATGCTTCTTTCTCTTCTGATAACAATTTGAAGAGGGCACCGTCTCAATTGTGCAGGAATAGTTTGCATCATTCATTACTTACCTTGAAGAATGCAAACAGGAAATTCAGTAAACTCTTGCTGAGGTTCATTTTCTCTGGGACTCTGCATGATGTCATTTGAAGGGCTTTTGGTGATTTATGTTGCTCAACACGATTTGGTTTCTATCAATCAATGTCAAAGTCAAATGTTTCCCAAGTAAAACAGCACATGTTGCATGCCGTGTTTGCCACTGATGCTTTAAAGCAACTTACAAATTTAAATATAATTAAGTACTCAATGTACTTGTAGGCACCATCCCAATACCTGATGTCAGTTTGAGAAACTGAGCTACATTAAATGATCAGAGATAAAAGGTACTGCAGATGCTGGAGAATCCGAGATAACAAGCAATTTCTGGTAAAGGGTTTAGGCCCGAAACGTCAAGTTTTCCTGCTCCTATGATGCTGCTTGACCTGCTGTGTTCATCCAGCCCCACGCTTGTTATCTTACATTAAATGAGCAGCAATGTTTATTTGTCATTTTTGATCTAAGAAAACATGAACTAAACCAATACCATCATATCTACGACAACAAGGTGTAGAGATGGATGAACACAGCCGGCCGAGCAGCACCAGAGGAGCAGGAAGGCCGACGTTTAGGGCCTAGACCCTTCTTCAGAAATTTGTCTCAGATTCTCCAGCATCTGCAGTTCCTACTATCTCTGAAACACCATCATATCCACATTTGCTGAATTAATTGCGGAATGGGCATCAGTGCTATAACTTCTTACTGACCTCACTTTCCGGACATATGGCAAATTAGATTTATTTTTATGTAATTCATAATCCAGGTGAGCTATGAAATCCTTTCTGCCAAATTGAAAATAAAGCAAATTTATCTATGAGGTCATTTGGTAGTCTTTTTTTCTATTTCATCACTAGTATTGTACAGAGGGTCATAGTTGCACACCTAGGTAAGATTTGCAATTAAATTTACCTAAAATAGATTGTCTGAGTAAACATATCCAATCCTAGCTGAATTTTTGAAGATGAATTACTGTCATTTTAAAAGCAGCAAAAGATCCTGTCTCTAGAGGACTCTCGTCATGTTTATTTATCACAAGGTTACCCCGAGGGTGTGAAACAGAGACTGCTGATAAATACAGTTCATGACCCCAAATTCAACAACAAATGTTTCTGAATTGGACAGTTTTCATTCAGGCTCCGCTCTGACACCCACTTGTTTAAATTACCTGTTAAAGACGTGCCATTATTGGATGCCAGGTTGATGGCATCAAACACAATGGGCTGAATCTCGCATTTGTTTAGCTGATTGTGAGTTGACATAACAAGGTGTAGAGCTGGATGAACACAGCAGGCCAAGCAACATCAGAGGAGCAGGAAGGCTGCTGCTCCTCTGATTCTGTTGGCCTGCTGTGTTCATCCAGCTCTGCACCTTGTTATCTCAGATTCTCCAGCATCTGCAGTACCTACTATCTCTGATTGTGAGTTGAGTTGTGTTTTTTGGAAGGTTTCTCATCGTAAGGTCCAGTGAGATTTCTTACCACATCTCACTGACTGTGCCTCGTTAATTACTTATCCCCCATGATGACCCTCATATCCGATTCTGGCACCACCTTACCATGCTCGATTCCCAGAACAACTTTCCCTCACCAGATACCTGCTGAAAAACTGGTGTCCCATCTGCCTGGGTCATTTTTAAAAGGCTGCTATGCACTGATACATGCGTTGACAATCCAGCATTTCTTCCTATTAGCAACATAATGCCACAGGTAACAAGGTGTGGAGCTGGATGGACACAGCAGGCCAAGCAGCATCATAGGAGCAGGAAAGCTTGACGTTTCGGGCCTAGACCCAATGCCACAGTATGTCTATGCGCATACGACTCCATTCTTTTGGCCTGGTCGCTGTTTAACTACCAGGCCAAATACTTCACTAACCTTAGATACATCCTGTCTAAACACCGTCTCTGAGTCCCAGCTTCAATATCTCCTATGCACAAGTGAAGATGAATGATTTCCCTGTACATAGGTCTGATGTAAATAATACCTTTCCCTGAGAAATGACACAAGCGAGTACATTGTCAGATTAGTATTCCTTAACTAAGAAATACTTTTAAAATTGTTAAATATCAAATGAATAAGTAAATGTAGTTGGACATTTTCAGTTGTAGCAATATAGGTTAGGCATCATTATTACTGCAGTAGCAGTTTCTCTCCTTGTAAAGGCTTCACATTGCACTGCAGGAATAGATGATAGAGCTAATATTAATCTTGAAATTGAGGTAGCCTCTCTTAATTTTGTCAAGAAATCCCAATGACATGAATCAGTTTTCTTTTTCAAAAAAATTAAAAGGCAATTGTCCTTTTCTGGAATTCCAGCCTGAAGTGGTTATACCTATTTGAGGCTTTCTACGTGACTGTGACTGACCTGACATTGATCTGAAAATACAGCCAACAAATATACCTCCAAGCAGTCCGTGGATAACAACCAACTGCCTAGCACCCAGGAGCCTGTTCATAGCTGGCAACTACCGTCTTATCAGAGAGGTTGCTGCTCAGGAATGTCAGCTGAATATTGCATTTTCTCATTAAAGGTTTGTCAGGAAATGACATTACATAAACCTCCAGCACAAGAATTTGAAAACAGTCCCTATGTTATTTTTTTACAATAGACAATTATTACTTGGCTATTTGTAGAACACGCTATTAAAAACAATGTCACTGAAGTAATGTTTTTACTGATACTGAATCAAATTGACCTTGTAATATATCTATTTGTTTATTGTATGTAATGTTGCGTCCCTGTTGTTGTAAAAATGGCTTGTTCAAGCCAGAATTCTGAGGCTCCCAGCATTGGTTTACATGACAAATAAGGTCATTATTCTAAACATCTAATTTCTTTTACTGACCTCAAATAAATAGTGCAGTATATTTTATAAAATACTGCATTGTGGTTATCAAAAAAACCCTGGGACGGTTATTGGGACGGTTAATAAGCAGAACTCTTGGTTGAGTATTACTGCCTTTGAAAATATTCTATCACTGGGGATAAATTCAGGATCTGTCATCAACGGTCTACAAATTCTGTGACACAACGTGATCTTTCCAGAGGCAGCTAATTCAGAGATCATCTCCAGGACCCCCATCCAGTTCTCGAAGGTGAACGTATTCCTGATGCTGCAGGCTCTGCAAACAGAAGGTCTAAAGCTTTGAAGGTTGGCAGTGCCAACAGAAGAGGTGGGCACTGCTCAGGTTGCAAAGAGAGGTTGAGGAGCCTCAAGTTAGCGGTGCCTTCAGAACTATACATGAAATAGGAATTGCAATGAGGACCAAAGCTCGTAGGCCCTTTTGTGCAAAGGCGAGTCCCTCCCGGAGGCATCTTTTGGACCATGGTATGATCTTTCCTGCTCCCAAACCCATTGGGGCTTGTACTCACCTCCACAGAACTGCTGGGCTTGGTCACTGACAAGGGGCTGCTCTAATGCCAGGAAAACCCAACAAAACACTCCCTCTTCCCCTTATTCGTCTCCTGATTGGTAATTACTATAATTACCACCATCCTGCTTTGCCTGGGGAAATTCTGCATGATATGTCATTAACTGGTTTTGTAACAGGACTTATAGCATGGTAGCTCAGTGGTTAGCACTGCTGCCTCACAGCGCCAGGGACCAGGGTTCGATTCCACCCTTGGGTGACTGTCTGTGTGGAGTTTGCACATTCTCCCTGGGTCTCTGTGGGTCCCCTCTGGGTGCTCTGGTTTACTCCCACAGTCCAAAGATGTGCAGGCTAGGTGGATTTGCCATGCTAAATTGACCATAGTATGAAGATGAGGTGGGTTATAGGGGGATGGATCTGGGTGGGATGCTCTGAGGGTCGGTGTGGACTTGTTGGGCTGAAGGGTCTGTTTCCACACTGTAGGGATTGTATGATTCTATGATCTATACTGTATTTGAATGCAAGTATCTTACAATTTCTTAATTATAAATTTGTATCTTTAAAACTGCAACAAAATACAGTTTAATAGCCTGGAGCTGGAGGAACACAGCAGGCCAGGCAGCATCAGAGGAGCAGGAAAGTTGATGTTTCGGGTCAAAACCCTTGGAATGTCAACTTTCCTACTCCTCTGATGCTGCCTGGCCTGCTGTGTTCCTCCAGCTCCACACTGTGTTGTCTCTGACTCCAGCATTTGCACTTCTTGCTATCTCACAGTTTTTGTTTTATCTCTCATGAAAATGAAAATCGAGAGAGATGCAAAACTATTCCTGATGACGTACATTGGCTTTGGCCCTCCAACACTTTCAGTTCAAAACTTTCATCCATATGTTTTAATCCCAAAGTGACATTAGCAGCATTATATACACATACTGTTCTGAGGAAGGGTCACCGGACCTGAAATATTAACTTTGTTTTCTCCTTTACAGATGCTGCCAGACCTGCTGAGCTTTTCCAGCAACTTCTGTTTTTGTTAGCAGCATTGTAGTCTGCTGCTTAGATCCCATACTCTGGGATCCTTTACACTTCTATCGCCTCCTTTACTTCTTAAATACTATCTCTTTGACCAAGCTGTTTGATAAATGCGCTTTCTTTGGTTTCGTTATGATTCCAACTAATGTCATTACTATCAGATCCCAGAATGAAATCCGGCTTGATAGATCATATTTTGCCTTTCTTAAACTTTAATATGGTGGTCTTTTCTTAAAGCATTATCATGTCTGGCTGCAGATTTGGTTTTAATGCTAAAACAGAAGTTTATTTCACAAAAGAGAGTAAAACAAAATCTGATAAAACCAAACTATCTAAATATAGCAGTTTGAACATTTTCAAAACACAGCAAAACAAAATGCCTTCTATTCCTTAACACCATCGTTTTGCAGTTAATCAAAATCCAGAGAAATGATTCTTCCCCAGCCAACCTGTAAGTTTTTCTATTTTTTCTGAAAGGTGCCTTGTGGAATCTTTATGCGTTCAATTAACGGTATGAATAAAACCAGATTGACACCAATGGTTTGAGCGTGAGAGGAAAGCAGGATAGGTTTGAACGACCATACAGTTAATTTCTCTGCTGCAGCATTCAATCATGATTGATATTGTCAAATGTTTTTGACTTTGGGAAATAATAAAATCTCCACTAAAGTAATTTATCAAGTTAGGTTAATAAAATTGTTCTTATTTAAATGGAGTAATATTGATAACATCTAATGATTTGAAACTGTTTGAGCTGAAAGACAAGGAATGTGAATTTGTTTCAGAAATAAAAAATGTACTATTTAATTCCTGTGATATCAATAAAATATAACGGTCACTCTTGACAATGAATGGGTTATAATCTGGGGCACAATTCTTCATGTACTAGTGCTGAGACATTTTGCCATAATCATTTAATAAATAACTTGAGGTTGTTAATAATTTGCGATAGAATTGATCGAATAATCTAACTGGTGTAACTTTGCCTTTTGTGACTTTTTGCTTGCAGTTTGATGTATTTTCTCATTTTGTTTTACATAATTGTCAGCATTAACAATTTTGCATAAAATTTAAGTATTTTAAATCATTGTTTTGATGCATATGAATTGACGGATAGAATAATGTAAATAAAACATATAAGAGTGTACAACCTATGGAAGAGGGACTCCAAGTTTCTGTCAGGTGCTGCTTAGACCACCAAAGTTTGTGGAGTCCCTCTATATCTGATTGGGAGGCACCTATGATACAGGGATGCCACCCATATCAGCAAGGATGGGAAAATCCTTGTTGCTTCCATTCTAAGTGAAACAATATTTACTGCTGGATCTTTGTGGGAGTTTGGCCCAAGGATATTGGGTTGGATCATCATGTGGTTGGGTATGACTGAGGCATGCTTTCATTAGCTAGGCAACTAATCTCTCTGAAGGTCTGGGTCCCGACCAGGGAAGTTCATCTCGGAGCCCTTTGATATGCCATGGGGCCGACACAGCATCTATCTTCACACACAAGGCCATGCTGGACAGTTTGCCAGTGGGTGTGTATCCATATATTGAATCAGACAGAAGAAGACATTCCAAGTGCAGCATGGTGGCTCAGTGGTTAGCACTGCTGCCTCACAGAACCAGGGACCTGGGTTCGATTCCACCTTTGGGCGACTGTTTATGTTAGCATGTTCTTCCCGTGTCTGCATGGGTTTCCTCTGGATGCTCTGGTTTCCACCCATATTTCAAAGGTGTGCATGTTAGGTGCATTGGTCATACTAAATTGTCCAGAGATGTGCAGGCTAGGTGGATAAACCATGGGAAATGCAGGGTTACAGGGATGGGGGTGGGTCTGGTTGGATCCTCTTCAGAGGATTGGTGTAGACTGAATGGGCTGAATGGCCTGCTTCCATACTGTAGGTATTCTAAGATTTACAACTTTTTTTGTCAGAGTATAGCGCAATGTAAATATTGGTTTCTATTCTTCCCTTCTGGATCCTCTTCCTATCGAGAAGCCAACTTTCCTACCGGTGCAAAACCAAGAATGAGGAAACAAAAACCAGAGAGGAAAGGACAATGGGGAGGGGGGTGGGGAGAGGTGGATGGAGACTAAATCAAAATAGTATTGGTGGGGGAAATTATGCTCCATCACAGTTATGCCCCCTAGCTCCTGCAGCACGCTTTCATCCTTGAAGCCTTCAAGGCCAGTAGGATTTATACAAATGTAGCTGTGAAGAGAGGCAGGCAGTGGAAAATTGCAACTGCTGCATGGCCTGCTGCCTGGACCTATTGATGGCCATTTTGGCCAGGTTCATGAGGTGATCCTGTGACCTGCCCTCTCGCTTCCGCACCAGATGCTCAAAGATCAGGAGTGTGGGTTCAAGCCAACCAAAAGGATAGAAGGAAGTTTTATTGAAATGAAGGAAAAGGGGCGTATCCTCCTTCAACCAATGTATATGGGATCTACCAAGTCCATAGCTCCACGGTAAAAGAAACCCAGATCTAATTTTGGTCTGGCACGATTAAGAATGAGTCCTCATCTCGTCATTTTAATTGACTTGTTTGCACATGTCGTAAGGTAACCAGGATAGGTGGAATGTAAACCCAGACCTCCTTGTCTAGAGGTAGGGATGTTATCAGTACACCATAAGGCCCTTGATTGATACTCAGCTTTTTTTGGATTTTAGAAACCATCCGCCACCTTAGTCAAATACCCAAATAACCAAATGAAAACCCAACTCTTTAAAAGCAAATCAACCTGTTCATCTGCAACAACACACCTCAGGAGCAGGTGAGAGTTGAACCTTTGGCTCAGACATAGGGACACTACCACTGCACCACAAGAGCCCTAGAAACCCTTTTTTTTAAATAGAGCCATAAGTCTTACCTTTGTTTGTTTTACCAAAATACAATATCTTGCTTTTATCCAAATTAAGCTCCATCTGCCGCTGTTCAGCCCATTGATCCAATTGATCAAGATCTCTTTGCAATCTTAGGTAACTTTCTTCACTGTCCACTATATCGTTAACCTGCGTGTCATTCGCAAACTTTTTCCTTTAAAAATCCCTCAGTATCTCTTATTTCAAATACCAAGTTAACCAGACTTGGTGTGGTGTCAGGTCGTATAGCACATACGGTGTCTATGTATTTATAATCCACCTGTTCAGACATGTTGTGATACAACTCTGGAGCAGGTGCACCTTGAACCCAGGCCTCCTGGATCAGAGATATGGACACTACCACTGCCCTGGCCCTCCATATTACTGACCTAGTTATATTCCCACTACACCACCACCTTCCCTCTAGGGACACAACCCAGTATCAATTAATTTGAGATATTTTATTAAGTAGTCTGATTTATTATTAGGGTTTTTGAGATACAGTGGTAGTATCCCTATCTCTGGGCCAGGGGACACAGGTTCAAGTCCCACCTGCTCCAGAGATGCGCAATAGCTTATCTGAACAGGTTGATTAGGGAAGTATCTCCTGACTTTCCATTAAAGAGACCTGTATTTCCAGCGTGGTTAGGTGAACATGACACTTGCACCGTAGCCAATTTACTGGTCATTCTAGCCAACTGCTACTGAGGTTACAATGTGGTTTTTGCCAGGACAGCTGTGTGTTTTTTTTTTCCTTTATTCATTCATGGGATGAGGGCATCACTGGCCAGGCAACATTTATTACCCATCCCCAGTTACCCAAAGGGCAGTTTAGAGTCAACCTTGTTGCTGCGGACCTGGAGTCACATGTAGGCCAGACCAGATAAGGATGACGCTAAGGACCTTAGTGAACCAGATGGGGCTTTCCCAACAACGGATTCGTGGTCTTCATTAGATTCTTAATTCCAGATATGAATTGACTTCAAATTTCACCATCTGCCATGATGGGATTTGAACCTGCATCCCCAGAATGTTATCTGGGTCTCTGGATTAAAGTCCAGTGATAATTCCACTAGGCCATCGCCTCCCTGCAATAGGTATTCAGATTTGTCTTCTCCCTAGCAGAAAATGATCTTCCTTACCTTTACCGAACCAGCTGTGACATGGGACTGATTATGCAACTGTGTATGAATCTCAGATGAACACTCTGCACTGTACAATTGTCCCGTCTGATAGCTTCAGTTTTTATTGGTATTTAGATATTGGATTATTCAGAGGAATGGAAAACATTTGCTCCCAAAGAAAGCGACTATCATTAGATAGTATAATAACATGTAATAACATCATTAGAGATGCTATTATATAACAAAGATCACAGCATGGTGGTGTATAATTATCGATGTTATAACACAGTAATATAAAATTTTAGTGAAACCTTTGGTGCATTTGCACACCACATTTCCCACAAAATGAGCTCTCTACATGCTGCATTAAAACTATATATTGAAATGTTGAAATTTCTTTGGACTGTTGATAAAGCTTCTTGACCATGGGGAAGCAAAAACATGGCCAAGGGCAAAATGGAAAAACAGAAAAAATAATCCTCTGATCAATTACTTAATATTTGCCTCCATTTTGTCTCAATGAAGGTCACAGATATGATGCTTCAAGATGATTTGTATCCTGGTTGGGGAAAGACTGCTCGAACCTTCTGGAAAAAAGGGTGTAACAGGGTTGTCTTGTTCTGGTAAGGCTAAACTGCCGTGTTTATCCAATGTGTTTATTTATAATCACTATACTTCTGATTCAACATAAAGATACTTCCCTTATATTCCAATTTGAAGTTTTTCTTCTGTAGTTGTTCTATTGTGCTTTGATGATCCAACATCAATGAGATTATAATTGCTGAAAGAAAGCCTGAATTAATTTCTTTTATGCAATGTCATTATCTCCATGTTACAAGTCCTAAATTATTGTAAGATTCCCCATATTCTTCATACAGCAACGGTAGTAGCCTTTATGGAGGAATTTACAGTTGTGGAAATTAGGCTTGACACATTGACTTTCTGATTTGTATCATAGTCAGAAAGAAGAATTTGAATATACTAACCATGGACTAAAATTAACTTTCATGCTAAGCCATATTTGATCTAATATTGATCTCAACTACACAGTTCTCCTTTGCAGCAAGATGCAGTAAGTTTCCTTTGAAGGATGTTTGGTCTTTTAACTTCAAAAGACGAGTAAAAGGGAGCCAAAGTGGGAATGGAAAATTAATAATTAGTGAAAAGCTGAAGAAATGCCTACTTTGAATCTGTTTTGGGTAGACATTTAGAGTTTGAGGGGAATCAAAATTTAGATAGGAGTTCCCATGCCTGAACACCTCCCAGAACAGCACCTGTTGCCTGTTGAGAGACTATGAACCTGTAGTTGTGGTGAGTGTTGCTGGAGAGCAGGTGGGCCATGCGGGACGCCTCTTAGCTGCCCCCTGGGGAATTAGGGATGGGTATTAAATGCTGCCTAGCCAGCGACGCTGTCATCCTGTTAATGAATAAAAAAAACTTTAAAAAAATCTCTGAACAGATTGATTAGAAAAATAGAAAAAAAACAGCAGAAAAGTAGAGCTCTTGTGGTACAATGGTAGTGTACCTACCTGCAAACCAGAAGGCCTAGGTTCAAGTCCCACATGCTCCAGAGGAGTAAAATAGCACCTGTAAACAGTTTGATTCAAAAATATCTAGAAGGGGAAAAAGAAGAAGCAAATATAAAAATAATGGTAGGGCCTTGGGTAGTGTTGAGGGACTGAGGGGTTCAGATCCATAATTCTTTGAAGTTTGTGTCCCAGATAAACAGAGTAGTTAAAAAGGCATTTAGCAAACTTGCCTTCATTGTTCAGCCCTTTGAGTATAGGAGTTGAGAAGTCATGCTGTGGTTGCACAGGACACTGGTGAGGCCTCTTCTGGAATACCGTGTCTAGTTCTGGTCCCAGTTACAGGAAGGATATTATTAAGCTGGAGAGGGTTCAGAAGAGATTTCCTAGAATATTACCAGGTTTGGAAGGTTTCAGTTATACAGAGGCTGCGACTTTTTCACTGGAGTGTAGGAGGTTGAGTGGCGACTCAATAGAAGTTTATACAACAATGAGAGGTATAGATATGGTTCATGTCAGTTGTCTTTTCCCAAAGATGGGCGATTTCAAGACTAGGGGCCACATTTTTAAGGTGAGAGGAGAGAGATTTTGAAAAGACATAAGAGGCAAATGTTTTACACAGAGGGTGGTTCACATGTGGAATGAACTTCCTGAGGATGTGGTGGATGCGAGCATAATTACAACATTTAAAGGACATTTGGATAAGTACATGAATAGGAAAGGTTTGGAGGGATATGGGCCAGGAGCAGGCGGGTGGGACTAGTTTAGTTTGGCATTATGCTCGGCATGGACTGATTGGACTGAAGGATCTGTTTCCATGCTCTTTGATATTTTGACTCTATGCCCTACCCCATGTTCCTGAATACCTGCAGATCAAGAATCGATCTGTTCATTCACATGAAGACCCATCACAGAAACTCATGATCCGAAGTAGAAACCAATCTGGAATCGTGGGAACAGCCAATGTCTCAGGGCATCCCCGCCTCTTCGACTTGTCTGCCTCCTCTCCACCTATCCTCTCCTCTATCCATCCTCTATCCGCCTCCCCCTCTCTCCCTATTTATTTCAGAACCCTCTTCCCCTCCCCCATTTCTGATGAAGGGTCTCGGCCCGAAACGTCAAGTTTTCCTGCTCCTATGATGCTGCTTGACCTGCTGTGTTCATCCAGCCCCATGCTTGTTATCTCAATGTCTCAGGGCCACTGTCTGACAGGGTTGCCCCTCTTCTTGGTTTACATGTTGCTTTTTTTATGTCGATGATACTTCAATGGCTTTCACATGTGCACATGCTTAACATATGAGGAACGTTTGTGGACTCTGGGACTATAGTCATTGGAGTTTAGAATGATGAGGGGGGATCTAATTGAAACTTTCAGAATACTGAATGGCCTGGACAGGGTGGATGTTGGGAAGATGCTTCCATTGGTAGGAGAGACTAGGACCCTAGGGCACAGCCTTAGAGTAAAGGGAAGACCTTTTCGAACGGAGATAAAGGAGGAACTTCTTTATCCAGAGAGTGATGAATCTATGGAATTCACTGCCACAAAAGGCTGTGGAGGCCAAGTCATTGAGTACATTTAAGATGGAGATAGATATGTTCTTGATTATCAAGGGGATCAAGGGTTACGGGGAGAAAGTGGGAGAATGGGGTTGAGGAACTTATCAGCCATGATTGAATCGTGGAGCAGACTCAATGGGCTGAATGGCCAAATTTCTGCTCCTTTGTCTTATGGTCTTATGTATAAAAGTAGCATAGGATTCCTACCCATGTGTAGAAAGTGACTGAATTTCACAATTTTTGTTATCAACTATATTTGTGGCTGCATGCTGGTGACCTAATGTATCTCTTGAAGCCAAATTTCCAGCTGTTTTCTTGAAGAAGTGATCTGAATCGGTCCCGAGGTTAAGAAAAGTTTAACTGTCGAAATAACAAGGTGTAGAGCTGGATGAACGCAGCAGGCCAAGCGGCATCAGAGGAGCAGGAAAGCTGACGTTTCGGGTCTAGGCTGTGTTCATCCAGCTGTGCACCTTGTTATCTTAGATTCTCCAGCATCGGCAGTTGAAGGTGTTTTAAATGTATGGTGCAGCAATAAAAAAATTTCTCTTTTGATGACACGTTGAAATTTCAAATCTGGTGTATGATGGGCATTCTGAAAAATTTTATGTAATTAATGAAATCCAATCGGGTTTGACCATGTCACTTTGGATATGTGACACATCCAGGTGTGATATTGATTTTCATACATCACAGCTGGGTACCAGATGCACAATTTTATAAAAGGTAGACATTGCTTTACAGATTTGCTTACATTAGAGGGATCGAATATTTTCCAAGGTGCTGATTTCTTGCTGACACCATTTTCAATTTAAACACATCACAAGAATAATCTAGGTCAAAAATGTGTTTTCACTCAATAGACAAATTGTGAAGCTGTGGTGAATGAAGTTTCAGGATAAAATTTATAATGGGATACAGCCATTAATGTAATGGATGGAGATACCAGGATGAAGGTTCAAGTACGATAGGAACGAGGAATGTTCCATGTGTTCTGAAGAGGCTTGGGTCTGTTCAGGTTTCCATAGCAACACTTTTTGCTTTCTGTAGGTACAGTGTGTTAGAAGAGAAATTGGTTAAGAGAGAGCATGTTCAACCAGGTAGGGAAGTGGGGTGGTAGATGAGCAATAACACAATCCACGGTTGTTTTTAAAAATGATTTTTGAACTGCTTTGACTAAAGACATGCTGGAATATTGTAGTAACTACTGGTAATTGTAGTGATGCAAAAGATTGGACCAGTTTGCAAAATTAGGTGAAGACAGGGGCACTGTGCTTGATGTTGCTTTATAACTGTGTGTGTGTGTGTGTGTGTGTGCGATCAGACTGTGTGTGTTTGTGTGTGTGTGCGATCAGACTGTGTGTGTGTGTGCGCGCGCGCGCTCAGACTGTGCGCGCGCGTGCGCGATCTGTGTGTGGGTGCGTGCGTGTGCGCGATCAGACTGTGTGTGAGTGTGGGTGTGTGAGATCAGACGGGGGTGTGGGTGTGTGAGATCAGACGGGGGTGTGTGTGTGTGAGATCAGACGGGTGTGTGTGAGATCAGACGGGTGTGTGTGAGATCAGATGGGTGTGTGGGTGTGTGTGTGTGATCGGACGGGTGTGTGTGTGTGTGTG
>JAHRHZ010000021.1:2201574-2218155 GCA_024137785.1 Ginglymostoma cirratum
GTGTGTGTGTGTGTGTGTGTGTGTGAGATCCGACTGGGGGGGTGTGTGTGTTAATTATGAGCCGACTGCAAAACGCATTGACCGTGGTTAATTGCAATCCTTTGTTTCTCCGTAAGATGTGTGTTTGCTGAAATCTAGAGGTTCCGGTGCAGTTTTCTATGGACAGCATAATTCCCAGCTGTTCATTGACAGAAAGAGAATAAGGATGAAACATGTTAAAGTGACAAAATGTTTAGTGTGAATTACAGAATGATAGTTATCGTATTACCACTTCCAGGACTAGTAATCTTCCAGATTTAGCGGATTAAGTACATTAAATAGGCACACTGAGTGAGGTGAAAGAAGACTTCATTACCTTAGATCATATATATTCATCTTTATTTGGTGAAGATGCACAGGGAAGGCATTTGAAAAGATGTAAGACACAAGAAACAAATATCCGTTCTACACTTTGAAAGTTTTTTGAAACAACGTGTGTTTATATAGCACCATTCACAACAACGGGACAACTTGAAGCCCTTTCCAGCCAGTAAAGTTTTTATTCATTTGTTCCTGCTGCATTTCCAAAATTGCAACAACTTATGCAGAACTAGGTCTTGCAACAGTAGTAAGCTATCTGACTAGATGACCTATTTTATTGATGTGACTGAGGGATTAATATTCTCCAGAACGTTGGGAGAATCCCCTTCTGCGGTGTTACCCTTATTGCTGTTACTGGCTGTCCATGCTTTCTGCCATCTCTGCCACTATGTGGTTCAAAATGAGGTTTGTTTGAGGTAGCTCACTGCTACCAATCCTTCTTCGTCTACAATTCCTTGTGGCCTGTCTAACAATGATGGCGGGTTGAAGAATGACCACTGCAACGTCTTTACAAAAGAATCACTTTGTATTATGTCTCATGGTCAGTATACCTTACAGGGCCATGTTCATAATGTCAGCACTGCCATATCACGTGACTTGAGGGTTTAAGCATGGAGCATGACGCTGTGCTGGGAGCATGTTCCTCCATTGTAAACTAACAGTTTAATATCCAAGTACCTGAGGAATGTAATGTTTGCACAGAATAGTGAATTGTAACAAACATCTGTAGGATTCTTCAATACTACAAAATCCATAGCCAATTTCTTAAGGGAAATAATATAAGCATTGCCACAGAGGTAAAACACCCTGTTGGAGGCAAAGCTCACTCCGCACTGTTCTTGGTTAATAACACAGTTTGTTACATGTTCGCAATATGCCCAACTCCCAGTCAGGCCTAACTATTTGCACTCTAGGGAGTTGTTGAGAACGTGTCTGCTCTCTTCAAGATTTGTATAGAACTCACTGTCTCCATCCACAGACAGCATGTGACAAGACCAAATTAGGCAAAGCCTCGTGTAATATTAAAAATTAACTCTTTCAGAACCACTATCTTGCACAACACCCTATTGTCTTTCAAATTGTGTCTTTATGCTGAAATGTGAGAGCAGATGTGACCTTGGGTAACATCTCCTCCGAAGGACAGTAATTCTGACAATGCAGCACTCGCTGGCTACAGCTGGAGTGTTGTCTTGGATTCTGCACTGTCTCTGGCCACTGCTCAAACCCACATCTGAGTCAGAAGTAAGAGTGCTTTCATATGTCCAAGTCTGACTTTTCTCTCCCACCTTTTTAGATAATTTTACATTTTATCTAAACTTAAAGGAAACCTTGGAGAAGATTTAAATTACAAAGTCATTGTGCATTTTGGGGAATCAGTTTTATGTATTCTATTTTTACACTGGATTAATAGCTAAAGAAATGAGGATCTTCCATCACTTGACAGTCAAAATACAGATTGTGGAGTGAATTAACAGAATTTAAGGGGTGAACACAGCACAAAAATATGAAAACAAACATTGATATATTATCATTTATCATTATATATTCACCCTTGAGCTCAAAGATCGGTTAGGGTTTGCAGTGTTTTACTTAGTTACAGTATATGGCATGGCTCTTTAGGTAATGGCATGTTTGTAACAAAACTGGAAAACTTGCTTAAAATACATTACTGGGATATATTTCATCTACAGTGCCCAGAATTCTAGGATTATAGCTCGCTCTTCCTAGTCTTTATTTGATTGATTTTTACTGGAAAGGTAGGATAGGTCATTTCATAGATGCCATGAAGAAGAAAATCTACACAAGTACCAGCCAGAAACTGTAAAGAGAAAAGATATACGAACATGAGTTGGCCACTCAACCCTTTGACTCTACTCTGCTATTCAATATGATCATGTCTGATCTGATTTTAACATCAGCTCTACATGCCTGCGATTCTCTTTGGTAACCTCAAATCTATCTGCCTCTAGCTTAAAAATATTGAAAGATTTAGCATCTGCTGCCTTTTGAGGAAGGGAGTTCCAAAGATTCAAAACCCTCTGAGAAATGTTATTGTACACTCCAGAGGACACAGGCCTAACTTGTCTGTCCTTTCTTCGTAAGGCAATCCTCTTATTCCCGGTATTAGTCGAATGAACCTTTTCTGAACTGCTTCCAATGCATTAACATCCTTCTGTAAGTACAGTGACCAGTGCTGTGCACAGTGTTCCATTTCGGTCTTGAAGGTTATGGTGGCTAAATTTGCTAACAACTGAAAAATATGTAGGTAAGTGAGTTGTGAGAAGGAAATAATGCCCATATAACTGAAGCATATCTTCCCTATAAGATAGGGGTGGCGCAGTGGCTCAGTGGTCAGCACTGCTGCCTAACAGTGCCAAAGACCCAGACTCACTTCCACCCTCAGGGACTGTCTGTTTGGAGTTTGCATATTCTCCGTGTCTGTGTAGGTATCCTCTGGGTGCTCTGGATTTCTGTCACAGTCCAAAGATGTGCAGGCTAGGTGGATTAGACATGGAAAATGCAGGGTTACAGAGATAGGGTAGGAGGGTGGGCCTGGGTGGGATGCTTTTTGACGTGTTGGTGTGGACTTGGTGAGCCAAATGGCCTGTTTCTGCACTGTTGGGATTCTATGATGTAACTGGCTTTCCTGATTACCTCTCACAGCACTGTAATTTTTCACCATTAAGATATTATGTCTCTTTTATTCTGTCAAAATGGACAATTTTAAGCTTTCCCACAGTATTCTCCATTTGCCAGATCTATGCTAACTCATTTAATCTATTTATATCCCTTTACAGGTTCCTTTGTTATCTTCACAACTCTATTTCCTACCTATTTTTGTATCTATAGTTACAGTCGCTTTACCCAAATCATTTATATAAATTATTGTGTTGAGGCCTCAGCATGAACCCATGTGGCAGATCATTCATGACATCCTGCCAGTCTGATAAAAACACATTTATTCCTGCTCTTTATTTAAAGTGAGCCAGCCAGTTTTCTATCCGTGCTAATACGCTACCCCCAACACCATGAACTTTCAGTTTCTATAAAATCCTTTGATGTGGCATCTTATCAAATTCTGGAAATCTAAGTACAATACATCCAATTCTTTTCTCTCTATCCACAGCACAAGTTATTATTTCAAAGAACATGAATAAATTAAAGTTAAAGTTTTGGGCAGAATCCTTGTCAGAACTGAAGGCTGAAACTTTGAATCTAAATAAGGGGAAAAAAAAGTAGACAGGTAATTTAATCTCAGAGAGGCAATGAATCCGATTAATGAAGTACAACATGTTTAAAACTAAAACAGGAAATTGTTAAGAGGTGTGAGAGGCTAACTTGGCAAAACAACATGTAGATTAGAAGCAAACATAAGAAAAATGCAAATTGCCAAGGCTCAATAATTAAAATAAGACAGACAGGTTGGTTGGCAAACAATCAAAAAATCTCACAATTGAATATCTGGAGAATACACAGCGTCAAACATCATCCACCATGTTAAGATTCATCCACGTTCCATAGCTGGAAAAAACAGAATCAATCATTAGTTAAATTGAAACAATTATCAGAATGCAATCAATGAGGCAGTGAGATGGATTATCAGCAATTAACCAGCTGACAGGGATTTTCATAGCCTCATGCATAAAATAACACCACATAACAACTGCAGGGTTTTATTGTGTGGTCGGTGCATTGAAATGCCAACATTCAGTCTGCTGGAATTTTTGGGACATGCCTTTATTACTGTTGCCTGGTTAATTTCTAGTTTGTTGCTGAAAACAATGGGAAAAGGAGAGTTTATTTTACAATTTTTAGGATTGGAATTAAGTTTTATTTGTCATGTACTCAAGTACAGGGATACAGGAGTACAGTGAAAAGGGTACAAAGGCACCGGCTTAAGTACAAATGTGCCTAGATACAAAATCTTCGGTATAAATTGGAAAAATAAAGAAATCAAGTTAAAAGTTCAGTATTACAGTCCTTCTAAAACAGAGAAAGAGAGAGAGAAAAAAAAATAAAAGCAGATGGTGCAGACAAGTCCGTGCTGGGCTTCACCTCAAGGTCAGGAGCCAGCATTGGGATTCGTCTCAAGGCCAGGAGCCTGCATTGGGCTTCGTCTCGAGGCCAGGAGTCTGCATAGGGCTTCGCCTCGAGGCTGAGAGCCCCTTGAGTCCGTGCTGGGTTTCACCTTAAAGCTGGGAGTCCCTTGGGTCCATGCTGGGTTTCACATCGAGTCCATGCTGGGCAAACTTGCCGCCAGCAATATCGTCCGAGGTTAAGGAAGTAGGTAGAAAAGAAATAAAAATGAAAAAAGTAAAGAAATGAACAGAAAAAAATAACTCTGGCTCGACAGCCCTGCTCTGCGGTCATAATGAAAACAATGTTTTGTACTATCCTTCTAATTAAAGGTAATAACCAGAGGAAAGCAAAGCAGATAGTGAGGCATGAAATAGAGTCCATTGGTTCCAATGAGTTCCACAGATTTGCCATCCTCTGGTAGAAGAAATTTCTTCTCACCTCAGTTCAAAAAGATCATCCCTTCAGTCTGGAGCTGTATCCTTGGGCCTTTAGTCTCTCCCAGTAATGGAAAGATCTTCTCCACAATCACGCTGTCTGGGGACTCTCAGTATTCTGGTTGTTTCAGTGATATCCCCCATCATCCTTCTAAACGGTAATTGGACAAACCCAGAGTCCTCAATCCCTCCTCATATGACAAGCCTATCATCCCAGGAGCATTCTTGTAAACCTCTTGTGGATCCCCTCCCATGCCACCACATCCTTCCTTAGATATGGAGCCCAATACTGCTCACGATATTCCAAATGTGGTCTGGCCAGAGGCTTACACAGTCTCAGCAGTACATCTCTGTTGTTGTATTCTAGACCTCTTGAAATGAATGCTAACATTGCGTTGGCCTTACTATCTGCCAACTGAACCTGCATGTTCACCATAAGAAAATCCTGAACTAGGACTCCCAAGTTCCTTTGTATGTCAGATTTCTAAAGCCTTTCCCCATTTAGAATATAGTCTATGCCTCTATTCTGACTACCAAATTGCATAAACTCAAACTTTCCCACATTGTATTTCACCTGTCACTTCTTTCTCACTCTCCTAGCCTGTTCAAGACCTTCTGCAGCCTCCCTCAACACTGCCTATCCCTATCTTTGTGTCATCTGCAAACTTAGCAACAATGCCCTCAGTTCCTTCGTCCACACCGTTAATGTGTAAAGTTAATAATTGTGGCCCCGACAATGGCCCCTGCAGAACTCCACTAGTCCCTGGCTGCCATCCTGAAAAAGACGCCTCTATCCCCATTCTCTTCCTTCTGCCAATCATCCAATCTTCTATCCATGCAAAGCACCTTGGCCCTGACACCATGGGTCTTTTCTTCTTTAGCAACCTCCTGTTCAAGACATTTTGGAAATCCAGATAGCTGATGTCCACCGGATCTCCTTTGTTGAACTTGCTCATTACTTCTTTTACCAATGACTGAGGTCAGTCTAACCAACCTATAGTTTCTAACTTCTGCTTCCCTTACTTCTTAAACAGGGGTGTTACATTAGCCATTTTCCTGTTCTCTAGCACACTCCTGACTCCAGTGATTCCAGAAACGTCCTCCGCTATCGCCTTCAGAACTCGGGGCTGTAGTCCATTTGGTCCGGGCGATTTATCCACCTTCAGACTCTTCAGCTTCCCCAGCACCTTCTCCCCAGTGATGGCCTCTACACTCAGCCCTACCCCCAGTTCTCTGGAAGTCCTTCCCCCCGTTCTCCGGAAGTCCTTCCCCCAAAATTGTGACCTTGGAGTGGAGCTCTTGTCCGAAGAGAACTATTCCCTTTGCGTTCGGCAGTGCCATTAAGAAAGTTGTGACTGCCTTTCTGGAGTCTAAGGACTCTGGAAGACTAAAGAAGATAATGGTGGAAGCTGATTTAAGCAAGTTGATTGAAGGGGCAAATACATGGCAGATGCAGTACAACATAGCTGAATGTGTCAATGTACAATTTAGTGTGAAAGCAGAAAGAAAGGAGATTATTAAATGGTGATATGTCAGGATGTGTGAACGTACAAAGAGAGCACTTATACATCAGTCAATGAAAGTATACAGCACGTGCAACTAGCAATTAGGAAGGTAAATGGTATGTTGGCCCTTGTTGCAAGAGGATTTGAGTGCAGAAATGGGGATGTTTTACTCTAGTTATACACAGCCTTGGTGAGACCACATCTGGAGTTTTGCATGCAGTATTAGTCACCCTACTAAGAAAAGATACACTTTCAAAAGAGGGAGTGCAGTGGGGCTTCTCTAGGCTGATGCTGGGGATGGCAGGACTGTTGCATGAGGAGATATTGGTTCAATTAGGTGTGTATTCATTAGAGTTTAGAAAGATGAGAGAGGATTTGATATAGAATGATAAAATTCTAAACCGGCTTGACTGACTAAATGTAGGAAAGATATTTTCTCCTGGGTTGATGAGTCTCGAACCAAGGACACTGTCTTGGGATACAGGGTAGACCACTTAGAATTGAGATAACGAAACATTTCTTCACTCAAAGGGAAGTGAACCTAGGAATTCTCTACCACAGAAGGCCAAGTCACTGAACAAATTCAAGAAGGAAAGAGATAAATTTTTAGATTTTAAAGGCATCAAGAGGTATGGAGAGAAAATGGAAATGGAGGTTTAGCAATGATTATATTCAGTGGCGGAGTAGGCTTGAAGGGCCAAATGACCTTCATGTGCTCCTAGTTTCAATGTTTATATGATAGTTAGTTAGTTTCAATGATAAATGTGACAATGGGAGATACACAATTGGTGATATTTTGTGGTTAGCCTGAAATTTTGTAGTCTGCCTACTGGCTTCCATTTAAGAAAGATTGTAATGTTTGTAAACTTGCAGCTTAAAACGAAGAAGGTGCCACTGTATTATAATTACTGCAAAGTTTAACTTTTAACTTTGTTCTTTCTTTCTACCTTGTTCTTAAAATTCTGTACCTAGATACTTGTACTAGTGATGGTGCCTTGTGTGACAATATTATACACTTTCCACTGTGCTTTAGTACACATGACAATCAAATCAAATTATAAATTTCTCAGAATGCTTTTTTATTTCAGCTATGATATCACCCCAGGAACTCTTGTTTCTAATATCCTGTGTAAAGGTTTGGACAAAATTTTAATAATCTAAAACATTATACATTTGGCAATAACATTATTGCTTTATTAAATTTATACAATGGATTGCCTTTTGTGTCTTTTAATTCATTGACTCAGAGTTTTTATTTGAAAGTCTAAGCTTTCGTTAATGCTGAGCTTTGATTTGATGCATGTTACAGTGAGTTGTGACATATCAATGTAGAGAGAAAGAGATCGTAGGAACTGCCGATGCTGGAGAATCTGTGATAACAAGGTGTAGAGCCGGATGAACACAGCAGGCCAAGCAGCATCAGAGGAGCAGGAAGGCTGACTTTTGGACCTAGACCCTTCTTCAGAAATGGGGGAGGGGAAGGGGACCCTGAAATAAATATCATGCCCTTGATTTCTGATGAAGGGTCTAGGTCCGAGACGTCAGCCTTCCTGCTCCTCTGATGCTGCTTGGCCTGCTGTGTTCATTGAGCTCTACACCTTGTTATCTCTAATGTAGAAAGAAAGACTGAGTTCAAATACAGGGAAAGGAGCATGGAAGGCAAAGATTGTGTTTCTTTTCATTATTTCATTTTCATTTTTAAAAAAAACAAAATTTTAAGCACTTAGTTATCTTCACTTGTCTTTGTTCTTAAAAAATGTCAGTTGTATACCGATAAAACAGAAATTTTATTTCTAAATTTATGAGGCAGAGAGAAATACATAATGTTGTATTGATAAAACATTTGACAAACAGTTTTTATAGTTTGATTCTTTTGCTTTCTGTTAAAATACAAATTAAAGCTGTTCTTGGGAGACTAGCATTGGAGTTAGTGGGGAAGGGAAGAGCAAACTGGCTAGAGTTTTTAAAAAAAAGCCCCTGGTTTTATGGTATCTTTCCTTTTGGCTGTTTTGAGTAAGAGTCACAGAGTGGATCGAGGTTTAATATTGAAGTGCATGGATGTACAGATTGAGTCGGTCATTTAAAGAGGAAGTGTTAGGATTGGGAGTGAGGGGATGGCCGGCATGGGATGGGTAGGTGAAGGGATAAGCGATACAGTTGATCTGAAGAGGGGTCTGATTGAAGCATGCCATGGGAAAGAAGCCATTAAAGGCCCTCCCCAAATCCAGCAGTTCTGCTCTCTGACACACAACCTACCACCACCTCCCGTCTAATGGTTGGAAAAGAGAGACATAAAAGGGGATGGTGAGAGAAGCAAGACGAGATTGCAAAGCAGTAGCAGAGAGGAATGGAAGAGAGAGAGAGAGTAGAGAAAAAGAAACAACTCAGAATAATGAAGAGACTGTGAGAGATGGAAAGTGACCACACCCTTCTATTTACTGAATAAAAACCAAAAGAACTGCAGATGCTCGAAATCAGAACAGAAATTGCTGGAAAAACTCAGCAGGTCTGCCAACATCTGTGGATGGAAATCTGAATTAATGTTTTGGGTCCAGTAATGTATTATGTTTTAAGGAAGGGTCACTGGACCTGTAACATTAACATTGATTTCTCACCACAGATGTTGCCAGACCTGCTGAGATTTTCCAGCAATTTCTGTTTTTGTACGGTTAGCAATGCCTTTGGTGACTAGCTAGTGATATAATACATTACGTTAGCAAATTAAAAGTATAATAGATATATAGTATTATTGTATCTCTGATGAAATGTTTTACAAGGCTGTACAGTTGTAAGTTTGGGAGTTGGTGTATTTTCTGACTAACATACATTTGTTTGCAAATTATGTACAGTTTACTTGTATGCTGAATTTTGTGATCGAGGCCAAAGCAATGGCATTAGCTGGTATCGCATGATTTCTGTCCTTGAAGAAAGTTGACCGCAAGGATCTAGTGATCTCTGTGATGTGATTTTCGTCTTTGCTTATGGCAGTTTAAATCAGGCACTAACTTAAGGGCATTTCCAGGTGCCCAACAACAATGACCTGAGCGAACAGGGCAGACAGCCCATCACATTAAAGACTTCTCACAAGTGGAAGGCTGGAAAGTTTAAATGGGGGTTGGGGTGGGGGGGTGGGACCCAAGGAGATAGTGAGGAAAGAGAGCAGTCAAGATTGATACAGTTGTGAAAAGGAGTAAGTCAAGCTGTTAGGGCTGGCAGGAACAATGCAGAGAACAAGGTAGGATTGATGAATTCAACAGTATTTATTTCAGTGCAAGAGACCTAACAGTCAAGGCAGGTGAACTCAGGGCATGGTTGGGATATCATTGCAATTACAGTGATGCTCAGGGATAGACAGGATTGGCAGCTTAATGTGCCAGGTTATAGATGCTATAGGAAGGATAAAAAGGGAGCAAGAGAGGAGGGGGATTGGCATTTTTGATTAAGGATAACCTTGCTGCTGTACTTAGTGTGGATATTCCTGGGAATAGGTCCAGGGAAGTTACTTGGTGGAACTGAGACATAAAAAAGGGATGACCACCTTATTGGGATTGTACTATAGACCCCCCAGTAGTCAGCGAGAAATTGAGAAACAAATTTACAAAGAGATCTGTTATCTGTGGGAAGTACAGGGTGTTTATGGTAGGGGATTTTAATCTTTCAAATATAGACTGGGACTGCCATAGTCTTAAGGGCTTGAATGGAGAAGAATTTGTGTGCAGGAGAAAATTTTGTGTTTCAGTGACGTACCTACTGGAGTAGGTCTAAAACTTGACCTGCTCTTGGGAAATAAGGCAGGGCAGCTGACTGAGGTGTCAGTGGGGGAGCACTTTGGGGCCAGTGTCAATAATTCTATTAGTTTTAAAATAGCGATGGAAAAGGATAGATCAGATCTAAAAGTCAAAGTTCTAAATTGGAGGAAGGCCAATTTTGATGGTATGAGGCAAGAACTTTCAAAAGTTGATTGGGGGTGGATGTTTGCAGGTAAAAATATGGCTGGAAAATGGGAAGCCTTCAAAAATGAGATACAAGAGACAGTGTGTTCCTATTAGGGCGAAGAGCAAGGCTGGTAGGTGCAGGGAATATGGGATGCCCAGAGAAATTGAGGTTTTGGTCAAGAAAAAATAGGAAGCATACATCAGGTACAGTCAGCATGGATCGAATGAATCCCTAGAAGAGCTCAAGGGCTGTAGGAGTATACTTAAAAGGAAAATTGGTGGCTGTGGGGGGGCGCATATGGGGACATGAAATAGCTTTGGTAAATAGGGTTAAGGAGAATCCAAAGGGATTCCACGAATATATAAGGACAAAAGGGTAACTAGGGAGGGAATAAGGCCCCTTAAAGATCAGAAAGGCTGCCTATGTGTGGAACCGTAGGAGATGGGAAGATACTAAATAAATATTTTGCATCAGTGTTTACTATGGAGAAGGACATGAAAGATAGCGAATGTGGGGAAATTAACAGGGACATCTTAAAAAAATGTCCGTATAACAGCGGAGGAGCCGCTGAAGTCTTAAAGCGCATAAAGATGGATTAATCCCTGGGACCTGATCAGGTGTACCCTGGAACTCTTGTGGGAAACAAGGGAAGTCATTGCTGGGCTCCTTGTTGAGATATTGTATCACTGATAGCCACAGGTGCGGTGTCGGAAGACTGGAGGTTGGCTAACGTGGTGCCACGACTTAACAAAGGTGGTAAAGAAAAGGCAGGGAACTATAAACCACTGAGCCTGACATTGGTGGTGGGCAAGTTGCAGGGAATCCTGAGGGACAGGATTTACATGTATTTGCAAGGGCAAGGACTGATTAGGAATAGTCAACATGGCTTTGTGCATGGGAAATTTGTCTCACTAACTTGATTGAGTTTTTTGAAGGAGTAACAGAGGATTGAAGAGGGCAGAGCCATGGATGTGATCTATATGGACTTCATTAAGGCATTCGACAAGGTTCCTCTTGGTAGACTGGTTAGGGGAAGGTTAGATCACACAGAATACAGGGAGAACTAGCAATTTGGATACAGAACAGGCTCAAAAGTAGAAGACAGAAGGTGGTGGTGGAGGGTTGGTTTTCAGACTGGAGGCCTGTGACCAGCAGTGTGCCACAAGGATCAGTGCTGGGTCCACTGTTTTTATCATTTTTATAAATGATTTGGATGTGAACGTAGGAGGTACAGTTAGTAAGGTTGCAGATGACACTAAAATTGGAGGTGTAGTAGACAGCAAAGAAGGTTACCACAGAGTGCAGTACAACGGGATCTTGATCAGATGGGCCAATGGGCCGAGGAGTGGCAGATGCAGATTAATTTAGGTAACTGTGAGGCGTTGTATTTTGGAAAGGCAAATCAGGGCAGGACCTATGTAGTTAATGGTAAGATAATGGAGTGTTGCTGAACGAAGAGACCTTGGAGTGCAGGTTCGAAGCTCCTTGAAAGTGGAGTTGCATGTTGACAGGATAGCGAAGAAGGCATTTGTTACGCTTATCTTTATTGTCAGTGCACTGAGTATAGGAGTTGGGAGGTCATGTTGCAGCTGGGCAGGATATTGGTTTGGCTACTTTTAGAGTATTGCATGCAACTCTGGTCTCCCTCCAATAGGAAGGATGTTATGAAACTAGAAAGGGTTCAGAACAGATTTACAAAGATGTTGCCAGGGTTGGAGGGCTTGAGCTATTGGGAGAGGCTGAATGGTTTGGGACTATTTTCCCTGGAGCGTTGGAGGTTTAGTGATGACTTTATCAAGGTTTATAAAATCATGTGGATAGGGTGAATAGTCAAGGGTAGGGCAGTCCCAGGTTATGGGGGTCCAAAACTAGAGGGCATAGGTCTAAGGTGAGAGGGGAAAGATATAAAAGGGACATAAGGGGCAACTTTTTCACTCAGAGGGTGGTGCGTGGAAGCAGTGAACTGCCAGACGAAGTGCTGGAAGCTGGTACAATTACAACATTTAAAAGGCATCTGGATGGGCATATGAATAGGAAGGGTTTAGAGGGATATGGCCAAACGCTGGTAAATGGGACTAGATCTATATAGGATATCTGGTCGGCATGTAGGAGTTGGACGGAGGGGTCAGTTTCTGTATATCTCTATGGGAAATTAAAACCCAAGGTGTCGATTGGCTGGGTCTGTGTTGATCAGTGAGGACAGGGTGAATGATTCTTAGCGCTAGTTATGACAGTCGCAGCTGAGATTTGGACAGCCCCAAGGTTATGGAGGGTGGAAGGGGGATGACCAGCCAGGAATGCATTGGAGCATTCGCCTGAAGACATAATGAAGCTGTGAATAAAAGTTTCAATATCAGATGTGCTGAGATAAGACAAAGTCAAGTAACGTTACAGAGGTTTTAGTGATGGTGCAAATGAAAGGTTGAAAGCTTATCTCAGTGTCTAATGTATCACAAAGATTGTAAACAGTATGTATAATCTCAAACTGTTGCCAAGATAAAGGACAGAGTCAGTATGAGGGAACAGAGTTTGGAGCAGGGACCAAAAGCATGTGTTACAGTTCATACAATAATTATTTGGAGAAAAATGTTTGCTAAGGCACCCTCAGCAACGCACTCTGTGGAGTACCATAGGATCACTTATTGGATGTCCACATTCAACTGTGTGTATATGAACACACAAGGTTGCACTCTGCTTCAGTGCAGTAATGGTGATGAATGTTGATGCCCTCACTGCTATTATGACCGTAAAATGTGGGTCAATATGGCATCCTTTTCACCCTGCTGGGTATTTTTTCAGTTTCTAGGTGCTATGCATTACTCAGACTTATCAGAGAAATGTCTTTTATCATCAGCCTATTTTGTTGCCTTACCATGTATACTAAAATAGTATCTAATTAAAATACTGTGATTATATTTTACCTCAATAATGAGTATTTTCTACATCCTTCATAAATTATATTCATTGTAATAATATAGAAATTATTTTGCTGCAGCCTTTATTTGTCCCCTTCATACTGATGCATTTTGTGTTTGCAAACTTACATTATACAAGCAAATAATTAACTTTTTTAAAAAATATAACTGCAGATCACAGCTTGTTTTGAAAGGCTGCAATTTAAAGCTCCTAAACTGCTTGGGTTGGAAGATGCCCCATGTGGATTAAAGATGGCTTCTATGTGAGGAGAGGATAGATTTTGTCTCTGTTGCCTATATGATAATTTCAGAGATCAGATTGCACACCGTTAATTAATTATAGCTGGCTGATTTTCATTCCATTGATTTTTTTTTACCATAAAATTGAAAGTCTGGTGCGATATTTCAAATGAGGTAGAGCTGAGACTTTGAGGAATATATGAGGCTTATTTGGTAAATTGAAGTGACATGAATAATTAGTACTCTCTAGACTAAATCCTTGAGAGGTTTGAGCATTTCTTTTTAAGAGGAAAATATGATTAGCCACATCTATGTTCCTGTGGCACTGTGGCTCAGTGAACAGCACTTCTGCCTCACAGCTCCAGGGCCAGAGGTTTGATACCATCCTTGGACTACTATCCATGTAGAGTTTGCACATTCTCCCCGTATCTGTGTGGGTTTCCTCCAGGTGGCTCAGTTTACTCCCACAGTCCAAAGATGTGCCGGTTAGGGTGGATTGGCCATGCTAAGTTGCCCATACTGTTCAGGGATGTGCAGGCTAGGTGGATTAGGTGTGGGAAATGCAGGAGTCAGCGGGGGGAGGAGGGTGCGGTCAAGGTGGGATGCTGCGGTCTAGGTGGGATGCTTTTTGGAAGGTCGGTATGGATTCAATGGGCCGAATGGCCTGCTTCTGCACTGTAGGGATTCTGAGTGATTGTCCAGACGTTTTTTGAGGTGGAAGAATCTGTTATTTTGACTACTGTTGGGCAAAATCAATATCCCAAAGGGAAAAAAATGTTATATCTCAGAAGGCCATTTGGTGAAGAATAGAACTAGAATCAATCTTTATCAAACTTTTATTTACAGAAGGAAACATTACAAGTATGGTTTGGGCTCTCACTAATTTTACATTTTTTTTTATTTTATTCTTCTTTTAAATTTGGTTTGGAGCTGTGAACTGGAAACTAAACTAAAGATGACCTTTGGATTGTGGTTTACAGCTTGTGTTAAAAGGAAAACAGACCAAACAAGGTATATTTGAGAGGTCAGTACCTGGGAATTGGTTCCAGCAAGGCTGGAAAAGACGTCAAGACAAAGCAGATAGCAGATATTGATGGTAACTGGGGGCTCATGAAGGAAATGGTCAGTTTGTTAGGGAGTGGTCAGAGTTTGATGGTGGTTTCTGAGAGAGGGAATCTCGCTGTTGGTGCTACACCATGAAGATTTAAAAGCTCCCTGTTTAACATCCCTTATTAGCTCTCGGATGTTCTGAGCATGGGAAACTAAGTTTTAAGAATAAGAACCCACTTTATATGAGTAAACTATAAAACTGAACCTGATCGACATCTTCAGAAAATCAACCAATCAACAATAACCAATGCCTGTGGAACAATGCATCTTGAAGATCATTTAAATAATTTGGCCAATTTTGTTATTTTCTTTTATTTTTCCCTTAACTGCGTTCATTTTTCTATCTGTCTTTTGTGTGAATGAATATGAAGCAAGATAAATGAGCTTGTAGCGCAGATTGAAAATGAATATGAAGCAAGATAATGAGCTTGTAGCGCAGATTGAAATTGGCAGAAATGATAACAAAAACAGAAGTTGTTGGAAAAGCTCAGCAGGTCTGGCAGCATCTGTGAAGAGAAATCAGAATTAATATTTCAGGTCTGGTGACCCTTCCTCAGAACAGAACGATGTTGTGAGTATCACAGAAACGTGGCTACATGGGGACCAGGGCTGGAAACTAAATATCCAAGGATACACACCGTATTGAAAGGACAGGAAGATGGACAGAGGGGACCATCTTGGATTGGTAGTAAGAAATGAAAATAAATTGATAGCTAGAAGTGATACAGAGTTGGAAGGTGTAAAATCTGTGTGGGTATATTTGAGGATCTACAAAGGAAAAAAGACCCAGATGGCAGTGGTGTACAGGCCTCCTGGCAGTAGTCAGGATTGGGGAAGAAAATAAATCAGGGGATAGAAAGGCATGTAAGAAGGGCACAGTTATTATAATCATGAGGTCTTCAATATGCAGGTGGACTGGGAAAATCAGGCTGGTAGTGAATCTCAAGAAAAGGAATTTGTGGAATGTCTATGAGATGGTGTTTTTGAGCAGCTTGTGGTAGAGCCCATTAGGGAACAGACAATTCTGGATTTGATGAGGCAGACTTGATGAGGGAGCTGAAGGTGAAGGAACCCCTAGGGGACAGTGACCATAATGTGATAGAATTGACCCTGCAGTTTGAAAGGGAGAAAATTGAATCAGATGTAACAGTATTACAATTGAGTAGAGTGACTACAAAAACATGAGGGAGGAGCTGGCCTACGTTGATTGGAAGGGAAGACTGTGGAGCAGCAATGGCAGGAATTCCTGGAGTTAATTTGCGAGGCACAGCATAAATTTGTCCCAAGGAAGGAGAAACATATCAAGAAGAGGATGAGGCAACCATGACTGACAAGCCAGGTTTAGTATAAAAGTAAAACAGTAAGCAAACAATATGGTGAAGATTAATGGAATTGAGAAGATTGGGAAGCCTTTAAAAACTAGCAGAGGACAACTGAAGAAGCAATAATGGGGGAGAGGATAAAATATGAGAGTGAGCTAGTTATTAATATAAAAGAAGATTGCAGAAGTTTTTTAGATATCTAAAATGCAAGTGTAGACATTGGACCACTGGAAAATGAGACTGGAGAAGTAGAATGGGGAACAAATAAATAATGGAGGAACTGAATAGGTACTTTGCATCAGTTTTCGCAGTGGAATGCACCAGCAACATAGCAGAAGTTCATGAGAGCCAGATGCAGAGGTGAGCGTAGTGGCAGTCACTAAGGAGAAGGTGCTGGGAAGCTGAAAAGTCTGGAGATAGATAAATAATCTGGACCAGATGGACAACAGCCCAGAGTTCTCAACGAGATGGCTCAGGAGTCTCTGGACTCAGGAAGGATCCAAGAAGACTGCTTTATGTAACACCCCTCTTTAAGAAGGGAGGGGTGGGGCGTGCAGAAGACAGGAAACAATAAGCCGGTTAGAGATAGTAAGAATTGCCGATGCTGGGTCTGAGCTAACAAGGTGTGGAAGTGGAGGAACACAGCAGGCCAGGCAGCATCAGAGGAGCAGGAAAGGTG
>JAHRHZ010000021.1:2218999-2263073 GCA_024137785.1 Ginglymostoma cirratum
CGGGCCTAGACCTTTTCTGATGAAGGGTCTAGGCCCGAAACGTCAAGTTTTCCTGCTCCTATGATGCTGCTTGACCTGCTGTGTTCATCCAGCCCCACGCTTGTTACCTTGTTATATAAGCCAGTTAGCCTGATTTCAGTCGTTGGTACAATTTTAGAGTCCATTATTAGGGATGAAATCGCAGAGTTTGTGGAAGTGCCTGGTAAAATAGGGTGGGGTTTAGGCCTGAAACGTCAAGTTTTCCTGCTCCTGTGATGCTGCTTGACCTGCTGTGTTCATCCAGCCCCATGCTTGTTATCTTGGAGTCAACATGGGCTTTGTCAAGGAGAGGCCATGTCTGACAAATCTGTTAGGATTCTTTGGGGAGGTAATGAGCAAGTTAGACAAAGGAGAGAGCCAATGGTCATGATCTATTTGGATTTCCAGAAGGCCTTTGAGGAACTGCCGCACAGGGGACTGGTAAATGAGATAGGAAGCCATGGTGTTAGGAGAAACGTACTGGCATGGATAGAGGATTAGCTGCCTGGCAGAATGCAAAGAGGAGGGATAAAGGGTTTCTCAGGTGGGCAGCTGGTGACTAGTGGAGTTCAGCAGGGGTCAGTGTTGGGATCACAACTATTCACATTATTTATCAGCGTGCTCATATGTTGAAGTGAAACAATCACTCTGTATGGTCGCTTACTGACAGTAATCCATGTTGGATTTTTGGATCAAGCTATTGTATTTCTGGATATTGGATTGGAGAAGTGCAACAATGAGGGATGTAGGTTTACGTGTAGTAGAGACTGGTGATGCCGACCCAAGAAAATATCTAGTGATAACCTGTAATCTGTGATCCACTGTACAATCTGGCATTTCTCTGAAACTGTGCCATACAAAATGCAGACTGTTTCAGATGTAGGCTCCTAGGAAGTGTTGCTGAACAGAGACCTTGGGGTGCAGGTTCACGGATCCTTGGAAGTGGAGTCATAGACAGGATAGTGAAGATGGCATTTGGTACACTTGTCTTTATTGGTCAGTGCATTAAGTACAAGAGTTGGGAGGTCGTGTTGTGGCTGTTGGGACATTGGTTAGGCCACTTTTGGAATATTGCATTCAGTTCTGGTCTCCTTGCTAGAGGAAAGATGTTGTAAAACTTGAAAGTGTTCAGAAAAGATTTACAAGGATGTTGCCAGGGTTGGAGGGTCTGAGCTATAAGGTGAGGCTGAATAGACTAGGGCTATTTTCCCTGGAGTGTCAGAGGCTAAGGGGTAATCTTATAGAGGTTTATAAAATCATGAGGGGCATGGATAGGGTGAATAGTCAAGGGTAAGGGAGTCCCAGGGTAGGGGAATCCAAAACTAGAGGGCATAGATTTAAGGTGAGAGGGTTAAGATATAAATGAGATCTAAGGGGCAACTTTTTCACGCAGAGGGCAGCATGAGTAAGGAGTGAGCTGCCAGAGGACGTGGTGGATGCAGGTACAATTACAACATTTAAAAATCATCTGAGTTTAAAGGGTACATGAATAGGAAGGTCTTAGGGGGATATGGCCAAATGCTGGCAAATGGGACTAGATTTATCCAGGATATGGAGGAGTTGGTCCAAAAGGTCTATTTCCTCATCTGGCCATGAAGAAAGTATTAAGCAACACCCATTATCACAGTCGTATATTTTCACAAAGTCTTCCCACACAATGGGTCAGATTTTCCAGTGGCCGCATAATCGATATTCCGGTGTAGACTGGAGTTCGCATTGTGCCCTAAGGAATCCCCATTGCAACACACTCTGAAGGAATTGCCTGGGAACCTGAATTTTCCACTTGACAATTCCTGTACACCTGGAATCCTCTGAAAGTCTCTGTTTAAACTGGAATCCTTGGATGATTCACATGGGATTAAATAAGACAGTTACAAAGGAAAAGTTAGACTGTTAAATAAATAAATCAACCAACTACTGATTAACTATTAACATGACTCCACTCTTAATTCACCAACACCCAATGATGCCTCCATGCATCCCCAACACCCAGCAGATCCTAACATAAACCCCACCCCGCCACAACCTTTGGGACCTGGCACAACTTTCTGTCTCCCCATGGCGAGGTCCAATCTGATCTGACCTGCCCACTCTGCCCCTCTGCTGAGCGCTGGGAAAATGGGGTGTGATTTGCCTTCCTCTGACAACTAGCCATCAGAACTGAAGTACAGTTCTGCATTTTTGAGAGAGCCGCAACTGGAATTTAGATCATAGAATCCCTACAGTGCGGAAACAGGCCCTTCGGCCCAACAAGTCCACACTAACCCTCAGAGCATCCCACCCAGACCCATCCCCCTATAACCCACCTAATCTACACCTTCCCTGAACACTATGGGGCAATTTAACATGGCCAATCCACCTAGCCTGCACATCTTTGGACTGTGGGAGGAAACCGGAGGAAACCCATGCAGACACTGGGAGAATGTGCAAACTCCACACAGACAGTCACCTGAGGGTGGAATCGAACCTGAGTCCCTAGCGCTAGGAGGCAGCTGTGCTAGCCATGCCACCAAATGTGGAGCCTGCCTTCTTTTTAACAAAAGGGCCAGGGTGGCAATTTCACATCCATTGCCATTTCTTGGAAAAGCCAGCCCATTGCTTCTTGCCTGATTGAACTTTAAACAGCATGTCCCCGATCACTAGACATTTGGGAAGGGATAGTTCGGTTAGGAATATGTTGCTCATAGAATATCAATTTAAACAGTCTTGTTGGTAACTATTTTCACTGTTCTTTATTATTGCAATTTATCCTCCAATTATTTACTGTTAACAATAAACTCTCACTACTTGTTAAAATCTATTCATCACACAATAATTCTGCAGCTTTTCTGTTATTCCTGAGAACATTAATATTGGGATTGCGAAGGTTAAATGAAACTTGTGTTTTTCAAGGAAAGTGGCGCGTAAATATCTCTATTTTCTGGATATCATAAGCATGTGCCACTGCCCATTGTTTTACTTTAGCTTGTACACAGTTAGCACCTCTTGGGAAATCTGGTTGAGTCCTCATCCTTTTGAGTTGAGGAATGGTATTATACTGACGACAAATGAGATCTTTAGCTCTAAATGAGCTAAGATATGTTGCGTGCCTTTTCTGCGCAAACATGAAGCTTGTTTTAATTTAAGCACATTCTTGATTAGTGCTCAGTTCGCTTAAGTATGAAGACATTTATGGATTCAATCATTTTAAGTTACCCAATACACATTTTGCAAGCTGTCTAATGGAATGAAATTAATGCTTGGAATGTCTCCAAATTCGCGTAGTGTCTCTGGGGAGGGATTAAATATTTATGTTGAGTGTTTGCAGTGGAATTCACTTGGAGGTTCCTACAGCTCGTTTTCTGCTTAATTTATTTTTTGTTCTCCTGCGTATTGTTCCTTTGCAATACATTGGATCATGTAAGATTTTAACTTGACTGATAGGAGTAAAATGACATTTAGTAGTAGAAAGACTTATTCCAAAGACTTTCAAAACATAATTGTACTTGTCTAATATTAAAATGCAAAGTTCAAGTTGAGAGTTGATACTCAGGCTCAGTAATAAATATAACATAAGCTAATGCTTCATAATCTGAATCTACATTCTAGCTCACAATAGACAACAAGTTGCCAAACTTGCCTCTTGGAGTAAAGCAAAGCTGAAAGGGAGTTCTTCATTATGATTCAGTGCTACTATCATGGACGACTTCTAGGTTTAAAGAAAAAATTGTTCTAAGTGACACTTTGGAAAGGTTTTTAAAATTTTGACATGCATAAATCAAGGAGACCAGCAGCTGATCAGAGACCTGAGAGTTTTCGGAATGGGCTTATCCCTGGTTCAATCATGGTAATAGACTACTTTTGGGTTTCCTGAACAATTGGAGCAGGTCGATGTGATCATGAGCTGTAAGCTGTTTGTGTGTGTGGATGTGCAGCAATGTCAAACTTTGCAGACCATTCACAAGTTGTCCCCTTTACAATACTGCATGTGTGTGGCCTTGCAAAGAAACTGAAGGCACCACGCACACTGAGACCTTCCATTCAATAGCTAATCAACATCCAAAATAGAGACGGTCCTCGTTTCAGTTGTTAAGTCTTTCTTGAACTTGGAGATTTTTTTTCCTTTCCTGCACTTACCTTTTCTTTCCCTTTTATTTCCTTTTTATTTTATTCTCCTTCAGCCTCCAACAGTTACAGTTTAGCAAAACATGGCTGAGTCTCATTAGTGACAACAACACATTGTCCTCCTTATTTCGATTTCCAAAAAACTTTCAGGAATTTTTATGCTATTTATGCCATAGGTTCAGCTTAATCCACATTGTCAGTTGACCCTGATGGTAACCTTAGCAAAATGTTATTGATTTCAGAGGCTGGCTTTTGCGGGGAGCCATGTTCTCCAGCACTTCCACCTTCCCCCACCCAACCCCGATTGTTGGCCAGGGGCCGGTTCTTCAGAATGACAGCAGCACCACAGCTACTCTAGAGTTGTCAGGACATCAGTTGGCACATGGTGAGACCTCCAGCCCCATCTATGAGCTCACAAGTGACATGTTCAAGTAATGGCCAGTTTTGGGACTACAGACAGTTTCCAAAGGAGAGGACGTTATGGATGCCTGACTGAAGATATTGCTGGATGACTCAATGCTCAGAAGTCTTGGCTGACCAGTGATAAGATTGCAAAGCAAAAAGACAAAACAAAATTTCACGCTTCCTATTCAACAGTCACTGCATTCATAAAACATCGATTTCTATATTTTGTGCAAGTAGAATTTTTGTTGTGTCTGCATCATGCAAAATAAACTCTTTATCTGGGGGGTTTTGAACTTCTCTGCACAAGGACTAAAGGAGGTTTATTACTTTAAATATTAGTAGAAATAACTTTTCTTGCTAGCCAGCATATGTCATGCACCTAATGAAATGCAGAACAATTATTTTTACAGATCTTATTTCCCACAAATTCCAACATTCTTTGTATTCCACCTCAGAACCTGCTGGAATTATAGCTCGGAAAAGTGCTGGTCGTGATATTTCACGATAACCCATTAGAGAGGGAATTCCAGGATTTTGACCCAGTGACACTGAAGGAGTGGTGATATATTTCCGTGTCAGAATGGTGAAATCAGTCAGTAACTGGCCTTTCAGCAAGATACAATGACTTAAAACAGAATAAGGTGTTATTTTAATATCCTAGTAAAAGGGTGCACAATTAGATTGCAGTAGACACACTGAACTCAGCAGCTGTGGGTTACTTGCAAGGTCCACTGCTCTTAACCCTTCCCTCCAGTATTGATCAGCCAAGATTTCCTCTCCACTGAAGTGGCCAAGAAATGGTAGCCAGCCTTTTTTTTAAAATTACAATTTCTTCAGAGGCCTCCTCAAACCTGTCTATTCTCTAAGAAGCGCAAGTCAGAACATTCCCTCTTCTTTCTTTGTTCTTCTTTCTTCTCTGAGGGTAGTAAATGTCTGGAATTCTTTACCTCAGAGTTATGGAGGTTAGATCACTGAAAGTATTTAATGCAGAAGTGGAAAGATTTTATGAAATGTCACCGCAGAAGGCAATGAGCAGCTGGCACAAAACAGGAGTTTGGCCTAGGGTAAATTAGCTGTGATTTTATGGAACGCAAGCAGGCTCGAGGGACTGAATGGTCTCTTCTTTTCCCTATTTCTTCGGTTCTATGTTCTTCTCACTTGCTAGATAAATGCAGCTCCAACAGCACTCCAGAAGCTTGACACCATCCAAGTCAAAGAAGACAGCTTGGTTTCTACTAGATCCACAAACATCCACTCCCTCTACCACCGACAGTCAGTGGTAGCAGTGTATACTGTTCATAAGATGTACTGCAGAAGTTCGCCAAAGATCCTCAGTCAGCATCTTCCAAACCCATGACCATGTAGAAGAACAAGGGCAGCAGATACACGAAAATGCCACCACTTGCGTGTTCCCCTCCAAGCCATTCACCATCCTGACTTGGAAATATATTGCTGTTCCTTTAGTGCTGCTGGGGCAAAATCCTAGAATTCCACCCCTACAGCACTGCAGTGTTCCAGTAAGGCAGCTGATTAGCAGCTTTTCCATGGCAACTAGGGATCCACATGCCCCAAATTAATAAATGAAAAGCAGTCATGACTAAGTGTGGTCTTAAGGGGAAATTGAAGTTTGAGGGCCAAGATAATTGGACTGGACTTGACCCTTTCACTGCTGTTCTGGCTGGCTTCTCATCTTCCATTCTGCTTATCTAAATTTTGGCTGTTTGTGTCCTAACTCTCTCATAATCCTATTCACCCATCATCCCTGTGCACATTGTCCTCTGCGCTTCCTCATACTTCCAAAACCTTCCTTGGCTTCATTCCTGTCTATTTCTGGAGCCTCCTGAACAGCCCTGCAGGCATTAGAGATGTCCTCCTCCAATTCTACCAAAATGTGCCATCAAAATTTTAATTGCCCACCAGTAGAATTAAGAGTCTAATGATGACCATGAATCCATTGCCAATCATCGCAAGAAACATCTGGCTCACTAATGTCCATTAGGGAAGGAAACTGCCATCCTTACATGTGACTCCAGACCCACGGCAATGTGATTAACTCTTAACTGCTCACTGTGAAATTAGGCACGAGCAGAAAATGTGGCATTCTCTCTCTAAACCTTTCTGCCTCTCCCCTCCTCACCCCCAACTCTCTTTTTAGATATGCTCCTTAAAGCCATTCTTTTGGTCATCTGTCTTAGGATCTCCCTTCTTAGCTTTGAGCCAACATTCCTGTGAAGCATCGTGGGTCATCTTCTGTTAAAGGCATTATATAAGCACTTACAGTCTGAATTCAGTCTCCATTTTGAAATCAAATATTCTGACCTTCAGAAGTAGAAAATAGAAACAGAAGAAACCGCTTACTGACAGAAAATGGAGCTGCTACAATGTTGCCGCTGGTGGGAGGGTATAGGTTTAGTATAACGGTTTGCACAGGGGCTTTCTATTCTACATATGGATATAAGAAATTATCTGGGGAAATGCTAACACGCAGATGAGAAAAGCTATTGAAATTTTATTGACGGAAATTGTACGTAACTGACAGATGAAGTGAAGAATAAAAGCTAGACATTTCTTTTCCCAAAAAGAATATTTACTGTTTCCTTAAAAATAATGATCTTAATGTTTTATAAATGAGGGTAAATTTAACTGTCGTGTGACAACTTGGCTGCCCACGGTTTCTGAGCATAGCTCCCTTTGGAGCTGCTAGATTAGTGAGTTTGCTCCATGATGTTTGCAGCAATATTTCTTCTGCATTGCAAAAGGTAATCTTTGATTTCTACTTTACATATACAGTGTACCACTGAAATAGATCAAGGACGTTAAATCAAATCCACTTTATTGTTTACCTGGTAGTAAAAAGAATTGATAGTAATATGGAATAGTTGCTATGTTGCTTTTTCAAAAAAGAATGTAAGCAAAGCAAAGGATAAACCATTATATTTTAATCCTGAAATATTTCCAATCATTGTGAGATGTTGCTTTCAAGCCCGTGGTATACCCTCCTTTAGTTCACCCACATGCTCATCCTTCTCAGTTAAGCTTAAACAGTATGTTTCAATTAAATTTTTGGCCACTGGATTAAGACCAGTTCTCCTGCAATGATCACAAATCAGTCTACAAGCAAAGTTTACTGAATAATCTTTGGAAGAAAGTACCCGCCCCCCTCCCCCCACCTTATAAACCACACCCTTGACATATTATTGGTGTGGGTACAAGAGAATGGAAAACTGGTGCAGTTATGTGTTGATAGATCTCTGACCATTCTGCACCATGTTCTCGATAAACATTCACAAGGAAACTAGAACCATTCACCGCTCCTCATCAGTGTCAATCCATCTGGGCTCAAGTAGCTAATTGCCAGGCTGACACTTCCCTGGAACAGGCATGTTTTTGTGGACCTTTTAAAATTGGCACTGAAGGCTGCTAGAGGCTGTGATATTTGTGGAAATAGATTTAAATAGATTTAAAGATATCAGAATTTGAAGGTTACGTATTGGTTAGTTCAACCCTGGTCTGTGTATCTGTTGCGATTGGGGTTCTTGCGTGTTAATGGGATGAGATACTTGTATGTATTTACCTGGGTTCAAGGGTAAGTGGGATGTCACAGTGACAGTTGAAGAAATATCGATAAGTCACCCCTGCATCACAGGTAAATGCACCTGTGGGTGGCACAGTGGCTCATTGGTTAACACTGCTACCTCACAGCACCTGGGACCCAGGTTCGATTCCATACTTGGACAACTGCCTGTGTGGAGTTTGCACATTCTCCCCATGTCTGCATGGGTTTCCTCTGGATGCTCTGGGTTCCTCCCACAGTCCAAAGATGTGCAGGTTAGGGTGGCTTGGCCGTGCTAAATTGCCCGTAGTGTCCAGGGATGTGTAGGTTAGGTAGATTAGCCATGGTAAATGCAGGGTTACAGGGATAGGGTAGATGGTGGGTCTGAATGGGATACTCTTCAGAGGATTGGTATGGACTAGATGGGCCGAATGACCTGCTTCTACACTGGAGGGATTCTATGACCTCTCACTCTGTGCTAGAAGACAGTTAACGTGCCAATTCAAAAGGAAATGGGACTAAAAGAATTTCAGCTAACCTGCAAAGCTAAGGCTGTTGAAATTAATTGCTCAACTGTGAATATTCCACTGTCTATTCTTCACGAATAACATCAATATTGATCCATACACCATTAACTTTTATTTTTCCTTTGCATTCACTTCTCATTTCTGATCTGCATGTTGCATTATTATTTTTTCATATATAGTAACTAATAAACTCAGATTTCATTAATTGGAGAAACCCTGGTTAAATTGGATCCATTTGAGACACAAATTCTGAGCGATAGAATTAATGTGTATTTGGAGAGGCAAGGACTGATTAGGGATGGTCAGCATGTCTTTGTGTGTGGAGTATCATGCCTCACAAAGTTGATGGAGTTTTTGTGAGGATGTGACCAAGAGGATAGATGAGGCCAGAGCAGTTGACGTGGTCTACAAGAATTTTAGTAAAGCCTTTGACAAGGTTCCCCACAGTAGAGTGGTTAGTAAAGTTAGATCACATGGAATTTGGGAGAGCTTGCCAATTGGATACAAAATTAGCTTGACAGTAGGAGACAGAGGTTGGTGGTGGAGGGTTGTTTTTCAGTCTGGAGGCCTGTGAACCAGCAGCGTTCTGCATGGATCGATGCACTGTTGTTGGTCATTTATATAAATGATTTGGATGACAATTTAGGAAGCAAGATTATGACACCACAATTGGTAGTATAGTGGACAGTGAAGATGATTATGTAAGATGATTAAGGGGTTTTTATCAATTGGGATACTGGACCAAGAAGTAGCAGATGAAATTTCAACTTGGATAAATGTGAGATATTGCATTTTGGCAAGACAAACAAGGGCTGAAATTAATGGTAGGGCCCAGGGGAGTGTGGTCAAACAGAGAGGCGCAAAGGCTCAGGTACGTAGTTCTTTGAAAATTGCATGACAGGTAGTCAGGATGGTCAAAAAGATGTTTGGCACTCTTGGCTTCATTGCTAGACCTCTAAGTATAGAAGTTGGGGTGTCATGTTGCTGTTCTACAGGACATTGGTAAGGCCACTTTTGGAGTAGTTCTGGCCACCCTGATTTAGGATAGATATTATTAAATTGGAGAGGGTGCAGAAAAGATTTGCAAGGACATTACCGGGACTGGAGGGTTTGAGTTGTAAGGAGAGGCTGAGTAAACTGGGACATTTTTCACTGGAGCTAAGAAGGTTGAGGTGTGACCTTATTGAGATTTATAAAATTATGAGGGGCATAGATTAGGTGAATAGCAAAGGTCTTTTCTCTAGAACAGGGGTGTTCAAACTAGAGGACATATTTTTAAGGTGAGAGGAGAAAGATTTAAAAAGGACCTGTGGGGAGACTTATTCACTTAGAGGGTGGTTCATATGTGGAATGAACTGCTAGAGGAAGTGGTAGATGCAGATATAGTTACAACTTTTAAAAAGACATTTGGACAAGAACATGAATAGGAAAAGTTTAGAGGAATATGAGCCAAATGGGTCTGGTTTAGTTTGCAAAACTTGGTTGACATGGACAAGGTGGAGTGAAGGGTCTGTTTCCATGCTGTATGACTTTACGACTCTAAATGCATTGGGTCTGGGAGAAAGACATCCACAAAGGAAGAGACCCTTTTTAGATGAACCTTTCATGGGAACTAATTGGTAAAAATGGGGAGCCATTTAAAAGTAGGTCCCTCCCTAACTCTGCACCTACACTCACCTCTACTGGCTCCATCCCTGCCTCTTTGAACCATCTGCCTCCTCTCCACCTATCTTCTCCTCTATCCATCTTCTATCTGCCTCCCCCCTCTCCCTATTTATTTCAGAACCCCTTTCCCCTCCCCCTTTCTGAAGAAGGGCCTAGGCCCGAAATGTCAGCCTTCCTGCTCCTCTGGTGCTGCTTGGCCTGCTATGTTCATCCAGCTCTAGACCTTGTTATTGCGTTTTGGATCCATTTTGTTTCGATGTTGTAAGTATCAATAAGCAACACACCTGTCAAGATGAACACATTACAAATTACTAGACACATTTCTCCAAGTTCAAAGTACATTGGGCTTTATCTATTCTTACTCAAGTTTCGGTAGAATATGCATTCATGGATATTTTGTTTGTTTCAGATGGTAACAAATACAGATTTAATGCCAAATATAATAGATTACTGGATGGTGGTCAATCAACCAATTCAATAAAAGGTACACAGACCCGTAGTGGCCTGTAGCAGCGCAGTGGTAGTAGACCTTCCTCTGAGCCAGGATGCCTAGGTTTATGTTCCTGAGGTGTGTAATAGCAACTCTGAACAGGTTGATTAGAAAATATCAACTCAGAAATGTAATGACCAGGTGTAAAGATGATATATATGAATAAAGGGATGTATGTGTTTCTATAAATAAATACTTTGTTAAAAATAAAAGCATTCCTTTCAAAAATTTTCAAAATACTTTTGGTACCCTTCCTTTTGCTTGCCTAATAGCAATTAGTGAAGCTGTACTCGTCTCTTGTGCTCACAGGTCTGTGCTGATCACCCTGACCAGTGCTGTTGTTGTTGCCATCACCACCAATTGGATTAGTTGGGACAAGCTGAACCGAGGATTTTTGCCGAGCGATGAAGTCTCCAGAGCCTTTTTGGCCTCTTTTATCCTCGTCTTTGACCTCCTCATTGTCATGCAGGTACTGGTCAAATCTTCAAAAATTATCATTTGATTTGCCAAAGTCATTTTATGTCTAACTCCGTTTGCTAAGCAAATGTGATAGATGTACAAACAATTCTCATTCAAGTTAAACAATGTAGCTACGGAACCTGATTGCTATGAACAAAGGTGCTAATCTGGTGATAGACAAAATATGGCTCTGTGATAGGGTCATCTGAATTCTGTATTATGGGAAAAATCTCTTCACAAAGCTCAGTATAAACGACATATACATGTGCCTCTGAAAAGGCATGTTTATGTGTCTCTGACACCCAGCATCGTAAGGAATTTAGTGCATTATAATGTATGGAAAAGAGCTTCTTTTCAATTTTAAGAATCAACAATTTGAATTAGAACTTATGAAGGCTGCAAACACATTTTTAAGATGAGAAGAACAAGCAATGAAAAGAAAGTTGGATAAAAATATTTCATTTCAACAAGGTATCACACTGAAAGGAGTATATTTCTCATTATATCCATCTTAAAGAGGGAAAAGAAACTGTCGCTTTATACATAACAGAAGTAGGTTTTGAGTACAATATGTAGCAAAACTCAGTGATGTATCAAATTTTCATGTGGCATGTATTTTATTGAGTCATAGAGCCATAAGTTATATAGCATGGAAACAGACCCTTCAGTCCAACTGTGAGCTTTCCTGCTCCTATGATGCTGCTTCGCCTGCTGTGTTCATCCAGCTCTACACCGTGTTATCTCGGAATCTCCAACATCTGCAGTACCTATTGTCTCTCCTTCAGTCCAACTAGTCCACATCGACCACGTTCAAAACAATTACTTATTTCCCCGAGTTCTCTAGCCCCTATTTCTTCACAGTGTAAACTGACTCAAAATATTCGTTTAGTATCTCTGCCACCTCCTGAGGTTCAGCCTTGTTGATCTTTAAGGGGCCCGATTCTCACCCTAGTTGTCCTTTTGCTCTTAATGTACTTGCAGAATCTGTTTGGCTTACCCTTAACCTTATCTGCCAAGGCTGTCTCATATTCCCTTTTTGCCCTCCTGATTTCCCACTTAAGAATGTCCCTACACCCTTTATACTCTTGAAGAGATTAATTTTCTCAGTTATCTATATCTGACATATGACTCTTTCTTATTCATGACGAGAACCTCGATATCTTTATTCACTTTTTGTTCCCTGCTCTTGCCGGCCTTACCCTTCACTCTAACAGGAACATAATGCCTCTGAACTCTCGTTGTCTAATTTAGAAAACCTCCCACACGTCCGTTGTCTCTTTACCTGCGAACAGGCTACTCCAATCAACTTTTGAATGTTCCTGTCTCATACCATTAAAATTTGTCTTCCTTCAAGTCAAAACTTTAAGGAAGGCCTCTCCTTTTCGGTAACTATTTCAAAACTAATAGAATTATGAGCACTAGTCCCAAAGTGTTCCCCTACTAACACTTACCAGAGAAATAACACACTTGTGAAAATATTTTCAAGTGTTACATATTTTCAACAAAGCTTGATAGACAAGTGACAATGTTTATTAAGTACATAATCTTGATGTGTTTCTGAGAATTAGTAAGTGATGGCACTTTTCTAATGTTTATTACCATGCATGCTTTTATTTTTGTTAGTTATTTCATTCAAGATACCATGTACAAATGAACTGTAAATGCAGAAAACTACAAGGTCTACATTATCCCAAGTTTTAAAATTTCATCCCTACGCTTGTTGACCTGACCTCCTTTAGAATGCTTGTTAAGATTTACCTCTTTGTCTAAGCTTTGGTCATCTATCATGATAAGTCCTTTAACTCAGTGGCAATGTTTGTTTAATTACATGACTGTGAAATTCTTGGGATAGCTTACGGTAAAGATGCACGTTTTTGCTCCATTATGTGCTCACATTTGGCGAAGGAATGACTTCCTCACGCCAATACTAGCTTGCTTCTTTGTTAATTCTCCAACCAAACTGCATCATTCCAGAGTATCAATTGTAGTGTGAAGGAAAGCTTGACATTGCTTTGAAGCAGACGGCAGAATTTTTGATTTCTAGAGGCTGTTAAGAAGTATAAGGAGAGAGTTGTAGTCATAGAGCCGTACAGCAAAGAAACAGACCCTTCACTTCTACTCTTCCCTGCCGTCCAAATTTCCCAATCTAAACTAGTCCCATTTGCCTGCTAGATGACAAGGTGTGGGGCTGGATGAACACAGCAGGCGAAGCAGCATCAGAGGAGCAGGAAAGCTTGACGTGGCCCATATCCCTCTGAACCTTCCCTATTCATGTAATTATCCACATGTCTTTTATTGTGTTACCCACATAAATGCTGATAATATTATTTTGTAATACAGAGCTGCAAGATTCACAAAGAGATTATTATCACAATAAATAACCAATATTTCATTGTTATAAATACTTGCCATTCAGAAACCTTATTGGAGGAGTAGTTCCATTTCTATTGTTAACCTTGCAGCAGCAGATTTATAACAACCTTTTAAATTATAATAATCTTACCCTAACCCTAATTCCATAACAAAGTAATGAGTCAAATCAAACCTCCCTCCTGTCCTCTAATTTCTCTTATTCTGAAAGAAGAATAGGTTTATATCAGAGTCCACTGGATACAGTTCCTTCTCAAGGGTATGGCTTGTCAATTCAGACTTGAGTTTGAACTTATTCCCATCCTTCACGTTATTTGAACATACAGAATCTGTTGCAATTGGGAGATGGTGAGCATCAGTAGGCTGTCTTTGTTCTATTTTTCTGTATTTCTTTTTCTACATTTAGTGATGTTTGGATTATAATTCTAGGATACCAGGATAGAATTACTGTAGCATATTCGGGGGCTGGTTAGCTCAGTTGGTTGGATGGCTAGTTTGTGATACATGGTGATGCCAACAGTGTTGGCTTAATTCCTGTAGCAGCTGACCTTCCAATGAAGGTCCTACCTTATCAACCTCACATTGCCTGAGGCGTGGTGACCTTAAGGTTAAACACACCACGTCATAAGACCATTAGACATAGAAGCAGAATTAGGCTATTCGGCCCATTGAGTCTGCTACACCATTCAATCATGGCTGATATGTTTCTCAACCCCATTCTCCTGCCTTCTCCCTGTAACCTTTGATCCTTTTACCAGTCTTACTACTAAACTACAGTTAGTTATAAAAGATTATTCCTTCACACTGAGGCTGTAACCTTGGGTTCCAATCTCTCCAACTGGTGAAAATATCTTCTCCACATCCATTCTGTCCCGGCCTGTCAGTATTCTATAAGTTTTAGTAAGATCCTCCCTCATCTTTTGAAACTCTATCAAGTATAGACCCAGAGTCCTCAACTATTCTTCATTGAGTACATTTAAGACTGCGATAGATAGGTTCTTGATTATCAAGAGGATCAGGGTTACGGGGAGAAAGTGGGAGAATGGGTTTGAAGAACTTATCAGCCATGATTGAATGGCAGAGCAGACTCGACGGGCCGAATGGCCTAATTTCTGCTCCTATGCCTTATGGTATTATGGACTACTACTCATATGATGAGCCCTTTATTCCTGGGATCATTCTTGTGAACATCCTCTGGACCCCTTACAAGGCAAGCATATCCTTCCTCAAATACAGAACCCAAAACTGCTCTCAATATTCCAAATGCAGTCTGACAAGAACTTTATACAGCCTCAGCAGTACATCTCAACACTTGTATTCCAGCCGTCTTGAAATGAATGCTAACATTGCATTTGCCTTCCCATCTGAACCTGCATGTTAACCTTAAGAAAATCCTGAACTAGGACTCCCAAGTCCCTTTGTGCTTCAGATATCTGAAGTCTTTTCCTGTTGAGAAAATAGTCTCTGCCTCTACTTTTCCTACCAAAGTGTGTAACATCACTCTCTCCTACATTGTATTCCGTTTGCTACTTCTTTACCTACCCTCCTAGCCTGTCCACATCTTTCTGCAGCCTCCCTGCTTCCTCAACACTACCTGTCCCTCCACATGTAATTGTGTCAACTGCAAACTTAGCAACAATGCCCTCAGTTTCTTTGACCAGATTGTTAATGTATAATGCGAATAGTTGTGGTCCCAACATTGACCCCCCGCAGACCTCTACTAACCACCAACTGCCATACTTAAAAAGACCCCTTAATCTTTACTCTATGCTTCTGCCAGTCAGAGAATCCTCTATCCACACCGCTACATTCCCCCTAACACCATGGGCTCTTGTCTTATTTAAAAGTCTCCTGTGTGGTACTTGTCAAATGCCTTCTGGAAATCCAAATAGATCATGTCCACTGGCTCTCCTTTATCTAATTTGCTTATTACCTCCTCAAAGAATTCTAACAGATTTGTCAGGCATTACCTCCCTTTGATGAAGCCAGACTGACTCAGCCCTATTTTACCATACACTTCCGAGTACTCCTCAATCTCATCTTTTACAATGGATTCTGAATCTTACCAATGACTGAGGTCAGTCTAATTGACCTATAATTTCCTGTCTTCTATCTTCCTCCCTTCTTAAGTAGGATGGTTACTAGGACCCGTGGGCACAGCCTGAGAATTAGAGGGGGTCAATTTAGAATGGAAATGAGGAGACATTTCTTCAGCCAGAGAGTGGTGGGCCTGTGGAATTCATTGCCACGGACCGCAGTGGAGGCCGGGATGTTGAATGTCTTCAAGGCAGAGATTGATAAATTCTTGATCTCGCAAGGAATCAAGGGCTATGGGGAGAGTGCGGGTAGGTGGAGTTGAAATGCCCATCAGCCATGATTAAATGGCGGAGTGGACTTGATGGGCCGAATGGCCTTACTTCCACTCCTATGTCTTATGGTCTAACGGTCTTATGGTTACATTAGCCATTTTCCTGTCCTCTGGGACCTTCCCTGACTCCAGTGATTCCTGAAATTCCCCACAATGCTTCTAGAATCTCTTCAGCTATTTCCTTTAGAACATTTTTGGTGTATTCCATCCAGTCTGGGTGACTTATTCATCTTCAGATCTTTTAGCTTTCCCAGTACCTGATGGCCACTACACTCACCTCTGTCCCCTGAATCTTTTGAAGATATGGTATGCTATTGGTGACTTAGACCGCAAATACTGATGCAAAGTTTAATGAGAGAGCTGCCGTATGGTCCTCTGGCAATTTTACCTGTTTACTGTAGCACGTAAGACTACAATGGGTGACAAATTTCATGCTCACAGCAGATGAAACTGCAAAAAAGTATTTAAGAGGCAGCATCAATGGTTTCTCCTTTCACTCTATTTTAAAGGCATCATTTCAAGATAGCAGCAGCTGTCTCTTTAGAACAAGTATCACCTTTGAAAACCAACAAGCTAGATTAAGGGATTTTTATCTGGAATTCCACACACACTTAGGGCCAGATTTCACAATGATAAAAGAGATCTCCAGCTCAGCCAAAATGTGACAGAGACCTGAATCCACAAGTCCCATCTTTAAATGCAGTACACAACACTTTTGCCAGGGTGGAGGATGGGGTTGGGTTCTGGTTTGCACATCTGTGATTTATGGAGGAAGTTGTAAACACCTTCAAACAGATCCAGTGCTAGCGAAGCCCCAGAGCTCCTGCTCCCAGCACACTGAACAATCACTGCCCACTAGGCTCAGCTTTCATGGCTGATCTCAAGACTAGCACTCCTGCCAATTCTCTAGCCCGGAGTTAGCTAATCATTCAGTTCTCCCTTTCTGCACGCTGCACCATGGTCATCCTGTGTTAGGTTGTTACTCCCTGTCAGGGCAACAGACAAAGGACAAAACTAAGCATTCTTATTCCTGCTTCCCTGCCTCGCTGTGTGCTCCAACTAGAGCCCCAGGCATACCAGGAGTTGCAATCCTTCGACCAGATTTGGCCTCTGCTTTGAAACATACAGAAGCAAAATGTAGATTTGCTCGCATTTGCAGATGATGCACAGATTTTGGGGCGTCTTTAGAATCATAGAATCCCTACAGTATGGAAACGGGCCTTTTGGCCCAACAATTCCATGCTGCCCCTCCGATAAGCATCCCACCCAGACCCATTCCCCTACCCTTTCCCTGTAAACCTGCATTTCCCATGTCTAATCCACCTAACTTACACACCCCTGGACACTAAGGGCAATTTACTGCAACCAATCCACCTAGCCAGCACATCTTTGGATTGTGGGAGGAAACCGGAGCACCCAGTGGAAATCCACGCAGACACAGGGAGAATGTGCAAACTCCAGACAGTCACCCGAGGCTGGAATCGAACGCGGGTCCTTGGCACTGTGAGGCAGCAGTGCTAACCACTGAGCCATTGTGCCGCCCAAGGTCAGAGGTGATTTAGCCACTGCAGATTCCCACTCTACCTGTGCTTGTAGCTAAATGGCTGGCTTAGCTCCCGGCTAACAGGAACCTCCTTCACTTCCTCCCTCCTCAGAATATTGATGGTGGGAGATGCAAACATAATGCCATTGAATGTCAAAAGGTGATTGGAATCTGTCTTGTTGGAGCAGGTCATTGCCTGGCACTTGTGTGGCATTACTTGCTGCTTATCAGCCCAAACTTCAATGTTGTCCAGGCCTTGTAGCTGGCAGACACTGCTCCATTATGTGACACAACTTCACTGGTATTGAACACTGTAATCATCAGCAGACACCCCACTTCTGGCTTTGGATGAAGGCAAGGTTATTGATGAAGCAGCTGAAGATAGTTGGTTTTAGGACAGTGTCCTGATGAAGTTAGGGACTCTTGTTGTGTAGTGGTAGAATCCATACCTCTGGGCCAGGAGGCTTGGGTTCAAGTCTCTTCTGCTCCAGAGGTGTGTAATAATATCTCTGAATAAGTTGATGAGAAAACATATGTGCTGATCGTGTTGAAGCTTACGGGGTGTAGATGAAAGTGGAGCTGAAGCCTCCGTCAAAATAGCACGTCGGAAAAGGGCGCTCAAGCAGATTATTTGGCCCCTCAAGACTACTCTGCCATTGGCTGATCTTCCACCTCAACACCATTTTCCTGCACTATCCCAATATGCCTTGATGACTTTAATGTCTCAAAATGCATTGTTTACTACCTTGAAAATAACCATGACACTCTGGGCTAGAGAATTACAAAGATTCACCATTCTCCGAATAAAGAAATTTCTTTTCAATCATAATTATTATAGATTGTCATGAAGAGCAGGCTTGAGAGACCGAATGGTTTACCTCACTATGTCCTCGTGTATTCCTGCAGCACTGTTCTGGGGCTGAGATAATTAGCTTCGAACACTCACAACCAGACCCATCTCTGTCATTTACTCATTTTGCAGACTTGCTTACATATTTGTTTCCCTACTTGTCCCATTAAAAAACAAAATAAACTTTGAATCAGAAAATAATGGAAATGTACAGGAGGAAAATGAAACTGAACGTAGTGCCTTTCCAATCCAGTTTAAATTTCTTACCAACATCTATGCGAACATACCATTGAGTAAATGTCCCATTTGTTCATTCAATGTTCAGTATGGGAAACCATGCCTAGGATGAAGAGTGCAATATAAATTGACAAAATAAAAGCTCCCTGATTTTTAATTTTTCATCCAGAACTGTTCAGAGAAGCAATCAAGATTCTTTCCTTGCTGTCAAACCTGAGGAATAATAAACAAAAATGTACTTTTCTATAATTTGCTGTTTTAAATCGATTGTCATTAGAAGTCTTCCAGCTAATTAGTTCCATGAAGAATGTCACAAGCATCCATCTATACATATTTGTGATTGAAAGCATGTTAATATGTGACTGCTGGTTCAGAAAATTGCCATAGTAACAAAGGATCAAAAAGTTGAAGGGAGTAAGAAATTACAAATGAGAATAATGTGACACAGCATTTCAGAAATTCGCACAAGTCTTGATTTTTCAATCAAACACACTGCCCCATACGAGTAGAGCAGATCTGTAAAATTACCTTCATTATTGTTTCAATTTGAAACCACCTTCCAGAGGTAGAGGCCTTTTCATTTCCAGTTATGGTGACACAATAGATATTTCAATAAGATGTCTTGACAAGAACCAGGTCAACATTATCTTGACTTCATGCCTTAGACTTACCGATATGAGAAATAGGGGAATAAGGCTATACTGACTATCGTGTGGATTTTAATAACATTGAAGATTTTAGCCACAGACTGGGTACTGATAGGAACAGTAAAATACTGTGTGGTATTTGACGCACAGACCAAGGTGAGTTAATAAATGTTTGTTCTCAGCTTTCTCTTTGGGCTCCTTTCAGTTTAGCGTTGGATTAGGTTTGAAATATGCTAATGACTATAATTAATTAAATACTGGGAGACTCTAACTCAGTTCTGAATAAACCTTAATCCTCATTACACATACTTGTTTAAATTGGACACCCTTTTGCCTCTGGTGTAGGAGATAAGACGGCGATTGCTTTTGTGTGGTCTGAAGTTCAGTGGGACATCAGGGAGAATCCGACTGAAATTTGGTGGGAAAAATATAAATTAATGTTTCTAAATGAGGATATTTTATGTCAAAGTTTTTTTACTGAGAATGCAATTAATCTAAATTTAGCCTACTTTGATATAGTCAGGGCTCAAAGTTCCAGATTTTTCATTATATCTGAGAAGGAAATATTTGTCTCTCTGCATGATGTTCTGTTATGGTGTGATATAAGGGCTGAGATACAAGTAATACCCGATTCAAATGTCAGTGATACAATCTCGCAGAAAAATATAAACAGTTATTGTCAATTACTATAAATATATCCTCTCCATATCCTGTTCTGTTCCCCATGTTTCTGCACCATATCTCCTGTTAGTTCACCATTGATTCATCTTACATCTGTGAGGATGCTTTTGTATTGCACACATAGTGAAATGTCTCAGTAAGTTATGAAGGTCAAATTAATTTTGATGTTTTAAAATTGACAAAATATACTGCAGAAAGATGGCCACCTGAGGATGACTTCAGTTCTCTTGTGGATCAAAACTCCTTCTCTGTCTTGAGAAAATCCTTTCAATAGGAACCCTTTCAGACTGATGTTGATTCAGCGCCCTTTAATGAAATTAATTCATAAGGGTATTGCAAATTGAATAAGTCTTTCAAAATAAATGTCCTGGCTTTCTCAACCGAGGGTATAAAACCCACAAAACAACACCCCACCCTGCCCCTCCCAAATTATTTGGAAAAGTATTCTGGAATTCTAAAAGGTCAGTCTTTCAGTTTGTTTTTAAAAATGGTAGAAGCTTGTTGAGTCCTCCACTACAAGTCCTCAAGCAGCCAATTGATAGCCAGCAAATATTTGTAAGTGAGAGAAGGTTTTCACCCACAACCTATTCCGACTTTGACTTCACCTGAGTACCAGCCTCCTGGAAACTTGGTTGCAAGATTTTTTTTTGTGCAGCTTATTTAGAACTCACTCATTTGTAAGACTTACATTTCAATGAAAGCATCAACTTGTTTAAGAAATGATATGTCTGCCACGAAGGAGACTTGGTCAATTGTAAATTTTATTTTCATATGTATTAAATATTTACATTATTACAGCGTGTGTGAGTTGAGTGAGATGTCCGGTTTGAGACATACAGGGTAAATGTGTGATACTGAATAAACTTTATTTTAATAGTTCTCAAAGGGCGTGGAGTTGGTATGTTTTAACAGGCACAATCATTTAGAGGGTAAGAAACACTCCTGACATACCAAGTGTATTGATGATCGTTTACAGTAAAAAGAAATACACATGTTCAGTCAGTAACAATAGCATTGGTGTGAAGCAACGCTTAGCACAAAAACTGAACTCATACAAATCCAGAAATGGACCAGGCTTGAATTGAGAGAAGTGGTATGAGAATTGCTGGCAGAGGTAATGTCAAAAGGCTGCTGTTTAGTATTGTATTAAATGGGGATTGTGAATGGTGTCAAAACCTCTGCATTACAAAGGATTCCTGGACTGAAAGACCCTCTGAGTACTCATTAAATCCACCTAGTAATTTATCCACTTAGGAAGCTAGGCCTTTGCTGTTCATGCTCTTAAAGCATTTTGGTGTAAAGCTCTGCTTTGAGCACAATGAACAGCCCCTGTGCACGTTGTGCTTGAAATTGCATCCATTTGAGAAGTGTTTTTTTTTTCTTTTGAGTTTTTCCTCAAGCTCATTTACAAACTGTCAGGTGTAAAATCTGCCACGAACTGGTGCAATTGGATAGCATTTTAAAATGGTTTGTTTTTGGGAACAAGAATTTGCTTTAACACTTGTTATTTTTAAAAGAGGTAACCAGGTAAAGCTTGATTACCGCAGCTGAAAATCACAAACCAATAAAATACATAAACAAAACCATTACCTGTTAGCAATCAGATTTTTAAATGATTGTGAAGTTGGGTAGAGCGCTTGTGAATTGGAAGGCAAGGTTTTGGATTTTTTTGGAAAAGTGGTAGTGTGGGAAGAGTGTGTGGTCCCTTTAAGAGGTGATGTGCTTTTCTAAGCTTGGAGATTTAAAAAAAAGCCTGCAAGCAGCTGCAGATGCACAACTGGTTCTGAAATTGAAACATATGCATCAATTGGCTATGTGGTTGGAAACCTGGGCTTGTTTTGATGTTAAGGCAACCAGCTTGAATATCAGCCAATTAATTTAAACCAGGCACTTGGAGGCTGAAAAACAATTGAATTTAAATCTGATAGTGTTGACAACCTAGGACCAATCCTATTATAAGAATTGTCATCTTCTGAGTGAAGAATAGCGGAAAAGGCTCAGAACATTCTGAAAGAACCATCCCAACTGTAGTTTTGAGAGTTTAAGTCTTAATTTATTTTTCTTATTAGTTTGGTTTATACAGCTGGGACTTGTATTTATTGGAACAGCATATCTTTGGAATTTTGTTTTATTCAGGAATAGTTAATAGCTGGAGGGGGGGATTGTTCGGTTAGTTAGTAGTTCTGTTCATTACTTCACTGTTAGAATTAGATAAGTAAATTGTTGCCTTTGCTTATAAAGTGAGTATCAGGGAATTGAGATAACAAGGTGTAGAACTGGATGAACACAGCAGGCCAAGCAGCATCAGAGGAGCAGGAAGGCTGACGTTTCAGGCCTAGACCCTTCTTCAGGGAGTTGATTTCATTTAATCATATCCTCTATAACAAAAAGAACATGAAAAAATATCCAAGGCTTTGCTATTAATATGTAGAGTGAACACTAAATGTAATTTGTGTTTAAAATTCCTCAGCACAATCCACCCAAAATTGTTGTGAAATCAAGCAGAAATTCTAAAACTTCCATATTAGCTGGAGAGGTGTGTGTGTGTGTGGGAGATGGGGAGAGACCCATACATGTACATGATCTAATTCTGAGATTAAACACCTGAAATTTGAACTAGTCAGGAGTCAAGCATTGCGGAACTGCCTGGCTGTAATCTATGCCAAAGCTATTAGTCTGTGACCAAAACCTATAGTTCCCACTGAACTGGCTTACATGCACTACAATCATTCTTCCATTCTCGTTTCTGGGTCTCTCTTGTATTTCCCTACCAATGCACTTTTATCGATTTCATCACACCTATCTCATTTGCCTCTGCAAAATGGGTTCGAATTTTACCTATCTTTGTCGAAGGAGAGATACACATGGAACAATGGCCTGGACTTTGCTCCCAAGGTGGATAGTGAGAGCCAGCTCACCAAACCTGCCTCATGAAATGTACCCCTTCAGACACAGCTCTTTTTCCAGGAAGTTGAGAGGTTTCAGGATAGAATTTGGCTGACAGTCATAGAACCTACCCCCCACTTGCTTTATTAAATATTAGGCTTTCTACCCTGCACTTCTGACACCCCAGCCACTCCCCATTGCAAGTCATTTCCCTCACCCACCCCATGGCTCCTTATAGCCAAAATGTCAAACTAATACTAACTCATGCTGACCCACCACCCCTTTTCCTTATGTGGTTCATATCAACTCCCTAGAATAGGCAGATGTCTGGAGTCATATAGAGAATAAATGAAATAAAGGTCTAACCATCTGTTTCATCTTTACCTTCGTACGAAATCAATAGTATATTCTTGAAAATTCCATTCAAAAACTTCAAGAAAGCTTAGTGCCTTACCAAAGACATTTATATTCATAACTCCACAGCAAAGACAGCTAATGCTTTCATAATGTCTTTCATTTGTTGATCATCCTGTGAATTCAGTACTCCTGCTGGAATAATTGTGGGCTGTGGAAATGCAGTGGGCTTAAAAGTAAGATCTTCCAACCAAACTCTTAACGGTTGATCATTAAGGGTTAATTGTAAAGTGGAAACATACCTGAAAGTAGGCCTGATGGAAAAACTGCCTATTTGACAGGGGGAGACTGCCTGACTTTGTGGAGCAGTGGAAACTGTCTGCTTGTACGGTCTACCTTGGGCCACCTGAAGTTGTTGTTCCAACAATTTTTGAGGGTTGGAAAAATACTAAAGTCATTACGAAGTGGGAATTCAGCACATAACCTTAGCTTCAGAAAAGTATTAATATCAGGGACTAATGTCCCACTCATCAGATGTTCCACCATCAGAGTGGGGTTAGCAATACTGGGCCATAGACTTTTTACCATTGGGCTGGGGATCAGGAGACCACTGTCTTAAAGCTAATAAATGTACAACAGAAAAAGCAAAGGAAAAGCTTTTTATTACTTTTCAATAAACTCATTTAATCATGAGTAAAACACTTAATGACCAAATATGAGTCTGTAATTGTTGGTTATAGTATCGAGAGGTGAAAATGGTGGTTTATGGAGCATAGGAGTCAGCCTGTAAATCTATAAACTTCATTTCAAAGGTATCGTCTCCAGCACTGCCCCACACTTTCAGACACACTTTCCCACCATCTCCCAAGCTCGGTGAGCTGGGTTTTGACCTGGAAGTTGTGCTTCCTTTAATATGTGATGGTAACTCGAATAAATTGAAATTATTTATGTCAAATGTGTGATCAAGTGAAAGTTAGGATACAATTTTAACTCTGTACATGAATGGGTTTTGAACAAATTAAAGTCAAGACTGGAACACAACAAAATAGAAACAATTTTGTATGTTGGAGCTTTTATACTGAAATGAGGTGCACATTTCTCCAAGGCTGATGATATATAAAAAACAGGCTGTAGATCCTGATCAGATTTTCACCTCTTCCAACAATTGTTTTTATAGTTTGCAACAGCCAAATAGCATAAACATTAATTTGAAGTAAAATTGACCAGCAGCTGACAAGGCAATAGATTGAAGTCAGATTTGCGGTTTGAAATGAACCAAGAGCCTGATATGAAGAAATTGGTTCTCAAGTTTATTGAAAATGTTGTAAAAGTGTCTTGAGTAACTGAGATAACAGATCAATGTGGTGGGTTTTATCATGGTTCCCAGCAAGCTCATGTTCAACAGAAAGTTGAGGACTTCAGAGACAATCAGTCCTTAACTTTGAAAATTGTTTCTTTAAAAGGTTTTAAATGTAGACACCATCTAACTCGGAACTATATCACCATTTCTTCACTGTTGCTGTCATAATCCTGGAATGCCCTTGCTAACAGTAGCTTGGATGATCCTACACCCCAAGCACTGCAGCGGTTTTAAGAAGGCAGCTCATCGGCATTTCTACAGACAATTTGAAATGGGCAATAAATGCCCAAGTTATTTTAAAAAGTTTGAACAAATTAGAAAATACTTCCATCAGCTCACTCTTCTAAAGTCCAGTGAATCAAGCCCAGTCTGGCCAACACTTCCACAAAACAACACATTCATTTCAAGTAAGCATCCTCTCAACTAATTCCAATGCATTAACATCCTTAAATGAAGAGACAAAAACTGTGCGCAATTCAAGCTGTGATCTCATCAATACCCTGCACAACTGAATTGTTACAACTGAATGGTAACACCTTGCTTTTGAGTTCAATTTCTGGCATAATAATGATAGCATTCCTTTGGCCTCCTAGGTCACCACCTTAGCCTTTTTAATACTTGCTGTACCTACATACTAGCTTTTTTTGACCTGTGCACTTGAACACCTACATGTGTCTGAAAGTCTGAATTCTGCAAATGTTCTTTGTTTAAGTAATACCCTGTTTTAATCTTTTGACCAAAGTGAACAGCATCACATTTTCAGACATTATACTTCATCTGCCAGTTTTTTTGCCTGCTTGCTCCACCTATGTACATCCATCTGCATCCTCCTTAAGATATTTGCCTATCCACCTTTGTGTCATCTGCAAATGTAGCTATCATGCCTTTCCTTATCTGATTCATTGATGTAGATTGTTTTTAAAAAAAGACTGAGGATTCATCACAGAACCTTGTGGGATTGCACTCAACACATGCTGTGAATTAGTGAAAGAATCATTTATGGATAGTTTTCTGCCAGCCAGCCAGTCTTCTATCCAAGCTAATGCATTACTCTGAGCTCCTCCTTCATGCAATGACCTTTCATGAAGACCCTTGTCAAAACCCTTCCGGAAATCCAGGCACAGTATGAGTGCAGTCATCATGCATGTTGTTCTTTCTAAGAATGCCAGTTAATTGGTTAAGCAGTGATTTCCCTTTGACAAAAGCAAAAGCTTTCCTGATTATTTTGATTTTTTTTCTCATTAATGGTCAATTCTAACACCTTCCCTATGACGGATATTAAGCTAATGGGTATACAGTTCCAATTTCCTGATTCCTCCACTTTTTCGTTTGATAGAACTTTTCCAGAATTTGGTGAATTTTAGCATACTAACACTAATACATGTAGTGCCTTGTTAGCCGTGTCCTTTAAGACTCCAGGATGAAGTCCATCAGGATCCAGGGACCTGTCAACTTTCAGCTCGAAGGTTGCTCGATACCTCTCCCCTAATGATTGCAATTTCACCAAGCACTTCCATCCACCTCCTGAATTATGGCTAACACTGGAATGCGTTTGTATCTACCACAATGAAGGCAGGAGCAAAATATTTGTTGGTTTAATCCAAAATTTCCTAATTTTCTTCGAGTAATTCCCTATTCTCACCATTTAGAGGATCAACTTGGTTCCTATTTAAACAGCAACTTCTAGCTAGATTCTTCTCACAATCTAATTTCTTTCTCCTAATTATTCTTCTGTTCATTCTCTGCCATTCTTTCTTTCCAGTCATCTTTGCGCAATTATATGCCTTTTTCTTAAGTTTGACGCTTTCCCTCACTTCTTTAATTCCCTTCCTTCTGGAAGTTCTGGTTCCACTGCTAAGCATGTAATCATTCCCAGTGAGCAAAGAACTAGTTTGTAATCACGACCACAGAAATGAGCATATAGCACGACATGGATCACTTGCATTGGGTACAAGGTAATGCAAATCACCGTCGCAGTGTTTTGCTAACAAGCTTAACCAATTTTTAGTTCCATATCCTGTATATTTCTCCCTTTGTACTAATGCGCACGGATTAATTTTGTAACTAAGGTTAAAATGGAGCTTTAAAAACTTAAATGAACATGCGCTTTTGATAGCTTTACATTTGGCTTTGCAGGTTTACATGAAAAGGCTAAACATTCATTTCAGCCAAAAAGTGTAGCTGAAGTGCTGAGTGGTAACTGGAGCCAGGAGCCTGATTAGAGGGAGTTGGCTGTCCTGGTTAAGGTATTAGGCTGAGAGAGAGAGAGAGAGTGTGTGAGATTAGTGCCAGGACGAATGTTCAGATACTGTTTTATTCAGCTTTGATGTTCAACAAATATAATCAACAAAATTCTGTCCTCTTTCTCCATCCCCAGAGCTGTGACACAAGGCTGGGCACACAAACTAAGAGAATCCTTGAGTCCACGCATCAGCCTGCACGATCACTGCCACAGCTCTTGAGTAATGGAATTACTATATCCCCCAGATACTGCCCACCAAATTTTATAGATGAATCCCCCGACACCCTGAGGCTCTTTTTATATCCACACAACTGATATATTCATCTCAGCAGGTCTCAATAATTACTTCAATATTACAGGCCATGTTGTGAGAGTATCAGAGTGTACTATCTCTCCTGTTTAAAATGATAATTAAAGGTTTCACATGTTCTTACACTGAAGATTTCCGAGATTCTTTGGCAGGGATTGATCTAACTCATAATTAGATTTATCATTTTGACAGAGGTTTGAGAACCGTTCATTTCAAAAGAGGTCCTTCAAAATATGTTTGCGATTCTCTTGGCTTGTTACTTTCCAGAGAATGTGTGAAAGGAGCAAATGAGAAAAACAAAGTGGGAACGAAAGAAGCAAAGAAAAATGAAACAAACCACTAATCTGGTATAAATGAAGAATAATAAATGAAGAATAATATTGAATTTTAGAAGGGATTTGGCTACAGAACTGTCCATCCAAATGGATCTCCTTCAGAAACCTGCATCATTCATCATCTCCACTAAATAGAGATATGTGGCTGACAGATACAGTCATAAAAGATGGAATCTGAGCGACGTGGGCAACAGCAAGATGTGTATCAGAACAAAAAGTACGGCACAGTCCATCTGGTTACGTACAGAGCAATGCACCTGTGACCATCAAAGTGCCCTGAGTAAGTTTTCTCCTTCCTAGCCCTCCCATTACATCCTAGCATACTCCCAGGTTGTAGAGTTGTGGTGGAGACCGCCTGCTTTGTAGTCGAACCTGTTGGCTCTGCAGGTTTGGTCAGCCAACTCCAAAGGGGTTTGTGTCTGCACGGGCCAGACATGCCAAGGGTTGACTTGCTAGAGGCAAGTGGACCCTCCCCATTAAATTCCAATGTTGGGGAGTCAGGGGAGGGGCCAGTCACCTCTGGAGTGTCCTGAGTGGAGACATTTAAGGGAACTGTGTGTTGTTTTCCCTCTGGCTATGTGCCTCCTGGCACCGCCCTGTCCCTCTGAGAGGATGAGGCACCTGGAGTGTGTGCCAGGCTCCCCATGCTCCTCGCTATGCCTTTGGTCCTGAGGACCAGTGACTTGGGTAATGCAGTATGCTCATCTCTCCAGCAGACGCTGAGAGAGCTGGGATAACACGGCGTAGAGCTGGATGAGCACAGCAGGCCAAGCAGCATCAGAGGAGCAGGAAAGCTGACGTTTCGGGTCGAGACCCTTCTTCAGAAAAATTTTCTATTAAGGAAACATTTCCCTTTTCTATGATCTCCATCTCAAAAAGGACAAGCAGGTTGACATCCTGTTAAAACATTCGGGCTATCATTTACCCAAGGTTTAAAATCAAGGTCCCGTAAAGGCATCCTTGCAAGTACAGCAGCTGTAGAGAATTAGATTTTCAATAAATTGCTCATTTTCTTCAGGAGCTTGGGCTGTCTGTAAAGTCACCAAGAAGTGGCGAATAATATTGCTCTCTCAAGTCAATTCTAAACAGTAGAATGCTCTTAATGCCAGGCTCGTGTGATATGTGGTGTTGTGCAGGGAAAATTTATTGCTTTGAAAAAGCTGAAATTGCATTTCTTTTGATTTGCATCCAATAAAGTCAGCCCTTGTAATGTAGTCTGACCAGCTATAGAGGTGGTTAATCTATCACTGGGTGGCAGCGAGCATAATACAACAAATGTTTTCAGACAGCATAAATTGAATTTTCAGCCAAAGGCTGGCCACTTAGCAAAGTGGGCACTTTTTTTTCTCTTTTAAGATATTTTGGAGGGGAGAGGGAAAATGTGTGAACCGGGGCATTTATAAAAATATATCGGATAAAGACTATTGATGGGGAAAATTAAACCACTGTTTGGATGTCACTTCAAATATCATCAGTCTTTTAATTAAGGCATTCATTTATATTTAACTTTTCATTGCATTATGAATTTAAAATTGTAAACTTTGAATTCTAGTAAAAAATTTTTAAAAATCCTTTGTACTCAGTGTTGTGCTCCCAGCTGATGGTAGTACTGCAGATCCCTGAATGAAACCTGGCCTGATAGTGAGGCTAGAGAGTCAGTAGTCAGGAAGGCAAATACAATGTTGGCATTTATTTTGAGAGGACTTGAATATAAAAGCAGGGATGTACTACTGAGGCTTTATAAGGCCCTGGTCTTATTTGGAGTACTGTGTGCAGTTTTGGGTCCCATATCTCAGGATGGATGTACTGGCCCTGGAGTGGGTTCAGAGGAGGTTCACGAGAATGGTCCCTGGAATGGAAAACTTAACATATGAGGAATGTTTGAGGACTCTGGGACTATACTCATTGGAGTTTAGAAGGATGAGGGGGGATCTAATTGAAACTTACAGAATACTGAATGGCCTGGACAGGGTGGATGTTGGGAAGATGCTTCCATTGGTAGGAGAGACTAGGACCTGTGGGCACAGTCTTAGAGTAAAGGAAAGACCTTTTAGAACGGAGATAATGAGAAACTTCTTGAGCCAGAGAGTGGTGAATCTATGGAATTCATCGGAATGCTGTGGAGGCCAGGTCATTGAGTACATTTAAGACTGAGATAGATAGGTTCTTGATTATCAAGGGGATCAAGGGTTACGGGGAGAAAGTGGGAGAATGGGGTTGAGGAACTTATCAGCCATGATTGAATGGCGGAGCAGACTCGATGGCCCGAATGGCCTAATTTCTGCTCCTTTGTCTTATGGTCTTAGAGATGTTTTCTAACAACAGAATATGTGTCATGGAGAACTAAAGAAGTGCCATTTTCCTACGCTTGCCCCATTCCCAACCAAGCATTTCTTATCTAAAATGTCTTTTAAATGTCATACATTCACGTCCACTACTTCCTCTGGAAGTTCATTCCACCTACAAACGACTCTCTGTAACAAAAAAAAAGCCATGTCTTTTTTTAAATCATTCTCCTGTTACCTTAAGAATATGCTTCTGGTCTTGAAATCCCTCATCCTAGGGAAAAGGTACCCTGCCATTCACCTTATCGATGCCCCTCATTATTTTATAAACCTCTATAAGGTCAAATCTCAACCTGCTACACTCCAGCGAAAAAAGGTCCCAGCCTATCCAGCCTCTCCCTATAACTCAAACCCTCCATTCCCAGCAACATCCTTGTAAATCTTTTCTGAACCCTGAACAAAAACAAAGTTGCTGGAAAAGCGCAGCAGGTCTGGCAGCATCTGTGAAGGAAAAACAGAGTTAACATTTCGGGTCCGGTGACCCTTCCTCAGAACATGCTCAAAAGCACAATCATCTTTTAAAGGGATCACACATGGCTTTCCCCACTAACATTTTACAAATACCAAATTCTAACATCCTACGCCTCAGTCCATAATTACTCTACGTAACTTTGCAACACCATGACATCTGAAATCTGGAACATTGAACAATCATCCTGTCTATCCCTTGGCCACATTTCTATAGTATGAGATTATTACACAAGAAGGAAAAAGCAAATCACTAATAGAGATATTGAATAGTTGGAAAGATCTTAAATCAAACATCAAAACAAAATTTAAACTTGTTTTCCAACACTATGCTTTGGAGAGACTTAAGTCCAGGGAAATAACACCCCATCTCAGCTTTTTAAACCTTTATTTAACTGACCTTTCTAGTTTTTTTTTAAACTATTGTGAAAATTTTGATTCATTTCCTATTTCAGACGCATGAGTGTTTACATAATTCTGATGGCCAAAACCTTCTCAGTTCTACCAATTTGAAGACTTGTATCCAAGCTTGGAAACACCACAGACTGAAAAATACTTCTGTTGTGTTAAAATTGTATCAGAGATAATAGGTACTGCAGATGCTGTACCTATTATCTCTTCTGTTGTGTTGACTGGTTTCCCCTAAACTGAACTGAAAATATAACCCGGTTCACTTGCTAGGAGAAACTATTCTGCCTTCTGAACTGAACCTGAGTTTTCTGTTCTGAAGTTGAAACCAAATTACAATAATGTCCATACTCTGCCTTTCATAAACATCTTATCCATTATCACTATGAAGGTGCCCGCTGGGCATTTCATGTTTCACAAATTATGAACTTAGTTCACTGTTCCTAATTTACTTACTGACCTTTTAAAAAGCTCTTCACAGAACTAACCCACATCCATCCAGCTTTTATTTTAAAAATAATCTAAATTCCAGAAATGAGAATTATATATTATTTCAACAATGTTATTACGAGCCTTAAGTCATGTATCAGCCGGATCAGATATGCACAACAGATTTCCTCCCATGAAGGCATCATCTGAACTTGAGTTTTTATGATAACCAATGGTAGTTTCATGGTATCATTACAGAATCTAAGCAGCAGTTTCAGTTTTTTTTTAAGTTAAATTCTACTAGCTACAGTGGTGGACTTGAACCCAGGATGCCTTAGAATGAAAAAAATATAGTCTAAGATAGGTATGTACTCACTCCAAATTGTTAAAATTTGAAAGGTGAAATAGAACCTGCAGCCTGGTCCACATTTGTCAGGGGACAGTTCTTCCACAGGGTAGCTTGTGGGAGCACATTAAATCCAACAGGGAAGGAGAACCCCTGAGCTTGTTGGCATTGTCCTGTTCCCCACCAGGTCTACCTTTTGAAAGGCCACCTCCAGGTCACTGGAGACCATCTCCAAGTTATGTCAGAAAATTCCAGTTGTCCTCTGACAGTGGAACTGAAGACTTTCCATTGTTGAAAATGGCTTGAGGCAAGATGGAGTGAAACAAATCGGCACACTGAAATTTCACGTGTTTACCTCATTGTTTGCCCCATCAAGATCTAAAAATCAAATTCCAGAACATTTGTTATCAATCCCTTGGGCCCCTCAGGCTCCCAGTTGGCTCATTTGGTTTGGTGATTGAAATAACTCCACAGAAGTTGGTATCCCATCACCAAATCACCCTTTATTTACACACGAAGTGTACTTGACTCCAGTACTGCCTCTTCAGAGCCAGGTCTCAAAGTGCTAGAATCTCTGACATGCCTCTTTTTATCTGTCAGCCAGGGCTCCCTGATTGGACTGGATTAATAGCCCCAATTCATATTCTATGAGGTCCAGCTGGGTGACCTCATTACAATCACGACAGTGATTGTGGCAGTTAACTGCAGATTACAATCCCATCGGAGTCCTATACACATCTTCACACCCAAAGTTGTATATATTAATGAGGCTTCCCTCATTTTTATTTTGGTTGACAATCTTTAGTTCTGCTTAACGTAAGAAGTTGCAAATAGCAACAAAACAAGACCCTTGGCTGAATAATGCCATTGTGTTGCCTCTGGAGCATCCTTCTTCCCCATTTGGTTTCCAACTAATTGAAAGGGATGGTAACTGTAATGGTTTGATTTGAAATGAGGTAACGTTTCAGAAGGCTTTGAAATGGCAGAATAAGTTCCCTAAATTCAGACTTGTCATTAGATATATAGGGCAGAATTTAATTTAATTAATGTGGGTTCAGTACACCACGGGGAACCAGTGGGGAAACCCACTGATGGAGGAACACTGGGCTGGATTGAGCTGGTTACATGTAGCTAGCCAGCATTAGACCTTCCCAGTTACCCAGGGCTCCAAAGCAGAAGTCCTGCCTGTGCGAGCTGCCAGCCAATTAGTGGAACTAGTACCAGTGGGGGCAGTGCCTCCTCCATCTAATGCATCTAGGGTGAGGCCTGGGATCGCTGAGGAAGTCTGGCTACAGCTATGTGAGAGCAGAATGGGGGTTCAGGGCAGGGATATCATTGAGCTTGGAAGCAAGGGAAGGAGGTGGGGTTCAGCACCCTGTGGCTAGGCTTATGCCAGGTACCATGCTCTGGCATTAAGTGCCTTTGGAAGAGGGACGCCACCCCACCTCAAATTGCAGACATAAATGCCAGAGTCTGTCTGGTGCACTGGAACATTCCTCTTACAGGGGAGTAACATTAATAACCCACTGTCCATCCTGCCTCCATGAAAATGGCCCAGGGGCTTGACACAGGTGGCAAACCCATACAGTGGGTGGAGACACAAATGTCTGTGCCCACTTGCCTCCATTCTCACCTCCATATTGGGGGTCTAAAAATCTAGCACTGTATTTTCTGGCAGCAAAGGCTGTGATATTTTAAATGAAATTTCAGAGAAGCATGGTGCTGTTTATACCTGAAGCTTCAATGCTGAAAACAACTACTAGCAATTAAAATGTCAATGTTAGTGTCACTATGATTGAAGTTAGTCTCACAGATCACAACGTGTAAGGAATGTGTAACTTCCTCATTACATAAAAAGATAGTTAATATAGAGGCTTATTTATGCAAGGGTTTTTGGATGTTCAGAGGTGAATACAGACATTAAAAAGGGACATGCTTTTTCCAAGAGCTTTAATTCTCGACAACCAGATAATCATGTCCCTTTAGGGATTGGCAACCAACAATATACCAAGCCACTTATTGCTGCTCAGAATATCTTCATTTCCAAGGGTTCTGTCCCTGTTCTTCAAGGCATGTGAAAATATCAATTCTTACTTTTCATTTCTTCCTAAACTGCCTGCTTCTGGTTCATTGATGCAGTTAGTCATGCCATAGTGATGTGATGCATATACAGGTAATCAGATTAAAGTGAACATCAGCTTCATTCAAATAAAATAGCAAAATTAAAGTAACTTTACAAAATTGTGAATGTTGAAATGATTTAAATTCTATTCCCCACTATCCCAATTTTAATGACCTTCTTTATAATAGGCACGTGGAATTGTAAAGGTCTCAGAATACTCCATTGCAACCATTTCTTCATCCTTTAAAAAAATACAGTTTTGGAAAATGTAAGTAAGACCATAAAGCACTGCACAAAGTATTAGCAAGACCACACCTAGAGTCTGGTGTCCAGTTTTGGTCTCATTATTTGAGAAGGGGTGCAGCTGCAATGGAGGCAGTTCAAAAAACATTAACTAGATCGATTCCAGAAATGAGGGAATCGTCCTATGAAGAGAGATTGAGCAATTTAGGCCTATACTTTGTGGAGTTTAGAAGAAGGAGAGGAGACCTAACCAAGAACGGGATTAACAAAGAGGATGTTTCCTGTTGTGGGGCAATCTAGAATGAAAGGTCATAGATTTAGGATAAGGGATGATAGATTAAAATTGAGATGAAGAGGAATTATTTTCAGGGTCGTAAATCTGTGGATTTCACTACCTCAGAGTGCGGTGGATGCTTAGATGTTGAGCATATTTAAGAAGGCAATAGACAAAATATTTTATTAGTGTAGCGTTGAATGGTTATGGGGAATGAACAGGAAAGTGGAGTTCAGGCTGACACATGATGCACCACGATTATATTGAATGGCAGAATAGGCTCGACTACCTGAATTGCCTACTCCTGCTGCTAGTTCTTATGTTCTTACTATAGATTAAAATCTATCGCAAATTATCCATGAGAATAATAGAACCATTTACAAAATTAACTGTTCTAAATTATCAATTCTGTTGACTTTTAATTTTTTATGACCTTGCTAGTTATTCACTCCATTCATCGAGAAAATCCACGTTCAGAAAATCTCCATCGCTTAGAATGATGTAAAAGGTTAATCAAACATTGCTTTTGAAAAAAAGTTTTCTAAATGGCAAGTAATGGAAAATGTAAATTACGTAAGACATTCCAAATCAGGCAGTTCAAGAAACAGTATTTACGTTTTAAAGCATGTCACTAATTTGTCTTTAAAATCAGTTTCCCCCTTTAGAATTTAAGTGCTAAACCATGGGTTTTATGAGCTAATTTTATAAATTGGACATTTATTCTAGTATATCAAATTTATCCAGGATACTTGCTATTAAAAGGCCAATAAATGTTAATGCTATCTAACTTCTTAAGTATTATTAGATTGAATTTGACATTAAATTTTGTTTTTGACCCATTTGTTAGCACGATTGTGAGCAATATATCTCCAAAACTAGTAGGCAACTTTTAGGAAAACCTGATATGTTGATAGAGTATCACTTAAGGAGGTGGGTTGGATTTGAGCTGTGTGCTTCTAGAGGCAGCTTGCGATGGGTGGATAGTGAAGCCAGCAGACTGGAGTACCTGCCTCCTTTTACCAGGACATCAGCCCAGTTGTAATAGTAAATCTCAGGCTCCATTTTTTAAATTCACACGTGGAACGTGGACATCACTGGCTGTGCCAGCATTCAGTCCCCATTCCTAGTTGCCTTTAAGAAGGTGATGGTGAACTGCCTTCTTGACCTGTTGTACTCCAAGTGCTGAAGGTGGACCCACAATGCTTTTAGAGAGGGTATTCCAGGATTTTCACCTAACAGCATTGAAGGAGCATCAATATAATTCAAATCAGGATGAGTGAGTGGTTTTGAGGGGAACTTGCAAGTGGTGGTGTTCCCATATATGTGCTGTCCAAACCCATGGCACCGGTCATGGATTTGGAAGGTGCTGTCTAAGAAGCCTTGGTGAATTTATGTAGTGCATCTTGTAGCACACCCTGCTGCTACTGAGCATCACTGCTGGAGGGAGTGGATGTTTATGGATGTCACGGCAATGAAGCAGGTTGTTTTGGCTGGGTGGTGTCAAGCATCTTGAACGTTGTTGAAGCTGCACTCATCCAGGCAAGTGGGGAGTATTCCATCACACTCCTGATTTGTGTCTTGTAGATGGTGGATAGGTGCTGGGGAGTCAGGAGGTGAGTTACTTGCCACAGTATTCCCAGCCTCTGACCTGCTCTTGTACCAAGTTTTTTATATGGCGTGTCCAGTTGAGTTTTTGGTTAATGGTAACCCCCAGGCTGTTGATAATGATGGGGAATTCGGTGAGGACAAAACTATTGAATGTCGAGGGGCAGTGATTAGATAGCCATTTCCAAGAAGTGACAATTGTCTGATATCTGTGTGGAAGGAATGATATTTGGCACTTTTCAGCCCACAGCTGGATATTGCCCAGATCTTGCTGCATTTGACATAGACTGCTTCAGTATCTGAGGAGTTGCAAACACTGCTGAACATTGTCTAATCATCAGTGAATATTCACTAAGGTCTCGTATTGGAAGAAGGTTATTGATGAATCAGCTGAAGATAGTTGGACCTAGGATACTGAGCAACTCCTGGAGCTGAGATGTCTAAACTCCAGCAATTGCAGCCATCTTCCTTTGTCCCTGGTATGACTCAAAAAGCAGAGAGTTTTCCCCCAGTTCCCATTAATTCCAGTTTTGTCAGGCCTCCTTAATATTGAAGTCAGTCAAATGTGACCTTAATGTCAACTAGATTCAATCTCACCTTACCACTGGAATTCAGCACTTTTGTCCACGCTTGAACCAAGGCTGTAATGAGGTCAGGAGCTGAGTGACCCTGGTGGAACTCAAACTGGGCGTCACTGAGCGGGTTATTGCTGAGCAGGTGCTGTTTGATAGCACTGTTACTGACACCTTCCATCACTTTACTGATGATTGAGCGTAGACTGATGGGACAGGATGATTTGACCTGCTTTTTGTATACAGGACATACCTGGTCAATTTTTCCACATTGTCTGGTAGATTCCAGTGTTGTAACTGTACTCAAACAGCTTGGCCAAGGGAACGCCAAGTTCTGGAGCACACATCTTCAATATCATTCAATGAATCTTGTCAGGAGCCATAGCCTTTGCATTATCCTGTGCTTCCATTCATTTCTTAATATCACGTGGAGTGAATTGAATTGGCTGAAGACTGGTATCTGTGATGTTGGGAACCTCCAGAGGAGGTCAAGATTAATCATCCACTTGGCACATCTGGCTGAAGGTTGATGCGAATGCTTTAACCTTATCTTTTGCCCTGATGTGCTGAACATTCCCATCATTGAGGATGAAAAAATTTGTGGAGCCGCCTCCTCTAATGAAATTGTTAAACGTCTGCCATCATTCACGACTCGATGTTGCAGGATCATAGAACTTAGATCTGATCCATTGGTTGTGGAACCTCTTAGCTTTGACCATCAGATGCTGCTTATGCTGTTTGGATGCAATTAGTCCTGTTTATTGGCTTCACCAGACTGAGAGTTTTAAGTATGCCTGGTGCTGCTCCTGGCAGGTCGTCCTGCACTTTTCATTGAACCAAGGTGATCTCCTGGCTTGATGGTAATGGTTGAGTTGGGGGTGGGGCCGGGGCATGAGGCTACAGGTTGTGCTAGAGTTCGATTGTGCTGCTGTTGATGGCCCACAGATCCTCATGAATGCCCAGTCTTGAGTAGCTAGATCTATTCCAATTTAGCTATCCCACCATCCCATTTAGCATAGTGATAGTGCCACACAACACAATTATCAACGTGAAGGTGGGATGAGCCTGTCTGAAGGTAGACAGGTTGACGAGTGTGAAGTCAAGTATGTTCTTTTGTCCTTGTTGGTTCCCTCACCACCTGCTGCAGACCCAGTCTGGCAGCTATGTTCTTTAGGACCTACCAGCTCAATCAGCAGTGCTGCTGCTTAGCCACTCTTGGCGATGGTGATTGAATTCCTGTACCTTACACTGATAGTAATAGTTGTGTCTGGGACGTTGTCTGTGAGGTATGATTCCATGATAATGGATAGGCTGTTGTTTGACCAGTCTGAAACCCACACCTCTCACCCTCTCATCTACCAATATGCTTCCTTATATCCTTTCCATGGTCCCATGGCCCCTCCCTGCCCCTCATAACCCACTTTCCAAACTCCCATGCCTCTTTAATATCTACTCTAAAATAATCCATTGTGTAAAGAGCCATGGAGTCATTGACAAATTATTAAATGACCCTGAAGCTGGCATAATGAGCAAACATTTTAAAAAGACTCTTTGGAAAAAAAAACTACTAAGTATATAACTTCTTAAAAGGGTCAGTCACCCACAGCCATTTATAATCTCAATATTACAGACCTGTATCCTCTTCTGACCTCTTAAACACGTGTGAATAAACAGATACCAGCGAAGAAAAAACCTTTTATTGAAACAGCAGGTTCTTGCAAGGTAAGAGAGAGATGCAAATCAAACAATGCTTTTCCTCCTGTCTGTGGGTGTACAGACATTGCTTGCTGAGATCTAAGTGCATTGCATATTCTTTGATCTCAGCCAGGCGATCACGATGAAGCCATGTGGGGGCTGTTTAAGCACAAACCGGCATAACAGGTCATGTAAAATCTAATAGGACATTCCTGCAACTTGTCTCAAGCTCCATGGGAGGGCACAGATGTTGGGTGGCCACCCATTGTTGGCCTTACCAAAGCCATTGTGGCCAAATAAGGGCTGATGGGATTTAATTCATGGGTGGAGAGGCCCACATTATATTGGGAGCTCAGTAGTTTTAGCTTCACAGCCTTCAGTTGGACAAAGATGGAGGTTAGGGGTGGATGTGACAAACCTCCTCTGTGGGCTCCTGGCCTCATCAGAGACATGTCCCTCCAAGGTCATCCTGTCTTTTGTTTTATGACTTTTATGACTTCAGTTACTGTCAAGATGGAAAGCCGAATTGAATGATTTTACTGAACTCCTCTCCTCTCTGTTACACAAGTAGTTTTTAACTTTCTTTTCTTATTTTCTTTTCCATTTTAAAAATAGGCTTCGGTGACTTTCCCAAACCACGTTTATGAACTCTCATTTAAAAACTTTCCAAAGCAAATTCTTTAGGGTTGAAACAATGTAAGATTTAGTACTTTTTTCAAACCTTGGTAACATAGTTTGTGACGCACATTCATACATACACATTCATCCAGGGAAGGAAAGGAATGGAAATTAAATATGTCAGAAATATGTAAATGTAAATGAAAAGGCTCAAGGGGCTGAATGGCTTAATCCTGTACCAATGTTCCAAAATTAGTGGGTCCAGTAAGTCAATTCCAGTCAACTCAATGGTAGGTGATGGCCCAATGGTATTAATCTGTTAGTAAATTATTAGACTATTAATCCAGAAACTCAGCTAATGTTCTGGGGACCTGGGTTCAAAATCCCACCATGCCAGATGTGTTGAATTCAATAAGACAAAAAGCCTTGAGTTAAGAACCTACTGGTGACCATGAAACCATTTTTCATTGTCGGAAAAACCCATCTGTCTCATTGATTGAGCTGGTTGTATCCTGAAGGACACAGCTGTTGGAACATACAGCAGGTGGTGAGGGAGCCAGCTGGAGGGAAAAACATAGTTGACCTCGTCTTCACTAACCTGCCAGCTACTGATGCATCTGCCCATGACAGTATTAGAGACATAGTCCCGCTGTCACTTTGAGAATAGTGCCATATTGTGTGTCACTATCACAATGCTAAACGGAACAGATTTTGAACAGATCTAGCAACTGAAGACTAGGCATCCATGAGGTGCCATGGACCCACTTAACCATTACCATCAAGCCAGGGATCAATCCTGGCTCAATGGAGAGTGGAGGAGGGCATGCGAAGAGCAACACCAGGCAAACCTAAAAATAAGGTGCAGGTACCAAACAAAACTACTTGTGTGCCAAACAGCAAAAGCAACAAGTGAGCTTAATCGACTTAAGCAATTCAACAAATAATGGATCAGATTGAAGCTCTACAGTCCTGCCACTTCCAGTCATGAATAGTGGTGGACAATTAAATAACTCACTGGAGGAAGAGGCTCCACAAATATCCCCATCCTCAATGATTGGGAGCCTGACATATTAGTGCAAAAGATAAGGCTGAAGTATTTGCAGCAATCTTCAGCCAGGAGCGCTGAGTGGATGATCCATCACAATCTCCTCTGCTGGTCCTCAGCATCACAGATGCCAATCTTCAACAATTCTATTCACTCCATATGATATCAAGAAACGGTTGGAGGCATTGGATACTGCAAAGATTCTGTACCCTGACAACATTCCGGCTATAGTACTGAAGACTTGCATTCCACAACTTGCTGTTCCCACAGCCAAGCTCTTCGAAGTACAGTTACAACACCGGCATCTACCTGACTATGTGGAAAATAGCCCAGGCATGCCCTGTATATAAAAAGCAACACGAATCCAACCCGGCCATTTTATGTCCCATCAGACTACTATCAAATCATCAGTAAAGTGATGGAAGGTGTCAGTAACAGTGCTATCAAACAGCACCTGCTCAGCAATAACCTGCTCAGTGACGCCTAGTTTGGGTCACTCAGCTCCTGACCCCATTACAGCCTTGGTTCAAACATGGACAAAAGGGCTGAATTCCAGAGGAGAGGTGAGAGTGACAGCCCTTTTCATCAAGGCCATATTCAACTGAGTGTGACACCATTGGAGCCCTAACAAAACTGGAATCAGTGGTTTATCGGGGGTTAGATTCATACCCGGCATATGGGAAGATGGTTGTGGTGGTTAGAGGTCAGTCATCTCAGTTCCAGGACATCTCTGCAGGAGTCCCTCAGGGTAGAGTCCTAGGCCCTTCACACCTTCTGAAGAAGGGTCTAGGCCCAAAACGCCAGCCTTCCTGCTCCTCTGATGCTGCTGGCCTGCTGTGTTCATCCAGCTCTACATCTTGTTATCTCAGATTCTCCAGCATCTGCAGTTCCTACTATCTCCTGCCCTACCTGCCTGCCTGGCCTGGCGGACACCCAACTACCTGACTGAACCTTTGCTATGACCATCTCCCTGTCACTAGTCAAGGACGTTTCTGAGCAGTTGCACAAAATTCTTAAGGGGGAGCGTGAGCAGCCAGAGGTCATGATGCAAATTGGTACCAATGACATAGAAAGAGGGATGAGATCCTGCGGAGTGAGTACAGGGAGTTAGGTAAAAGGCTGAAGAGCCGGATCTCGAGGTTAGTAATCTCTGGGTTACTACTAGTGCCACATGCTAGTGAGGCAAGGAATAAAAAGATGGGTCAGATGAATGCGTGGCCAAGGAGCTGGTGCAGGGGGCAGGGTTTCAGGTAGAACCACTCAAAAACAAAGGAAGGAACTTGTGCTTGGAGGCAGAGAATGTGGATGAGACCCTAAATGAGTACTTTGCATTGGTGTTCACCCAGGAGAAGGATATGGAGGATCTGAGCAGCATTGATGTACGGAAGGATCTTGGGGTTCAAGTCCACAGTTCCCTGAAAGTAGTTACACAAGTAGATAGGATGGTAAAGAAGGCATATGGGCATGCTTCCCTTTATTGGTCGGGGAATTGAGTACAAGAGTCAGGATGTCATGTTACAGCTTTTTAGGACTTTGGTTGGGCCACATTTAAAGTATTGCGTTCAATTCTGGTTGCCACATTACAGAAAGGATGTGGAGGCTTTGGAGAGGGTGCAGAAGAGGTTTAGCCTGGATTAGAGTGTATGAGCTATAAGGGTAGGCTAGAAAAACTTGGGTTGTTTTATCTTGCGTGTGTCAGAGGCTGAGGGAAGACTTGATAGAAGTCTATAAAATTGAGATACATAAATAGGGTTGATGGTCAGAATCTTTTTCCCAAGGTTAAGTGCCTAATACTAGGGGGCAGGCATTTAAGGTTAGAGGGAGAAGGTTCAAAGGAGACGTGAGGGACAAATTGTTTACACAGAGAGTGGTTGGAATATGGAATGCACTGCCAGAGGTTATGGTGGAGGCAGATACAATAGGGGCATTTGAGGGACTTTGAGACAAGCACATAAATATGCGAGGAATGGAGGGATATGGACCAAGGGCAGGCGGAAAGGATTAGTTTCATTTGGCGTCATGTTTGGCACATCACTGTGGGCCGAAGGGCCCGCTTCTGTGCTGTACAGTTCTATGATCTATGAATATTTGGCCAAAATTTATGTTGTGCAGATTTTTTTATTTGTCTCCAATGCTGTTGGGCTTAATGTAGAACGAAGTACTACTTTTGCATTAAATGCATTAAATGCAATGATGATTCTAATACTGGTGTAAGCCGCTGCTGACATACTGAACTGTAAATTCAACTTGACTGAAAATGTATCTCAATCAGTTAGGATATTTTGTTTCTGCTTTTCAAGTACTCAGATAATTGATTATTTTTGATTGTTAAACATTTTGTAGTTAACATCTATTAAGTTGATCTAAAAAGAAGAAATATTTCATGTTGCGCTTAGTAATTACACCTACCAGGTAGACACAAGAGCCGGCAGTTCCCTTTTCAACAAACACAAACCAAAAACTGGTTATTAAAGCATATAACTAAAGATTATAGAGATGTACAGATTCATGCTAAAAATAGTAGTGATGTGAATTTAAAGTTATCAGGTACACGAAAAATGCATTTATATTGAATCATTCATGATCAAAGTCTCAAAATGTTTTATGATTAATTAAGCATATTTTTTGAAACAAAAACAGATAAACTGAGCAGATTTAGCAGCATTTGTGGAGAAAAATCAGAGTCAACATTTTGGGCCCACTGATTCTTCATCGGAGCCCTTCTGAAACATTGATTCTGCTTTCTCTCCACAGATGCTGCCAGACCTGATGAGGCTCTTCAGCAATTTCTGTTTCTGTTTCAGATTTCACCATTGTAATGTATGAAACTTAGCAGTAATTTTGGCACACAACTTCCACAGGCAACAACGTAATAATGATCATATAATATGGTTTTGTGACATCGATTGAGTGATGAATATGCTGGAAATAGCCCCTTGGGCTTCTTTGAAATGGTGTCACGTGATCTGTTATCTGAAAGAGTAGACATGCTCTTGGTTTCATTTCTTACCCACATGTCTAAATGATGCAATGCAACTTTGTGTACGTTTGCAATCAGTGAAGATAAGTAACTTCCCACAATAACACTCAACACTGGAGCCCCCCAAGGATGCGTCCTCAGCTCCCTGCACGCCTACACCTGTATTACCAAATTCTGAATGAAAGCCATCCAAAGTTCGCTGATGACATCACCATTGTGGGACAGATATCGAACAGCGATGAGTCAAAATACAGAAGGGAGATGGAGGGCTTGGTGACAAGGTGCAATGAGAACAAACTCTCTCTCAACATCAGCAAAACCAAAGAGCTGATTCATTGACTTCAGAAAGAAAGGAGGAGAACACGCCCCCATCTGCATCGACGGAACTGAGGTTGAGAGGGTGAAGAGCATCAAGTTCCTCAGAGTGAAGATAACCAATGACCTGTCTTGAACTTTCCATGTTGATGCAACAGTCAAGAAGGCACAACAATGCCTCTTCTTCCTCAGGCAGCTCAGGAAATTCGGCATGTCCGTAAGGTCCCTCACCAACTTCTACAGATGCGCCACTGAAAGCATACTGTCCGGGTGCATAATGGCCTTGTATGGCAACTGCTCTGCCCAGAACCATAAGAAACTACAGAAGGTGGTGTGCACAGCCCAGACCATCACAGAAGCCACCCTTCCATCCATGGACTCTATTTATACAGCTCACTGCCGCAGAAAGGCGGCCAACATCATCAAAGACCCATCACACCCGGTAATGTCCTCCTACAGCCTCTTCCATCAGGCAGAAGATACAAAAGCCTGAACACACCAATGAACAGGTTCAGAGACAGCTTCTTCCTGGCCGTTATTAGACTGATGAATGGACTCTCTAACCTCAAATAATGCTGACCTTGCTAACGTTGATCTCACGGAGCGCACACCCTGTGCAATGTAACCTGTGTGCCTCTGTCTAAGTCTTTATGATCTGCGCATCCTTTGCTTACGATGATTACCATGTACTGCCCGTAAACAAAGCTTTTCACTGTATCTCGGTACACGTGACAATAAATCAATTAATCTGCTGCTTCTCTGCTACGTAGCTAATTTGACTAAATTGAGTTACGATGATTCTCCTCCACATAGTTGCTAAATGGAAGGATATATAATCTGGAGGCATTGTGGTAAGTCTGCTGTCATTTTGTAATTGATACATGTTGGACACATTCAAATTTCAGAACAATTAATAACATTAAAACCACTTACACCTGGCTAAAATGATCCTGTGTTGAAAAACTAGGAGAAAGAATCTTATAATTTTGGCATCATCTTTGACCGTGGCAACCATTGTGTAAGCTCTTCATCACATTCATATTTCATATCACATCAATTTTAATAACTTAGAGGTAAAAGCATCCATGTCATTGTGTTGGAAAGAAAAAGTTGTTGAAAACAAATGTTGAACCATGATAACAAGCATGGGGCTGGATGAACACAGCAGGTCAAGCAGCATCACAAGAGCAGGAAAACTTGACGTT
>JAHRHZ010000021.1:2263473-2277855 GCA_024137785.1 Ginglymostoma cirratum
GCATCCCAAAACCAGCCCAGCTCATCTCCACCTCCCTAACCTGTTTTTCCTCTCACCTCAAGCCACACCCCCATCTCCTATCTACTAACATCATCCCGCCCCCTTGACCTGTCCGTCCTCCCTGGACTGACCTATCTCCTCCCTACCCCCCTACCTACACTCACCTTTACTGGCTCCATCCCCGCCTCTTCGACTTGTCTGCCTCCTCTCCACCTATCCTCTCCTCTATCCATCCTCTATCCGCCTCCCCCTCTCTCCCTATTTATTTCAGAACCCTCTTCCCCTCCCCCATTTCTGATGAAGGGTTTAGGCCCGAAACGTCAAGTTTTCCTGCTCCTATGATGCTGCTTGACCTGCTGTGTTCATCCAGCCCCATGCTTGTTATCTCGGATTCTCCAGCATCTGCAGTACCTTTTATCTCTCATACAAATGTTGAACCATGGTGAGTTGTAATTTTCCAGAACTTGCTGCTTGCTTTATGCCAACCTTTGGGCGTCATGCCGTTAGTTTTAACAACTCGTTGAATTTGCACATTGAATTCAACTTAATCTCATGCAAGGAAGTTGGTGCTCTACTTAACAGTGTAAGCATTGCATTAACAAAGCGATACTTGTTAATGCAATGGTGATAAATCTCTTGGGGACCATAAAGAGACCAGTTTAACTGTTCATCTTATTTCTGTAGGAAATTGATCTTAGAGGTTTGAAAAATCTAAGAACTTAAGAAATAGGATCAAGAGTAGGTCATTTGGCCCCCTGAGCCTGCTGCCATTCAGAAATATCATGGCAGATTGTGGTTGTAATTCCACCTTTCTGTTCACGCAGCATTCTCTTGTAGGTCAAAATCTCTCGAACTCAGCCCTAAATATATTCAATGACCCAGCCTCTCTTCCCGTCTGGGGTTGAGAATCTAAAGACAAACAATTCTCCAAGATATTCCTTGTAATCTCTTATTTTTAAACAGTGTCGCCTAGTTCTATATTCCCCCACACGGGGAAATATCCTCTTAATATCTACCTTGTCAATCCCCCTAAGAATAAAATAACAGCATTTACATTCTTAGCTTTTCCATATTCATTTTGTCTGCCTGTTTTTTCTCTTTTATCTTTTTATCCAAATTTTCTCTCTAAGTACCTGATGTGAGTAACTCACACTCCTTCTCTGTCATGCCTATTTGTTTTTCAAATAGTTAATTTTATTGTACCCATTGTTAACTAAGGCACAAGGAGCTTTATTTTCCATGCTTTGCCATTATCAGCTCACACTACCAGCAATTTACAGAGCAAAAAGCTTTTATGAGATGAAGATTACGGGAAACACTGTAACAAATACCATACATCATGAGGTCCCCACTCCTGTAAGGGCTGGTGCCATTATAGATAGATATTTCTCAAACAAATCAAACGTTGAATGTCTATTTGAGTGAATCCCCTGCGCCTTACAGTGTTGACATTATCTGGTACTGTGTAAACATTATATAAATTGCATGTGAAAATTGATCATAAATGTGTTTGTGAGGACAATCATCAATAAAACCTTCCATCAATATAAGGATTTTTTCTACAGCAATATTAGTTTAATATATCTGATCAGACTCCAGTCCTTCTGAAATGAAACTATTTCTATGATGCTTTCTCTGCTTAGCCAAATGAAAAAAATGTCATTTAAAAAAAAATTATGATTTAGCATGACAAGTTGGTACTTAGCAATAGGAATATGCAAGTATAGTTAGGCAATTTTTTTTTAAATGAAATAACGCCACAGAGGCTGGTATCCTATCATCCAGTCACCCTTTATTTACACGTGGAAAGTCCTTGTCACTGATCCAGCTCCCTCAGAGCCAGCTCTCAGAGTGAACAGAACCTCTAATACTCCTGTTTATGTCTGCCAGGGCTCCCTGGTTGGACCAGATTAACAGCCTCAATCAGGGAACTTATTTTCAAAATGTCCATCTGGCTGACCTCATGACAATCACTACATTAAGGATCCCTGAAACTCCTTGCACTGTGATTGATAAATGAAGTAATTAACATATTAAGCTTTATTTAAATTTACAAGGATCCTTTCACTGATATTTGAACTATACTTTAATAATATCCCTGAAATGAAATTATTTCTCATACAAACTCGTGATTCCATTGTTCTACCAGACCTGAAACAAGCACGACTGGCAGCTTCTGTGGAGAGCGAAATAGAGTTAATATTTCGAGTCCGGCGACGTTTCTTCAGAGGAAAAAGCTTTAGGGTTAGAGTTTTTCTCTTCACAGAAGCTGCCAGACATGTTGAATTTCTCTGGCAATTTCTGATCCTTCTTTCAGATCTCCAGCATCCGCAGATCTTTGTTTTATATATTTGAATAGATCTCCCTGATAAAAAGACTGAAAAAAGCAGTAACATTTTACTCACTGCAATTTTAATCAGTTTTGTCTTCCAGAGTATTCATCTGTTTTGCTAAATGTAGTAATGATCAAATGGAAGTGCAATAGGGAGTAAAGATCCAAAACTGATGATGTCAACTGTGAGTTGGTATAATTATTTGGTAAGCTGGGAACAAATTTTAATGTTGTTGAACCTCATCTAGTTAATGTACTGTGTTTCACTGCTTATAATGAGTTTAGGGCTGAATAATGACCAGCTTCAATTACCATTTTTATTGAGTACGGAGGGACTTACTATTAAGTTGTCTCAGCAACATATTTCAGATCTATACTGGGAGATTTGACTGTCGTTGAACAGCAATATTTTGTACCAGGTCTTAGAGTGTGTTCTGGAAAATGAAATGGAGAAAAAGGTTTGGGGAAATTTAGTTTTAGGATCAGTGACCAATAGGTGTCTTTATCTGCTAATAAGCATAATCAGTTTTTGGAAAAATACCGTGAAGCCATAGAACTGGGAGTGATTCGAAAGAGAAATATGAAAATTTAATTTAGTACTAAGGAGTCATCGATCGAGATGAAATACTGTTGAGCTAATCTACAGCCACAGATATTGTGGTGAATGGAGAGAAAAAATTGCCAGGCCTTTTAGAGTTTGATATTGCGGTTGTCACTGACTTGGGGAAGACTTCTTTTGGGGACAATATTAGTGGTGGATAGAGAGAGGTGAGTGAATGGTGAACACAACAGGGAAATGGTTACACTGCAGTGAAATCAGTTTTGTCTTCCAGAGTATTCATCTGTTTTGCTAAATGTAGTTATGATCAAATGGAAGTGCAATAGGGAGTAAAGATCAGAAACTGATGATGTCACCTGTGGGTTGGTATAATTATTTTTAATGTTTCTAAACCTCATCTAGTTAATGTACTGTGTTTCACTGCTTATGATGACTTTAGAGCTGAAAGAAGGAAATGGTTACAGATTTGTCAGCCATGGTTCAAAAGATGTCATGCTCATCTTTAAGTCACAGGGTCCTGAATACTTGAGCACAAAAATCGAGCCTGACTGTGTGTAGCACCAAAGGAGCATTGTGTTGTCAGAGTTGTTTCACATAAGAAGTTATGGGAACTTGCCTGGATGGGTGCAGCTCCAAAAACCTTCAGAAGTTTTCCACCATCCAGGACAAAGCAGCCCACTTGATTGGTACCCACATCCACTCTCTCCACCATCAACGCTCAGTAGCAGCAGTGTGTACCATCTGTAGGATGCGCTGCAGAAATGCAGCAGAGCTCCTTAGACAGCACCTTATAAACCCATGACAGCTTCCATCTAGAAGGATGAGGATAGCAAATACATGGCAACACCAGCCTCTGCAATTTCCCCTCCAAGCCACTCTCAATCCTGATCTAGAAATATATTGCCATTTCTTCAGTGTCGCTGGGTCAAAATCCCGGAACTTCCTCCCTAATGGCATTATAGAGCTACCTACAGCAAATCAACTGCAGCAGTTCAAGAAAGCCGTTCACCATCACCTTTTCAATGGCAACTAGGAATGGACAATAAATGCTGGCCAGCCAGCAACGCCACATCCCAAAAATGATATTTAAATCAATTTAAACCTGCCCTCTCAGGTAAACATAAAAATATCCCATTGCATTATTTCAAAGACTTGCAGGGGAGTTATCACCAGTGTCCTTGCCAGAAGTGATCCCTTAATCAACATCGATAAATCAGGTTATCTGGTCATTTTCACTGTATTTTTTGTGTAGCTTGCCAAGTGAAAATTAGGATTTCCTATAGTATAGCAGTGGCTAAACTTCATAAATGTTCCATTTGACTGTGAGGTGCTTTGAAATGTCCAAAAATCATTAATGGTTGTTTTGGTGATTAACATCATGTGTGCAGAGAAGTGATGCAACAAAGTGGCACAAGTAGATTATTGAGGCATATCAATCTCAGTGCAGTAGAACAATAATATTCCTTCATTATCATCGTGGGATTATTACGTGATAGGGTGAATTTTTCTTTTCGGAATGATAAGTTCCTTCGTCGCTTCTTGGTCAATATCTTGGAATTTGCTACCGAACATCATTGTAAGACCAAAATGCCACAAGGACTGTAACAGTTCATGGAGTAGGCCCACCACTTCAACACCTTGGGGCAATGTAGTGTTACTAGTCCTCCAGAATCTTCCTGGAGTCTCTAACAATTATGCTCCTAGATATTGGCGTCAGCAAGCCAAAGAAAAGTCATGTGATCTTTTTTAAAGTACATATTTTTAGAATTTTCACTGAACATTTTGCTTAGTTATAAAAATAACTGAGTTGGGAACAGATGGGGGATTCAGTGGCAATACAGTTGGAAGATTTTTGATTATATTGTCAGGGATATGTGCTGCCAAAATTGTTGTCCCCAGGGCAACTAGGAAAGGGCGAGAAATACAGCCTTGCCAGTGCTGCATACATCACTAGAATATTGAAATAAGGATAAAATACAGTGAAGGCAATTAAGTAGTTCAACATTAACAACGGAGGGTTGTCTCATTTAACGCTTGCTGTTCCTCTTCTACTCATTTCGTAAATGTTTTTATTTTCTCAACTTGCATGACAATAAGCAAAAACAGTTGAACAAAAACAAAATGCAATATGCTGAATTAATAACACTGTGAAGTACTTCTGCTCTACCCATCCCACTCGACATGTTTTTATGCAGAGGTCACAGCTAAATGCAAGAAGCATAATCTTAGCCATGTTATGGATTCAAAACCTCCCATCAGTAGGTTTGTCAATATCTGAATGACAGCCCCATTCAATTTAATTAACAAAGGCAACTGCTGTGGTCCAGCAGTTGAGAAACCAGCTGACAATCAAAAGGAATATCATGAAAAATAATTGATTTCATTACTTGATGAAGAATCAATTATGTGTCACCATAAATAAACCGAATGCTACCATTAAAATGAGGATAGAATAAAAAAGTACCAGCAAAATAAACATCGTCTCTTAACATGAGCTGTAGAAGAATATAAACTATGTTGAGTAATGTCCCGATGCGTTAGTTATTTGGGCACTAATGCTTTTGAATCATCCCAGATTGGGAATAACATCTAGTTAGTTAGGACCCTGTAGGTTACCCTTGCTGTGAATGAAAAGACAAGACATTAATCCTTATCAAATTTAGCCACAATATCTGCGTTGTGTTAACATTACATGGAATCAAACATATGATATTGACCTATTTTCACAGTTGCCTGCAGCTGAAGTTATGGAAATAGTATTAGCAATTAATTGTGATATTCCTCTCTCCCCTCACAAATAGCACCAGATTTTGTTCTGACGCATACTGGCAAAAGGAATTCCAGCTCTACAAACTGGACTTTTAAAAATGGTAGCGCATACTTTCCAGTTTTTGTCCTAGGTGTCTGGTTGTGTTGTGAGTCTGGCCAGATGACCTGGGAAGAACAAAGGAGGCTGATGGTTCCCAAGGCATGCTGTACGTGGATAGGTTCCATGGAAGTTCTGGCACTGTTCAAAGTCTAAAAATTATTAAAACTTAAAACATCCTTCCTTCTCTTACTCCCCTTACTCCTATTCTTCTATCCATGCCAATCTGTGTCACCTAATTCATTGCACCACCATGATTTCCATGCCCTTGTACCGAGCCCATGACCTCTCAGATCTGTGCCAGCCTCTGCCCCACATTCTTCCCCTTGATCCTCCTTGTGCCCTATGTAGCCTTATGTCCATCTATTCATCTCCTGTGACTCCTCATAACTCCTATGCCCCCCAATAAGTCCCATGACCCCTTACGTCAACTCACAACCATCTTCGCCCTTTGCCCTTCCCTCTCCGTGTCGACTCACCTAATATCTACTGTGGGTGAACCTCAGGAGGCACGCTGATAGTAAATAAAGTTATGCGTCTGTTGATGATTTCACAATTGAAAGAGAACACTCATTGATGCCAAAACATTCAATATGCTGATATTTGTTCAACAAATCCCTTACAAAAAACAGTATTTCCCTGAAGTGCTAATCCCGTATGTAAACAAACAGTTCTATTCATAAACAAAGCGAGCTGTCCATCACAATGCTCACTTGACAGACACCCCATTGAAATTTTTTTAGTTTGGGAAGTCAGTCATGCAGCATGATCCTCTTGCAGTTTATGTCAAAGGCATGCTACAATACCTAGCACTTTTGTTTTAAAACTCCGCGCACTTTTTGGATAGTTCGTTGACAGCTTTGGCAGTTCTATTCATCATTCTAGTCATCACTGAAGTTGTGGAAGGGCATGTCAACAGTATTTTCAAACAGCTCTCACTAAACAATAACCTGCTCACTGATTCTCAGTTTGCATTCCATCAGTGCCACTCAGTTCCTGAGATCATTACAGCCTTTGTCCAACACAAATAGATGAACTGAACCCCAGGCTTAAAGTTAGAATGACTACCCTTGAGTTCAAACAACCCAGAAGGACCAAAACTAGCAGATGCTAGGGGATCCTTGATGCCACACTCAGGCAAATGCTACTTCCCGTCATGTGGTCAGGAACTGAAAGGCCTAGCAGAACCCAAACTAAGCATCAATAAGCAGATTATTGTTGAGTTAAATGCTGTTTGATGGCATTGTCTACAACCTCTTTTATCACTTTGCACATGATTGAAAGTAGACTGATGAGGCACAAATTGTCTGAGTTGTATTTGCTCTGGCCAGTTTTGCACATTGCTGAGTTATTGACAGTGCTGTAACTGGAACGGAACAGCTTGACTAGGCTACAGGCTAGTTCTTTAACACAAATCTGCAGTGCTATTTCAATATTATCCCCAGAGCTCATGCCCCTTTTCAGTATCCAATATCTCCAGCCATTTCTTGTTGTCAAGTAGAGTGAATCAAATTGGCTGAAGGCTGGCACCTGTGATGTTGGAGACCTCAGGAAGAGTCTTAGCTTGGTCATCCATTTTGCACTTCTGGCTGAAGATGGATGCAAAACTTCAGCATTGTCTTTTTCACTAATATACTAGCCTGCTCCCTGATTGAGGATAAAGATGTTTGTGAAGCCATCCCCTCTGGTGATGTGTCTATCACTATTCATAACTGGATGTGTTAAGACTACGAAGCTTAGATTTGATCTATTGATTGTGGGATTGCATCATTTTATCTGTTGCTGGTGCAAGTTTGTCCCGTGTTGCAGCTTCACCAGTTTTAAGTATGCCTAATGCTGCTCCTGGCATGTCATCCTGCATGCTCCTTTGAACCAGGGTTGATCTCTTGGCTTAATGGTAATGGACCATTTTGCATATTCTGGCACATGAAGTTGCAGATTATGGTTGAATAAAACTCTGTTGCTGATAATGATGGTTCTGGAACAGACCAAACGCCCTCAAAACATGTCATGGAGTCAGCCTAGACCCTAACCCTTGCTTATTTTAAAGGCAAGTGCCAGGTATTGCGTTCCACATGGAATTCGATTGGTCAAACAATCAGGCTTGAAGCAGTACTCACTTTGTTCATACACTATGGTTAAAATACAACAAAAGAAAGGATTGAAATAACTTAACTCTATTGGAAAACTTAACAGAATGATAGATTGCTTAACTATTACACAGTAACTGTTCCAATATAGTAACATCCCATAAACACATGTTACAAAATTGGTATAGTACTTGTGGATTAGAAGGCAGAACATTAGAATTTATTTGTAAGTTAATAGGGGGGAAGAGTATGTGGTCCATTTAAAAGATGTGTTGTTTTCGGCTTGGAGATTAAAAGAAAATTGTCTGCAGGCAGCACCAGATGCACACAGAGTTCTTGAATTTGAAATTTTGTATTAAAAAGTTATACTGTTAGCAAGAAAAGCAGCATTTTACCAAGTCAACAGGTTTTTGAATTTAGCCAATTAATTTAAACTAGGCCCTAGATTAAAAACCCAATTAAATTTAAATCTGATGGTTTTTACAACCTCAGACCAATCCTTTTGTAAGAAATTATTAGTTCATCGAGGGTATAAAAGAAGAAGGCACTGAAAACAGAGCAAACTGCCATCTGTTAAGAGAACAGCAATCAGCTCTAAAGAAAGAGAAAATGAATGTCTTTCTCAGAATCTCTAAGATCTCAGAGTAAGCACCATCTAAATCAAGGTACTATGGCACTCTTAGCTAATATTCCTGACATACAAATTCAACAGAGGAAGGCATTCCTGACTGGAGGACAGCAGAGAGGGCTAAAAAAAATTCTGGAAGACTTATCCCTAGCTGTAATTTTGAGAGATTAAGCTTTAATTTATGTCTTTTATTAATTTGGTTTATATATGTAGGACTCGTATCTATTGGAACAGCATACCATTAGAATTTTGTTTTATTTGGGAATAGTTAGTTGTTAAGGGGAATAGCTCAGTATATTAGTAATTCAGTTACTTTGTTCATTGTTAGAATTAGATAAATAAACTGTTGCTTGTTGCTCATAAAGTCAGCATCAGGGATTTCTTACATTTAACCATCTCCTTTATGACAGCTTGGAGGGGAGAGGCAGATTTTTACCACTTCTCATATTTCCTTTAACAGAAAAAGTGAGGTGACCTTCTCCAGATGTTTCAGCTTTAATTATCAGAGAAGTGTGGACCACCCCTCTGTAACAGATTGGGGGCTTCAGTCTGGGATCTAGCCGGTTCGTGTATAGGATCTGAATGGATTTGGAAAGATTTGAACAGATTTGGGGCATGAGAGGTCCTGGCGGATTTAAACAGACTTGGGGATTAGTGTCCCAGATCTCTAAATAAAACTTAGCTGAGAAATGGAAAATCTGTTTAATTTTGGTTATTTGAAGTTGGTTAAATCAAAAGTGAGCTAACGGGTCTTTCAGTCTCTAAGAATTTTCTGGGGGTGGAAGAAGTGATTTTACGAAAGATGAGCAAGGAAAAGCCGCTGGAATTGGCAGACAAGCTGGAGGTGGGGTTGTCTTTGTCTGGGAGAAATGAAGAGGTAATTACAGCAATAGCTTGACATTTAAATTTACTGGAAAGGCCATCGGAATCTTTGGAAATGGCTGGAATTCAATTGTAGATGAAGTAGCTTAAACAGGAAAAGGAATTGTTTGCATTTCAGTTACAAGCAGAGGAAAGACAAAAAGAAAAAGAAAGTTTGAACTTCAGAAGTTGCAAATTAAACAGGACAGCCTACATAAAATAATGGAAATGAAGGTAGAAGGTGGGTTTAGTGGGGAGGAGAGTAGTGATGAGCCTGAGACCTGATAGTGAAATATACAAATATGTCAAAACATTACCAAAATTCGAGGAAAAGATGTGTAAACCATTTTCATTTCACTTGAGAAATTAGCTAACCAGATGAATTGGCCAGAGACTATGTGGATAATGTTAATTCAGACCAAGTTGGCAGGCAGGGCTAGTGAGCTGTTTGCAGCGTGTCAGAGGAGGTGTCAGGGAAATATGAAGAAGTAAAACAGGTTATTTTGAGAGCCTATGAATTGGTACCAGAAGCGCATAGAGAACAGTTCAGAAATAGAAGGAAGGAACCAGGTCAGACATATGTTTAATTTGAAAGAATTAAACATATCAACTTCGATAGATGGGTGACAGCATTAAAGATAGAAAAGATACATGAGGCTCTTAGACAGATTATTTCTGCTGGAGCAGTTAAAAAACTCACTTCCAGAGATGATAAGAACTCACGTTGAGGATCAGAAAGTTCAAACAGCGAGAAGAGCTGCAGAGATGGCAGATGAATACGCATTAGTGCATAAATCGAAATCTAGCTTCTGACAGCAATTTCATTCTGTGAAGGATAGAAATTGGGAAAAAGTGAGATCCTTCAGTGAAAAACAAAAAGGAGATCACGCTGGGAACAGTTTACTATGTGTGGAAAAAGAAACCCAAGAGGGTGAAAAGGTGAAAGGCCTCAGGTGTTTCCATTGTAATAGAGTGGTACACATAAAGTCACAGTGCCGATGGATTAAGAGAGGCACTGGGAAAAAAGATGTGGTAAACGTGGCTAAACCAATAGGATGAGTTGAGATAGTGAAGGAAATCCCATGAGAGGTTGAGGAGCTGCAAGAGAGTGCAGTGTAGTCACAGGCTGAAGAGTAAGATAGTGCTCAATCTCTTCAAAGATTTCACCTCTCTGGGTAAGGTTTACACAGGAAGAACAGTGGGAAAAGATAAACACTTTAAAATTTTGAGAGATACGGGAGCTGATCAGTGTCTAATAGTAAGAGATGAAAGTATTTGTACTCCATCTGAAATGTTACCTGAGAGAGTAATAATCTGTGGAATAAATGGAGAGAGATTTGCCATTTTCCGTGTAAGATGAGGCTGGAAAGTCCAATCAAGACTGGGGAAGTGACAATGGAGTGATTGAAAGAGTTCTATTCCAGGAATACAGTTTGTTCTTGGAAATGACCTACCAGGATCAAAGGTAGAAGGGATGCCGATTGTAGTGGAGAAATTGAAAGAAAACCAGGGAGCTGAAGAGTTAAAAGAAAAATACCCTGGAATTTTTCTGGATTGAGTGGTGACAAGATCCCACAGTCGTAGGTTAAAGCAAGAAGGGAAAACCAAATAGAAAGATGAAGGAGTGAGCTCTGGTTAGCTGACACCCTGTTTGATGAAATGGTAAAGGAAAACACTAAACAGGTAGAGGGCCAGGTAGAGATGTTTTGTTCTGAAAGACTAATGGAGTTACAACAAAAAGATGAGGCGATAACAAGTTTATATCATAAAGCCAACTCAGGAAAGGAATCAGAATATAAATTCCCGGATGTTATTGCCTTAAGGATAAAACCCTAAGGCAGAAGTGCAGACCTTGGCAGGTTAGTGCCGAGGAGAAATGGGCAGAAGTTCACCAGATTGTGTTGCTGGTAGCATACAGACAGGAAGCATTGTGGGTAGCACACACATTACCTGTAGGAGGTCATCTAGGAGTGAAGAAGACTCAGGGTAAGATACAGAGGTATTTCTATTGGCCTGGATTACATTAAAATGTGGTTGAATTTTGCTGCACCTGTCATACATGTCAAATGGTAGGAAAGCCACAGGCAGTAATAAAACCAGTGCCTTTGATGCCAATTCCGTCATTTGAAGAACCTTTCATGCGGGATATGATTCACTTTGTAGGTCCCCCCACTAAAACCAGAAGTAAGAACCGGTATTTGCTAACCATAATGGATGTGTCTACCAGGTTTCCAGATGCAAGTCAATTGTGGAATGTCAAGGCAAAAAAGGTTGTGGAAGAGTTGCTTTCTTTCTTTAGCCTATCGCAGGGAGATTCAGTCAGCCCAAGGGTCCAAATTTACTGCCACATTATTTAAGGTGGTCATGGATAGTTTAGGCATCCAACACTTTCAATTGTGTACCATCCTGAATCCCAGGGAGCACTGGAAAGGTGGCGTCAGATGCTAAAGACCGTGCTGAAGGTTTATTTCTAGGATTACCCAAATGATTGGGATAAATTTATCCCATTTATATTGTTTGGCATTAGACATGCCCCATATGAATCAACTCAGTTTACTCCATTTGAATTGCTATTCGGATATGAAGTAAGAGGGCCTTTAAAGTTAATTAAGGAAAAGTTGAGAGGTCCAAAGTCAGACGTCTCACAGTTGGATTATGTATTTGAGGTGAGAGAAAGATTAAACAGAGTAGGTGAATTACCGAGACAACATTTAAAGGTGGCACAGCATCTAATGAAAAAGGAAGCAGGTAAGGAATCTAAAAGTCAGGTGAATTATCTGGTAAAGATGCCAGATAGGAAAAAACTTTATTGGGTATGTCATGTGAACATATCGAAACCTTACTATGACAGGGAAAGAGAACCAGAGAAATAGGTATTAGTTACTGCCACTCAGAGTGAGGAATCAAGTACAGATGATTCGGATTTTGATGTGCCTCAGAATAAATTGAATTATGAGGAAGTCCTTAAAAATGGGATAAGGTGGTAAGCTATCTGTCTCAGGAACAGAGAACTGAATTGAAAGGCTTGGTGCGGCTCTATGAGGGCATATGTAGAGATACGGTGGGGAGGACTAATACTATAGTACATGAGGTTGAAGTAGGGAATGCTGTTCCAATAAAACAATACTCCTACAGGTTTAATCATCTCAAAGCAGCACAGGTACAGAAAGAAGTGGAAGCGATGTTCCAAGACAACACCATAGAGCCAAGTCAAAGTGAGTGGAGTTTGCCAATCATGTTCGTTCCTACACCTGGTGGTACTCAACGATTCTGTATAGATTATCCGAAAGTCAATGCTGTGACTAGATCAGCCTCATATCCAATTCCGAGGCTGGAGGAATGTGTGGAAAAAGTTGGACAGGCCACTTACATCACAAAGTTGGACTTACTTTGCAGCTACTGGCAAGTACCTTTGTCGGAGAGAGTGAAAGAAGTTTCTGCATTTGTAACCCCAAATGGGCTCGACCAATTTAAAGTATTGCCCTTTGGAATGAAAAATGTACCAGCCACTTTTCAAAGACTTATAAATAGAGTTGTGGCAGGATTGACTAATTGTGCTGCTTGTATAGATGACAGCGATCTCTTGCTATTCATGGACAGATCACATGGTGCATTTGACAGAGCTCTTTGAGAGACTGCAGAAGGCAAAGTTGGTCATAAATTTGGTAAAGACAGAATTCGTAAGGTGGAAGTGACATTCCTAAGCCACAGCATTGGACACGGACGGATGACACAGAGGAATGTGAAGACAAAGGCCATCGAGGAATTTCCAAGACCATCCTTGAAGAAGGAAGTGCTGTGAAATTTGGGACTGAGCCGATTCTACAGGAAATTTGTACCAAACATTTGTAGCATGGTGGCACCTCTGATGGATTTGTTAAAAATTCTGGTGGACAGACCAATACCAGGAGGCATTTGAGAATTTAAAAGCCATGTTAACCATTGCGCCAGTTTTAGCCACACCAAATTTCTGGAACCCTTTAAAGTCGCTATCAACACAAATGATATAGAGGTTGGAGCTGTGTTGTTACAGGGGGATTGTGGAAATTGAAAGGCCAATTAGTCATTTTTCAAAGAAACTCAATATCGACCAAGAAAATATTAAACTGTTGAAAAAGTGTTATTAAGTTTGGTACTGGCGTTATGATAGTTCAGTGTTTGTGTTGCAAACAATATATTGGAGAGCATTGTGTACGCTGATCACAAATCTTCCACATTTTTGAAAAGATTTCAGGAAAAGAACACCAGACTATTTTGTTGGAGTCTTATGTCACAAGCACTTAATTTACAGATTGTGCGTATTGCGGTTCGTGGAAATGTTATGACAGATGCTTTATCATGGGTTTAAAAAGAAAATGTGTATATAAGATAGAAATGGTAGTGTTCAAAGTTATATATGTATATAGAATTAGTATGAAATGTGTAACTGGATTCATGACCTATACATGTAGAAATAATGATGATACAATTTAGAAAGAAGAAATGAAGTCATGTTTTCATAATGATGGTTCATTTTTTCTTAAGGGGGGAGGTGTTGTGAAATTGGTAAAGTACTTGTGGATTGGAAGGTAGGCGGTTAGAATTTGTTTGTAAAATGATACAGGACAAGAGTACGTGGTCCCTTTTAAAAGATGTGATTTTTTTAAAGACTTGGAGATTAAAAGAAAGGTCTGCAGAACAGCAGCAGATGCACAGAGTTGTTGAAATTGAAACATTGTCTCAAAAGGCCATACTGTTAACAGGCAAAGCAGCATTTTTACCAAGATAATGGGTTTTTGAATTTAGACAATTAAGTTAAACCAGGATCTAGATACCAAAGCCCAATTAAATGTAAATCTGATGGTTTTAACAACCTCAGACCAATCCTATTGTAAGAAATTATAGGTCATCAAAGGTATAAAGGAAGAGGGCACTTGAAAATTGGTGTGAGAGCAAACTGCCATCTGTGAAGAGAACAGCTTTCAACAGACATGGGGCTGGATGAACACAGCAGGTCAAGCAGCATCATAGGAGCAGGAAAACTTGACGTTTCGGGCCTAAACCCTT
>JAHRHZ010000021.1:2278255-2308492 GCA_024137785.1 Ginglymostoma cirratum
GCCTAAACCCTTCATCAGAAAGGGTTTAGGCCCGAAACGTCAAGTTTTCCTGCTCCTATGATGCTGCTTGACCTGCTGTGTTCATCCAGCCCCATGCTTGTTATCTCGGATTCTCCAGCATCTGCAGTACCTTTTATCTCAGCTTTCAACAGACATCAGCTGTAAAGAAAGAGAAAATGAGTGGCTCTCATAGAAATCGCTAAATCTCAGAGTAAGCATCATCTCAATAAAGGTAGAATGGGTCTCTTAGCTAATTTTCCTGACATACGAATTCAACAGAGGAAGGCGTTCCTGACCGGAGGACAGTGGAGAGGGCAAAGAACATTCTGGAAGATTTATCCTGACTTTAATTTTTTTTAATTAATTTGGTTTATATATGTAGTACTTGTATCTATTAGAATAGCACACCATTAGAATTTTGTTTTATTTGGGAATAGTTAGTAGTTAAGGAGGAATTGTCTGGTTTGTTAGTAGTTCTGTTAATTTGTTCACTGTTATAGTTAGATGAATAAATTGTTCCTTGTTTCTTATAAAGTGAAATCAGGTTGTTCATTTCATTTAACCACCCCCTTTGTAACAAACACCCTTGGCAAAAGCAAATTCAGTAAAATAGATTGTCTCTCTCACAATTCTCATAGCAGAAAGAAAATCCAAGCTTTTAGCTGTAGCAAAGAGAGGGAGGTTAGCAGCTTTAACAACCCTGACAACTGCTGAAAGCTAAACTAAAATTCCTGGTTCTGTGGGAGCTCCATTCAGGCAGTTCCTTTTGTTCCAACTTTTATAAGAAGCCCAAGGGCCCACAGGCTTTTTACTTTATTGGCTTGAAGCAGACTGCTTGCTGCCTCTGTCTCAACCTCTCTTCATAAAAAAATGGGACAAATACACCGCTAAAGCCATAATATTGTCACATGACCCACAGTGACTTAAGAATGTCCAGCTTGAGTTGTTACAGTTTGAAACCTATTCACTTCAGCATAGTGATAGCGCTACACAACACGATGCATGGTAACCTCCATATAAAGGTGGTCTTCATCTCTACAAGGACTGTGCAGTGGTCAGTCTTACTGATAGTGTGCTGACATCTGCTGCAGGTAGATTGGTGAGGATGAGGCAACATCTCATTTTCCCTCTTGTTGGTTCCCTCACTATCTTCTGCAGACCCAGTCTATATCTTTTAGATCTTGGCCAGCTCAGTCGATATTTGTATTACTGAGCCATGGATATTGGTAATGGGCATTGACATTCCCATCTGGAGTCAGTTCTGTGTCCTAGCCACTCACTTCATCCCACAAATGGTATTCACCGTGAAGGGATGCATAATTGTCAGCTTAGCATTTTGGAGTTGGGCTGGGGAGAGGCTGTCATAAGTGGTCAGTGATTTCAGGGGGTGTTTACAAGTTAACCATGTTGCTGTGGGTCTGGAATCACACGTAGGCCAGACCAGGTAGAGAGGGCAGATTTCCCTTCCTAAATGTCATTAATGAACAAGATCAGTTTGACCATGGTTTCAGGGTCACTATTAGCCAGATTTATTAATTGAATACAAATTTCACTATATGCTGTGGTGGAATTCGAACACATATCTCCACAGTATTTGCCTCGGCCTTTGGAATTATTAATCCAGTGACAATGCCCTATGGTTGGCACCTACTGAACTTCTGATTCAGACCTGTTCAGGAAGCCTCCTGGTACAGTGTATGATTAGCACCAGACGCCAAATCATGCCCTTGTTTTGCAGCCATAGCTGTTGTATTCCACTTAAATGTGCAAAGCCTCTTTGTCAAGGAGAGAAGGTAACTCTGCAAGGTAAATGGGTTTGGAAGTGGGTTGGCAAGTGGCTGGTTGAGGAGGTAGCATGCAGATGGATATTGCCAGGTGGTGAGATGGTAGTGTGGCAGGGAAGTAAGTGAGGGTGGTAGAGTAGCAGATAGGAAAGGATGTAAGTTTCTACTTGTGTGTAAGGGGGTAGGTTGAAAGGTGGTGTGTGCATGGTGGCCAGTACATGGGGGAGGGGCAGAATAGCAGTGGGTGGGGGATGGGGAGATAGATGGGAAGTAAGTAGTGTGGAGACAAGTAAGAAGAGTGAAAGTGCAGCGTAGAACAGGCGTGGGGAACTGTCAGCTAGGTGTCAGGTCGGATAGTCGGGTGACGGGGTTGGGTGTGCTTGGGTGTTGGGGCTCAAATGTCAAGAAGGTGGGAGGGTGTCAGATGTCCTGGGTGAAGACGGTGTCAAAGTTTGTGTGGTGGTCAAAATTAGGAGAGGTGATGGCCTAATGGTATTATCGCTGGACTGTTAATCTAGAGACCCAGATAATGGTCTGGGGACCCAGGTTCGAATCCCACAATGGCAGATGGTGGAAATTGAATTCAATAAAATATCTGGAATTAACAATCTCATGATGACCACAAGTCCATTGTCGATTATCGGGAAAAACCCATCTGGTTAACTGACGCCCTTTAGGGAAAGAAACTGCCATCCTTACCTGGTCTGGCCTGCATGTGAATCCAGACCCACAGCAATGTGATTGACTCCTAACTGCCCTCTGGGCAATTGGAGATGGGCAATAAATGCGGCCTAGCCAGCAACACCCTCATCCCATAAATGAATAAAGGAAATACCCTAAATTTCTCTGACACTAACTCAAAGTTGGGGACTTGTTTTTGAGGACCCAAATACAGGGTATTTACGCATTAAATGCTTGTGCATCTCAGCCAACTACCTTGTAGTCAGTGCCTTTGAAGTGTTCTGTAGACTCATAGGATCCCTACAGTGTGGAGGTAGCCCATTCCACCCATCAAGTGTACACTGACCCTCCAAAGAGCATCCCTGTAACCCTGTATTTCCCACGGCGAATCCACCTAGCCTGCACAACTCTGGACATTATGAGCAATTTAACACGGCCAATCCACCTAACCCCCACATTTTTGGACTGTGGGAGGAAACCAGAGCACCCAGAGGAAACCCATGCAGACACAGAGAGGACCACACTGCCTGTTGCCCGAGAGTGGAATCGAACCTAGGTCCCCTGCCCTGTGAGGCAGCAGTACTAACCACTGAGCCATCATACTACCCTTAAGTTCTAGCCCTTGTAGTTCAGCTGTGAGACTATATCTGATCTCCAGCAATTTGAAAGATAAGGACCTGGGCCATTGTTTCGTGCTAATGCTTTTGCAAATCAGTTCAGTGATTGTAAACTTCATGGCAACATTAGCTGTACAGCATTAAAAAAAATCCAACAGTTAATTTATATCTTCTGTTACTTGATGAACCCATCAGAAGTAATGGTGACATTTGATGAGCATTTTTAACACTACTGAATGGAGATCTTTTATATTAGAAGGTGTTGCAATGTAGAGTTCAGACTGTGCTGTTATGTCCCATTATCCAGAAATAGGTTCTACTTTGGTCTCTTGAGCCGAGTCTGTAACTTGTTTTTTTTTTTGAATGAGCGAACCACATTTTAAAAGTTTGTCACTTGGAAGGTGGCAACCCCAATTAGCAAACACACATCAGTACTTGCATTAAGGAAAACTCTGAAATCATCATCTTCATCAAAACAAATATCTTGATTTTTGTAACTATGGCCACTTCAGTTGCATTCAAACTGAAGTTCTTCACCTCAGAAATTGCTCTCATCTACAACTAAGGAATGAATTTGAAACAAAGCATATTTGCTGTTGTGCAGTATTTCCAGCATGACATGCATTTAGAGAGTTGATATTTGGCTTCAATAACTCTCCAACCTGTCTTGTAATATTGTTAACACTGATCCATCCAATGTCAATTGGAAATGATAGGCCATTTGGTTGGTTCAAGCAGGGATATATTTTCCAGCTGGTGTAACACTGAACTCCCATTAATTCCATGCTTGAAACTTCCCTCCATTACAAAGGCAGATATTAACTGCTCAGTATTTCAAGCATTTTTTGCTTTTAGTTTCATATATACAGTAGTCTGTTTCATGTTGCTGTACATTCATCTGAACTCAGGTTGAAATTTCAGTTCCTTGTTCTGGGAGTTGACAATCAGTTACATAAGTTATTATTGCATGATAGCATCAAAGAATTCAAACACGGCAGAAACTGGCAAATCAAAATTTTCTGTGTTTCTCACTTTCCCACTTCACATATTTAATAAAAACTTACTGCCTTGATCATTCTCCATACCCTTTAACATTTCTCTTTTCCAAGTAAGTATTGTTTTGCCTTTGAAAAATAATTTATGCTGTCTGTTTCAATAATAGGTTGTGGCTTAAACTTTAACATTATTCTACACAAAAGTACTTTTCTAACCTTCCCAGTTAATTCTCCATTGTTTTCTTAATCCTGTCTGTTTGGAATTGTCTTATTACATTGTGGAAACAATTTCTTCACCATGTTAACTATCTCCAGTGTTGATCTCTTCAGTCATCCTTTATCCTGCCACCTCCACGAGCCTCCAATTTTCATTCTCAAGGTTGGAATTGTAAACCGGGCCATTTCATAATGTCTGAATTTTGCTTTCTTTCCCAGTCTACCAATGTCCAAAAATGTTATTTTCATAGCAGGGTAGTGGGAAGCAGGCCAGAGGTGGAAGTGAAAGCATACAGATTCCGAGGTGGACTGTTAGAAGGCTTGCCTCCACTCACTGAGATGTCAGTTTAGTTTTGTGCATGAGTGTTGGGCAGCCAAGCGCTAATGCCTCAGTGTTATTCATATGCTTCCATCCCCATTTACCAAATATCTATTGTAGACGGAACTCGTGCACCCTCCAGTAACATTAAGTTTTTGAGCTGCTCATGAAATTGTATAAATAAACAACCATTCGGAAAACTCTTCAAAAACCTTAATCCTCTTTGGAACTCTCAAAAATTATCAGGCCAACTCAACCAATGTAAGCAGCAGGCAACAGACAGAACTAAGTGATTCCACAACCACTGACTTAGATCTAAGTTCTGCAGTCCTGCTATATTCAGTCGTGAACAATAAAACAACTCACTGGACAAGGCTCCATAAGCTTCCCCATCCTTAATGATGGAAGAGCCCAGCACATCAGACAAAAGAGCTGAATTTCAGAGGTGAGGTGAGATTGACTACCCGTGACATCATTTGACCAAGTGTGGCAGAAAGGTACCTGGCATATACGAAGGTGGTTGCGGTTGCTGGAGGTCAGTCATCTCAGTTCCAGGCCATCTCTGTAGGAATTGCTCAGGGTCATGTCCTAGGCCCAAATGTAGGATCACAGAATCCCAATTGTGTGGAAGTAGGCCATTTGGCCCTTTGAGTCCACACTGACCTTCCGAAGAGCATTCCACCCATTCTCACACACCTATAGGATACCCTATCCTTGTAACCCAGCATTTCCCAGGTTAATCCACCTAGCTCGCGCATCCCTGGACACTATGGGGAATTTAGCGTGGCCAATCCACCTAACCCGCACATCTTTGAACTGTGAAAGGAAACCTGAGCACCTAGAGGAAGCCCATGCAGACATGCACCTGAGGCTGGAATCAAACCTGGGTCCCTGGCACTGTGAGGCAGCCATGCTAACCATTGAGCCACTGTACCACCCTGGTCGTCTTTTTGCTGCCTCGTTAATCATCTTTAGCTTCTTCAGCAATGACCTTCCCTCCATCATAAGGTCAGAAGTGGGAATATTTGCCAATGATCAGCACTATTCATGACTCCTCAGATACTGAAGCATTCCATGTTCAGATGCAGCAAGACTAGGACAATATCCAGATTGGGTTGGGCTGATAAGTGGCAAGTAACATTCTAACCACAAAAGTGTCCGACAAGAGAGAATCCAATCCTTGCCCCTTAACATTCTATGGAATTACCGTCGCTGAATCCGTACTATCAACACCCTGGCAATTACCATTGACCAAAAACTGAACTGGGCTTGCCCTATAAGTACAGTGGCTACAAGAACAGGTTAGAAGCTAGGAATCTGACAGTGAGTAACTCACCTCCTGACTCCCCAAAACCTGGGGAGGTCACCATCTACAAGGCGCATCAGGAGTGTGATGGAACACTCCCCACTTGCCTGGATGGGTGCAGCTCCAACAACACTGAAGAAATTTGACACCATCCAGGACAAAACAGCCCACTTGATTGGCACCACATCCATAAGCATCCACTCCCTCCACTATTGACACTCAGAAGCAGCAGTGTGTATGATCTCCAAAATTCACTGCAGAAATTCACTCAGGCTCTCTACTCAAAACCTTCCAAATCCACGACCACTTTGGTCTGAAGTACAAGTGCTGCAGATTCATGGGAACACCGCCAATTGCTAGTTCCACTCCAAGCCACTCACCATCCTGACTTGGAACTATATGACCATTCCTTCAGTATCACTAGGTCAATACAGGTAGTTCTCCTACAATGCAATAGTTGCATTCTTGTGTGACCTTGCAGTAAAGAAAATCGCATTGTAGGGAGATCACTATAGAAAATTGCTATACCTGTACAACAGAAAGTTCATGTTATCCAAACACCATCTACTATTAATCAATCATGTCACAGCCAATTTGCATTAATGAAACACACGTTATAGCAGAACTACCTGTACTCTGAAACTCCCTCACTAATGGCATCATAGGTGAACCTACACCAAATGGGCTATGCCAACCCCACATACCTTGTTATCACATCGTCAGCCATTACACGCTACCCATTGTTAGCCACTAACCGACTCCATTAACAGCTATTCACTCTTCGAGCCAGATCGTTATCCTCTCCTTTGTCTGACTGTTCTCTCTGTTTGGGCTCTATCCTCAACTATCGTTTATTCCTTACCCCCGCCCCCCCCCTCTATTTTCTGCATATAAACTGACATCTTCCCAGCTACCATCAGTTCTGAGGAAGGGTCATCGGACCCAAAACATAAACTCTGATTTCTCTTCACAGATGCTGCCAGATCTGCTGAGCTTTTCCAGCAACTTCTGTTTTTGTACCAAATGGACTACAACTGTTCAAGAGGTCAGTTCACCGCCACCTTGATGGCAACGAGGGTTGGGCAGTAAATGCTGGCCCTGACACTGACGTCCACATACCATTAATGAACACAAGAAGTCACCTTGAAAACAAACATAATCTTCATTTGCTCATGAAACTCTCAAAGTACCCACACAGCCATGCAAAAACCTCTTCAAAAATGTAATCCTATTAACTCCTCAAAACTGTCTGTCAAAACAGAGCTCTCAGTCCACATGACAGTTGGCTCAGTAGCCTTCTGACTGAATCTGTTAGTGATTTGGAGCTCAGTCAAACATTCAAATTAAGATTTTATTGCGCAACTTTATTAACACAGCCATCAGAGCTGAACACAGTGAAATATTTGAAGTAGTGGAAGACTTCTGTTGCACCAGTTTAAAGATGGAAAAGTTAATTGGGCTGGTCAAAGAAACTGACTATCCATCCCATTGCTTTGAAGCATTAACAGGTGACTAGGCTGATGATTAAAAAACACAGTAATCCGTTCAACAACTATTCCAAAGGCACACATTTTGGGTCTGGACCCTTCTTCGGAAAGAGTCCAGACCCGAAATGTCAGCTCCTCTGATGCTGCATGGCCTGCTGTGTTCCCCCAGCTCCACACCTTGTTATCTCAGACTCCAGCATTGGCAGTTTCTACTATTCCAAAAGCTCAATGGTTCGATGGGGCGGTCAAAGAAAAATTAAGTTACAGGTAAAATTTATAAAACTAGTGTGTTAATTTCAATACTCCTGAATGCAGAAGGGCACTTTATCTACTGCATAAAGAACTGTAATACATCTGAACATTTTTTTCAGAAGTCTTGACTTCTTGTAGCTGCATTCATCCAGCAGAGTGAGGAGTACTCTGTCACACTTTATGTAGCAATCTATCTCCTCTCATTTGCAAGTGTTCCTGCCAGATTATGTTCATCAAAAGCAAATATATGAACTATGTATTGCATCTTCAGAGCTTAATTGGCTACACCAGCATTCATTGCCTATTCCTGCTGTGGAGGTTAGTGCCATTAGTAGGTTAGTTCTTTTCCTTGGATCAGTTTTTAAAAATCCAATAATTAGTGTGAAGACCTTTGGCAAAGGTGTCATCTTTTAAGACTTGTTGGTGCATTTCTTTGTGCAGTTTACACTGGTGTTGTTGCTTTAAAATGAATAGCCATATTGCTTTTAACTTGGTGTGTTTCATTTAAAGAATCTTCTATTTAACTTTACTATCATTACTTTTGCTTCCTTTGTCCTTTCATGCTTTAAAATGGGACAGGTTGTTGTGTGATAATATCCCATGATAGGGTTGTTAAGAAGGCATACAGTGTGTTAGGTTTTATTGGTAGAGGGATTGAGTTTCGGAGCCGTGAGGTCATGCTGCAGCTGTACAAAACTCTGGTGCGGCCGCACTTGGAGTATTGCGTGCAGTTCTGGTCACCGCATTATAAGAAGGATGTGGAAGCATTGGAAAGGGTGCAGGGGAGATTTACCAGGATGTTGCCTGGTATGGAGGGAAGGTCTTATGAGGAAAGGCTGAGGGACTTGAGGCTGTTTTCGTTAGAGAGAAGAAGGTTAAAAGGTGACTTAATACAGACATAAAAGATGATCAGAGGATTAAATAGGTTGGACAGTGAGACCCTTTTTCCTCGGATGGTGACAGCTAGCATGAGGGGACATAGCTTTAAATTGAGGGGTGATAGATATAGGACAGATGTCAGAGGTAGGTTCTTTACTCAGAGAGTAGTAAAGGTGTGGAATGCCTTGCCTGCAACAGTAGTAGACTCACCAACTTTAAGGGCATTTAAATGGTCATTGGATAAACATATAGATGATAATGGAATAGTGTAGGTTAGATGGGCTTCAGATTGGTTTCACAGGTCGGTGCAACATCGAGGGCCAAAGGGCCTGTACTACGCTGTAACGTTCTATGTTCTGTGAAAGATGAGGGCATTCAGTGACATCTGAAGCATTGCTCTTATTGGTTTTGTTTCCTTCACTCTGTAGCAATTGTTTTGTTTGCAATCCTGAACTGCCTAGAACTTTAAGCTGAAACACCATTAACCTAGATCCTAAACTCAATGACCCTGGGCTTGCAAGCATTATGTGCCACTGCAATGCTATCTGGACCAAAAAATAAACAACCCACAATTTCCATTTGATTCGGATGCAAAAACAGAAAGGAAAAAGATTATTTCTGATCTTCAGTTTATTCGAATTACTGCTTTGTTATTACTAACTCCTCAGCTTCAAACCTCTGCTTTGAGCTCCTACCCAGGTTCCATATGAGATTAGGTGATGGTTGTTGAAGGGTTATCCATTTGCATTTTTCCTCTCATCTGTTTTATTTTCCTTACAGCCAGAGGTAGATTCAATTGTTATGCAGTAATGAACAAGGGCCAAGATGCAACCCTTAATGAGTTTGATGACAGGTGTATCAAATATTCAGCTGCATCAAGTGAAATGATTCGCTTGTAATGAATGCACTTGATTGTAAGTGAAGGTGCATTTCCAGAAGAATACTCAGAATACAAAGTGTGCCGTAGTGTAATTCACATTGATGAAAGAGTTGAAATTGTGTGGGAAAAGTAATTTTAAATGCCAAATGTACTTAGTACGCTGCAATAATGGCGAGTAATTATGGTATCAGCTGTCTCAGCTGACCTGGTAAGTTATTAGTTTTTTTTCTGCACCTGCTTCCTGGTCTGTTGGATGAAAGGTGTTTACCAGCTCCTATCAAGTGCTAGGCCACTGTTCCTGTGGTACTTCCAAATCACATTCTTATTTTTGGTAGGACACCTTCAATGATTCTATCCAAGAAAGGAATGACTGTCCTTTTGCACTCCTCATACAGATGTTCTTTCCCTGAAAAATAACTTTAATGACATGCTAATCTGTAGATTACCATACCTAGCCCGAAGTGCTACTGGAGTCTTTCGCATGTACAGCAATGCTAGGTCTTCCAACTGTCAAGGTTGAGCTGACAACCATTTCCCAACTCTTAAAGCTCAGGCACAACATGGTAACATCGCTGGTCTCAGAAATATTTCCATATTCATATCATCGTGCTCTAAGTTAGACAGGTGTTTTTGGACAGTGTGCCCGCAGCGCACCTGCCCCCCCCCCCCCCCCCCCCCCCCACCGCCCCCCACTTCCAGCCCAAGCCTATCCCAAACAGAAAATCTGTGCTACTACATGAACAGAAACATAGTGACAATGACACACATTTGCACGGCACCGTCTAATAGGAAAAGATCATAAGACACGAGGTAACAAGACATGCTGTGAGTTATTTGGATCGGATATCGTTTGGGATCCTTATGTCAGGATCCTGCACTGTGAGGAACACAGTCACCCGCTGTGATTTTATCCCAAATGGACAAATAAGTGGCCAGGTTGGGGTTGAGGGGGCCAGGTGGGGGGCTTGCTGATAAATCAAGGATGATGTCTGGGATCTATGTACTGGAGGGCCGAAAGGAAGACCTGCAGCTGGAAAGAGCTACAGCCTTCCAGTAAGGGTAGGAATGTGGTACTTCCATCTTACAACTTTTAAAAGATTCTGAATATTTAAAGCAGGCCACAGAAGGTGGCTAGTGCAGACGGAAAAGGCTTCCATAGAGTGACTCGTGATTACAACTGTGCCTAGGCAGGCTGGCTCCCAATGCTGTTGTGCGGAGGTGAGCGGGCTTCGGGCTGACTGGAAGATTCCAGTCGCCTTCTGTAAATTTTATATTGTTTTCAAATGTCATTTAGTTGTAATAGGTGGTTAATTGCATTAAATAGCTATTTAACTACCATAACTGGCTACCTGCCACTTGCAATTCAATAGCCCTTCTGTTCTGGATGCCTCCTGCAGGATAACATCGCGGGGATATGCTGGTGCTGGAATTCAGCCAGACAAGCTTGTGTCTAGTTATTTCTGTGCTTACCTTTGTGTGGGAGCCAACGTTTTCACTCAAGTCTTAGTTGTTGAACTGATTTGAACCATTAATGAACATACATTCTCTCTAGATTCATTATGTTGAAGCCATTTTCCTAAAGCAAAAGACAGCATTGTCTACTTATGTATTTGACATAGTCCTGCCAGCTGCAGCAGCATTTTATTCCTTGTTATAATTTCTTCAATAGATTAGATGACAAATTATTTATCCTGGATTTTCATTACTCATTAATATATTTGATAACTTGTTAGTTAAAATATACTGGTTTTGAAGGGGTTGCTTATAGGACAATGAGTAACCATAGCTAATGGTGATAGCAAATACAAAATGATATAGTCTTATGCCAAAATAATCCCAGAATGTTGAAACCTAAAAGGGATTTTGCCATTAAGATTGAAAGCAAAGACGTGTTTTAATGTTTCAATTTCCATCATTTATAATCTATGCAATATCATTGTCAAGCTTACTAGCCATTCTGCCGAAATATTGGCCAGATTTATTTTGTGTCCCCGCTCTAGGCTAGTGATCATAATTCCTTGCGCGCTCGTAATGCTGGTTTGTGGCAAATTAATCGTGTGATTTACGGGACCAGCAGCAAAGACTCTAAAATGTAAATGTGGGAATAAAAAAAGGCTTGAAAAATTCATATCTGTGCAGGAGCTCCTGACACAGTTTTCTCCTGTGATAGGACAAGTCCATTAAAAAAGGTTTTTGGTGATATACTTCAGTGGTAATCACAGGTGGAAGTCAGATTTTTAAAAAAATCAAATGTTGCTGCAGAACACAAAATCTTCCTGTAGTGCTGCAATGCTGACCTGACTCTGTATGAATCTCTGGTGGGTTGCAAATATTCAGAAAAGAGTTCCCAGATTGTCCATCAGAAAGAAATTGAAAAGGATTAAAAAGACTGAGTTGTATCTGCTGTGGATCTTCTGATAGAAACTTGTTCTGAATCACTTGTACTGAGCTCTAGCGCAGAGATGTGTTTCTTTGTCCTTCAGCATGATTGTTTATCTATCCCAGTCCAGTTGACAAGGTTGCAGCCTTTCAGTTTTGTCAATGCTAAAGGAGCCCATATCAAATGTCACTTTGTTTTGTTACAGTCAGTATTAATCATTTTGTTTTATGCCACTATTAAACTAGCAGATGGAGAACAATGATACAGATTTCCGTTGTGATGCACCCGAAATGTTAATTCTGATCCTTTTCTTCACAGGTGCTGCCAGACCTGCTGAGCTTTTCCAGCGACTTCTGTTTTTGTTTCTGATTTACAGCATCCGCAGTTCTTTTGGTTTTTAATGACACTGATTTTTTTCATCTTGTGTACCATCCTGGTCTCTCACATTGTTTCATGTTGTAACATTATGTAGTGATGCCACATCAAGATTTGCTTTAGGAACAAAAACAAAGTTGCTGGAAAAGTTCTACAAGTCTGGCAGCATCTATGAAGGAAAAATCAGAGTTAACGTTTCGGGTCTGGTGACCCTTCCTCAGATCTGATGGTGGCTGGGAAAATGTCAGTTTATATGCAGAAAAAGGGGAGGGGGATTTAAGATTTGCTTTATTTAAGATTAGCTTTAGGTCAGGTGTCATGTTCAGTAGCTTTGACAGTTTATGTAGTTGGCGCTGTTTCAGATTATATATTCACTTTTCCCCTCACTATTTATTTTCTTTATCAGGCTGTTTAATTGGTTAAAAAAATACACCTGGTGTTCTTGGTGTTTTCTAAGGAGGAGTGGGAGCTAAATTAGATGCTCTTCAAGTGGGCACAGGGGTCATGACAAATGTTTCCTTTAAATTGTGCAGGTATTTGACCACACTAGGTTGGGAGTGTGCCAAACTGAAAACTCACGCACATACTGTTCACAAACAGGATTCCCATTATTATGCGCCACGAGTGGCTATGGTTTAGTTTAAAAGAGACTGTGCACTGCAACAAGCTGACCATAGACAGAAATGAGGGAAGACTTTGATGAAGGTGTATGATTACAACTTGAACAGCAGGCCAACTTTTCATTTCAGTATTTCAGCATTTCAGCATCCAACCAATGTGAACAGTGCTGTTGACTGGCTGGATATTTCAGCAGGGGCTATGCATTGCGTCGTGTCACCAGATGCAAAGAAGAGTCTGGCAGAACTTAGCAGAAATTCTGAATGCTTTGCTAAGTGCTGACTCTCCTAATTTGTGCATAGCCTTGCAATTGGATGTACAATGAATACCGGGCTTGCGACTTAATCAGCTTGTCATCTATTGGTTTGGAAGTGAATTATGAGGCGAGAAGAAAAATGAAGAAAATGAAATTGCAATCAGTGAGACTTGAGGTATGTGTTAAATATTTGAAAACTATGATGCACAAGTATGCTGAAAAGACAGAATTGTGGTTTTAAATAAAGTTAATAGTAAGGTGATTGGCACTTTGAGTTAAAAATCCTTGTGTTGGTCTCATAACCAATAACATTAAGTTTAATGAGTCAGCAATAAAATAGGTTGGTGGTAATATATGACAGGGTGTGATGTTTAAAAACAAAAAAAAAATTTTTTCCCACATACCTTAAAGTACTAATAAAACTATGTCTTATGGAAACGTGGGAGCATAGGAAAGAGTGTGGACTGAACAACAAAAGGACATGTTTAACAAGAGCACATCAAGCTCAATAATTAAAGGATGTCAGGCAGTGGGTTCCTTATTTATTGCTGAACGTTATTGTCCAGCAACTTGTTGCTGAAAATTTTATGTTTCTTTGTTAGGATTGGGAGTTTCCACGATTTATGGAAAATTTGGAAATCAACCTACCTGGTCTTCCAACCTCACAAATTCACCTAAGACTCCCTCATTTCCAGAAGATATTCAAGGAAGAATACATCATTTGTATAACAGGTAAGGAAGCTTAATATGGACATAAGAGTTTCTATTGGATAAATAAAGCTAAAGACAGATGTATAAATTTACAGTGAAGAATGAATTATGTCTGAATTATGCCCTTTGATCCAATTGACCTGACCTTGCTAATCTTATTTCACCTAAAAGCTATATTTATGACTTAGTCTGTGTAACGCCACGAGAGTCGATATGTAATCTGATCAGAAAACAAAAATATTACAGATTAAATGTTAAAAGCATTTTTACTTGCTGTTTGCCATCTTTTGTATCTAATGATATTTGCCTGGTATTTAAAGTTCTCCAAAGATCAATAATTATCTAAATAATTGGGAGCTTGCAAAATCATACATGATTCAATCATACATACATTCAAAATCTGCAAAAGCTTTTATAGGTAAAAGCAAAACTGCAAATGCTGTACATCTGAAACAAAGGCAGAAAATACTGGAAGTAATCAGATCTGGAAGCATCCATTGAATGAAACAATAGATTTTTCAAGTTCCTGATCTGTCATCAGCAGTTTTTCAATTTTGATGCACATACATATTTAATGCAAGGCCCATAAGCCCACTAGGGACATCAGTGTCAGTTTAATACCTTTGTTCCCTTCCTGGGGTGGTGCACTATACTGCCATTTGCATCTGGAATAGCCAGCCTGATGCACCCTAGTGGGTATCCCTAGTGTACACTGGAAGCAGCGGACCTGGCATTACCTAAGGTTACTCAGCCTACAGACTGATGTGTGGCCTATTATCCTATTTTGGACTGTGCTGTTTATTCAATGAGTTTCTAAATCATTCACTAATATGAAGTGTTCACTTGCAAAAGGAGAACAGCGCGAAGTGTGACTTAAAAGGGCCAGACACCCAACTTGTAGGTATGGTAAATTTGAAGAGCCTGTGCTATTGCCAGGTGTTTGAGTGTACTGTGGAATGTTTTTAGATGCATTGTGGTGAGTTCCTGAATTTGGCATGGTGTGTTGCTACACATTCACAGGAAGGGGAAAGAACTCAGTGACCTGTCCACAGAAAGGCTGCAATGGGCCTGCAGTGCCTCTGAATCTACAGCACAATGGGCTGAGGGAGTACAGGGTGCAGCTCTGTACAGTGCTGATGGTTAACTTGGAACTGAGTCATGCCATCCTCATTGACAATGACAGGAAGTTGTTTCACAGACCTGCTAATGTACACAGCATCTTGGTGTGCACAATCATGCAAGTGTTTGTCAGTATATTTCCTCACTGAGCTCATCCAAGGCTGAACTCATCAGTGACCTCAAACCCTACCTTTCCCCAGATCTAACTAAAACCCAGTTGTGGCCGGTGACTCACCATATACTGATTCCGACACGATGCTAAGCTGGTGACTGCAAGGACCTGATCAATTGACAGGGTGGTGATGCTTTCTGTCTTTTTTGTTGGGTTGTACTGGTTAGGCTGGCAGTGGGTCTTGGATGTTTGAAGGCAGCGTGAGGGAAGTGACGCATAGTGGGAAGTTGGAGGTCCATGGTCACATCATTGGCAGCTTGTTCGTCTGGACGGTAGCAGAATGTGGGTGAGGTGGGATTTGAGGAAAGCATGAGGCAGGAGCATTCTCACTGTTCTCAGCAACACCGGTCACAGTAGCTCTCTCCACACAGCGGGCTGCCCCTTCTGAAGGGCTCAGGCAATGCAGGCATCCTTATTTGTCTTGCTGTGACCTCTCAATTGTTATCACCAGCAAGGGAGAAGGCAGAATGTCAATGATTATGTTCCTCTCCATTCAAGCGATGTGCCTACTTTTGCTGGAGGCATTTGAAGATTGCAAGAGTTGGATGTAAGGCTGGCAGCATTGGTGGGTGCATGAGGGTGAGATGGAGTATCTGAGAGCCAGAGGCTGGTGCTTGTTGAGTGATGCAGGTGTGATTCATTGAGGAGCGTGACAGACTGATACGTAGTGGATAGGGGATGCCTTGAGAAAATGTATTCATGAATCTCGACTACCAGCACAAGATTACCAGGTCCTGATATCAGAAATTGACCATCCTGATTAGATCCTCCCAATCTCTCTGAATGTTACTCTTGAAATCCCTTGGGCCTCTGCAGACCCCACTGTCCGTCCACCTCCAGCACCAAGGACTCTAGAATCATATCTGTGATCCTGGAGCCCCCTTTGCCACGGTGATATTCAATGGCAGCCTTCTGCTGTTCATTGCAGCTTCCATGAAGAGGAACTGAATTCCTTCAAGAGGACCTGGTGTACTCTAACAGTTCAAGAAGGAAACTCACCACCACCTTCTCAAGGGCAATTATGGACGGGCAATAAATACTGGCCCAGCAAGTGACACCCACATCTCACAAATGAATTTTAAAAAAAGACTAGTTGCATTATCAGCTCAGTGTTGCATTACTCCCTCCTGTGTGCTGAGGCAGCCGGTCAAACAGCCTATTACAACTGCCAGTGAAATGAGATGGCAGCGCTAAGCTTACACGCTGCCTTCTTTTCCCAGAACCAGCAGGGGAAGATTGTGACTTGCGTCCCTCTGCCTAAAAAATGGAGCTTCACCATTTTTAACTTGATATATTTCACTACAATGAATTGTTTTTTGGTGCCCGAGCTCTGCATCATAAATAAAGAAATATTCCCTGTGAATGTTGGAGACAATTCATGTTTGAGATAGTTTTCCAACTCATTCTTACAATATTTATCATATCTATTTACAGGAAAATGGTTTAACTATGGCATCATCTTTCTTGTGTTGATTTTGGACCTGAACATGTGGAAGAATCAGATATTTTACCAGCCATTTGAATATGGCCAGTACGTGGGACCTGGACAGAAAATCTACACGGTCGGTGATCCGGAGACATTAAAGAATTTAAACAAAACAACCCTAAACTGGGAATGGCGATCAACTAATATTGACCCCCTCACTAACGGAACTTATGACCAGAGTGACTTGCTTTTGCACAGTAGGTATATAGGTGCTAGACTTGGGATTAAATGTCTTGCTTTTATTCCAAGCATTTTGGCATTTATCTTGTTCGGGTTCTTCATCTGGTTTTTCGGAAGATTTCAAAAAAGTGAATTAATTGGGAGCAAACAAGATAATTTGTACGTGAAGATCAAGAGGAAATCACCATCTGAATTTAGCAAAGATTTGAATGAGTCTGCAGAAGATACACACACATCTGGATCTACAAAGGATGAATCGTCGATGGCCACAGGGTCAGAATTGGTAACAGCTACAATACACACAACTACCTCTACTTCTTCTGAAGGCCAGAACACTTCCTTGGAGAATTCACAGAGTAACGTAAAGCACGACACAAAGCCAGACGGTGAACACACGTTCACAGTTCTTTCTGATGCATCGACAAAAAAGTTATCCGACAAATATGTTAACGTTTAAATTTAAAAGCACAGGCCTTAAATGGGATTTTACCTTAACATTTTTACATGTTTGTAGATCTTTATACATGTGGTGTTACAGTCATTTTGACTTGCAAATTACTGAACTAGACGTAACAAAAAAAACTAGAGTGTGAAGATGGTGGTTCTGCGGTGGAGCAGCAATCACTTTTATTTTTAAAGAAAGCATAATATTGTGCCTACATCTAGACATTCCTGTATGTCTTGCCTTTTGCAATGGCTCACAATTTATGTTAATGCTGTATTAAATTGTACAGTAATATAGTATCTATCTCTAGCACAAGGATAAAATGGTAAACACTGTACTAGTTGTGCCTTGAGAAGTTCTATTTTGTACTCTTGTCTCAAGGATTTTTTAATGAGGTGTTTCCTTTCCAACTTCACAAAATAAAACATTAGCAGTTCTTAATTCTCTAATGAGACTACTTGCAAGGCTGTTGGACTTTTACTCATGTAAGCTGGATTTGTCTGAGATTGGTTTTGTTATTGGAAGTGCTCCGGTTATGAGTATGTGATCCCAATGTTTAATTGGTGATGGTGCAGATAATATTGACATCTGAACTGTACATTAGAAAAGAAGTGTCTTTTTATATAATTCTTTTGAATTGGCTGCCTGCCAAAGTAAGCAATGAAAGTGATGAAGAGGAGACAGTTCTGCTGTATATGGATCACTGTGCACAAAGAAGATGTATTTCACAATCAGAACTGTGTTGCATACTGTATGCTAAAGCACAAACATCTCAGCAATTATATACATAAAAATACTAACTACCTACGGATGTAGAATAAATGGTGTAACCCTTTAAGCTTATGTTCATTGTTCTTTGCAGACTCCTACTATGGTTTAAAAATGTCAACTATTCTGACACATGACTTTAAAAATAAACACAGCTGTGTGCTTAAAAATGAGTATGCCAGCTGTACCACTCTTGCCAACTTTTGCTTGGAATTTTTGTCAAATTCAATAATCTTACACCAAAAAGCTGAAAGGTTAACCAGTTTGTTGTGAAGAATACAAGAAATGATACCATTTGACACTCATAGGACATATTTGGGCAATTTTCCACACTGTCAGACAGATGCGGGTGTTGTTGCTGTATGGGAAGAGCTTAGCTAGGGAAATTCTGAAGAACACGTCTTCAATAATATTGTTGGAATGTTGCCAAGGCCCACAGACTTTGCAATATTCAGTTCCTTCAGCAGTTTCTTGATAATACATTGGAAGGAATTGAGCAAGCTGAAGACTGTCACCTGTGATGCTGTGGACCTCTGGATGATTGGTGCAAATGCTTCAGCTTCCTCTTTTGCATTGATATAAACTGGGCTACCTGTTATTGAGGATGAAAATATTTGTGAGGTCTACACCACCAGTGAATTGTTCAATTTTCTACCACCATTGATGACATAGTTGCAGGAGGACTGCACAGCTTACATCTGATCTGTTGGTTGTGGAATCACTAGCTGCCAATGCTGTTCAGCTCGGAACTAGTCCCATGTATAACTTCACCAAGTCAACACCCCATTTTTAGGTATGCAGTCTTCATTGAGCCAGGGTTGATCCTCTTGCTTGATGGTAATGGTAGAGTTGTGGAGATATACCAGACCATGAGGCTACAGATTGTGGTGGAGTATGATTTTGATGCTGTTAATGGCCAACAGCGCCTCATGGATGCCCAGTCTTGAGTTGCTAGATCTGTTTGAAGTCTGTCCCATTTCATCATGGTGATAGTGCCACACAACACAATGGAGGGTATTCTGAATGTGAAGGTTTCCAAAAAGACTGTGCTGTGATCTCTCTTACCAATACAGTCATGGACAAATGCTTCTGCAGCAGGTAGATTGGTGAGGATGAGGTCACGTATGTTTTTTCACTCCTGCCACAGACCCAGACTAGCAGCTATATCCTTTAGGACCTGAGTAGGTCTATCAGTGGTGCTGCTGCTGAGCCACTCTTGGTAATGGATATTGAAGTTTCCTATCCAGAGTGCATTTTGTCCCCTTGACATCCTCAGTGTTTCATTCAAGTGGCATTCAGCATGGAGGAACAATGATTTATTAGCAGAGTGGGATTGATACGTGGTAATCACTGGAGGTTTCCTTTCCCATATTTGATCTCAAGCCATGAGACTTCATGTGGCCCAAAATCCATGTTGAAGATTCCCAGGGCAACTCCTTCCCAATTGTTCGACCACCACTGCGAGTCTGTCCTGCTGGAGTGTCAGGACATATCCGAGGATTGTATTGTCTGAAAGATTGTCTACAAGGCACAATTGCAGGAGTATAACTCTGTCAGGTTGTTGCTTGACTGGTCTATGGGACTGGTCTCTCAATTTTGGCAGTAGTCCCCTGATTTTGGCGAACTATTCAGGGCTAAGTTGGTAGTTGTTATTTCCAGTCCTTTTGTGCACACCAAGTGGTCCATCTGGTTTCATTGTTTTTCATCACCTTCTAATGATTTGATACAACTTTGAAATGGCCTAGCAAGCTACTGAGGGCTGTTAAACATCAACCGTATTTCTGAAGAAGGGTCTAGGCCCGAAACGTCAGCCTTCCTGCTCCTCTGATGCTGCTTGGCCTGCTCTATGCCTGTTCTTGGCCTGTCCATCCAGCCCTACACCTTGTTATCTCACATTGTTGTGGGTCTGGTTTAGCCAGATAAGTTTTCCTTTCCTAAAGGGTATTTCTGAACCGGATGAGTTTTTAGAATAATCAGCAATTCATGGTCTTCATCAGACTTTCAATTCTGGATTTTTTAAGAAAAAACAAATTCTACCTTCTGCCATGGTGGGAGAAACTCTAGGTCCCAGAATATTACCTGGATGAAGTTATTGACTTGCTCGCCGAGCTGGCTTGTTTTTGTTCTGACGTTTCATCACCATGGTAGGTCACATCATCAGTGGAGCCACTGATGAAGCGATGTTATTCTACTCCGCTTGGAATTTATACTCTCCGGTCTGTTATGGTGAGTAGTGTCATTCCCGGTTTTGGTCTGTATGGGTTTATATATGGGGTCCAAATCTATATGTTTGTTGATTGTAGTATGGGTAGAGAACCTTGCCTCTAGGAATTCCCGTGCGTGTCTATGTTTCACTTGGGCTACTATGGGACAAGCACGGGAATTCCTAGAGGCAAGGTTCTTCACCCATACTACAATCAACAAACATATAGAATTGGACCCCATACAGATCAAAACCGGAAATGACACTACTCACCATAATGGACCAGAGAGTATAAATTCCAAGCGGAGTAGAATAACACTGCTTCATCAGTGGCTGTACTGATGACGTAACCTAGCATGGTGATGAAACGTCTGAACAAAAACAAGCCAGCTCGGCGAGCGAGTCAACAACCTCATCTGCAACCCAAGCTACAAATCTTTGCCAATACTTTAAGTGTTACCTGGATCTCTGGATTACTAGTCTTTTGACTATACCATTCGTCAATTGCTTCCATTAGCCTATTTTCTCATTTTGCCCAAAACTCTAATTGTGATTATTGTTTTAGACTTTATCTTCCTCAGCGCTTGCCTGCATTTTTACTGAGCAGAAAAATATGATTGAAATTGGTTTGACAACTTTAACCAAAGTGACATATTAGTGCCATGCGACATAACACATCGAAGCCACATTGGGAATATTAAGGAATTTCATGCCCATCCAGAGTATTATAGCCTAAGCTTTAATTCAGTAATTTTACTAAAAATGTTAAAATGGTCTTGAACATTGAGTTTCGAAGACATCAGCTATTAACAAATAGATCTAGAATTCAGCTGAATGACCATGGTAATGGTAAAGAAATCCAGTTTGGCAACAGCTCAGGGTAGGGGTGTAAATATATATTGAAAGGCGTTCAAATACAGCTACCGGTAAATTTGCTCACCCGATAAATGTGTGGTAGCCTCAATTGTTGTACTTTACACCACAGAGGAAGCTGTTTGGCCCATTAGAATAGAGCCAGTTAAATGAAAGAGTGGTATACTGAGTGTAACTTCCCATGCTCAGTTGTTATACGGAAAATGATGATCTACAATATTCTGTGAATTTAAGTCTGCTGTGATCTTGTAACTATTGATAAAGTCAGTGTAATGTAGTTGCAACAAGCAATTATCTCATTTTTATCTGAAGCTCTTGAATATTGCAACGTGGATCCATTATTTTTGTCGTCTTTTAATTACATGCACTGACATGATTAACCTGTTTATTATTTCCGCAGTTTTGTAACTTTGAGTCTAAATTAATGATTGCTTTCTTTTTTACAAGGTATTAAATTAAGTTAAAGGTGCTGCACAAACAGAAGCTCAAATCCCATAAAATTAGGTAATCATAGGCTGCTTTGGTTCGCAAAGCACCCAAATTAATTTGAACACACATACTTTTTTTGTGCACTCCTTTGAGCAGCACAGTGAGGAAGGAATACCATCAGTCTCGCAGTTAGCAATGCGTGCATCTCACTGGAGAGTTTTGCTGTTAACAATGTCACAAGCAATTTTTATTAATTTTACAAGTGAGAGGACGTGTGACAAACTGCAATCTACAGGCTTAATCCTCACTAGCCTGGTGATATCTAACCTGGTTTATCACATCAGTACCTTTTCTTATTTCACTGTTAGCAACTACCAAAATTCTGTCAGACTTGGGAATTGATTTTCAAAGGCACGGGCTATTTCCCCAGGAGCGCGCACTCTGTGAACTGTATTCCTGCTTCACTGTTTCGTAATTATATCCACCTTTCAAAAAATATTCAACGTTTTGTTTTTTTTCTGGTAGTTGGTTGCAGTCATTATGTTGGAAGTCATTGATGTTGAATGGTTTTGTTGCACAGTTGCATTTATTCCTAATTACTAATGTCACTTTGCATTTTGATTGAATAGAAATATAAGCCACCACTTGGTGATAAGTCTGGTGTGCTATTTACAGTAAGAATGAATCTAACTACAATGTAAATTGATATACAACAATATTTAACTTATTAAAACACATTTTATAATTATCAGCCTGACAAGTGATGATGATAAATATTTTTATTATATAAACCAACATCAAAATGCAGTGTATTGAATCATATCAGCATTTGATATAATTCTTTACCCCTGCGACAGAAGATTGTTGGTCCAAGCTGTACACCATAAATACACATGCCTAGAATTACCACTTGACATATGCTGGACCTGCATCAGAACTATAGTTGAGTGTATTGGGAAGTTCTTTAGGAGCCTTTTCCCTTTTCCCCCACTATTTCCAATATTTTCTGCTAGATGCTGACTTTGGGTACATTCTAGAATTGTACAAGTAGGAATGGAAGCATTATAAATAGATGAAAATAAGGGAATACATCATTTAATGTAACCACAAGATAGTGATCAGGAAACAATAGTGCCAGTGCTATTGAAGTCCAAATCCAGGAAGCAGTCATTCTGCAGTTGGAAACTTCTAAGTTGATTAGGTGTAGTCAGCATTGTTTTCCAAAATGTAGGCTCTGGGTATTGAATCTTATTGAAATCCTGTGTTAGAAGAAAATGTTGTATCATTTGACATAAATTTTCACAATGCATTTTATCAGAATCAACAGACGAGGTTGCAAGCTAAACTTTAAGGGTGTTTGAGGTCAGTATAATAATGAAGCTGAAGGAGCTCATATAATCGGTGTAATGCAATGATTGTGATTGAGAAGAATTGCGTACATTTGCTATCTCTAATTTGATATCACCTTGATATATCATTGATATATTTTGATTTAATGATAATCTGCATGGAATGTAGATATCAAAGGTAGAATTAGCATAAAAGTTGTCAGTGAACTACTCTATGTTGTACACTAACAGGTCTGTAGAGTATGGTGTAACAGTACTTATACCAGATTGTGGTGTGTGGTGTACTTGAGAACTGGGATTACATCATATAATATGAGCTCAATAAAACCCATGTATCCTTACTGGAATTGTGAAGTGTGATGTCTTAATGAAGACCTGATTTGCACTGATTTGTAAGCACTCCAGTGTTTGAAGAAACAAATTGGAACAAGAAAGTAGGTCAACACGTGGAAATTGGAGGCACCCCTTTGACATTTGTAGCTAAGTGGTTGGGAGGTTTGAGGCAGAGTTGAGGAAAAAGTGACATTCCAGATTTTATGGCATGGGGCAAGTTGAATGCTCCAAGTGTAGGAGCTAGAAACCCAGCTTTTCAGTCTCTGTTCCCAATGTTATTTATTCAAAACCAAATACATGCAACCTTTCAGATGATATCAGGCTGTGGAGCTGATCGGATTAATGTCCTATTTCTGTTCTATTGCTTCTTCCCCCCTATCCTTTGCACATATATTGCTGCTCTTCTATGTATTCACTTGCTGAAACACTTTGAAAGATTCCAGAGAGATATGATCAATGGCTGCCATATTTTCTACATCATAATCTCTTCTTCAAAGTAATTCCCAAATTTGAAAAGTGTGAGATACTTGAGAGGCGTGATAAAATAAATGACTGCTCGGTTTTCCACATTACAATAATGACTGTACTTCAAAGTACATTGTCATACGTAAAGCACCTTGAGCGGTTACAGTGATACCTAATAGGATGCTATATTAATAAAACTATGAGGTTGTAATATTTCATTGAGAATTTTTCCTATTAAAATGTTGTGAAACAATATTTTAAAAAGGCTAAAAGTCTCACTCGTTGCAAAGAGACACCACTGCCTTTAAATGTCTTCTAAAGCAGTATTATTTGAACAGTGCCTGTCAGCACCAGTGACAAGATAACTACCTTCAGAAGCCACAAAAATGTTAATAGATTTTTATGTCCTTGAAATAGCTTTTAATGATTTCAGTATCTCAGCATAATGTACTTATATCTCTTGTAATGTTGGAGGTTTATTCCCTTCTTTGGCAAATCAAAGCACGAAATGTATTCAATTTTGTCATTTATTGATGGACTTTCTAGAGCAATATTCTGTTGGTTACCTTCAAAATCATAGATGGGATGAGCAAGCTAACTTAGTTAATTAAAGCAACTTCCTAATGCTTGTGACAGAATTGGGTTCAAATCCTGTCCAGCTTGTATTTTTCAATATTCTACGTATTCAACACAATGTATAGCTCACATTTTGAATGATGTGCCTGGGGAATGGATTTGTGAATTAAAATTCCCAAGTTCTTGTCGGAATGTATTGTATCTGTTGATGGCTACAAAAAACCGATACAGTCTTTTGTAAATACAATAAATAAAAGAGTCCTGAAGCCCTGGAATGAAGGAACGTTTCAGGATTCTGTTAATGAAAGTAAACTAATGGAAGAGTTTCCATCAGGGCATGTATACTCATAGGGTTTAATCAACATGCAAATGAGCCTGTGAGGAATGTATGGTGAGAGATACTCTATTAGAGGTTTGGAATGACAGCAGCTTGGGGAAAGGATTCGAGCTGATAAATCACCATGTATGTTGTCTCAATAAATGCTGTTTGAAGTATAGCCTCAAACTTGGCAGGTGGAATAGAAGTTGGGTAAATGTGGGATTACACACTTTCGCAGGCAGAATAGAGGAGCAGTTTATTATTTTGATGAGGAAAAACTACTGAAAGCTATAGCACACAAGGGATTTGGGGGTCCTGGTCCATGAATCACAATAAAGGCCTTATGTTCAAGCTCCAGGTAATAGGGAAGCCAAATGGGACGTTGGCTTTTATATCAATGGGAATGGAATGTAAAAAGGGGGAGGTTTTGCTAAAACTATACAAGGCATGAGCCAAATCAAGGCAGGAGTACTGATAACAATTTTAGGTTCCTTATCTAAAGAAAAATATGTTGACATTGGAGACAATCCAGAGACGATATGCAGATGCCAGGTACGTAGAGAGTGTCTTGTTAGGAGATTTTAATTAGGTTGAACTTGTAATAATTGAAGTTTAGGAAAATGAGAGACAATCTTATTGAAACATACAAGATTCTTACGGGACTTCTAAGATTTAGAAGAATGTTTCCAGGGTTGGAGGATTTGAGCTATGGGGAGAGGCTGAATAGGCTGGGGCTATTTTCTCTGGAGCTTCAGAGGCTGAGATGTAACCTTAAAGAAGTTTATAAAATTATGAGGGGTATGGATAGGGTGAATAGCCAAGATCTTTTCCCTAGGGTAGGGGAGTCTAAAACTAGACGGCATAGGTTTAAGGTGAGAGGGGAAAGATTTAAAAGGGATCTAAGGGGCAACTTTTTTCATGCAGAGGGTGGTGCATGTATAGAGTGAGCTGCCAGAGGAAGTGGTGGAGGCTGGTACAATTACAACATTTAAAAGACACCTGGTTAGGTAGATGAATCGAGAGGGTTCAGAGGGCTATAGGCCAAATGCTGGCAAATGGGACGACATTAGTTTAGGATAGCTGGTTGGCATTGACAAATTGGACTGAAGGATCTGTTTCCATGCTGTACAACTCTATGAATCTATGCAGAAAATTGTTGCTCCTATGGGAAAGCCTGGACTAGAGGGAATAGCCTCAGAAAAAGGGCTCACCCGTTTAAAAAGAGATGGAGTCATAGAGTACAGAAATAGACCCTTCATTTACGCCGACCAGACATCCCAATCTGACCTAGTCTCATTTGCCAGCATTTGGCCCATATCCCTCTAAACCCTTCCTATTCATAAACCCATCCAGATGCCTTTTAAATGTTGTATTGTACCAGCCTCCACCAATTCCTCTGGCAGCTAGTTCCATACATGCACCACCCTCCGCATGAAAAAGTTACCCCTTATGTCCTTTTTAAATCTTTATTACCTCACCTTAACCCTATGCTCTCTAATTTTGGACACCCCATCATAGAAAAAGACCTTGGCTATTCACTTTATCCATTTCCCTCATGATTTGATAAACCTCTATCAGGCCACCCCTCAGCCTCTGATGCTCCAGGGAAAATAGCCCCAGCCTATTCAGCTTCACCCTATACTCAAACTCTCCAGTCCTGGCAACATCCTTGTAAATCTTTTATGCACCCTCTCAAGTTTAACAATATTATTCCTGCAGCAGGGTCACCAGAACTGTATGCAATATTCTGAAAGTGGCCTCTCCAATGTCCTGTACAGCCGCAACATAACATCCCAACTGCTGTACTCAATGAGCTCTACTTTTTCGCTTTCATCAATCTTCATTGTCACTGCTTCAAAAAACTCAATCAAGTTAGTGAGACACAATTTCCCATGCACAAAGCCATGTTGACTATTCCTAATCAGTCCTTGCCTTTCCAAGCGCATGTAAACCCTGCTCCCTCAGAATTCCCTCTTGCCCACCAGTGACCTAAGGGTCATCAGTCTATGGTTCCCTGGTATTTCCTTACAGCCTTTCATAAACAATGGCACCACATTAGCTGACCTCTAGTCTGCTGGCACCTCACCCATTGCTATTAATGATACAAATATCTCAGCAAGGTCTAGCATTCTCTTCCCTTGCTTTCCGCACAGTTCAGGGAAACACTTGATTAGATCCTGGGGATTTATCCACCATTATCTGTTAGAAAATCTCCAGCACCACCTCCTCTGTAATATGAACTCTTTTCAAGACATCGCTATTTATTTTCCCAAGCTTCCATGTCCTTCTCCATAGTAAATACTGATGTGAAATATGCATTTAGTATCTCATCCATCTCATGTGGTACCACACACAGACAGCCATGTTGATGTTTACAGGGCCCTATTCTCTCCGTAGTTATTCTTTTGCCTGAATGTATTTGTCGAATCCCTTTGGATTCTCTGTAACCCTATTTGCCAAGGTTATCTCATGTCCCCCTTTTGCCCTCCTGATCTCCCTCAAGTATACTCCTACTATGTTTTTACTCCTCTAGGGATTCATTCAATCCCAACTTTCTATCCCTGATACATGCCTCCTTTTTCATGACCAGATCCTCAATTTCTCTAGTCATCCAGCATTCCCTACACCTACCAGCCTTGCTCTTCACACGAACAGGAATATGCTGTCTCTGAACTCTTGTTATCTCATTTTTGAAGGCCTCCCAATTCCCAACTGCCCCTTTATGTGTGAAAAGCCTCCCCAATCAACTTTTAAACGTTCCTGTCTAATACTATCAAAATTGGCCTCGCTCCAATTTAGAACTGTAACTACCCCACATGGTCCCCTACCCCACACACCAGGCCTTGTTATCATTCCTCTGCCATTACACACTACCTATTATTAACACTAACAGTCTCCATTAACAGCTATTCACCCTCCTAGCCAGATCGTTATCCACTCCTTTGCCTGTCCAACTGTTTTCTCTGTTTGGACTCTATTGCCACCTATCGTTTACTCCTGACCCCCTATCCCCACCCTATCTTCTGCATATAAGCCAACATTTTCCTAGCTACCACCAGGTATAATGGAGGGTCACCAGATCCAAAGCGTTAACTGATTTCTCTAGACAAATCCTGCTGATCTTTTCCAGCAAGTTCTGTTTTTGTTTCTGATTTACAGCATCCGCAGTTCTTTCAGTTTTAATTTAGAACTTTAACTTTTTGATCAGAACTATCTTTTTCCGTAACTATTTTAAAACTAATAGAATTATGATCACTTGCCCTAAAGCGCACTTCCATTGACACCTCGGTCACTTGCCCTGCCTTATTTGCCAACTGAAGGTCAAGTCCTTCTCTAATAGGTACATCCACATATTGAATAAGAATGTTTTCTTGTACACACTTAACAAATTCCTCCCCAACCAAGCCTTTAGAACAATAACAGTCGTGGTCAATGTTTGGAAAGTTATTTCCCCTACCATTACGATCCTGTTATTCTTACACATACCTGAGGTCTCCTTACATATTTGCTTCTTAATTTTCCACTGACTATCAGGGGACCTATAGTACAATCCCAACAAGGTGATCATCCCTTTCTTATTTCTCAATTCCACCCATATAAATTTACTGGACATTATCCCAGGAATATCCTCCCTAGGTACAGCCATAATGTTCTCCATAACCAAAAATGCCACTCGCCCTCCTCTCTTGCCCCCCACTTTCTATCCTTCTTATAGCATCTATGCCCCAGAACATTAAGCTGCCCTTCATGTCCATCCCTGAGCCACATTTCTGTAATAGCCCAGTCCCATTTTCCCAACCATGCCCTCAGTTCGCCTGCCTTACCTGTCAGGCCTCTTTCATTGAAGTGAATGCAGTTTAACTTATCAGTCTTACCTTGTTCTCTGCCAAGCTCTTGCCTGCCTTGTCGATTTGACTTGCTCCCCTTAACCACTGTACCAGCCTCCCTTTTGTCAGCATTGCATTGGTTCCCATTCCCTTATTCCACTAGTTTAAAGCCTTCTGAGTTGCACTGGCAAATCACTCTGCAATTCAGGTGGAACCCACCCTTCTACCCTTAAGAGATCCCAATGGTCCAAAAATGTGAATCACTGCCCACTGCACCAGCTCCTTGCCTGGTTTCATTTGCTGTATCCTACTATGCCTACTTTTGCAAGCACATGGCACCAGTAGTAGTCCAGATATTACTACCCTTGAGGATCTACCATTTAACGTCCTGCCCAGCTTCCTATATTTCCTCTGCAGAACCTTATCCCTTTGCCTACCTATCTGAATGGTACCAATGCGTGTAACGACCTCCTGCTGGTCACTCTCCCCTTTGAGAATATTCTGCACCCTCTCCCAAGACATCCTTGATCCTGGCACCAGGGAGGCAACACACCTTCCCTGATGTTTCACTGTTGGCTGCAGAAACGTCTGCCTTTGCCCAGACTTAGACAGTCCCCTATTAGAATCAATCACTTGGAAATTGACATACCCCTCATTACAGTAGAGCCAGTCACAGTGCTACATGCATCTGAAAGGCCACATACTCCACAATATAGTGTAACTGTTTGAGATTGTGTCTGTGGTGTCAAACTGTGAAGACATGCCCTTTCCCTAAGGACAGTTCCTAAGAGAGTATCAAGACATAGGTAATGAGGGCAACATAGATAATGAGGGCGTTTCTGACTCTGAGCTATGCACAGAATAAGCAGTGATCCACGGATTCAGACAGTGTGCCAGTCAAGGTAAACTGACTAAAACTAAGAAAACAAAAGAAAAGCAAAGGGGATTGTGGAATTGATTGGGAACAGTACTGACCCGAAACATTAACTCTAATTTCTCTCTATAGATCCTGCCAGATCTGTTGAGCTTTTCCAACAACTTCTGGTTTTGTTTCTGATTTACAGCATCTGTAGTTCTTTCACTTTTTATTGAACGCACATTGCCTCATTGTGATCTCACATAAACTCAACACAAGTAGTTGAAAGAAGTTCTGCAGAGTTACATAAGGAAGATGAGCATGTGATTAGGGAGATATCAAAAGCCACAGATGCTGGAGTCATAAATAACACAGTGCGGAGCTGGAGGAACACAGCAGGCCAGGCAGCATCAGAGGAGCAGGAAAGCTGACATTTCAGGTCCCTTCTTCAGAAACTGCGTTAAAATCTCTTCATAAGACAGGATGTGGCAGCCATGTTCCAACTGCTTCAAGAAACTTTTCAGAGTATGAAGGAAAAGTGAAGAGGCGCATATTCTGAACATTAACTACTCCACTTTTGGGTGTTATATGCTGGACCAAGTAATATCAAGGCTGAGAGTAAAAAAATTGAGAGTAAAAGATTATTGCTGAAAAAGAGAGGCTTTCATCTCAAAAAGAGAGAACCTTTCATCTTGTAGTGATCAGGACACATTCACCAGAATACTACTTCTAAAAGGAATTGTCAATTTATACTCCAAAAGGACACATCTTGTCAAAGCTTTTTGTCTTATGTGCCTCAGGACTTTGCACAAGAATTGCAAATGCCAGCCAATCAGCACTCTCTTTTAATGCAATATAAAATGATTTGGCCTTGAATTTGTATTCTTGCAAATTGTCCTGATGAGTGTCAGTCAAAACAAATCAACAAAATGTGTCCTTTCTCAGCAATACTTCAGTTCAGCACAAGCAAATGACAAATTGTACTGTGAGGAGAGGGTGCTGATTGGTTGACAAGCAAGCTCTGGTATAGTAATATCCAGCAGAAACCAGAGTTATGTGAGAAAAATCTTTTTCACATAGC
>JAHRHZ010000021.1:2318492-2332843 GCA_024137785.1 Ginglymostoma cirratum
TTCATTCTAATACTTTCAACTCCACCTCTCTTGTGGTATGGGCTGTCCCCAACATATTGCCACTAACTTCCCCAAGTTCCCAAGTCTTCTTGTCTGTCTCCACAGTAAACACAGAGGCGAAATATTCATTGAGGAACTCCCCCATCTCCTGCAGTTCTACATACGCATGTCCATTTTTTTCCTAGAAGCATCCTATTCTCTCTCTATTTAATCTTTTTCCTTTAATATACTTAAAGAAATTCTTTGGTTTCACCCTAATCTTCTCAGCCAAAGCTATCTCATGCCCCCTTTTCTCCCTCCTGATTTCCTTCTTCAGTAAACTCCTGTATCCCCTCTAAACTTCCAGAGCTTCCCTTGATCCCAGTTGCCTGTTTCTGAGCCAAGCCTCCTTCTTTATTCTGGTCAACGCCTGAATATGTCTTGTCATCCAGGGTTCCCTAGTCCAGCCAACCTTGCCCTTCACTCTCACAGGAACATATAGACCTTGAACTCTAGCTATCACACTTTTAAAGGCCTCCCACTTGCCAGAGGTTCCTTTGCCTGCAAACAAGTGACTGGTGTCAAGCTTCTTGCGTGTTGTTGGAGCTGCGCCCGTCCAGGCGAGTGGGGAGTATTCCATCACACTCCTGAGTTCTGCCTTGTAGGTGGTGGACAGGCTTTGGGGAGTCAGGAGATGAGTTACTCGCCACTGTATTCCCAGCCTCTGACCTGCTCTTCGAGCCATTGTATTCATATGGTGATTGCAGTTGAGTTTCTGGTCAAGGGTAACACCCAGAATGTTGACAGTGCAGGATTCAGTGATGGTAACACCACTGAATGTCAAAGGTATTGGTTATACTGTCTCTTATTGGAGCTGATCAGTGCATGCTATTGTTGTAATGTAAATGTCACTTGCCTCTTTTCAGCCCAGCTTTGATATTATCCAGATTTTGTTGCATTTGAACGTGGACTGCTTCCGTACCTAAGGAGTCACGAATGGTACTGAACATTGTGCAATCATCAGTGAACATCCCCATGTCTGACCTTATGATAGAAGAGGTAGCTGAAGATAGTTGGGCCTAGAACACTACCCTGAGGAACGCATGCAGAGATCTCCTAAAGCTGAGATGACTGACCTCCAACAACCATGACCATCTTCCCATGTGTCAGGTATGCCTCCAACCAACAGAGAGCTTTCCCCCGCATCTCCACTGATTCCAATTTTGCCAGGACTCTTCGATGCGACATTCGGTCGAATGCAGCCTTGGTAGGAAGAGCTGTCGCTCTCACCTCACCTCTAGAAGTCAGCTCTTTTGTCCATGTTTGAACCAAAATTGGGCATCACTGAGCAGAATATTGCTGAGCAAGTGCTGCTTGCTAGTGCTGTTGATGACAGCTTCCATCAATTTACTGATGATCAAGAGTAGGCTAGTGGGGCCATAATTGGCCAGATTGGATTTGTCCTGCTTTGTATGTACAGGACATACATGGGCAATTTTCTACCTTTTGGGTTAGATGTCAGTGTTGTAAGTGTACTGGAAGAACTCAGCCAGGGGAGCGGCAGGTTCTGGAGCACAAGCCTTCAGTACTATTACAGGAATGTTGTCAGGGCCCATCGCCTTTACAACACCCAGTGCTTCAAAGGATTTCTTGATATTAAATGGAGTGAATCAAGTTGGCTAAAGACTGGTACCTGTGACGCTGGGGAACCACAGATGGAGGCCAAGCTGGATCATCCATTTGGCACTTCTGGCTGAAGATTGCTGCGAATGTTTCAGCCTTATCTTTTGCACTGATGTGCTGGGCTCTTCCATCATTGAGGACAGGGATATTTGCGGAGCTTCCTCTTCCAGTGAGTTCTTGAAATTTCCGTGACTGGATTTGACAGGACTGCAGAGCTTAGATCTGATCTATTAGTTGTGGGATCACTTAGCTCTGTCTATCAATTGCTGTTTATGCTGTTTGGCTTGCAAGTAGTCCTGTTTGGTGGCTTCACCAAGATGACAACTCATTTTCAGGTATGCCTGGTGCTGGCATGCTGTCCTGCACTCTCCATTGAACCGTGGTTGATCCTTTTGCTTGATGGTAATGGCTGAGTGGGGGAATGTACTGGACCAAGAGGTTGTGAATTGTGTTAGAGCACAATTCTAATGCTGCTGATGGCTCTCAGCGCCTTGTAGATGCCCAGTCTTCAGTTTGCTAGAGCTGTTCGAAATCGATCCCATTTAGCTCGGTGATAGTGCCACATAACACAATGGAAGATATTCTGAATGTGTAGGTGTGACTTTGTCTCACTATCATTCCAGCTACTCTATCTAGCTTGTTTACCTAACTCCATCTTCATTTGATTGTAATTCCCTTTATTTAAATTAAACACAGTTGTTTCCGACCCTGTCAAACCGAATATTAAATTCTATTATGCTATGATCATGACTTCCTAGAGGATCTTTTACTCAGAGGTCATTTATTAAACTTCCCTCATTACCCATTACTAAATCCAAGATAACCTGTTTCCTGAGTGGTTCCATGACACACTGTTCTAGGAAACTATCCCTAATGCACTCTGTGAATTTGTTGTTGCAGATACCCTTTCCAATTTGATTAACCCCTTCTTTATGAAGATTAAAGTCACCCATAATTATTGCTTTCTTCTTTTTACGCACTCCTATTATTTGTTGATTTATAGCCTTTTGTACAGAGTGGCTTAAGTTTGTGGGTCTTTACACTATTCCTACCAAAGTCATCATTACTTTTTGTTTTTTTACCTCTGCCCAAATGGACCCTACATCAGCTGAGTTTAGACTGTCTTTCACAACTGTCCTAATTCAATCTTTCATTAACAGTACTGTTGCACCACCTTTTCCATCCGTCCTGTCTCTCTTACATGTCAAATATCCCTGAATCTCAAGTGCCCAGTTTTGATCTTCTTGGAACCCTGTTCCTGCAGGGGCTATGAGATTGTATTCACTTACTTTGAGTCGTTCTATCAGTTCATCTACCTTATTCTGAATGCTTCATGCATTAAGATAGAAAGTCTTCGAGTTTGTTCTACTTTCAAATACTCTCACACTTTATTGGCCCTTGCTACAATGTGATATTCACACCTTCTGTCCCTGACTGTTATTTTCTGGCAACAATAATCCTCATCTCTAACCTGCAACCCTATCTTCGCTTTTATCTTTGATTTTATAATTTTCCATGCAACTGAACCCAGCCCCTCACTAGTTAGATTAAAGTCCTATCTACGGTCCCAAGTTACGCAATTTGCCAGGACTCTGATTCCAGCATGATTCAGATAGAGTCCATCCCATTGAAACAACTCTGTTCTTCTCTATTTGATAAAACTCGGACTTTCCTCTTCTGTTATCCCTATAGAAATGGCATGTTAAAAATAAAATTTCCCATTTTTCAAAGCAGTCCCTATATTTCTTTAGTATCTAACACATTGAATGAAGCTAATACATTGAAAGACCAAAATTCTTCTATTCAGTCATTTTAGCAAAATTTATTAAGCACAAGTAAATTAACATTAAAATTAATCACTTTGAATAAATGAGTTCATAATTCTCTCTTGATGGCGTGATTTGGGATCTTTAGTCATGCATGTGTTGAGTTCCTTTTTATCTGTCTAATTTCTCATTACAAATGGGACACCCGCTTGTACTAAGTTAAAAGACACCCACAAATTTAAAGTGCTTACCAAAAATACTTCATTGTACCAAATAGTTGTAGCATTTATCTTTCTCGCAATTTTTAAATTTTTTTCTCCAGCATACATCGAAATCATTATTGGCATTAGCACAGAAATAAACAACAGAAAGCTTTACTGTAGGGAATTGAAAAAGATCACACATTTTTTACAGATGTGAACTTGATTTGGAGTTTTCATTCATTTGAACAATCATAAAGGTGAGTGTTCATTGATTAGAAACCATTCCGAGGTCAGTCTATGTATTCCCATGCTAGCTATTTAAACACAGATATTCAAAAACACAATTCACCTCAGATATTAACAGAAATAATCATATTTTCTTTAAAAAACTTATTGATGCAAGAAGTAATAATTATCAGGGCATTAAGTTCAAGGTTTCAGCCCTGAAAAGTCAAATTTAAAACCTTCAGGGCTTGTTGAGTACATCAGTTCGCTGGATGGGTTAAAATACTATAACTTTCACTTGGCTGTGAACAGATGAGCAAATAAAGCTTTAACCATTCACATGCCTTTTAATTCAGCCCGAAGATTAGACTGTTCCACAGGAGGATTGGAGCATGTGATCATGAGGAATTGGCACAAGCCGGACGCTCATGCCTGTGGACGCAGGGGGTAGGTGCTGCTGGTACCCGTGAGATACTGTTTGGTTCTGAGTCACGTGGAGACCCCCTTATGGCCAGCAGTGAGTTGAAGTCGCCAGTGCCCACTCTGAGTTCCACATCGACAATTCCGAATGTTTAATTTGTTCAGCATGGTCTAGAAGACAGGTAAGTCGTAGTGGTAAATGTGGTCTTTAACAAGATAGAATCCCCTAAGTTGACAATTCACTGGTTCCTTGTGATGAACTTACCTTGTTGCTTTGCAAAGCCATAAAAGATGCAGTGACACGCTCCCAATTTCAAGGTGGCCCACACTGGTATCTCATGTGATTCTGCCACAAATCTCACTGTGGCCCACATCACTGAAACCCCTACAAGACTCCTCCTTATGAATCTATGAGTTTTTAAACTAGTTACTCCTAATCACCCTGCTCAGATGTGTTGTGACATACTTCTGGAGCAGGTGGACTTGAACCCATCCCTTCTAGCCCAGAGGAAGTGACACTACCACAGCAACACAAGAGCCCCCAACAGTCAGATTTTATGTGAGAGTCAGTGTCATAAAGTTGCATTGTCTTTCAAAATTGCTTAGTGAGATGTGTGGTTTCTGTCGTACAAAGCTACATGGTGCAGAACTAAGCAGGATTATTTACTTACTGCTCCAAGCTAATGCTGCAGTTCAGCTCAACACACACTGATTAAAGATCTTGAGTCGTCAGTTACACTGAGATTACATGTATAACATTTACTGGCTACTCTCAGTGCATGAAGCCTGTCTGAACCTTTGTATCCACGCACTCCAATTGTCATAAAATTAACGAGGTAATGAAATGCCGACTGAGTTGCTCCAGTGTTTATTGCATTCAGCTGAAATTCTGTAACAGGTAAAATTGTATCTTTATTTTCTCAATCACTTTTTCAGTGCTACAGTGTTGATTATATCACTGTACTTTACAACCCTCCCATGTGGCAATGGAAACAATGTATTTCTTTGTTCTTCCAGCTACTAGCTTGACAGAAAGGAAAGATTCCCAAAAATTATTTCAAAGATCTTCATCTAATTTTATGAACATGCTTCCATTTAAAAAAAAAAGCAGCTTCTTCTTGAAATGGGGATTAGTTCGATAAAGATCAGGAAACCAGCTGGAATTTCAAAGGAATAACCAATGGAGGGGGTTGGATGGGGAAGGTGAGGGGTGATTGGCGAAGAGAGTGATCAGTGAACATCCTGCTGCTCAAAATGATGAACATTTGGCTAACATCAAAACAAAACTTGTAAATTACAATTGATGCTGAATAAGATTGCTGCATAAAATTGCAGATTATTTCGAATCATAAATTTTATATCTGTAATTTTATGATCAAGCGCCTCGTGCAAGAGACTGATAAGAAAGGATATTGCCCTGTATCTCAACGCTGCCTTGAAGAACCCAGCCCATCAGGTTGTCGTTTTGATGAGGATGGTTGGCTGCTGTAAAATGGAACACCTTAGTCACACAAATTGATATGGCCATATCTCCAGCATCACCAGACACCAGGAACTGACACTGAAATATCACTGTAGTATCTGTGTTAATTAACATAATGTTGGTTTGAAAATCACTCTATACCCTTCAGTTTCAAGAGATGATATTGTCAAGAAGAGAAAGTTTCGGAGTCTTTTTCTCTCCCTTTATGAACAGACCGACGCACACTGAGATCAACAACAGTACAACCCCACCACTTACTGAAACAGAAATTGCTGGAGAAACTCTGTAGGTCTGGCAGTATTTGTGTAGAGAGAAACAGAGTTAACATTTCAAGTCCAGTGGCCTGAGTTTCTCCAGAAATTTCTGTTTTGTTCCTCCAGCATCCACAGTTCATTGTTTTATATTACCATCACTGATTGCACCTGCAAAAACAAATATTTTACTCACTGGCGCATATTGTACCTCAATAGGACAGTGTAGTGAAAGTTAGAGTTTTTTGAGCACTACATCTTTGTGAAGTGATAAACTCTTTGATTTCAGTGTGTATTCCAATACTGTAGCTATTCAGAGCATGATGATGTGAGTGCTTATTAGGTAACCACTCCGTCAAAACAACTGAGTCCTTCCATCTCTGTAACATTCCTTATTTTGGTTATCAAGGGGATCAAGGGTTACGGGGAGAAAGCAGGAGAATGGGGTTGAGGAACTTATTAGCCATGATTGAATGGCAGAGCAGACTCGATGGGCCAAATGGCCTAATTTCTGCTCTATGTCTTAAGATCTTATGGTCTTTATTTTCACTTCTGGCTTGGTGCAGTTTGGGCCCAGAATACTCTGAGTCAACCATTCCAATACTTTCAAAGCCACACTCCCATGCTGTCCTCGATGGGGCAGGTCTGTTGCCGAATGATGCCAACAGCATGGGTTCAATTCCCACACCAGCCTAGATTACCATCTTCTAAACCTGTCCCCTCACTTCAGGTGTGGTGACCCTCAGGTTAAACTCTCAAATGAGAGAGCAGCTCTATGGTCTGGTAAGACTATGGCAACATTACCTTTCATTCTCTATTCCAATTCTGCTTACCTGCTAATTAATTTGAAATGCAATCATGGACCTCCAAGTTTGCAGTAGTCATGTGACCTCTACCATGAGAAGCACATACACCGTAGGCAGACACAGTAAAGTCACTTCAATACAGTCCTCAGGTTGAACACACTGCCTTTTTCGACACACAGAACAAAGGGCAGAATCTCTAGTGGCCTAAACAATGAGGGCTATGGCAGGAGGAGAAGCATGTGAGCAGTCAGGTGAGGCCTTTCTCGATGCCTGGACCAACCAGAGGCATGTTCAGAGATAGTAGGAACTGCAGATGCTGGAGAATCTGAGATAACAAGGTGTAGAGCTGGATGAACACAGCAGGCCAAGCAGCATCAGAGGAGCAGGAAGGCTGACGTTTCGGGCCTAGGCCTGGCATTTTCAGACCCGGTTCTAGGTATTGAGAAGGGATTCTCACTACGGAGCAGTGAGATGCTTATTAACATGGATTATTACTTGTTGGCAGCCTCATCCAGTTCAAATTGCACCTCATGAATATACAGCTTCCTGTCCTGTGAGGAAACCAGACGCTGAGAATTCCCAACATGAAAGTTGGAGCAACCTGGCAACTCCGTTCACTGCTTGCTTTTTGGGAACGGGCTGCATCTTGTGGCCGTTCACTCACTCTCTTAGCACTCACTCAACATGAGTCTACCTGCATGCTCACATCATTCCTGCCTCTGTGCCTTTTTGTGCCTTGCGCACTCCATAGCCTCTACATACCCCAGCCAGAGCTGTCAGGCTCACGCCATTCCTGAATTGCCTTGCCACTTCATACAGACTCAAAGCCAGGGGACTTGGCCTGATTGTCAGCAATCCTCAGTCAAATCAAGGGAGACAGCCTACAGTCAGTAAATCAATAAAAAGGGCAGCTTTCAATATTGATCCAGAACCTTAGACAATGTCAGCCAGTTACTCAGGATGGTCAGAGTCAGGATCCTTACATCAGAACAGATAAAGGGCTGAATCAATAGCCCAGCACTCACCTTAGATATTTCAGAATTATTGGGAGTTGTTTTCTTCTGGAGTGAGACAGAGGGATTGAGTGATATGAATGTGGATGGAACAGCAATTAGTGGTGGTGCAGGTGAGAGTAAAGGGAGCGAGGCGTCATGAGGGAGTGAGTAGGCAGTATAGAGGGCATGCTGTGTTAATTGTGTCAGGGACAAAAACAGAAAATGCTGGAGTACCTCAGCAGGTCTGACAGCATCTGTGGAGAGAAAGCAGCGTTAACTTTGAGTCTGGTGATCCTTCTTTAGATATTTTCCTGTACAACAACTGCTTCATTCTTTAACATTGCAAACACTTAAAAAGTCATCCCTTTTGAAACATCATGTCTGTTTTAGCTTGTAAATTCCATAGATCCTTAACAAGACAATTAAGGAATCTGTCTAGAGAATCCACTGTCATCTCCTAGAGATTAAATACCATCCCAAATGTGTCAAATGATACATCTGAATGTTCTCCAAAGTCTATTCATATCCTTTAAAAATTAGAAGGGTGGGTGATTCCACAATAACTGTTATGGCCTGAAATAAATTAAAGCTCAAAATAGCCATACAAATTAACACACAAGCACATAATTTAAATTACAAAATGAAACTATTTTAAAGCACTCATTTCCATCGAATCCATTTTCCAGCATTTGCAGTTCTTTTGGTTTCCATTTTAAAACCTAGCTGTGACTTTAGTTTTCGCCTCACGGCATTCTCACATGAATTAATCAAAGTTTACGTTATCTCAAGAATGACTTTTGCGGTGCAGTGGTAGTGTCCCTAACTCTGAGCCATGAGCCCTGACTTTGAAGTCCCCATTACTCTAAAGGTATGTAGTAACATCTCAGAACAGTCAATCAAGAAATATCCACCTTAGCTTGTGCGATTAAACCAATGCCTTTACTTTTGACCTGACCAAATGGCTTTCTTTCTCTACAGAAGCTGTTGACAACTAACTACACTCAAATGGAATATAATTCATTTCTTTCCACTTGCTTAATCAAGTCAAAATTATGAATTATTGAAAAATTTCTCAGCCATACACTGCCTTTCACCAGCATGAGTGATAATGTTTTCAGTCTCCGAGGTCTCAAATTGATAGTTGTAAACAACTCCTGCTCTCTGCCTTCGTCCCTTGTGCTTGAGAAACTTCTTGCAAACCAAGCACTTCAAGAAGACTTTCTACAACCTCATTCTCTCACTTTCTACTATTTTGTTTCCATCTGCCAGTGTGTTCTTTCTATATTACCAGATGATGGCTAATTGCAAGGTAACGCTTTCCCTGATGTGGCTGGGTATATTGTTGGGCACAAATAATGCAAGTAGTAGGGAATTAATGATAAAAACAGTGACCTGAGTGAAACACCGGCAGATTGAAATGCTATCAAGGTATTTTAATTTTTTGATTATTTAAGAAATACCGACTTGTACAATTCCATTCAGTCAAATTACTGCCATGAAAGTGGATATCAGAATGTAGCAATTGAAATTGAAGACAATGGTACTTAAAGGGGCAAAGGAAGAAGGTTTGTTTTTCTGGAGATGTCCAATCATTTTAGAATTAGACATTCAACGTGCTCCACTACAGAGAGATAAGGAAAACCAGAGCCAACTGTTGTTTTTAGTAAAGACTTTGAATAATAAAACAAACAAAAACAGAAATTGCTAGAGAAGCTCAGCAGGTCTGGTTGCATCCATGTAGAGAGACACAGAGTTAATGTTTTGAATCCGGTGACCTTTCTTCAGTCACCCGACTTGAAATGTTAACTCTGTTTGCTCTCTACAGATGTTGCTAGAGCTGCTGAGTTTCTCCAGCAATTTCTATTTGTTTGTTTCCCATCTCCAGCATCTGCAGTTCTTTGTTTTACGTAGAATAATGATATTAGTGTCATAGAGTTATACAGCACAGAAACAGACCCTTTGGTCCAACTCGTCCACACCAACCAGATATCCTAAATTTTTATAGTCCCATTTGCTGCATTTGGCCTATATCCCCCTAAACCCTTCCTATTCATCTACCTGTCCAGATGCCTTTTAAACATTGTAATTGTTCCAGCCTCCACCACTTCCACTGGCAGTTCGTTCCATACATGCACCACCCTCTGTTTGAAAAAGTTACGTCTCAGGTCCCTTATGAATCTTTCCCCTCTTAACTTAAACCTATGCTATCTAGTTTCGGACTCCCTACCCTGGGAAAAAAGTTCTTGGTTACTCATCCTGTCCATACTTCTTGTGATTTTATAAACCTCTATAAGGTCACCCCTCAACCTCCGATGCTCCAGGGAAAATAGCCCCTGCCTATTCAGCTTCTCCCTATAGCTCAAACCAGGGTTGCTCAATCCTGGCAACATGCTTGTAAATCTTTTCAGAATCCTTTCAAGTTTAACATCTTTTGTATAGCAAGGAGACCAGAATTGAACACAGTATTCTAAAAGTGGCCTAACCAATGTCCTGTATAGGCACAACACGATATCTGAACTCCTATACTCAACAGACCAGTGAGGGCAAGCTTGCCAAATGTCTTCTTTGCCAGCCTGTCACCTGTGTCTCCACTTCAAAGGAGCAATGCATCTGCACCCCTAGGTCTCTCCATTCAACAACACTCCTAAGGGCCCAAACATTAATTGTATAAGTGCTGTCCTGTTTGCCTTATTGAACTGCAACACCTTACACTTATCTAAATTAAACTCCATCTGCCACTCCTTGATTCATTGGCCAATCTGATCAAGGCCCCATTGTAATCGGAGGTAACCTTCTTCATTGCCCATTGCCCATTAGACCGCCTATTTTGGTGTCATCTGCAAACTTACTAACCATACCCCCTATGTTCACATTCAAATAAATTATAAATGACACACGTTGTTAACATACAAATCAGGAGTGCATGGCCAAATGACTAACTTCGAGAATGTCTACCAATTTTGCATGGCCAGCATTAGGTTTGAGTAGATTAGCAAAAGCTCTTTATGAGATTTAAACAATCCAGCAAAAGCAAACATATTATGACAAAGAACTTGCAAGTTTTGTGTATGTGTATGCATGTGTGCAACATAATTTCAAGTGTGTGCATCATTTTTTGTCAGTGTCCTTCATATATTTGTCATCTTTTGTCAAAACAGCATTTTGATAATAATCCAAGAGGATCTATGGTTGAAAACATGTCTTAACCTGATAACTTAATGAATCTCTTGGCAACGTCTTGCATGAAAGAAGAACAATGGGCATCAAGAACTGATGCTTGAGCAGTTCCTTTTACATGTGCTATTGATTAACTTTATAGCATACACTGTAGCAGTGTCCTTCACTATCAATCACGAAAGCAGAGGCAGTGTAAGGTGTAGTTAAAACGAGAGTAAAAACCTATTACCGTGTCTTCAGTTGGCATATAATTACTGCTACTGATTTAAGCTACAAACCTTGTGTCATATAATTCAAAAGCTACTTGTAAGGAATTGTTTCCTTGATGCTGAGCAGTTGCCTGTAGTATAGTAGACCAGCAAGGACAGAGGAGAGAGCTGTGATTGCAACTTCTAACATTGTGTTGTTCTCTCAATGAAAAGAGTTAAATAATGCAGAAGTCTTTTATTTTACTTCTTTCAAATTTTGTAAAGTAATCATAAAAGGGCAGAAGAAAATATGCATATTTAAGATAACTATTATAAAAATCATTGCATGTTAATTTAAATATGGTATTTCCCTGCTGTTAGAGTTGACCCCCGTGTTTGAGTTCAGCAGTCACTCTCTGTTGAATTGTTCTTCAGCATGTTCTTTGACATTTGCTTGTATTTAAATCTTAATGCTTGGATGAAAATCCAAGTGAGCTTTTTGTCACATACGCAATCATTACTTAAGATTGCAGTTTATGTGGTGGATGAGATTTAGATTACAATGTTCAATTTTTAGCTCAGTGTTGTTATTACAATTACATTTGACTTTTTCTAATGTTACCCAAATACAAAGGCACCAAATTGCTACACTGATGGAATGAAAGTCACTGTTATTTGCTGAATAAAATGGTCCCACATGAAATGAGTTCAGGCGGTCTAAATCCCATCCATTTTCAACAAAGAAAAAAAGCAGGAATTGGCAATTGCACCGTGGAGCTGATCTAGAAATGAAAAATACATCACACTGGTGCATAAGGCATTGATAAGGTACCAAGGCACATTGCCAGGAAAGAGTAGAGAAAGGTTTCCTCTACGTGTGAGTCTACATGTACATAAGACTTAGGATGGCATGGTGGCTCAGTGGTTCGTACTGGTACCTCATAGTATCAGGGACCTAGGTTCAAGCCCAGCCTTGGGTACTGTCTGTGTGAAGTTTGCACATTTTCCCCGTGTCTGCATGGGTTCCCCTCTGGGTGCTCTGGTTTCCTCCCACAGTCCAAAGATGTGCAGGCTAGGTGGATTGGCTATGCTAAGTTGCCTTGCTGTGTCCAGAGATGTGCAGACTGGGTGGGTTAGCCAAATGGTAAAAACCCCAGATGGGGATTGGGCAGGGTGGGATGTTCTTTTGAGGGGCAGTGCAGACTTGATGGGCCAAATGGCCTCTACCTGCACTGTAGGGATTCTATGAAGAATGTTTAATAACAATGTGGAGGACAGGAATTTTATCTGCTGGTTAGGCTGAGCATGGAAGCTGATGGACACAGAGATCGGCGATGTCAGCCAGCATGCAGCTTTATCATCACTATCCTGCCACAGGGTATTACCCTGAAGAGGGATGGGGGAGCAGGGGGATTCAATAGGGCTCTCCACTCTCAAGCAGCAATCTTTCAAAGCCCATTTTCAGATTACTAGACGCTATTGATAAAACCAAGGACACAGTAGGCTTTATTAAATCTCTCTCCCCCTGTCCTGCCACCTTCACTTATCTGTGCAAATGTACACTCGGGTCCCTCTGCTCCTGCACCTCCTTTAGAATTGTATCAGACCAATAGTAGCTTCACAAAGCAAGTGTGTTTTTAAAACCTATGTTATTTGTACTTTTCCTTGCTTGTGTTACTGAGGACTTTTGAGCTGAAACGATAATGTTATCACCAACTCCTTGTGCAGCCTTTTCCTGTAGACCAACATGATACGCAATGTATTGCCAAAATGTAAAGACATCGCGGTAATTTTCATTTTCACTGCATGGGCAATGAATTATCCTAGCAAATTGCTCGCCAGTGAAAAAACGTTTGCTGATTTTCAATACATTAATTGAAATAAGGTAAAAATTAGTTGAGTTTCATACTGCCAATCCAGTCCTTTATATTATCACATGAACAGTAACAGTGAAAATTATCCCAAACACATCCAATTAATCCAATGTCCTTGGATTTGTGTGATCTAATCTCATTTATAATGTCAAGTCATTTTCCATAAAGATTATTTGAACAGTTGTAATTCAATCGGCTACTTTCTTTTCCTGTGTTGTCAGGTTGTGACTCGTAATATCTGTGCGATGCTAATAATTTTAGAATCCATGCCTCTGTACTGAATAGGGCAAGGCAACTAATAAATGCTTCTTGAAAATGCCAACATCCTCCACGATCATAGATTCAATTGACTAATTCCAGAAATTCAAAGGGCAGCACAAAAGTGGATTCTCTTTGTTTGGATCCTTCTGTTCTAATTGATATTTATGTCTACCATTATGAAGACTTAAGGTGAATAATTCAGCTAATATGATGTTTTGATTTTGACATTGGGTGGGAACGTTGTTGGCCAGAGCAACACTTATCGCTCATCCCTAAATGCCCTTGAGAAAGTGATGAGCTACTTCTTAGAGCCATAGAGCTGTATAGCACAGAAACAGACCCTTTAGTCCAACTCGTCCATGCCAACCAGCATTTGGCCCATATCTCTCTAAACTCTTCCTATTCATGTGGCCATTCAGATGCCTTTTAAATGTTGTAATTGTACCAACCTCCGCCACTACTTCAGGCAGCTCACTCCATACATGCACCACCCTCTGCGTGAAAAAGTTGCGCCTTAGGTCCCTTTTAAATCTTTCCCCTTAAATCTACGCCCTTTAGTGCTGGACTCCCCTACCCTGGGGAAAATACTTTGGCTATTCACGCTATCCATTCCCACATGACTTTATAACCCTCTAGAAGGTCAGCCCTCAGCATTCAATGCTCCAGGGAAAATCGTCCCAGCCTATTCAGCCTCTCCCTATAGGTTAAGCCCTCCAATCCTGACAACATCCTTGTAAATCTTTCCTGAACTCTTACTTGAACTGCTGGGATCTTTAAGATGTAGGTGCACCCACAGAATTGCTAGTGAATTAATACCGTTTAAAAAGCGAAACATTCAATGAGAAATAATACAGTGCGGAGCTGGAGGAACGCAGCAGGCCAGGCAGCATCAGAGGAGCAAGAAAGCTGACATTTCGGGTCGGGACCCTTCTTCAGAAAATGAAAAACATTCAATAAGGTTACAAAAACAAAGTTGCTGGAAAAGCTCAGCAGGTCTGGCAGCATCTGTGAAGGAGAAAACAGAGTTAACGTTTCTGGTC
>JAHRHZ010000021.1:2337843-2353706 GCA_024137785.1 Ginglymostoma cirratum
CATCCTGCTCCTATGATGCTGCTTGGCCTGCTGTGTTCATCCAGCCCCATGCTTGTTATCTCGGATTCTCCAGCATCTGCAGTACCTTTTATCTCAAAGACAGAGTGTGCTGAGGAAACTCAGCAGGTCAGGGAGAGAGAGGCAGAGTTAAAGTTTCAAGTCCGGTTACCCTTCTTCAGAACTTTATTCCATATTGCTGTCTGTGTGGCCTTGTGTACGTGACCTTATGTATAAATTCACTGCTTCACTGCCTTTTAAAGTGACTACACTTCAAAAACAATGCATTTATTGTGTAGTGCTTCAAAATACCTTGAGAAGGCGAAAAGCACTATGCAAGCTCTTTCTGCTTTTTTATTGAGAAATTTTGGTGATGGATGAAGACAAATAACACAAGCCACCTCTAAAGCTGAAAGAGTTGGAGAACAGACCTCGTCAGTATGATTTACTTAGTAGGGAGTCAGAAAATCCGCAGCATACAAATCTTTGGTGGAAGGGTGAGGATCGGGGAAAGTGCTGAGAATATGGTACAAATAATAGGGTCGAGGGTGGGATATGCATTGTGGAAAAACAAAAGGCCAAGTTCAATCGCATTGATTACAAAATGTGGTGCTGTGAACTTATTGGGCAGGAGCTCTTTAGGTCAACTGAAAAGTTTGGCTAGTAAGTTACACATATCATGAAAACAAGCTGAAATCTGACAGAAAAAAGTGGACCGCCACATCATCTCCCAGCCCTTATCAAAGCTGTTTAAATTTAGACTTATCTTTGTTTAAAAGATTTTAAAATACCCTGTCAGCCATCATTATGGCACCGATGTTAAACCTGGAAAGATGGAGTGGAACATCGTGAAATTGGCTCAAAGTCCTTAATTGCCTTATTTATAAAATTCAGGAAATATGTGTGAAATTTTTGTCCTGGTCTCTCAAATAAATCATGGTATTTTATCTTGTTTCTAACCCCATGTTCTCCTACACCCTTCTTGCAACCTATGCTCACACAACCAGATGCAACTATTCCCCTCCATACCCCATGTTAGCTTTCTTTTCATTCATGGAATGAGGGCATTACTAGCTAGGCCATCCCTAATTGCCCAGAGTCGACCACATTGCTGTGGTTCTGGAGTCACGTGTAGGCTAGACCAGGTAAAGATGACAGTTTCCTTCCCTAAAGGACATTAGTGAACCAGATTGGTTTTTCCTGACAGTTGACAATGGTTCATGGTCATCATCAGACTCTTCATCCTAGATATGTATCAAGTTCAAATTTCACTATCTGGCAAGGTGGGACTTGAACCCAGGTCCCCAGAACATTACCTGGATCTCTGGATGAACAGTTCAACAAACAACACCACTAGGCCCCATCATCTCACCTATGACCCTGTATCTACCAATGTTCACCTATACTCCCTACACCAGCCCATTTAAAGGAACAATCAGGCTTGTTATCTAACAGGTGATTAATTCACTAGGTACTTGTTTCATCCTCAATATATTTGTTATAATTCTGTTCGATGTGGAATTCTTATGAGATCAGGCATAAGAAAATCAAAGTAAGGAATACAAATGGGAATATAGCTCTCATTAGACAAGTATATCATGGTAAGCTCTACTGATTCAGAAGGCATCAAAAGTAATTTTTGTAGGTGGCCTCAGCAAACTGCCTTGTGTCAAAACATTTTTCTAATCCACAAAGTGAATTACAAATTGAGAGATCTTGGGTTGACTTTATCGAGGATTTTGAACACAAGTTGACCTGTCTTTCAAGTTGCAAATTTCATGAAATTTCAAGTTTGTTAAAGTTGAATTTTACTCTCCAGAGGGTGGCTTGACTCCATTTGTACAGGAACAACTGGACAAAAGTAATAAAGACTGTACTTGCCTGTGAGACTCGCAGCGCTACAAAAACAATCACACCATCTGAGTAATCTCCTTCGGCTCCTCTGTGTTAAAATGATATTGGATGAAATAGTTTTCATAAGTTCCTTTCCCACCTCAGTCTAGGTGGCTGTAATATAAATGTTAAGAAGTGAGATCACACTAATCTCCTCTCACCCCACCGGATCCTGTTTCCCCTTCAGCAGCAGTTTTCAGCCTGATTTTAGCAGCTAGGCAATTGCTTCCTGCTGACATTCTAATGTTTTGGTCAGAACATTGGCAACTGAATGAGGCCCCAGCATTAAATCGCCTTGCCCACCACTTCTTCCAAAAGTCAGACTGCTCCTTTGCTACTTTTCCACCAGGAGCTAATAAAAAAGGAGAAAACTCCCCTGCAGCTGTTGCATCTTCCTGGTTTGATTTGAATTCAATGCCATTTTCATGTCAGCTCAGATTATTGTGGCTTCTTTGGCTTTTTCTTCACTGATTGCAAAGTGGAAAAATCAATAGCTCATTTTTCCCATCAGTAAGACTCATGGACTCGGCAAAAGCATCAGCAAAGGACTTGCATCCTGCTGAGGATAAAAAAAACGTGTTTTTCTCATCTCCAGACCTACATTTTACAAGATGCTATCGACTACTTTGTGGTGCATGTTCCAGGTGATATCCATCATGTTAACACGTTTGTTTCAGACTGAGTCACTCTGCTTTTATCTTAACCTTAAACACTGAATTCACTAAGCAGGCATATAAATCCACTATCATTTGTATTATTACTGAACAGTTGGCTGTGAAGTATCAATTTAGATTTGGATTTGGAATATAGATCAAGGGGATTCTACAGAGCTGGAATTAGTAATAACTTGTGCTTTTTGAAACTTCCTTAGCTTGGTATCTAATCCAACATGATCCTTTAATTTGATTTCTGAACACATTTTGCTTTCTTTTCCAGTTATTTTGGTGTTTGCTGATGGCCATCTTTTGTTTCTGCCATCTAATAGCTTTATTGATAGCTTTTCTATAGGTACCATGTGTCCACTATTACTGCCACCTTTCATTCTCTCAGCCAGCCTGTGGCTCCTTTAGGATTTACTGCCGACATCAAATTATCCATGTGTCTAGCTCTCCAGGTACACCAATAACAATTTACAGAGGCAGGTTTGTCTCAACAATGAGATAGTAGGAACTGTCGATGCTGGAGTCTGAGATAACAAGGTATAGAGCTGGAACGGTCCAGACCCGAAATGTCAGCTTTCCTGCTCCTCTGATGCTGCCTGGTCTGCTGTGTTCATCCAGCTCTACACCTTGTTATCTTTGTCTCAACAATGTTGCACTTATGAGTTTGTTAGACAGTAGAATGTATATGTGTGAAAAGGATTTGCATCTTTGACAATTTTATTCTTCCTTTCTGGTACCACATTTTGATATATCTGAATTTCTTCAAAAAGTCTATCAAGATGAGGAACAAGGCCTAGGGTTTCCTGGCCTTAGGACGTACAAGTTGTATTCAATAGGTCATAAAAGTGAAGTTGCTAAAGTGTTACCAGACCATAGAGCTTGCTCCTTCTTTCGAGAGAGACGATTGCTGGTGGTTTAACCTGAAGATCACAAACCTCATGGGGAAGGGAAAGGTTGAGAAGGCAAGTCTTTCATTGTAACCTCAGCCGGTGTGGGAAATCATAGAATCCCTACAGTATGGGAGCAGGCCATTTGGCCCATCAAGTCCACAAGCAATCTTCGAAGAGCATCCCACCCACATCCCCCTCCCTACCCTATAAACCTGCATTTCCCATGACTAATCCTTTTAACCACACATCCCTATGAACACTATGGGCAATTTAGCATGGCTGGTCCACCTCACCTGCACATCTGTGGGTGGCACAGTGGTGATTACCGCTGCCCCACAGCGCCAGGAACCTGGGTTCGATTCCAGCTTCGGGCGACTGTTTGTGTGGAATTTGCACATTCTCCCCGTGTTTCCCACGACACTCCAAAGATGTGCAGGTTAGGGTGGATTGGCGTGCTAAATTGCCCATAGTATCCAGGGATGTGTAGGCTAGGATTACCATGGGAAATATGCAAGTTTACAGGGATAGGATAGGCATCTGGGTGGGATGCTCTTCAGAGGGGCAGTGTGGACTTGATGGGCCAAATGGCCTGCTTCCACACTGTAGGGATCCTATGATCCTAGGACAGTGGGGGTCAACCACAGCACCCAGAGGAAACCTGTGCAGACTGTGAAAGCTCCATGCAGAAAGTCACCCGAGGCTGGAATCGAACCTGGATTCCTGGTGCTGTGAGGCAGCAGTGCTAACCACAGAGCCACCATGCTGAATTGAACCTATGCTGTTGAACCATCACTCTGCATCGCAAACCAGCCAAATGAGGGAACCGACCCCAATAGGTAATAACTGTTCTCATGCAAACATCAACAAGGATTTGTTTAAACTAGACCTGGGGCACAGTTTTGTTCTGCTGATCAATGGAAGGATAGACTTGCCTTGGAAATGGCGCAATGAAGATTTGGTTGATCGATTCTTGGGACAAGAGAACTGTGCAATGGGTTTATACTCTCTGAACTTTAGAAGATTAGAGGAGAGCCCATTGAAAGGTAGACAAGACCGATAGTGAGAGATTGCTTCCCCTGGGGGTCTAGAATGATAATACCAAGCCCCTAATTTTCACACATGGATTGGGAGTGCAGAAACAGGGCTTTATCCTGTCCTGTAATACCCACCAAGGAAAACAGGCCTGGGAGGTTCCAGGTTGGCTGGACTCTTTAAACACTGGCAAACTTCAGAACGAGAGCATCAGTATCCTGTATCTAACTCAGTGTTCCCCGACACCATTCATGTCAACCTTTGTCCGTGTACACAGATGCATTTTCCTCCCATATGCACCTTATACAATTGAGCCAACCAATGTCCCCCTAATCACCCACATCCACCCATCCACCCTCTCTTCCTCAATCCCTGTTTCATCTCCTTGGGTCTTTATAACCTCTGTAACAACTTAATGCTGACAGACCAACCCATGACCCCATTACCACCCTAATAGCTCACCTATTTCCACCAAGGGTCAAGCTCAAGAGCTTTAATAACATTAAAAGCTCTATTGTTGCTGTACTGTTTTAAAAATGTTCTCTTTGATAGAAAATACATCCAGTATATTGAAAATCCTTCAACAAATCTCTTATGGGAAAAAAAAAATACGTATTCTTAGTTATTTCAGAGCTGTGACAGTTCCAATTGATTCATCCACCTTGTGGGCACATCTTTGTCCACTTCTAAGAATCTCAAAGTTCAGCTTCTGCCCCTACTCCACAACCACCCACTTCTGACAACTCCCCAGCACCCCCAGCAGCAAGCCAAGGTTTCCTGGAACCATACCTAGAGAGAGACCTCAGTTCTCAAAAGCAGTACTATGTACGTTCAAAATAAAACTGACTGAAACAGATCTGCTCTGCTCCATTCACTCCATGTTCCAGACAGAAGGAATACCAAATGGGATTTAAATTGATATAGCTAATTATTTAAGGGGCTAGCTGTTTATTTTTTAACTGCACACGGTTGACGTTTGTAGGAACACAGCAGACCAGGCAGCATCGGAGGAGCAGGAAAGCTGATGTTTCAGGTCGGGACCCTTCTTCAGATAAAGGGTCTTTTCTGAAGAAGGGTCCCAACCTGAAGCTTCAAAATCTCCCCTCCCCCAACCGCATCCCAAAACCAGCCCAGCTCATCTGCACCTCCCTAACCTGTTTTTCCTCTCACCTATCCCCTCCTCCCACCTCAAGCCCCACCCCCGTCTATCTACTAACATCATCCCGCCCCGTTGACCTGTCCGTCCTCCCTGGACTGACCTATCTCCTCCCTACCCCCGCACCTACACTCACCTTTACTGGCTCCATCCCCGCCTCTTCGACTTGTCTGCCTCCTCTCCACCTATCCTCTCCTCTATCCATCCTCTATCCGCCTCCCCCTCTCTCCCTATTTATTTCAGAACCCTCTTCCCCTCCCCCATTTCTGATGAAGGGTCTAGGCCCGAAATGTCAAGTTTTCCTGCTCCTCTGATGCTGCCTGGCCTGCTGTGTTCATCCAGCTCCACACTGTGTTATCTCTGACTCCAGCATTGGCAGTTCTTACCATCTCACAGTTGATGTTTGGGTAGTCTCCAAACCTATCCCTGTGAAAATCAGAAATTTTTTGAAATCCCTGTTAGCTGCTACCCAAGCTTCTGAAATTCTTATGCAAATGGAAAAATTGTCAAAGAAAATTTACAATTTTTTATAAAGTTTCTTCAAAAACTTGGCGCACCGAGTTCCAATGCTTACCCATTTCCAGTGTTTCCAGACTCCAGAGAATGAAGTACACTGCTATTTTACACTTAGATTTAAGAGAGTTCTAGCATGTACTGTGTTAAGTTTCTGTGAAAGATTTCTCAAGCAAGCATCAGTCCCATGTAACCAATATCCCCCATCCCCATACAGGCCGGATAATGGGGAGTTTACTGTAATGTGTTTGGGGATAGGGCCTTTGTTTTTTTCAGGGATTTTTGCCATTTTCACCATAATGCAGAGAATTAGAATTAGGTTTCCTGTCACATGTACTCAACCACAGGGATACATGAGTACAGTGAAAAGTATATAAAGTCACCAGTCCGGCACCATCTTCGGTACCAAGATACCTAAATGCAAAAACTTAGGTATAAATTAGAAAAATGAAGGAATAAAGTTAAAAGAAGAACATTATAATCCTTATAAAGCTAGGTACAAAGATACCTCAGTACAAAATCTTGGGTATAACGTAGAAAAATAAAGAAAGAACTGTAAAAGTTCAGCAATACAGTTCTAGTGTATTATAGCAAGGAGTCCACACTGGGCTTTACCTTGAGGAAGCTGGGAGTCCCTGTCATGGTGAAAATCCAGGCCTGACTCTCAAAATAAAAATGGGGTCAATCATTTAAAACTGTGAAGAAGAGGAATTTCTTTTTCACTCAGACGTTTGTGAATCTGTGAAATTCTCTCCTCCAGAGGATTTGGCTTCTCAGTCGTTGAGTACATTCGTGGCTGAGATAGATGGAATTTTAGACCCAAAGAGAATTAAGGGTTATGGAAATCAGTCATAAAAGCAAAGTGGGGGTCAAAGTTCAGGTATAATCTTATTAAATGTGTAGCAAGCTCAAGGGGCAGTATGGGTCTACTTCTTACATTTTTATGTTCTTATAATCATTTCCTAGAAGTGCAGCAACTGAACACAGGGCTTCATGCACACTCACATTCACACTCACTCTCTCTCTCTCTCTCACACACACCCACAGAGTCACACACACACACACACACACAGAGTCACACTCACTCTCTCTCTCACACACACACAGTCACACACACACACACACAGAGTCACGCTCTCTCTCTCTCTCACACACACACAGTCACACACACACAGACATTCACACTCTCTCTCTCGCGCTCTCTCTCACACACACACAGTCACACACACACAGAGTCACACTCTCTCGCTCTCTCTCTCACACACACACACACAGTCACACACACACACACAGTCACACACACACACAGAGTCACACTCACTCTCTCTCTCACACACACACAGTCTCACACACACACACACACACACACACAGTCACACATTCACACTCTCTCTCGCGCTCTCTCTCACACACACACACAGTCACACACACACAGAGTCACACTCTCTCTCTCTCACACACACACACACTCACATTCACACTTTCTCTCTCTCACACACACACATTCACATTCACACTCTCTCTCTCACACACACACACATTCACACTCTCTCTCTCTCACACACACACCCCCAGTCTGATCTCACACACACTCACACACACACATATATACAATAATAATCTATATTTGTGCAGCAGTGAGCTAATTTCACTTAAAAAAAAATCAGCAATGGCAATACGATTATGGAGAAATCTGATCCCCCGTAATGTCCGTTCCTGTGTTTCAAAATGAATCCATGGAGATGGGACGATTTAATGACCACTGGCAGAACAATCGAAATTCTGAAATGTCTTGAAAAGGAATAAGAACAGATATAGCAATATTTTCGTGAATATATCAATTCATTTAATCTGGGCTCTACAATTCTGTTATGCAAAGGATCTTGATGAAAACTATTTTGCTTGATTGCTCAAAATAGCATTCGGAACCCACATATGACCCAAGAGAGATAACAAAAATCATTACTTTGATATCCTACGTTCGTGGCTTATTTAATGACAAATATTTATTGCCAGTTCTGTTTTGATTATGAACTGCTATGATATTTTTTCTCATACTATATAATTGCAAAAAGGATTTTAATTCAGAGATGTGTAACTATTACAACCAACGGTAAAAGACTTGGATATGTTGTTAACCTAAAAGTTGAAGCAAATATGATTTAATGATGAGTGCCAGTCAATTACAATGCTAAAGCATTAGCGCCTAAGTTTAAAGCAGCCTAGGGTAAAAGCAATGAAAGTCATCTTTTACCAACAGCATAAAGGTCACAGTTAATAGAGTTCCTGCAATCTCAGCTGAATCCTCGTTGTTCACAAATCCACGACATAAATCTGTCTCATATTTAGCGATAATTTAATTCAACATCAACCACGCTTCTAAGAGCTTGAGAGGGCATTATAAGACTGCAGTTAGGAACGTGCAGTGGGGGTTGGGGGAGAGTGCAATCTTGAATGAAACTGCTGAGCATGGGCAGACTGCCCCTGCATGAAATGTGAAAATGTCATTCTTTCGTTCTGTAATGTTGTGGTCTTGCACCTCAAGAGAAAGAAATCAAACCTAAGATGCAAAATATTAAAATACGTGCAGAAAAATGTGCTGTCTTTATATGAAGCTAACAGGTTCTCTCTTTATATTTAGAAACGGTGTGAGTGATTTCACGAAGCAACTCGTATTTACTGCTTTTCTTTTCACAAATAAACAAGGTGTTATGTGTGTATATGTTTTCATGGATCCAAGGGGTAATCTTTTGCACTGACACTTTTTATAATCGTGCTGTGTTTTTATTACCATATCAGAATAAGGGTATCTCCTTCGGAAGATATCTGCCTATTCTTCCTTCAAGTCATTAGTCTTTATCTAAATAACCCTTTTAAGTAAAGTCTCAACTGTGAAGATAGAGGTCATGGAGAGATGGAGAGATCGCTATTAATATTCCACATTCATCAGCATTCAGTGGCCATTAACTTTGCCACTTACAGACTGACCCAGATATATTGCACTTCAAGAGATTATCAGAAGCAAAAAGAAACCTTCCTCATCAATTATTCTTTCTAATAAAGTTCTTGCTTGTGCCAAGAAAATAATATGTCCTTACTGCCCATTTCTTTTGGTTTGGCTATTTGCTGCCCTATAGCCTAGTTTATATGTTTCCACCAGTTTTACTTAGGAGCAACCATTCAAAGAATCACAGAATTATTACGGCACAGAATGAGGCCATTTGGCCCATTGTGCCTGCACTGGGTTTTCAAACGAGCATCACTACCTAGTGGTAGTCTCCTGCCTTTTCCCCATTCTCTTCTGTTCAAATAACCATCCAACCATCTTGAATGTTTTGATTGAACCTGGCTCCACTACATTTCCAGGAAGTGCATTTATACCCTAACTACTCAATTTGTGAAAAAGATTTTTCTCAAGTCGCCTTCCTGGTTTTACACATTCCTCTTGATGGAGACCATGATCAAGCTAGCAAGCCGACTAGAGAGATCTGTAGCTTTTTGAAGGTCTAGGATTAATTAGGCATCAAAAATGCAGTATTCATTATCGTGTTTAGAAATAAGGATGGAAATTCTTATAAAAACCAAACGCGACAAGTGATGCCTAGCACAGAAACACTTGCTGAAAGGACTACAACACAAGAACTGACTAAATATAGACTTCTTCGAGGCAAAGTAATAGCCTGTGGTCACTGCTTCAGACAGGATTAGTAGAGAGTTGGGACTGGTTTTAAAAGTTCTTCTGTGATTGAGCTCCATCATAAAGAAACTTTGATTTTAAATCTGACAAAAGGACAACTGGAGAAAAAGAAATGGTCCCATCCAGATGTTGAAATCTTGGTTCTTGTTTGAGATTGCATTATGGTGTTTCAATTTGCAGCGTACAACTGCTTGTCTCTTGAGAAATACCACACAGCAGTTCATAGCTCACTGTGACACTGTCACATTTATTGAGATGAAGTGCACTGTCCTACTCTCTTCATCTTGACAATTGCTGCTGTCCAAAATATTTTCAAATTGATTTCAAGTTTTTAATCTGATATTGAAGACCAGGGAACAGCTTTAAAATGCTCACCAGCATCTGAAACCATGACTGAGATAATTCTGATGTAGCCATTCAATGTAGTTTCTTTACTTAAAACACACACTGGGCTGGAATTTAACATTCTGGTAGCCAAGAATAGAGTCATAGAGGTGTACAGTACAGAAACAGATCCTTCAGTCCGGGAAGTCCATGCCGATCAGATAGCCTACATTAATCTAGTCCCATTTGCCAACATTTGGCCCATAGCCCTGTAAACCCTTCCTATTCATATACCCATCCAGATATCTTTTAAATGTTGTAATTGTACCAGCCTCCACCCGTCTTGAGACATGGGTTTAAGTAGCAAACTACAAATGCCAAATAAAGATTTTAAGAGATTGCTAGCTTTGGGTCCCAGGAATATTGACCATTCGGGAGTCCAGTAGCAGCTACAGGTAGCTTGTGAAGACTTGATGAGGAGTGAGCCAGAGGACATTGTGCTGGAGGCAGATCCTAGTAGTGGCGGCTGGTGAGTTCAAGGGCAAAGAGGTGCACTTCTTGCCGATTTCTCCCCCATTAAATAGCCCCTGAAGGCTTTGGGAGAAAGTGGATCTGAGGACGAAGAACCTCTAGCATCATCTATGGGATGGGCAGTCCAAGCGCCCAGAGCTCAGGTAGGTCCTAAAAGGTGGCGTCTGGGGCCTAGGACCTGCACAGAGACTGTTTCTGGCTCTAAAATTGGAGGTTTAGTGGGCAGTGAGGAAGGTTACTTCAGAGTACAACAGATGTTTATCAGATGGGCCAATGGGCTGAGGAATGGCAGATGGAATTTTTGTTTAGGTAAATGTGCGATGCTGCGTTTTGGAAAGGCAAATCGGGGCAGGACTTCTACACTTACAGGTAAGGTCCTGGGGGGTGTTGCTGAATGAGGAAACGCTGAAGGGTAGGTTCATAGTTCCTTGGAAGTAGAGTCGCAGATAGATAGGATAGTGAAGGAGGGGTTTGGTATACTGGTCTTTATTGGTCAGTGCATTGAGTATAGGAGTTGGGAGGTCTTACTGTGGCTGTACAGGACATTGGTTAGGCCACTATTGGAAGGCTGCGTGCTATTCTGGTCTCCCTGTTACAGGAAGGATGTTGTGAAACTTGAAAGGGTTCAGAAAAGATTTACAAGGATGTTGCCAGGGTGGGAGGGTTTGAGCTATAGGGAGGGGCTAAATAGGCTAGAGCTATTTTCCCTGGAGCATTGAAGGCTGAGGGGTGACCTTATCAAGGTTTATAAAATCATGAGGGGCATAGATAGGGTTAATAGCCAAGGTCTTTTCCCTGGGGTGGGGAGTCCAAAACCAGAGGGCATAGGTTTAAGGTGAGAGGGAAAAGATTTAAAAGGCACCTAAGGGGCAACTTTTTCACACAGAAGCTGGTGAGTATATGGAATGAGCTGCCAAAGGAAGTGGTGGAGGCTGGTACAATTACAACATTTAAAAGGTATCTGGATGGATAAATCAATAGGAAGGGCTTAGAGGGATATGGGCCAAATGCTGGCAACTGGGACTAGATTAATTTGGGATATCTGGTCACCATGGATGAGTTGGACTGAAAGCATCTGTTTCTGTGCTGTACATCTGTACGACTCTATGACTCAGAGCTCTGGTAAGCCCTCAATAGTGGGGCCCAGTGTCTGACAGCTGCAGAGATGCTGTTTCTAGCTCTATGTTTTCTCATAGAAGGCAGCTACTTGATCAGAACACTGCAAGGCTGCAGCAACAAGTGTGTGAAAGACTTATCCTGTTAAGAAACCAAAGCAGGTACATTTAGTTCACCACTTTAGTGTCTGCTCCCAAATAGTTTAGGGAGGCAATTGCATAGTGGTATTGTCGCTGTACTGTTAATCCAGAGACCCAGATAATGTTCTGGGGACCTGGGTTCAAATTCCACCATAGCAGATGGTGAATTCAATAAATTCAATAAAATATCTGGAATTAAGAATCTAATGATGACCATGAATCCATTGTCGATTGTTGGAAAAACCCATCTGGCTCACTAATGTCCTTTAGGGAAGGAAACTGCCATCCTTACCTGGTCTGTCCTACATGTGAATCCAGACCCACAGCATTGTGGTTGACTCTCAACTGCCCTCTGGGCAATTAGGGATGGGCACTAAATGCTGCTTAGCCTTATCCCGTTAATGAATAAACGAAAAAAGTTACACTGAATCCTTGCCAAACAAACATCTTATCTGAACCCTGCATTAAATTTCAGCTTCTATGTTTCTCAATATTATTCTCTTCAACTGCAACAAATTACTCACCTGAATTGGTTTACACCTCTTTTATTTTCACAGACTTTTAGCAATGTTGGACAACATGGGTTATAAGGTTAGAAGCACACTAACTGTTTCTTCTCAAAGAAAAACAATCCCTGTGTAAAATGTCCAAATTGATATTTATACATTGTGGTGCTGGGAATGTCCTATATCAGTGGGAAGACAAGAATGCAGGAGATTCAAAAGGTTTACGGTAACAACCATCAATAGCCTAACTTATTCTTTACTGTGATGACAATATCCATCCTGGTTACAGACAACCAAGCTGTTGCAATCATTTCAGTAATGGTTCCTTACAATATAAGTTTAAACATGATTCTTGTGCAAAACTTGTTATGAAAATCGCACAGTTGAAATTCTTTGCAAATACAGTATTATTTAAATGATAGCAATGAACTTGAAATTCTCCAGGCCAGATAGCATAAAGCAGGTCATTTTTAACTGTTGGGAATTTCTAGTTTAGAGGGCAAAAATTTTTGATAGCGCTATATAAAGAAAAAAAATGACAGTAAGAATAATTGATTCTTCTGCATTTAATTCCTATGGCATGGCATGGAAAAAATTTCTCTTTGCTCTTCTCAGTTCTATGTGCTAATATTGAGAAAGGTAACTGGATTCAGTGCACATTGCAAATATCCTGCAATAGTCCTATCCCCAAGGTCGTTCAATGCAAATGTAAATTGAGAGTACGACTGGAATTTGACAGGGGTCAAAAGTGACAAGGGCTGTGTAGCGATGCAAGGCAAAAATGGGCGAGAACTGCATTGAGGCCCAATGGAATCAAAATCATGTCTCTCCATCTTTTATGCATTCCACAGGCAGAGAGTTGAGATTCCCGCTGGGCAACTGACGACTGCTAATCGACAGGGATTAATGCTCATTAAACGTCTTGTTAACAGTACTATTCGCCTTCAATAATATCCAGCCTCCTAACTAATCAAACCCATCAAACATGCCAGATATTAGGAGAGCTCAGTAGGAAAGCAGAGTGTCTACCTGGTGGATTCAGCTCACCACTTGCCCTGAGTGACCTCCACGTTGCCTGTGAGTGAACCGAAGGCCAGGGCATGAACAATGGGCACCAGTCTCTCACTCTCACTCTCACACACACACACGCACCCACACACACGTGCACACAGTCTCGGGGAGGTCCATGGAGGTACCAATCAGTCAGGGGGATCTCGGCAGAGTAAGTGAAGGGCAGCCTCTGATACCTGTTCAGGGGCTTGGCTGTGGTCACGGTGCAGTCCAGGCAGAGTCAGTTTAATGGCTCCGTAGCAGCAAGTTCATAGGATTTTGGGTGACGTGGTTCGGTAGTTATGTTGGCACCAGTCAGGGATCTGGGCACATTTCACCCTGGGCTGTGCAGTCATGTAGGTCAAGGGGTGGAGTGTTGTTGAGTTCAGCCACAGAAAATGAAGGTTGTGGGGGTCAAGAGAGATCATTGTCATAGGACTGAACCTCAGCAGGTTAGCCTGTGTGACTGGTCGGGGCAGGGGTGCAGTATGAAAATGAACAGGGGATTGCATATGGTACAATATGGCTGGGAAAGGTGTAACGTAGGAGTGAGGGGTTGTCCAAGGCCTGGAAATCCCTGGTTTCCGTGGGGAGTGGGGTGGGTGTGGGACATGGTGTCAATGAAAGGCTCACTAGGTGCAGCTACCTCATATTTCAGGGGTTGGGTGGGAAAGAGGGAAAAGTGTAGGCTCATGAGAAAGGGTTGGGAGGGGGCTGGGAAAAGTCCTTTATTCTTTACTTATTCATAGGATGAGGGTGTTGCTGGTCAGACAGCATTTATTGCCCATCCATAACTGCCCAGTGGGCAGTTAAGAGTCAACCACAGTGCTGTGGGTCTGGAGTCACATGTAGGCCAGACCAGGTAAGGATGGCAGTTTCCTTCCCTAAAGGACATTAGTGAACCAGATGTGTTTTTCCAACAATCGACATTGGATTCACGATCATCATTAGATTCTTAATTCCAGGTATTTATTGAATTCAAATTCCACCATCTGCCATGGCAGGATTCGAACTCAGGTCTCCAGAGCATGATCAGGGCCTCTGGGTTAACAGTGCAGCAATAATACCATTGCCTCCCCTGGTGATGTGGTGCCTTTTTGGGTTAATAGTGTGGCCAATTGTTAATGAATAAAGGTATCCAGCCTCGCTTCGTAGCTAAGATATTTTATGACAATTGATGGGAGTTTCATGGAAATCATTACTGAGACCAGTTTTCAATTATTAGAATTATCAATTGAATTTAATTTCCACCAGCTGCTTTTAGGGCTTTGAACCAGCATCCTCAGAGTCTTTCTGGGCTTTGAGTTTAAATGTTGAGAACAAATGCAGAAATGTGGAAAATTGACAAGGTGGGGAGATGGCAATTTAATGACATTGCGTCACTCACAGCTTGACAGGTAGGTATTTAAAATATCTACATTTTGCATTCAAGTATCCTCATTCCTCTTAGAACCTTAGAATGCATGCAACCTGTGGTCTGATGCAATTTGATCACAAATGGTAATCATGTACTCAACGTTATGAGTTTAAAACAACATGATGTAAAATTCTATCATGTAAAATGTCATTGAAACTGGTGACCTTTAACTTTCCTTTTTAAAGTATTTCCATAAATAATAGGCTAGTGACAGTATTATTTGAACAAATTGAGTCTAAGATATGCCAAAGTAAAAAACTGAAGACTAAATTATGGAAAATTATGAGATGGACAAAAACTATTAGAAGATTAAGTAAAGAACAGAGTTGTAAGAATAATCAGAAGACTGAGAAATTTGGTGTCATTTCTAGATATGAAAGAATTAGATTATGATGATGAGCAAAATTTGGGTTACTTATGGCAAAATCCTGCAATCTTAATTAAGACATGAAGATTAAAAACAAAAACAGAAATTGCTGACAAAAATCAGCAGCGTCTCCAATGTCTGCAGTTCTTTCAGTTATTTTATATTTATGGAGATTAAAAAGTTGCATTTGAAACTAGACATGCGTGAATTACACACCAACTAATAGGACGCGTTGATCTGGTTCCTGTATAGGATGGGCTCAAGGGCTAAAACTGTTGATGATACTCAACAAGCTGCATGACCTTGGATGGGTCCTATGAACATTCCTTTACGGGCTAAAGACAGCACTTGCAACTTGTTTTTCTGTAGCTGTGTTTTGTTTTCTGTATCTGCTTTCTTTATGCTGGCTGTTTGTTACACTGTGTAACAGAGAGAGTTTTGTTCCAAATTGCTGGATTTCGCTTCAGCTCAGAATCATGAACGGTGCCAGGAACAAAGTTAAGCCTCCAGACCAGCCACCGGTCAAGGGGCCCCTGATAACAAGGTGTGGAGCTGGATGAACACAGCAGGCC
>JAHRHZ010000021.1:2368706-2399888 GCA_024137785.1 Ginglymostoma cirratum
AGGGTCTAGGCCCGAAACGTCAAGCTTTCCTGCTCCTATGATGCTGCTTGGCCTGCTGTGTTCATCCAGCTCCACACCTTGTTATCTCGGATTCTCCAGCATCTGCAGTTCCTATTATCTCAGGTTCAAACCTGACCTGCTTCAGTGGTGTGTGATAATATCTCTGAATAGATCGATGATCTAAAGACTTTCTAAACTCAAGCTAAAATAGAATCGAAGGGACCGCCAACAACAAGTTGCATTTATATTGTGCTTTTGAGACTACGAAATGTCCCAAGGCACTTCACGTCAAACAAAATGAGACAACCATCTGCCTCACTAGATATATGGATAGATGATTAAAATTTGGTCATAGGAGAGATTTTACGAAGCATGTTAAAAGAAGAGAGCAGTACAGGTTTTAGGAACTGTTCCAAGATTACGCAGCATGGCTAACATTAGCAGGATCATTAAAATTGGGGCTGTCAAAGGAGGTGAGAATTGGAACTGTGCAGATATCAGCTGAGCAGTTATAGCCCTGTGAAAGGTGGTAGTGTTGGGGGGAGGGAGGAGGGCATGTTGGATTTGGAGGGACACTGGGAATTGATGGCCGAGGCTATGAAAGGCTGTGAAAACTGAAGTAAGAATTTCAGAATTGAGGCATTTTTGGTCTTGGAGCAAATGTAAGTTGGCAAACACATGCATGTATAGTTCTTATATCAAGTAAAAATACTACACAAGATTTCTGCACAGATGCTGTCAGATCTGTTGAGTCTCTTTAGCAATTTCTGTTTTTATTCATGAATGCATGTGCCAGAACATGGGAAGCAGAGTATGAAGGAAGGTGGGAGGTCGGCAAGAAAAGATTAAAATAATCAATTTTAAAGGTGACAAAATTACACATAAGTGTTTCAGCAGCAAATGACCAAAGGCAGGGGGACATGTCAGGTGTTGAAAGCAGTTAACCTTGGTAATGTCATGGATATGTATTCAGAAACCCATCATAATGTCAAGATTACGGTCTGTATCTGAAGAATTGTTTTGAAGAAGGGTTGCTGGACCATTAAATATTAACTCTGCTTTCTCTCCACACCTGGTATATTTTTCCAGCAATTTCTGTTTCTGTTTCTGATTTCCAGCATCCATTCTTTGTTGTTTTATATGTGGCTTGTATCAATGGTTTGTTAGTGGTATCAAAAGTTCAAGCTAAAATTGAACAGAAAGCAAAACACTGCAGATGCTGGAAATCTGAAACCAACGCAGGGAAATGCTGGACAAACTCAAAAGGTCCAGCAACATCTGTGGAGAGAGAAATTTGTATGTGAGAGGTTTTCCCTCTCCACAGATGCTGCCAGACCTGCCGAGTTTCTCCAGTGTTCTCTGTGTTTTTAAAAATTGGACAGAGCTCTGTTCTAGATGTAAAATGAAAAGTTGTCTTTTTGCATATTGTTGAAATGGATAAATATTAAGAAATTTTCATTGGGGTAGTAATGAGTATTTAATGCTCCTGTTCTGTCCAGGTTCAGTGTGGAAAACCTGTTCCCTTGCTCAGAGATAGTAGGAACTGCAGATGCTGGAGAATCTGAGATAACAAGGTGTGGAGCTGGATGAACACAGCAGGCCAAGCAGCATCAGAGGAGCAGGAAAGCTTGACGTTTCGGGCCTAGACCCTTCTTCAGACCCTTGCTCATGAGCTTTCAGGTCAAAAGTCACACTACACCAGGTTATAGTCCGACAGATTTATTTGAGATCACAAGCTTTCAAAGCGCTGCCCCTTTATTAGGTGAAGTCATCAGCACATGAGATTATTAGAACTTCCTGATGAGAAACCTAACCCATTCTTTTTGTAAACCATGCAATAGACACTCAAGCATGAATTCTACTCCTCTTATTTAATCTGCCAACAGGAAGTTCGGTGCACTGTTTCCCTGAAACCCTTAAGGCAACTGAAATGTACACTTTCATTATTCAACTTCAGCTGGTTATTTTCCATGGATGACATTTCCCCAGTCACAACAGTGTAAAAATCATTGTATTCTATCCTGTAGTTGACAGTCTCGTTCTTTTCTCATTCCTCAAACTGTCAATCTTACTCCTAATTAGATATTTATCAGGTTCTTTCAGAAGGAGTTAAAACAGAGATATAAATGCTTATTTTTTTAAGGTGGGTTAATTTCATGTATCCAATATGGAAAATAATTTTAACAGTGATTTATTAAACGCACAGTCAGATGCATGAGCCAATTGCCTTAGAAGCAAAACTTCCTGTCAATTAAAGAGATTATTAACTACATACTCTGAAACATTAAATTATTGAAAATGATGTAATGACCTCGTTAAATCTGTGCCATAATGTCATATTCTGTGTTATAATGGCTTCACACCAAACAAATTTCAGGTTGCATAGTTTTTAATACTGATTACGATCAAACTAGAAGACAAAGATCTATATTCGCTTAGCATCTGAAGAAAGAAAGCAAATCTACAGGGCTCTTTGATTAACAAACATCCATCTTGTACTTACAAATGCAATCCTATTACTGAGGTGTAATTTTAAAGATCCAATAGATGTACGTTTCCTGCCCTTACAAATGGCTATAATATATTGCCCTGCATTGTTTTCTGACTTGTGTACAAACAGACCCAGGAATGGAACCTGTTTGTAACCTGGGAAGTGCCTATAAAGAGACTAAGGATCTATAGTATGCACTTTCTGACTGGATTACAATTCAATAAGTAGCTAATCACATTTCTGTAACTTAATAATCAATTGCAACCTTTTAATCTGCGAAGTCCTAAACTAGAACTAAGCTACACGGTATTGAAGAAAAAATATGTTCTGAATAATATTGAGGAAAAATAATCATTACAGTGATCTAAACATTGAGAGATTTTAATACTATTAAATGCACAAAATTTCAGTCTTATTTTCTAGTAATTGATTACCTTTCACTTAAAAATGAATTTCATTTTTACAGTCAGGCCATCATCACTGACAAATAAGTGCTCTGTCACGCAACTAGTTAGCAGCAAAAAACGCAACAAAATTGCTACCTACCTCATAATATATATTGTGAAAATAATGCCAATACATGAACGTGATTTGTATCCTGTAATATAATCTATGGTTAAGATGATAGTTAAATGCTAAGCTTATAGCATACCTGAGGCCTGACCTCAAAGAATATTACCTTTAAGTTATGCACACATTGGTGGTTTAATAAAACTAAAATAATTTTGTCCTACATATATCAAGTAAAATAGGCTGCTTTAATTTATGATTGTCGGGTTGACAAGGAGATATTGATCTATCTGTAACAAATGCCTCAGCATATATCAGATGAATAAAACTTGACTAAAAAGCCCACTTTGCCTGAGATCCTTACTAAAGATTAATTATTCTCCAGGTCCAGATACTCCAGAAAGTCAGTGAAATAGCACAGACTGAAGGTGCGCATTGGGACTGTATAGAAAAGCTAACACAGTAGATTCTGCAGGAATTACTTGGGAAATTGAAACTTCTGATAGGCAGTTCCCCTGCCTCTGAAACCCTCTGGAAAGAGCCCCTTAAAGTCTGAGAGATGAGACCATTTATAGGTTAGTAGTAAACCAGGAAATGTTAGAGGATTAAAAACCTACTCTAAACTGCTAAACTGACCCCTGGACTCACCACTGACCAGCCCTTCCTAGCTCAACCTCTTCTAGCTTCACCCATCTGGCATACCTCAACCACGTGGCACACTACTCCTCTCAACTGCCTGGTACACTATTCGCCCAACCACCTGGCATACTACAGCCCTTCATCCACCTGACCTGCTATTCCCCTCATCCACCTGGCACACTGCGGTCCCTCACCCACCTGACATGCTATTCTCCTCACCCATCTGGTACACTATCAGCTCAACCATCTGACACAATATCCTCTTCAGTCACCCAGCACACCAAATCCCCCTCAACCACTTAGCAGATTAGCTCCTCAAATAACTCCTACCTTAACACCACACTTAGCTTACCTTAACATTTCACAGGAGCTGGCAAAGTGATTGGGCTGTGCTGCCGGGCTATTAAAATTACCAAACACACACATTTACAATTCCAAAATGTGACGGGTTGTCTCCAAAAATCTTCTCTACGGTTGGATTCACAGATTCCTGGTCAGGTTGTACAGGTGTCTCTATTCAGGAATCTCTAACTCAGAGTGAGTCATTTTTAATAAGATCAAGATAGGAAATAGGGTTTCAGTCACTAATTGAAAAATCTAGGCCGCTGTCTTTTCAGATATTGGAGGATTGATTGCAGTTTCCTGTTTGTATTTTAGTGTGCAGTGTTTGTAAATTTTCACTAATTTTCCACCTTTTGAACGCAAACATCTTGTCTGGCACTTAGGCAGATGGAACTATTTCAAAGAAGTGTCAGAAAATTCTCCCTGGTCACCCCCCCAGTATTTATCTCTCAATCAACTTTATTAAAGCAGAGTTTTGTGTTCTTTGACCCAGTGTGAGTGAAGGAATGGTGATATATTTCCAAGTCAGGATGGTGAGTGGCTTGGAGAGGAACTTGCTGGGGATGGTGTTCCCATGTCTCTGCCACCCTTGTCTTTCTAGATAGAAGTGGTAGTTAGTTTAGAAAGTGCTGTCTCAGGATCTTTGGTGGATATCTGCGATGCATCTTGTAGATAGTACACACTGCTGCTACTGAGCGACGATGGTGGAGGGAGTGGATGCTTGTGGATGTAGTGCCAATCAAGCGGCTGCTTTGTCCTGGATGGTATCGAGCTTCTTGAGTGATGTTGGAGCTGAACCCTTTCAGGCAAGTGGGGAGAATAACAAGTTGAGTTACTTGCTGTGGTATTCCTAGCCTCTGACCTGCTCTTACAGTCACTGTGTTTTTGTAGCAAGTCCAATCGAGTTTTTGGTCAATGGTAACGCAGGATATTGACAGTGAGGGATTCAGTGACGGTAACACCATTGAATATCCAGCGAAAGTAGTTAGATTATCACTTATTGGGGATGGCCGTTGCCTGGCAGTTCTGTGGTACATATGTTACTCACCGCTTGTCAGCCCAAGCCTGGGCATTGTCGCAATGTTGCTTTTGAACATGGACTGCTTCAGTATCTGAGGAGTTTCAAATGGTGCTTGCTAGAGCACTTCAGAGGGCAGATAAAAATCAACCACATTGCTGTAGTCAGTGTGGGGCAGACTAAGTAAAGACAGCAGATTTCCTTCCCTTTACAGAATCAGATGAGTTTTTATGAGAACTGATGGCTGTTGCCCTGGTCATCATAACCAAGATGAGCTTTCAATTCCAGATTTATTAATTGAAATTAAATTCCATAAGTTGCCATGATGGGATTTGAACCCATGTTCCTGGGGAAATTGCCTGGACCCCCAGGTGATTACTTCTGTGATGTTACCAGAGGAGGAGGTGGTGTAGTGTGTTGTTATTGGACTGTAGTAATCCAGAGCCGCAGGCTAATGATCTAGAGACATAGGTTCAAATCCCACCATGACAGATGGCCTATCACTGGCTTTTCATATAAGCATCATAACCTAGTATCAATCTCCTGCAGATTTTCTCCATCTCCTTGCACACCATTTCTATCCAAATAATCATCCAATGTCCCCCTTGAATGCCTCAATTGAATTTGCCTCCACCACATTTCCAGGCAGTGCATTCCAGACCCTAACTACTCGCTGAGTATTTTTCTCACATCACCCTACACAACACTGTAGGGAAGGAAATCTGACTTCTTTACCTGGCCTGGCCTGTATGTGACTGCAGCAAAAGGGGTGACTCTTAACTGCCCTCAGGGCAATTAGGGACAAGGCTATAAATGCTGGTCAAGCCAGTGATGCCTACATCTCATGAACAAATAAATTAAAAACATGTTCATCGCAGTTTCCTCTATTACAGCACTGACTGTACTTCAGAAGTTTTTGATTTGCCATAAAATATCTTATCAAAGGAGCTGTATGAATTGTTCCTTTTGGAAAAATATTACATTCCTGCTCAACCTGAGATTGAGAAGTGTCTCTGGCTCACCTTGCATTGGCAGAGAGTACATTCTGTGCCATGTTTTATCCATGAGGATCCTGTAAAGCGGACCAAATTAAGCTCATCTACGCAAGTCTTGGTAATATCATTGCGGATTTTGTTAGCTTGACAAGGATCAGTGATGCATTGTGGGCAGCATTCACCCTCTGGGATTGTGCTAAATTCACAATCGATTTCTGGGCACAGCAGAGGCCAGCAGTCAACCTCACCTTGCTGAAAAAAAACAGCAAAGAACACAGTTAAAAACCTAAGCCATTGTACAATTGGTCAGAGTCAATGTGAAGCAACGCTTTGAAGTGAATATGAGCATCACATTACAAAGTCAATATATAGTGCCTTGTGTCACATCTCCTGTATATGTGAAACCAGTGGGAAACGTGTGGCTTATTATGGAGATGAACTGGAATTATTGCTGGTCCAAATATAATCGATTGAAAAAAGAACACATCACTTGTAAATTTTCTAACTTCCAAGGCATATACGACCATGAATCAATGTGCTCCCCATACTGTGGTGAGTGATTTTGTTGGTTTAACTGTTTTGATCCATCTGAATTGATGGAACGCACTTTTTAACATTCTTTTATGGGATGTGGGTATCATTGGCTGGGCCAACGTTTATTGTCCATCCCTAATTACCCTCGAGAATGTGGTGGTGAGCCTCCTGCATGAACTGCTGCAGTGCATGTGGCATAGGAACATCCCGAGAGCTGTTTGGAAGGGAGTCGCAGGATTTGAGTCCAGTGACACTGAAGGAGCGATGATCCAATTCCACGTCAGGACGCTGTGTGGCTTGGAGGGGAATTTGCAGATGGTAATGCTTCTGTCTACTGCCCTCATCCTTCTAGATGTCAGAGATTATGGGTTTGGAAGGTGCTGTTGAAGGAAGGATAGAAATTGTATGAACACAGAGAATGATGGAGAAACTCAGCAGGTCTGGCAGCATTTGTGGGGAAAGAAACAGAGTCCAGAATGACTCTTCTTCAGAAATTGTGTGTACAGCTTAAAGTTCAACAGTGAAGTTTCACACCAGATTTTAAGGAATCAAAAATGGTTCTGGAGTGGAAATTGAAATGAATCGTCCCTATCTCCAGGGATAAAACAGGCACAAATTGTATCCATTTAGCAGTTGAATGGTCTTGTGCTGAATCTGAGCAGAATTTGGCTTCCTGGCTATTTTGGCAGAGCCAGTTGAATGTCTCTGGTGGATGCCAGAAACAAGTGCGAGGGATTCTAATTTCCTAAAGACAGATAAGAAATTAATTGGGGTACAGTGAACCTGGGATGGGGTCAACCCTGGTCAGATATTCATTACAATACCCTGCAGTTCTTCTTTTGGCTAAAAATAATGCGCTCTGGAGCTGGATGGACATAATTACTCCCCACCTCCTTCTACATAATAGTCCTTTGACTTGATTGAATGCTGCTGTATAAGGCAGGCAGTCCAGTACTGGTGTTACTTACTCAGGTGGGTCATCTTTTTGTTTCATTCCATCACAAGATGAAGGCATCTCTGGCTACAGCCAGCATTTACTGCCCATCCCTAATTGCCCAGAGGGCCGTTAAGAGTCAACCACATTGCTGTGGGTCTGGAGTCACATGTAGACCAGACCAGGTAAGGACTGCACTTTCCTTCCCTAAAGGACATTAGTGAACCTGATGCTTTTATTTCCTGACAATCATCTAACGGTCATCATTAGACTTTTAATTCCAGATTTTTATTGAATTCAAAGCCCACCATGGCGGGATTGAGAACCAGACATTGCCTGGGTCTCACGAGGCCATCACCTCCCCTATCTCGTGGAGACATGGCCAGTGTTGAGGATGTTGACACAGCTTGAGGACCAATTTCTACTGACCACTTGATTTATCACAGTCTGGTCATCACCTGTCCAAGCCCCTTTACGGGCCCAAATCACAATCTAACCATTTCAAAGCCCAGACACGTATAATATTGTGAGAACGCCAACAGAATTACACGTTTATCAAATTTGTCTGCCACAGATAGTGGTGGAGTCCAAAATATTGACTGCTTTCAAGAAGAAAATTAAGTATAGTTCTTGGGGCTAAAGGTATCAAAGCGTAGGAGGAGAAAGCAGGAACAGGGGACTCAATTGGATGATCAACCAACTCAATCAACCAACATGATCACATCGAAGGCAGAGCAGGCTCAAAGGGCAGAATGGCCTGCCCCTATTTTGTTTGTTTCTACGTTTCCAAGTCTCTCAATTTTTGAACGGTTTTGCATTCCTGAAATGAAACCACAGAGTGCCGAAAATAAAGAAATAAATTGGGTTGACAGTTTTACAGTTGTTACCAGTGGCACATCAATCTGAATTATAACACTGCGGTAGAACAAATTGAGTTAATGAAAATTATCTGCATCGAGTGATCCTCTCGGCTAATGGTTATGTTTCAACAGGGATCCCAAAAAGACTTGTGGCTCAATCTTGTGGAGTTGATCTTGGCTGTCTGCTAACTGGACCCGCACCCCCACCTCGATCCCTTCTGGCCTCTTTGAGGAAGGCCCACCACGGATCACGGACCCCATGGACAGAGGTCACAATCACCGGACTCAGCATCACCACACTGAAGGGAATCCGAGGCCTTAGAATGGAAAGAAACCATGGCGATGAGATGAGCTATGGCAGGAACAGAGTTTGTGAAGGGGGTGGGGGAAGGGTGGAGGGAGAGGGGGAGGGGGAGGTGTTGGAATAACGTCTCTCAGCCAGCACCTTATTCTAGACCTGCGCAGAAACAAGGGGAAAAATTGGGGCAGCACGGTGGCCTAGTGGTTAGCACTGCTGCCTCACAGCACCAGCGACCCACATTCAATTCCACCCTCGGGTGACTGTCGGTGCAGCGTTTGCATGTTCTCCCAGTGTCTGCACGGGTTTCCTCCCACAGTCCAAAGATGAGCAGGTTAGATGGGTCAGCCGCAATAATAGAATGTATGGGGTTACAGGGAAAAGCAGGGATGCTCTTTGGAGGATCGGTGTACACTCGATGGGCTGAATGGCCTCTTTCTGCACTGTCGTGATTCTAATTGTATCGAGCCTTTTAGAATGGGCTTAGAGGTCAGAAGGTTGGTAAAATGGGAAAGCATCAGGGTCTGCTGCCAAACAGCAGGAAATGTGGCAGACAGCCATTTTGGAAACCAACTGTGCCACTTAAGTGGTTCACTGAAGGTCTCTTCCTGGACCCACTAACATTTTGCTAGGAGTGAAAGGGCTCTCTGCCGTGTGAGAATAAGCGAACACTGGTGACCTCATTCAGTGTGCAGGGGCCTGCCTTCCTTTTTGTGCACCCCTTAGCCCATGACGATGCAGCAAAGTGGAAATGACCATTTCAATGGCATTGGCACCACCAACTTTCAGTGAAGCTCCTGCGTCCAACTGGCTCTTTTTATATTTACTTGTGGGTTGTGGCCATTACAGCCTGAGACAGCATGTGTTGCCCATACCTAACTGCCTTGGGAAGATGGAGGTAAGCTGTCTTCTTGAACCACTGCAGTCCATTTGGTGTAGGTAGACTCACATAGCACTCGGAAGGAAATGTCAGGATTTTAACCCAACGACACTGAATGAACGGTGATATAGTTCCAAGTCAGGACAGTGAGTGGCCTCAAAGAGAACTTGCTGGCGGTGGTGTCCAATGTATCTGTTGCCCTCGTCCTTCAAGATGGAAGTGATCATGGATTTGGAAAGTGCTGTCTAAGGAGTGTTGGTGAATTTCTGCAGCGTACCTCGTAGATGGTACATACTGCTGCTACTGAGCATTGGTGGTGGAGGGAGTGGACTTGATTTGACTGGTCTTAAACCCTGACGTCCATTGCTGAGTTCACTTCCTCTGTGTGCAGTACCAACAGCGGCCACCACTCATGGTGGCAATGCTGAGCAGCAAGCCTTAATTGACGACTATGCATAAAGTGCACTTGTGAGTCCCGCCATCCACCAAGCTGGCTCACTTCTCCATATTCCAGCCCAGCTTTCCAACCTGGTACCCTTCCTACCTCAGGAATTCCCAGCCGACTTCTATATGTTTGACAATTGATATGAACTGTAATGAATACCCATATACTAATGTATAGTCTATGTAATGTGTGATTACAATTTAGACAGTAATCATTGACATTTAATACAAGGCTCTTCCAGAGAGAATGCAAGCAAGCACCACTTTTAAGTGAACTCTGATCGATGACACTGTGCTGTGCATTAATAATAAGTAATGACAACGCTTTAACCTTGTGTGTTGTCTCTGGAAAGTGCAAATATGGTCAAGTTTCCATGGCATCTCTTACCTGTCCTTTCATATACTACTTTCTGACCATCACAACATAATGCCTGAGCCTTCAACTTTGAAAGCAGAAAGTATAACTTTATTTGCATGCCAAATAGACTGCAATGGTTCAAGAAGGCAGCTCACCACTGACTTCTCAAGGGCACCTTGGGATGGTCAATAAATACTGGCTGGGTCTGTGCTAAAGAAAATTACAGTTCAGAGCACAAAAATAGGAAGAAGATAGTGCTTTGAATGTCTATTATAATGTTATATAAGACTGCAAAAGGTATCATGCTTTACTTTGTGCAACATCAGCTGTTTTTTCCACTTCATCATACAATAATCATGTTCTACTCTTCAATGATTTATGAATTTAGTCGATTTTCTACACCACATTTGGAATTATTTCCCTCGTAGCAACTTCCTTTAGGATCTGTGTAAGCCTATCTTGCACCAATGTGTTAAACTTGATGACTGAACCTGAGTATTTATTTAGGAGTGTATCAAATGTCTGAACAAGCCAATGGCTTACCACGCAGTGACACTGTTGGCAGTCTTGTACCCAAGAGTCTCCACTTTTATACGTCATGTCTCCTTTTCGATTCAGGCATTGACTGGTTAGTCGTGGGTCACACTCAGGGCAACAGAAAAGATCCACTGTAGGGTTTTCACAGTCACAGACCATCCGTCGACACAGCACCAAGCCAGTCTGTTATGGGATAAAAAAAACAATAAATTGGTGGAGCAGATAGTATTACTGTTTATCACGTGCAGTAGGACATTTCTTACAGACTTTGATTTGATTTTTTATTGTCATGTGTACTTACATACAGTGAAAAGGTTTGTTTTGCATGCAGTGCAGGCAAATCATACCATACAAAGATGATAGGTTGATTGAACAGACCAAAGGCTCCAAAGTCACAGCTACAAAGAAAGTGCACAAGGGGAAGATCAACATTAGATTTGAAATTTGAGAGGTCCATTCAGAAGTCTAACAATAAGGAGAAGCTGTTCTTGAACCTGTTGGTACATGTGTTTAAGGTTTTGTATCTTCTGCGTGATGGAAGAGGTTGGAGAAGATTATAACTGGGGTCAGAGGGGTCTTTGACGTGCTGGCTGCCTTCCAAGACAGCAAGAAGTGTAGATGGAGTCAATGGATGGAAGATTGGCTTGTGTGATTGACTGGGCTGTGTTTTATCAACTGCATAATAATTTACCGTTTTTTTTTTAAAGGTGGGTTTAGCTTTGATTGGGAGGACTCTTACTTCAAGCCAACAGAACAAGAATCACAAGTTTGTCCCTTCCAATCCAGTGTATTTGTTCTTCAATGATACAGTAATGGTCATGCCTTTCCCTTTGATTATGATTGTCCAGTGCTGGAGTTAGCAGACAAACTGTGAATCATCACAACTACTCAAAAGCAACACCGGTAAGATGGCGGCAGAGTAGGACGCTCCTGTCGGAGCTCCTCTACTCTGCCTCTTCTTTTTTTTGCTTTTTCCCCTGTCTTTTTCAGAGGGAAATCCTGAAGCAGCGACAGGCAGAGCAGGGTACAGGCTCCGAGCCCCGGAGCAGCGTGCGGGCTGCGAGCCCTGGAACAGCACGCGGGCTGCGAGCCCTGGAGCAGCGTGTGCTGCGGGTGGAGCAGTGCGTGGGCTTGGAGCCCCAGAATCGTGTGAGCAGTGAGCCCTGGAACCGCTCATGGGCTGTAAGCCCTGGAACAGCGCGGGGAACCACACAGGCAGCGAGTCCCAGGTGGAGACCAGCATGGTGTGGGGGAAGTCCTGGAACTTCCCTTGGAGCAGCTGCATGCTGGTATGGAGTGGACTGGGGCTTGGAGTGGAGCGTGGACGGCTGTTGGACTGAGGCCTGCTGTGGGCGGTCAGACCATGTGCACAGACCCTATGCTAAGCTGCTACACTGTAATGTTGGTAATTTCCTACCCTAACCCTTTAACGATGTCCTGTTTTTAAGTTGTTTTTCAATTATTCCATTACTGTATCCAAGACTTGTACCTAGGTACTTGTACCTAAGATGTTGCCATAAGAAAGTGAACATTGTAAAAGCTTTTCACTGTACTCCTACAATGGTGAACACACGACAACGAAAGAATATTTTATATTCTATTCCAGCGGACTTTGAATAGCAATTGAATTGTGCCAATACCTAAGTCATTATGAATACAGCTCCTGTACAGTAAAATTTTGATATTAATTTCTCCAATCTATGTTTGATGTCCCTCATCCATTTCTCTACCTGCTCACTGCCATCCACACTCATTTTCACTGGGCAGTGCAGGAATGTAGGGTGTAATCAGTCTCGAGATACAGTGGGTGGTTGCCCTGACTCTGAGCCTGAAGCTCTGGGTTCATATTGCCTGCAGAGCCTAACAGTCAAAGAAAGTACGCTCATAATGTGGCCAAACATGCGGAAAACATAAAATTAAGAACTGCAGATGCTGAAAATCTGAAACAAAAATAGAAATTGCTGGAGAAACTCAGCAGATGCAACGAGCATCTTTAGAGAGAGAAACAGAGTTAATGTTTCGAGTCCAGTGACTCTTAGTATAGTTCTGACGATGGGTCACCGGACCCAAAAATTTAACTCTGTTTCTCTCTGCACAGATGCTGCCAGGCCTGCTGAGTTTGCCCAACAATTTCATTTTTGATGTTGAATATCAACCAGTGAGTCCTTCTAACAGACACCATGGCAAATGGTAGGAATGGAAGAGATTCCTGGTCAATCATTTGATGGGAAAAAGAATATTGAAACCTTGCCAACACTAACCAGAATGCAACAAGCATGTGAAAGCGCGTCTTGGCACAAAAATTTGGGCTCCCTGAGTAAAGTTTAACGTTCCACCAACAGGACACTAATATCATAAAGCAAAATTGGCTTCTCCTTTAACTAGAATGACATCCCAACATGTTGGATTCATGCAAATCAAGACTCACTGCTTTCTCTGTACTAGCTTTCTTATGCAAGTCCTCCCAATGAATAGTCTGATCAAAGACTGGGAGAACTAATTGTGAATACTTAGAAATACATGAGAGGAGTGGGGCACTCATCCCTCAGTTACTCTGCACCTCAAGACCACTTTTCTGTCGATGTAATGCCTTTAACATAATCTAAAGCATTTCATCCAAAGCACTTATCAAAATTTGATCAAAACTACATGAAGAGATGCTGTAACAGAAGCGTATTCAATGAGCAAGATTTTGATGAATGCTTTCAAGGAGGATTGAGACTGAGGTTTGTGGAGGGATTCCAAAACAATGGCAGCTGAAGGCACAAATGTGTAGTGAATAATTTCAGGATTGCAGAGCCTGGAATTGGAAAAGTATAAGAGATCTCTGAAGGTTTATAATAAAAACAAAAAGTGCTGGATAAACTCAGCAGGTCTGGCAACATGCGTGGACAGAGACCGTCTGAGTTTTAAGTCTGATATGAATGGAATCAGTGGGATGGAGAAGACTACAGGGTAAGGGAGGCACAAGGCTAGGTAGGGATTTGAAAGTGAATATGAAATTTGTAAATCAGGATGTTATAGGGACATGGAGCCAATGTAGGTCAATGAGAACGGGGTGGGGCTTGTTCCAATGTAGTATCTAGGTGGCAGAAATTTTGATCCCAAGTTTAAGTAGGCTGCCATATGGGAGGCCAGGCATGAATGCTTTGATATAGACAGGTTTAGAGGGAACAAATGCAGCAGAGGTAGAGCCAGGAGGATTAATGGATGTATAGATGTAACTCCTAGTGATGGAGCAAGTGTGAAAGTGGAAATTATACCAAACATTGCTAATGCTCTACTCTAGTTCAACCTTAGCCTTTTGGCTCGATATACTCACCTAACAAAAATCTATTGATTTCACACTTGAAAGATCCAATGAATCCAACATCTTCAGCCATTTAAGAGCAGAGGCAGGCCATTCAGCCCACTGAGTCTGCCAGTGAGATCATGGCTGATTTGATAATCATCAATTCTACCTTCCTGCCTTTTCTCTGTAACCCACAAGTCCCTTATTGATTAAATATCCGTCTGTCTCAACCTTCAATGTACTTAAATACTCAGCCTCAGCAGCCCTCCATGGTAAAGAATCCCATAGGTTCATAACCCGCTGAGTGAGAATTTCCTCTTTATCAGGGTCTTAAATGTGCTACCCTTTACTTCAAGATTATGCCCTTTGGTCCTAGACTATCCCGTAAGGGGAAACAATCCCTCTGCATCTGTCCTGCCAAGTCCCCTAAAAATCTTCTATGTTTGAATCTGTAGAATTCACTACCTCAGAGCGTGGTGGAAACTGGGAAACTAATTAAATTTAGGGAGTAGATAGAGAGGTTTTAAATCAGTAACAGGTTTGAAATAACTCCACAGAGGCTGGTATCCCATCGCCAAGTCACCCTTTATATATATGTGCACAGTACATGGACTCTGACCAGCCAGCTCAAAGCCAGTCCCTAGAGTGAGGTGAATCCCTGAGGCTCCTGTTTAACAGTTCAGATTGACAGCCCGAATCAGGGATCTCATACTCAATGAGATCCACTCAGCCAACCTCCTTCCAATCACTACAAGGTTAAACGGATCTGGAGAACGCAGGAAAGTGGAGGCGAGATCAAGAAGAGATCAGCCATGATCACATTAAATGGCAGAGCAGGCTTGAGGGGTTGGATGGCCTAATTCTGCTGCTATTTCTTAAGTTGCTAAGCTTCAATGTTCTTAAGAGAATTCCAGATGTTGATTACACTTTGTGTGAGAAGTGCTACTTAAGTTTCTTTTCTGTCTTTGATTTTAAGATTATGTAGCCTGGCTCTTGTAATAACTCATCAAAGGAAATATATTCTCTGCCATTACCCATCTAATCTATTTAAAATTGTAAAATTATTGCAAGCTCCTCTTGGAGCACTACATCTTGAAAACAGGTTGCATAGAGGCAAAACAATTTTAGTCTAAAAAGATGTCACCTGTCAGTGTGGTAGACTGAACAGCCTGTTACTGTGCTGTACTCCTCTTTGCTCTGTTCTAATACTTCAAATGTAAAATGCATGGCTCATTATTCTGCTTGCTGCCTGCCTTTCTTATACGCATAAATAATTTAAAGGTATGAGTTGATCTTATTTACCTTTTGCATGATTCATACTGAAAATAAAATACATTCCGTGCAAGGTTAAATTATATTCTCAACTGCAGCTGTTGGAAACGGGTCAAATAAAGCTGAACATCAATGGATTAAATCAATAAATCAGTCATTCTGTTGAAAAATATCTGTACTACCACATTCTTGTAATTAGATTATAACACATGCTGAATGCACAGTTTTCCAATCTGTGATTAACAATAAAAGCTTTAAAATTCTTTCCAACATATACCAAATTGAACTCAGAGTCAGTAAGTTGCAATATGTTGTTTTCATGACACAAGTCATTAGACCATTAATTACATCAACTTACAACTCCAATGCAGAATAAGAACAGTAAAAGTTGCCAAACTAGAAATTTTGCCAAATTTTCCAACGCAATTATGTAGTTCTGGTTGAGAACTAGTTGCTCGTATAAAAGGCTTAAGTTTGGCAATAATTATTAACTGGGAGCAAGGTGTTGACTTTGTTGCTAATATAAATATTCTATGGATGAATAAATGAAATAAGTATGACTGTAAGAAATAGGATCAGGAGTTGGCCATTCAGCCCTTCGAGCCTGCTGCAGAGTTTCAAACTGGCCATGGCTGATCTGTGCTGTGTTTCTGCAGCCATTTTTTGAAAAGCCTCCAGATTCCTTGTCAGCAGGTCACCTGCTTCCTACTGCTCCCCTCTTATTTAAAATCCTCATTCTCAGCAGTGCTTTCTCTTCCTTCAAAAGTTAAAGTTTCATAGCCTGACCAGACTCCAGGACAGGTCTCTGATGGGGGTTTAACCTGGGAGGAGGGTGTCACCAAACCTCAGGAAAGGGGCGCAGTCAGAAAGTGTGACCTTTACAGTAACCTCAGCTGACGGAGGAATTGAATCCATGCTATCAGCAGCACTAACCAGCTGATCAGCCAACTGAGTAACAGATGCCCAACCTTGGCACCCAACCTTCTCACCCTCAGGAATTTTGATTTCCATCCCAAATCATCAACATCTTTTTTATTCATTCGTGGGATGTGAGTCAGGCTGCCATTCACTGTCCATCCCCAATTGCCCCTTCAGAAGATAGTAGTGAGCTGCTTTCACTGCACCCCACAATGCTGTAAAGGAGGGAGTTCCCAAGATTTAGACTGAGGCGATGTTGCGGGATGTGTTGTTAACAAACAGGAACAGGACACTGAACATCTTCTCAAAGAGCTTACCATCTGTCACACACCTGTCACCGTGCTGCTCTTCCTGACCCACTGCTGCCCCAACTGCTCATCCAGGGACACAGCATCGGGTGGCATGTCCTCTGGGCTCTGTGAAGGGCAGTCTGTGGGCTAGATAGGGCAGAAGTGGAAGCATAGAAAATAGAAGCAGGAGTAGGCCATTCAGCCCTTCAAACCTGTTCCATCATTCAATGAGATCGTGACTGATCTATGGCCTAACTCCATATATCTGCCTTGGGCTCATATCCCTCGATATCTTGCTTAATAAATAAAATGTCTGTCTTAGATTTAAATTTAACAATTAAATCAGCATCAACCACCGTTTGACAAAGAGAGTTCAAAACCTCTATTACTATTTGAGTGCGGAAGTGCTTTCTAACATCTCTCTTGAATGGCCTGGACCTAATTCTTTGTCTATTTACCTGATTCTAGAATCTTCAACTGGTGGAAATAGCTTATTTTTATCTACCCTCTCTTTTCCCTGTTAACTTCATGAAGACTTTGATTAGATCACTCTAGGGCTATTTTATGAGGAGAGGTTGAGACAGTTGGGTCTGTACCCATTGGAGTGTAAAAGAATGAGAAACAACCTCATTGAAGCATACAAGATTCTTAGGGGCAAAAACAGAAATTGCTGGGAAAGCTCAGCAGGTCTGGCAGCATCTCTGGAGAGAAATCAAAATTAACGGTTCGTGTCCAGTGACCCTTCTCCAGAAAGGATTCTTAGGGGACTTGTCACTGTAAATACAGACAGGTTGTTTCCCCTTGTGGGAGAATCTAGGACTAGAGGGCACAATTTCAGAATAAGGAGCTGCATATTTAAGGCAGAGATGAGCAGGAATATCTTCTCTCAAAGGATAGTGAATCTGGGGAATTCTGCAGAGGGCTGCCTAGGCTGTGTTGTTAAGTATATTCAAGCCTGAGGTAGAGAGACTTCTAATCAGTAAGGGAATCAAGAGTTATGGAGTAAAGGCAGGAAAACTGGGTTGAGGATTATCAGATCAACTGTGAACTCAGTGAACAGCAGGGAGACTAAAGGACCAAATTATTTATTTCTGCTCTGACATCTTGTTGCCTTTGCTAAGCGCAAAGTAGACTTTCTTCTCCTCTCTTCCTGACATTTGCCTGAACCTACATGCTGCTTTTAGAGTCATACAGTCTTACAGCATGGAAACAGACCCTCTGGTCCAACTAGTCCAGCTTGACATTTAAGAGGCATCTGGATGGTTACATGAAAAGGGAGGGAATAGAGGGATATGGACCATATAAAGGCAGAAGGTTTGTCTTCTAGTTTGGCCAGGACATGGGGCGGCACGGTGGCTCAGTGGTTAGCACTGTTGCCTCACAGCACCAGGGACCTGGGTTTGATTCCACCCTCTGGTGACTGTCTGTGTGGAGGCTGCACGTTCTCCCTGCATCTGTGTGCGTTTCCTCTGGGAGCTCTGGTTTCCTCCCGCAGTCCAAAGATGTGCAGGTTAGGTGGATTGGCCATGCTAAAGTTGCCTGTAATGTTTCAGGGATGTGCAGATTAGATGGGTTATAGGGGAATGGTTCTGGGTGGGACGCTCCAAGGGTCAGTGTGGACTTGTTGGGCCGAAGGGCCTGTTTCCACATTGTAGGGATTCTATGACATGATGATCAGTGAGGGCTGAAGGGCTTGTTCCTGTGCTGTACTTCTCTTTTAGTCCATGCTGACCATGTTCCCAAGCTAAAGTAATCCTGTCTGCCTTCTCCTGGCCCACATCCTTCCAAAACTTTCCATTCATGCACTTATCTAAGCGTCTTTTTTGTTACAATTCCTTTAAGGTCAAAATCCATGCTGGTCCAGGATGCCTATTTAGTATCTGTACCTTTCTGAATTTGAAGGATAGATCTTAAGTCATCAGCACATGAAGCAGCCCTTAAACTTTAAAGACCATGCAATTCAAACAATAAAAACAGCGTAAAACTAGAACAAAGCAACTAAAGTTTTGGGACAAGTAAACAATTTCACAATTTTAATTTACAAATTCACAAAATAATTCGCAAATTTGCAAGAACATGCCCTTCCAGGCAGAGTTTAAAAAGAAACAAGACATGCACAAATAATTTCAGATTGAATTCAAACATCCTTGACCTGTGACAGTGATGTATCTTAATCATGAGGAGATAGGCATACTGGGGAGACATTGGGAAGATGAAGCACAGACTGGGCAACAGCTTTGCAGAACACCCATGTCCTGTCTGCAACAATGACCTGAGCTTCCAGTTGCCTACACATCACCCAGTTCCCTGGTCAACAACTCAGTCTTGTTGCAGTATTCCAGCCAAGCTCAGGGCAAGCTGGAAGAACAACATCTCATTTTCGACTTGGGAACCCCACAGCCTTCTGGACTCAACCATCCTTTGAATCCATTAGTTTTTGGGCTTGAGCACCTTCTTCTATCTCCTTACTCCAACACCCACACACCAGGCCTTAGTAGCTCATGGGCTGCCACCACACAAAACCCATTGTCAACTACTAATAGTCCCCATTAGCTGCTATTCAGTCTCCTAGGCTGACCTTTAGCTGTCCTTTGTCTGCCTAATTGTTTTTCTCTCTAAAGCTTTTGAGATGACTTGTACTACAGGTTGTGGATGAGGTTGTAGAATTGCTCGCCAAGCTGGTGTGTTTGGTTACAAATGTTTCATCACCCTGCTAGGTAACATCATCAGTGCACCTCTGGTGAAGCATCGGTGTTCTGTCCTGCTTGTTATTTATTAGCCTTGGTTTTCTCTCTCTCTGGGCCTTCATTTCCACCTATCATTTACTCCTCCCCACTTTCCCACCCCATCTTCAGCAAATATACCGACCTTTTCCTAGCTACAATCAGTTCTAAAGAAGGGTCTGCGTTCTCTCCACAGATGCTGCCATATCTGCTGAGTTTTTCCAGCAGTTTCTGTTTTTGTAGGTGTGATGGACTGTGCAATGAGTCAATGTCTCCAGTAAAACTTTGCTTATTGGAAATTTTCATGATTAATTGATCATTTCATGTGGATATTAGACATATCCCTTTATACTGTAACAACTACAGACGTCAATGAAACCAGGCAGTGAACGACTCAGAATAAGGACAGAAGTTTCTGGAAATACTCAGAAAATCAGACAGCACCTGTAGAGAGAGAAACATGGTAAGTATTTCAGGTCGATGACTTTTTGACAGAACCAGGTAGCAGTGAAAGCATGGAACTGCTCACAAAAATAGAATTGGAGTTAGGATATCATTCCTCTCCTCAAACCACTCTGACATTTTCTCTCCAAGACACCTAGTAAATGACCATGATGTTTTACATTCACTTGCTTTACACTCACTTGTGATAATTATTGCATTATATCAATTCATAGAATCCCTACAGTGTGGAAACAGGCCCTTCAGCCCAACAAGTCCACACCGACCCTTGAAGCATCCCACTCAGACCCATTCCCCTGTAGCCCACCTAATCCACACATCCTTGAACACTGGGGGCAATTTAGCATGGCCAATCCACCCAGCCTGTACATCTTTGGACTGTGGGAGGAAACTGGAGCACCCGAAGGAAACCCACAGAGACGCGGGGACAATGTGCAAACTCCACACAGGCAGTCGCCTAAGGCTAGAATCAAACCCTAGTCCCTAGTGCTGTGAGACAGCAGTGCTAACCACTGAGCCACCAGGCCTTCGAGGGAGTTTCTCTCTAGGGACCCTGCACTTTCTAGTTCCAGGGTCATCCTGTCAGTACGTGTTAGATTTAATTGATAACTCATCTGTGAAAATATTTCTAACTTCCATCTAAATTTTCCAGTAATCATCACAGACATCCCCTTGTTATTGGTTCACTGACTAACAAGCTCAAATTTTACATCATTTTGGAAATCATTAATATACTCTATATTTAACAATTAATATTCCAATATGTTGCTCATATTGGTGAAAAGCCTATATTTCATGATGGGGTGAAGGTCCCTGTAAAAAGTAGGCTTTTTAAGAAGTTTTTTGGTAAAGCTCCTTGCTTTCAGCAAGGACCAAGATGAAGCTGCTTACAGAGATAGACAGTAGCAAAGCAAAGGAGTTTACAATAGGGAGTGTAGATTATGGGCTGAAGCTTACTTTTTTTGGCTGAGGGTCAGTTACATCAAGTTTTTTGGAGGGTTTTTCACTGTGAGGCCTAGCAGGATTTCCCACTGCTTCGTACCAAATGCACATCATTAACAACCCATCCTTCCCAGATGGTGTTCTTCATGACCAGCCATTATCCCCATCTTAATACATACTGTTCCGAGAACAACTCACCCCTCACTGGATATCTGCTGAAAGTTGACTGATTGTGCACCCGCACCATCTTTGAAAGGCCAGCATGCCATTCATTGGCAATCCAATGTTGACCCTCCCTGCCATCGGCATGGCACTGCAGCTACAAAGCCAAATTGCCCACAGGACAGAGCTGGCATGGCTGACACTCCCTCACACGCAAAACTGGGGTCTGCCCTACGTATGATTCAAGACCCACTGTGGTTGAAATTTGGATTAATAGGGATGGGTGATAAATGCTGGTCTCAATCTATTGTCTACATGCCATAAACAAATCAACTTGACGTAAATTGAAGTTAGTCGTTTTGCCTGGTTTAATTCTGGAGTGGGCATGGTGCTCATGAGAAACATTGACTTCAAGGTCATCCAAAGTAGTTAATCACCACTTTGTGGGTCTGTTGTAGAATAACCTGGGAAAGAGAGTAGACAGGGTCTTGGTTTAGAGATAGTAAGAACTGCCGATGCTGGAGAATCTGAGGAAGGGTCCGGACCCGAAACGTCAGCTTTCCTGCTCCTCTGATGCTGCTTGGCCTGCTGTGTTCATCCAGCTCTACACCTTGTTATCTCAGGGTCTTGGTTTAGTCTTAAACGAAAGATGGCACTATCGACACTGAAGCGTCATCTCACTTCTTTTTTCACTCTGCAGTGGGCTCTGACCCCACAACTTTTTTGACTTAGAGTGCAACCAGCTGGGCAGTGGCTACCATCTGACGAAAACATGCTTGACAAAGAGGAGGAGAAGTCAGCAAAATATTTAAAATATAAACTCACCTGACACGAGCAGACCGAGCATCGATCATTTTCTAAAACCCAGATCTGTCCGTTGTGCTTTATTTTGCCTTCGTGAACACAGTCCCCGGTACAGTTTTTCCCATGAGGACATCTACAATCATAACCTCCTTCCAGGTTAAAGCAAACAGTGTCATTGGTGCAAGTGTGTCTCCTGGTTCCACATTCGTCGATATCTGTGAAATAGCACGTGTAAGTTTATTTTTCCAAGCATTTTCAATTAACATAATGCTTCCCCTGCAGATGAAATCAATAATTCTGCCTTGTAAAAACTTTCAAAGTTAAGATTAATTCACATTATAATATTCAATCACCTAACCATTCCAAAGAAGCCTATAATTGGTTCTGAGCCAGTGAGATCTTTCACATTGAATTAATCATTTTTAAAGGCAACAATGGCTTTCCCTTATTATGATTACACTTTGATGTAATTACAGTTTCATTGCAGTCCAATAAAAAAATTGTAAACTGACATCTATCCAGTGCATTTCACATTATTAGAATGTCCACATCACAATGCTTTGAGATTGCTAAATCATTCACAATGACTAATTCAGTTGCTAAATTGCCAATAACAGTGGGAAGACAATGGCTTTGAGAAATATTCTGCCACCCTAGACTGTCAGAGTTCAGTCCATTAGAAATTTTGCTCCATTTCTTTCAACTTAATGGCTAGCAGAAGTTCTCTGGTGAGAGCTGGTAAAGTTAGAAGGGTTTTTTTTTAATACACTGACCTTCACATGTTTCTCCATTTGCTGCAAACAGGCCATTGTCATGGTATCCGTCCCTGCATTCACAGTGGTACCATCCAGGAAGGTTGATGCAATTAGCACGGCTGTCACATTGAACAAAGCCTTCCGCACATTCATCAATGTCTACACAGAGCCGGAAAGGAAAACCGAATAAAAAAGCTGTCACTCGAAGTTCAGTCACAATGAATATCCAATACAATCGAACACAAAATCTGTAGTTGGAGCCAAAATGAAGGGCACTGTGTTATATGTAATCAGCTTGCAGACCAGCCTCAGAAATATTACATTCATTTTCTCATAGTAAAATAGAAAATAGGAGCAGGAGTAGGTTATTCAGCCCTTCGAGACAGTTCCACCATTCAATATGATCATCCAACTGAGTCCCTTGTTCCTGCTTTCTACCTCATACCCTTTTATCCCATTGGCCCTAAGAACTATATTTAACTACTTCTTGAAAACACCCAATGTTTTGGCCTCAGATGAAATCAATAATTCTCCCTTATAAAAACTTTCAAAGTTAAGATTAATTCACGCCACAATATTCAATCACATAAACATTTTAAAGAAACTCTGTGTCAGTGATATCCATAGGCTTAACACTTTTGGGTGAAGAAATTTCTTCTCACCTCAATCCTAAACTATTTTTAAAAATTCATTCACCAGCATTTATTGCTTGTCCCTAATTGCTCTTGAGAAGTTGGTGGGGAGCTGCCTTTTGAATCGTTGTAGTCTGCATACTGTAGGTTGATTCACAATGCCCTTAGGGAGTGAATTCTTGAGTGTTGTTGGAGCTAGATCCATCCAGGCAAGTGGGGAGTATTCCATCACACTCCTGACTTGTGCCTTGTTGATGGTGGACAGGCTTTGGGAATTAGAAAGTGAGTTATTCACCACAGTATTCCTAATTCTTCTAACCATGTATTCATGTGGTAAGTCCAGTTGAGTTTCGGATCGATGGCATCTCCTAGGATGTTGATAGTGAGGCATTCAGTGATGGTAACACAATTCAATGAGGTTGTAGACTTTCTCACCAAGCTGATGTGTTTGGTTGCAGACTTTCTGTCATCCTGCTAGGTAACATCATCAGTGCACCTCTGGTGAAGCGTTGGTGTTCTGTCCCGCTTGTTATTTCTATGCCTCGATTTGCTGGGGTGGTTGGCATCACTTCCGGTTCTGTTTCTCAGTGGTTTGTATATCGGGTCCAGTGCAATGTGTTTGTTGATGGAGTTCCAGTTGGAATGCCAGGCCTCCAGGAATCCCCTGGAATGTCTCTGTTTGGCTTGTGTTATTATGGATGTGTTTTCCCAGTCAAATTTGTGTCCTTCTTTGTCTGTGTGTAGTGAGACCGGTAAGAATTGGTCGTGTATCTTGGCAGGCAGCTAGTTGGTGTTTCTGTATCCTTATGGTCAGTTTTCTTCCAGTTTGCCCTGTGTAATGTTTCTCAAAGCCCTTGCATGGTATTTTGTATATTACATTAGTTTTATTGTTTGTGGGTGTGGGATCCTTTACATTCGTCAGTAGCTGTTGCAGGGTTGTTGTCGGTTTGTGGGCTACCCTGATACCTCGGGGTCTGAGTAGTCTTGTGGTCATCTCTGATATGTCTCTGATGTACGGTAGAGTGACTAATGTGTCTGGCCATGTTGTGTCTTCTTGTTGTGGTCTGTCACGGAGGTAACAGTAGATTATGCTTTTTGGGTATCTATTCCTTTTAAAAACTCTGTATAAGTGCTCCTGTTCTGCTTTGTGCAATTCTGGGTTGCTGCAGTGTGTTGTGGCCTGTTTGAATAATGTCCTGATGCAGCTCCATTTATGGGTGCTGGGGTGGTTGCTAGAGCAATTAAGTATCTGGTCCATATGTGTGGTTTCTCTGTATTTGCTAGTCTGGGGTTCCCTGCTGTCCTTACATTCTACCATTGTGTCTAGGAACCTGTTTCGGGGGCCATTTTTTTAGTCAAATGAGAGTTGGAATTGGTTATTGTTCTCTTCTTCTATGAATTTTATTCCGATAATGTTGTTGTTTACGAGTAGGTGAGTTTCTTCTAGTCTTGTACGTTTGATAATCACGAAGGTGTCATCGACATAGTGGACCCAGAGTTTGGGTTGGGTTGGACCAGAAGTGATGCCAACCAGCCCAGCAAACTGAGGAATATAAATAATAAGTGGGACAGAACACCGATGCTTCACCAGAGGCGCACTGATGATGTTACCTAGCAGGGTGACGAAATGTCTGCAACCAAACCCATCGGCTCGGCGAGCAAGTCTACAACGTCATCCACAACCCGAGCTACAAATCTTCTCAAAAACATTAAACACAATTGAATGTCAAGGGTTATTGGTCAGATTGTCTCTTATTGGTGATGGTCACAGCCTGGCATTTGTGTGGCACAAATGTTACTTGACACTTTTCAGTCCAAGCCTGGATATTGTCCAGATCTTGTTACATTTGAATACGAACTGCTTCAGTATCTGAGGAGTCACGAATGGTGCTGAACATTGTGAAATCATCGGCGAACATTCCCACTTCTGACTTTATAATGGAGGGAAGGTCATTGATGAGGCAGCTGAAGACGGTTAGGTCTAGGACACTACCCTGAGGAACTCCTGCAGAGATGTCCTAGAGATGAGATGACTGGCCTCCAAAAACCACAACCATCTTCCTTTGTGCCAGGCATGACTCCAAACAGCGGAGAATTTGTTCCTCATTCCCATTGATTCCAGTTTTGCTAGGGCTCCTTGATACCACACTTGATCAATTGCAACCTTAATGCCAAGGGCTGTCACTCTCACCTCATCGCTAGAATTCAGCTCTTTTGTTCCTGCTTGAACCAAGGCTGTAATGAGGTTAGGAGCTGAGTGGCCCTGGCGGAACCCAAACTGGACGTCACTGAGCAGGTTATTTCTGAGCACTGTTGATGACACATTCTATCACTTTACTAATGATCACGAGTCCTTTTTCCCACTATCATCTGTACCATTTATTTAACTGAGTACAGACAAAGGAAGTTAAGACAAATGAATGAATGGCTGGGAAGAAGGAGCAAGAGGGAAGCCGTTAGAGTCCTGGGATACTGGGACTGGCTCTGGGGAGGTGGAACCTGTACAAGATGAATGGGATGTCATCTGAACCGAGATAAGGTTGAGTTCCGTGTTTGTCATTTCACTAATGCTGTTGGGGAAGGTTTGAACAAACTTACTGGGGTGACGAGATCCAGGCAAGACAAGCAGAAAGATAATACCAGGTGCACAAAGTGCTGGGGACAGCCAGGTTAAAACCAACATAAAGGATGGAAAATTAATAGGTAGAGTCAGAACAGGGGAGAAAGAAATAAAATTTAAATTTGCGTTACCCTCATGGTATGCGTCTGCACAAAGTATAGTTAACAATATTTGAGAGTGACAGGCACAGATTGCCTTGCGGGACGATATTGACGTTGCTGCAACATCAGAGAGTTGGTTTAAGGAATGGCAAATCTAGGGAAAAATATTCTTGGTTGCACAGTGTTCAGAATTTTAAAAAGTTACAATATAATCTAATTTTGTTAAAAATAAATTGTTAAAATCAGCAATCTACTTGCATCTAATGGTTGACTATTCAACCTATAAGCTAAATAGACTCAAAGCAAATTTGCCTGATTCTGAAAGTATTGATTTATGAATGTGGTACTGGCTGGAAACCTGTTTCGGGGGCGATTTTTTTAGTCAAATGAGAGTTGGAATTTCCTGTCTAGTGGAATAGAAGTTGCCTTATCCTATGTTAATGTGGATGATTGCTGACATGGAGAAATTGACTTATGAGCAAAGGGTAAACAGATTGGGACTCACTGGAAACATGAACAGAAATTGCTGGAAAAGCTCAGCAGGTCTGGCAGCATCTGTGGTGAGAAATCAGAGTTAGTGACCTTTCCTCAGAAGTGATAGTAGGTAGGAAAACCTTTTTTTACGCAGATGAGAGGGTGGGAGATGAGGTACAGTGTAAATGGTAGGTGGAAATAGAGCCCAAGGAGAGAGAAGAACAGTTGGACAGAAAAACGGGTAGATAACAGGCAGCCTACAAGAATGAATAGTTGCTAATGGGGACTAGTGGCTAACAATGGGTTATGTGTAATAGCAGACCCAGGTGATAATAAGGCCTGGTGTTTAGGGGTTGGAGTAAGGACTGGGAAGAGGTGCCTCAAGCCCTAAAATTGTTGAACTCAATATTGAGTCCATTAGGCTGCAAAGTCCCCGGGTGGAAAATGAGGTGTTGTTCTTCCAGCTGGCGCTGAGCTTCGCTGGAGCACTGCGGCAATCCTGAGACAGAGATGCTGGCCAGGGAACAGGGTGGTGCATTGTAGCAGCTGGAAACTGGAAGCTCAGCGTCTTTTTTGCGAGCAGAACGTAAATGTTCTGCAAAGCGGTCACCCAGTCTACGCTTTGTTTCCCCAATGTAGAGGGGACCACTTTGTGAGCAGTGAATGCAGTAGACTAGATTCTGGGAAGTGTTGCTTCACCTGGAAGGTATATTTGGGCCCTTGGATACTTAGGAGGGAAGAAGCAAACAGGCAGGTGTTACACCTTCTGTGGTTGCAGGGGAAGGTTCTAGCAGGCTGTAGGCGGCTGTTGGGAGTGAAGGAAGAGCGGCCCAGGGTGTCCCCAGATGGAATGGTACTTGCGGAAGGCTGACAAGGGATGGGAGGGAATATGTGTCTGGTCATGGTATCCCTGCTGCTGGTTGCGGAAATGGTGGCTCATGATCCTAATGGGACTCATTGGAATTTAGAAGAAGGAGAGGTAATCTCATGGAAACACGTAGGCTTTTTAAGGGTCCTAAAGGTTAAATGTTGAGAAGTGTTGTGATCATCAGGCGCCATATCTGCCACCTCCAGCAAGTTGCCACCACCCGACACATATTCCCCTCCCCTCCCTTGTCCGCCTTTCGCAGGGACAATTCCGTCCGGGGCACCCTGGTCTACACTTCCATCAACCCTAACACCTCCCCACAGCCCTACGGCACCTTCCCCTGTAACCGGCAAAGGTGCAACACCTGCCCATATACCTCCCCCCTCCCCAGAATCCAAGGGCCCAAACATACCTTCCAGGTGAAGCCACACTTCACCTGCACTTCCAAGAATCTAGTCTACTGCATTCGCTGCTCACAATGTGGTCTCCTCTACATTGGGGAAACGAAGCGTAGACTTGGCGACCGCTTTGCAGAACATCTAAGTGCTGCTGGCAAAAAAGACCCTGAACTACCTATTGCCTGCCACTTCAATGCACCACCCTGCTCCCTGGCCAACATCTCTGTCTCTGGCTTGCTACAGTGTTCCAGTGAAGCCCAACGCAAGCTGGAGGAACAACACTGCATTTTCCGCTTGGGGACCCTACAGCCCTCCGGATTCAGTGTTGAGTTCAATAATTTTAGGGCCAAACTCTCCCATGTCCCAGCCCCCCACCCCACACACCAGGCCTTGATACCACATAGCCTGCCATTACACACCCCCTGTCGTTAGTCACTAACAGTCCCCATTAACAACTATTCGCCCTCCCAGCCTGATCGTTAGCAACTCCTTTGTCTGTCCAACTGTCTTTCTCTCACTTTGGGCTCTATCCTATTGTTTACTCCCTACCCCACCCACCTTCCTATTTTCTGCATATAAGCTGACGTTTTCCCTGCCACCATCAGTTCTGAGGAAGGGTCACCGGACCTGAAACGTTAACTCTGTTTTCTCCTTCACAGATGCTGCCAGATCAGCTGAGCTTTTCCAGCAACTTTGTTTTTGTTAAATGTTGAGAGGATGTTTCTCCTCATGGGTGAGCATAGGACGAAAGGGCAAAATTAAAGGGTGCCAATTTAAGACAGAGATGAGGAAGAATTTCTTCTCTCAGAGGGTTGTGAGTCTTTGGGATACCTTGCCACAGATGGTTGTGGGGGAAAAGTCCCTGTGTATATTTAAGGCTGAGATAGATAAATTCCTGATCAGTCAAGGATTCAAGGGTTATGGGGAAAGGGCAGGAAGGTGGATGTTAGGAATTTCAGATAGTCATGATCCTATTGAATGGTGGCTTACTCTTGGTCCTAATTCTTATGGTCTTACATAATGTATTGGTGATTTGTTATGTCTTAATTCCACCCAGGCGATGAAGTTGGAAATTTATCCCTTGAAGTAAATCTTTATAAAGTTTAAATCATCAAATAGAATACAATCTTTCCGGTAAGTGTTAACTCATGATGTTACTGTGCTAGATGAGATCATTGGACCATTATGCAGGAAGAATGAAAAGACTTTTGAAAAATGGGACACCATTCCATTGATAGAGTTCAATGGATCTTTTACTAAAACATTTTCCTAGTCATATTTTTTCTACCTGGAATCAAAATATGAGTTTGATAAATAGGGGTTGATTTTAAATTGATATTATTTCATTAGAACATCAGATGCAGGGAGCAGAAGCAAGCCATTCAGCCCATCGAGTCTGATCCGCCATCCAACGAGATCACAGCTGTTCCTATAATCCTCAACACCACTTTCCTGCCTTTTCTCCCAAACCCTCAATTCCATTATTGGTTAGAAATCTGTCTATCTCAGCCTTGAGTATACTTAACAACCCAACTTCTACAGCCCTTTGCAGTAAAGAAGTCCTCAGACTGATTACCCTCTGAGAGAAAGAATTCTTCCTCATCTATGTCATAAATGGATGATCTCTAATTCTGAGATGATGCCCTCTGGTCCTAAACAAGGGCAAACAGCCTTTTTGCATCTAACCTGTCAAATCCCCTGAGAATCTTGTACGTTTTAATTAGATCTCCTCTTGTTTTTCTAGATTCCAGTGAGTACAGGCCCAATCTACTCAACTTCTCCACATAAGATAGTCTGCCCATACCCAGTATCAGCCTAGAGAGCATTCTCCGGAGTGTTTTCAATTTTAGCATTTCATTCCTGAGAGAACGGCCCCAAAACTGTTCACAGTAAGCCAGCTGTGGTCTGACTAGTGCCTTGTATAATTTTAGTAAACCCTCCCTACTTTTATATTCCAATCATTTTGAAATAAAGGCCAATATTCCATTTGTCTTCCTTATTACTCACTGGACTTGAATGTGATTCATGTACAAGGACTAACAAATCCCCCCCATACTGCAGCTTTCTGCACGCTTCCTTCATGTAAAAATAGTCTGCTCCTCTATTCTTCCTGCCAAAGTGCATAACCTCACATTTTCCCACTTTACTTTTCAGCTGGCAGGTTTTTGCCCATCCGCTAAATCCCTCTGCAGATTCTTACCTTCACTACACACCGTCCAAGCATTTGTAAGCAAACAAGAATGGAGCGATCGCAGGATTATATTCTGTAAATTTTTTTCCACATAAATTAAGAGTCAGAGAAAGGTGGCACTCTGGATTTGCTATAATTCTGATCGGTCTGGGAGGGCCAGACTTTCTCCTGAATATTTGGACTGGGGAATAAGCCCTGCACTTTCAGGAAGCAAGACACTTTTCTTAATTATTCTCAACTATTGAATTGTGGTTGATTCAAGAAAACCTGAACTGAAGTAACTGCTTAACATATGAGGAACATTTGAAGACTCTGGGACTATATTCATTGGAGTTTAGAAGGATGAAGGGGGATCTAATTGAAATTTACAGAATACTGAATGGCGTGGACAGGGTGGATGTTGGGAAGATGCTTCCATTGGTAGGAGAGACTAGGATCTGAGGGCACAGCCTTAGAGTAAAGGGAAGACCTTTTAGAACGGAGATAAGGAGAAACTTCTTGAGCCAGAGAGTGGTGAATCTATGGAATTCACTGCCACAGAAGGCTGTGGAGGCCAGGTCACTGAGTACATTTAAGACTGAGATACATAGGTTCTTGATTATCAAGGGGATCAAGGGAGAAAGCGGAGAATGGGGTTGAGGAACTTATCAGCCTTGATTGAATGGCAGAGCAGACTCGATGAGCCAAGTGGCCTAATTTCTGCTCCAATGTCTTATGGTCTTATGGAAAGGAAGAACGAGACATGGCAATCATAATGTCTAGAGATGATTCTGATCCCGTATATTTTACGTTATTGCAGAAGAATGGCTAACTTTCAAATGAAATGCTGCCAAATCAACCAACTAATACAACAATGAATTCCAGAGTTAGCCCTGAGTGAATTTAAAATAGTCCGTTGATGCTGAGAATAGCAGGGACAATATTCTGTCAGGTACAAGCCTAATACCTTGGATTACGCTGATAAACACACCGTTGCAACCTTGAAGAATGTCAAAAATGATGGACTCCACGCATTATTTTCTCCCAATTCTGCAGACTGTGGTAAAAAAAACTGGGTGTAATTGTTGAATACATTTCTTTTCTTCTTGAACTAAAATGTAACAGATCTGCGCTAAAGTGACAGTACTGATATCGTTTGAAATATGACTTGCAGACTCTGGGTTGCTGATTCTGTACAAAAGAGACACCAGCGTCTTGTTTCAAATGCACTATGCTCACTTTTTGTTTTTTGAGAAGGAAAACTATTGTCCGAGGTTCTATGCCAACTTGACCGAGGGGTCAGAGATAACAAGGTGTGGGGCTGGATGAACACAGCAGGTCAAGCAGCATCATAGGAGCAGGAAAACTTGACGTTTCGGGCCTAAACCCTTCATCAGAAATGGGGGAGGGGAAGAGGGTTCTGAAATAAATAGGGAGAGAGGGGGAGGCGGATAGAGGA
>JAHRHZ010000021.1:2404888-2458526 GCA_024137785.1 Ginglymostoma cirratum
GTCACAATAAGGTCATCTTTCATTCATCTAAATCAAACCTTCTCAACCTTTCCTCATAAGAAAATGCCTTCTTCCCAGGAATCAGCTTAATGAAATTTCTGCGAAAGTGCTTCTAATTCAAGAATAAACCTTCTGCACTAAGGAGCCAAAATCTTTGGACACTACTCTAGGTGAAGTTTCACCAACGCACTCTGACAAGACTTCTCCATTTTCATATTTATACCTCCTTGCAACAGAGGTCATTCCTTTTGCCTTCTTCCTGTATCTGCATGCTCATGTTTATTGATTCGTGTTCAAGGTCACCCCCATTGCCGTGCACCATTCTCCAGTCTCTCTCCACTTAAATAATATTTTGCTTTTCTATTCTTCCTACCAAAGTGGAAAAGTTCATATTTTCCCTTATTATATTCCACCTGTCAACGTTTTGTCCACTCACTTCATATGATCTATATCTCTTTTTTGATCATTTGTGACCTTACAACTTGCCCTTCTCCTGTTTTTATGCCATCAACAAATTTGTCTACTATATATTCTATCTCTGTATTCAAATCATTAGTACAGGCTGTGATTCCTGTGTCACTCTACCAGTGAATCCCCGACTACAACATCTTCGGGGTTACCATTGACCAGAAACTGAACTGGACTCTTTGTATTAAACACAGTGGCTACAAGAGCAGGTCAGAAGTAAGGAATATACTGCACTGAGTAACTTGCTCGCTGATTCTCCACAGCCTGTCACCAACTGAAAGGCACAAGTCAGGAGTGGGATGAAATTCTCCCCACTTGCCTGGATGGGTGCAGCTCCAAAAACACTCAAGAAGCTTTACACCATCCAGGACAAAGCAGCCCGCTTGATTGACACCACATCCACAAGCACCCACTCCCTCCACCACCAACGCTCAGTAGCAGCAGTGTGTACTACCTACAAGATGCACTGCAGAAATTCACCAAAGATCCTCAGGCAACATCTTCCAAACCCACAAGCACTTCCATCTAGAGGGATAATGACAACAGATACATGGGAACACCACCCCCTGCAAGTTCTCCCACAGGCCACTCACCATCCTGGTTTGGAAATATATCACCGTTCCTTTACTGTCGTTGGGTCAAAATCCTGGAATTCCCTCCCTAAGGGCTTTGTGGGTCAACCCACAGCATGTGGACTGCAGTGGTTCAAGAAGGCAGCTTGCCACCACCCCCTCAAGGGGCAACAAGGGACAGGCAATAAAATGCTGACCAGCCAGTGACACCTGCGTCCCACACATGAACAAAGAAAAAAATTGGAGTGAAATACAACGTGCCATAATGTTTAGCAAGGGGCTGACTGAATGGTTGATGGAGATGCAAAATTGGCCTGTAATCATCAAAACTGTCATTGTTCACTTTTATTACTTGGTGACAGACCGACAGCAATTTCTGACGTTGACGTGTGCACAGTTAAATGTAAAATATCCTGAGGGAGCAGTCAGTGACTTTTCACTCCTCCACAGGGTGTGCTGTCGAGGTGTTTGCAAAAGCAAAAGCAATTAGAAATCACTTAACTGATGTGAGCTTCCACTTTTTATATTTTATCCTTGCTGAGAGAAAATCTCTTTGAAGTGTTATATCTTTTTGAATGAGGTGAAACTGGCAACTAGACCGTAATTACTGCTGTACAAAGCCATAAATTTACAATATCTATGTGCCCCATGCTTGGGTTTGTTAGCTCAGTTGGCTAGCCAGTTGGTTTGCACTGTCCAGTGACACTAACAGCAGACGTTTAATACCTGCCCCAGCTGAGATCACTGTGAAGATTCTGCCTTCTCAACCTCTCCCCTTGCCTGAGGCATTGTGACCCTCAGGTTCAACTCATCATCAGTTATGTCTCTCTGTTGGGAGAGTAGTCCTGCGGGATTCTGGTGACTTTAACTGTTAACCTGCACTTTAAATGAAAACACGCTGGGCAGTATCTTACAGGGGTCTGAATGATATGGGCAATGGCAACATGTGCAGCAGAAAGAGGCAATAAATGCAATGAGGCATTAAACAGGGAGCTGGAAAGGCACAGCAGGTCATAGGAGGAGGAGCAGGAAAGTCAATGTTTTGGGCTGAAACCCTTCATGCAATCAGGCCCATTTAGACATCAAGATCCATCTGTTATGCTTTTTGTGGGTGGCTTGGTGAGATGCTCTCAAAGCAGCTGACATAAAACCCAACAATGGCATGCTGAGCCCAGAATACAAAATCAGAAAGAAATAAAGCATTTAGACACATTGTTGACGTTCACACCCTTTTCAACAGATCGGATCTGTTTTTAGATCCAGCTGAACTACAAAATCTGAACCTAGGCTAGCTCATCAATTTCTGATAGCACTCGTGCAGGGAATTGCAAGGCACTAACCCAATTGAGAGGGCAGATACAACATTATGATACACGAGGCTGAACCTCGACCAGCTGATAAATGTTGGTATACAATACAGGCATTAACTCATAGCAGCGCAGAGATTATTTCAGGGATTTGAAAACATTGCAGTTCATAAATCAAGGGGACAGAATATTAGGAATGGGGATGAAAACCAAACAAAAAAGGTCAAATGTCATCTAGAAATTGTACCAAACAAGGCAGCATGTGCCTTACTCAGCCTTCAATTGTTTTTTGCCTAATCCAAATGAGACTCAAGTGATTTCTACATTTTTGATAATTCCTACAATTGTTTTGCAGCTCTTAAATCATCCAACTAACATTATTTCAGGATATTTTACTGCTGCTTAATCTAAAACATTTAAACTTTTTCATACAATTGGGTCTGAACTGAGGGCTAACATGAGGAAAATAATTCTGATGTCACACCAATGCTTTTAAGATATGATGTGAATTAATGTTGGATGAATAGTTTTTATGAAGAACAAACCAGCCCTCACACCTTCCTCCACTACATTGATGACTGTATTGGCACTGCCTCGTGCTCCCATGAGGAGTTTGAACAGTTCATCAACTTTACTAACACCTTTCACTCCAACCTCAAATTCACCTGGACCTCTCCGTCTCCATCTCTGGAAACTGCCTCAACACTGACATCTATTTCAAGCCCACCGACTCCCACACTACCTGGACTACACCTCTTCTCACCCACCCTCCCTCAAGAATGCAATTCCCTATTCCCAATTCCTCTGCCTCCGCCGCACCTGCTCCCAAGATGGAACGTTCCACTCCTGGACATCCCAGATGTCCTCCTATTTCAAGAGCCCCAACATCCCCCCTTCCGGTGATCAAAAATGCCCTCAACAGCATCTCTTGCATTTCCCACACTTCTGCCCTCAAACAACCTCCCCCCGACCAAAATAAAGACAGAATACCCCTGGTCCTCACAAATCACCCCACCAACCTCCACATCCAGCGCATCATTCTCTGTCACTTCTGCCACCTACAATCTGACCCCACAACCAAAGAGATATTTCCCTCCCCAACCCTATCTGCCTTTCACAGGGGCCATTCACTCCGCGACTCCCTTGTCCGCTCCTCACTCCCCACTATCCCCACCAACCCCTGGCACCTTTCCCTGCAAACACAGGAAGTGCTACACTTGCCCCTACACCTCCTCCCTCACCTCCATTCAAGGCCCAAAGCAAACTTTCCATATCAGATAGGGGCTCATTTGTACATCCTCCAACTTGGTCTACTGTATCTGCTGCTCCTGATGTGGCCTCCTCTTCACCGGTGAGACCAAACGTAGACTCGGGGACCTTTTTGCGGAGCATCTGCGCTCTGCACATGAAAAACAACAACACCTTCTGGTTGCAAACCATTTTTATTCCCCCTCCCACTCCCTGGATGACATGCCCATCCTGGGACTACTCCAGTGCCACAATGACACCACATGCAAACACCAGTTTTACCAGTTTTAAAATCTCCCCATCCCCCAGCCTCATCCTATGCCCAACCCTTCCTCTCATTCCCGCCTCCATGACCTGACACAACCTGCCCATTTCTTCCGCACCTATCCGTCCTAACCTTCCCACCAACCAATCTCCACTACCCCCCACCTGCATCCAACCTATCACCACCCCAGCTACCTTTCCCCAGCCCCAACCATCCTCCCTCCCACCTCCTTGACCTGACACAACCTGTCCATCTTCTCTCCCACGTATCCGCCCCATCCATCCCAGTGATCAATCCCCACCACTCCCTGCCTACATTTACCTATCACCATTCCACTTACCCTTCCCCAGCCCCACCCCTCCTCTCTCTATTTATTTCCCAACTCCCTTCCCCCTCCCCCATTTCTGAAGAAAGGTCCAGACCAGAAATGCTCCTCTGATGCTGCCTGGCCTGCTGTGTTCCTCCAGCTCCACAGTGTGTTGTCTCTGACTCCAGCAGCGGCAGTTCTTGCTATCTCTCAGTGTGGACATACCATGAGTGAAAGTTGAAAATAACCCAGCCAGAAATTATAGCTGATGCATCCAAAATAAAGTTTTAAAACTGCAAGCCTGTCCTGATTTTAAGAGCTAAAAAAAACTTTGAAATTATCATCTTTTATTTCTTAAAATCATTGTTTTTGTGTATGGAGTCTTTAAATGAGATTTGAGTGCTTTGTCTAGTTATAATTGAGCAGAGGAGAATGTGGATATGGGGGCATGATTGAGATATATAGAATCATAGAACAGAATCCCTACAGTTTGGAAGCAGGCCATTCAGTCCACACCAATGAGCATCACACACAAACTCACTGTCTCTGTAACCCTGCGTTTCCCATGGCTAATCGTCTTAATCTACGCATCTCAGGACATTACAGGCAATTTAACATGGTCAGTCCACCTAACCTGGGCATCTTTGGACTGTGGGAGGAAACCGGAGCACCCAGAGGAAACCCACGCAGACACGGGAAGAATGTGCAAACGCCACACAGACAGTCGCCCGAGGGTGGAATCAAAACCAGGTCCCTGGCGCTGTGAGGCAGCAGTGCTAACCACTGAGGCACTGCGAGGCACAGAAAGACTGGGCAGTACTTTGTCCTTGGGGGAGGAATCAATGACCAGGGAGGCATAGATTTAAGGGAAGGGACAGGAGTTTTGGAGGAGATGTGAAGAAAAACATTTTCACCCAGAGAGTGATTGGAATCTGGAACTCACTGTCTGTAAGGGTGGGAGAGGGAGAAACCCTTTTTACATGTAAGAAGACTGCAGACACTCCTGTCGTCTCTGTTGCATACCGCACAGAGTGTCTCAATTTTTTGGATACAAATATAAAATACAGTGGATGCTAGAAATCTGAGACAGAAACCGAAAATGCCCGAATTACTCAGCAGGAGACAGGTGACTGTTCTGACAATAGGTTAACTGTATTCCTCTCTTCATAGATATTGCCTCACATGTTGAATATATCCAAGATGTTCTGTTTTAGTCCCATTTTCTTGACATCCTTCTTACATTTTGCATATTATGGTTTTATACACATAGACTGTCACTAACAAAAACAGAAGTTGCTGGAAAAGCTCAGCAGGTCTGGCAGCATCTGTGAAGGAGAAAACAGAGTTAATGTTTCGGGTCCAGTGACCCTTCCTCAGAACTGATGGTGGCTGGGAAAATGTCAGTTTTTATGCAGAAGATCGGGAGGGGGATGGGATAGGGAATAAACGATAGGATAAAGGATAGAGCCCAAAGAGAGAGAAGAGTGGTTGGACAGACAAAGGAGTTGCTAACGATCAGGCTGGGAGGGTGAATAGTTGTTAATGGGGACTGTTAGTGACTAACAACAGGGGGTGTGTAATGGCAGGCTATGTGATAACAAGGCCTAGTGTGTGGGGTAGGGTGCTGGGACATGGGAGAGTTTAGGCCCTAAAATTATTGAAATCGATATTGAGTCCGGAGGGCTGCAGGGTCCCCAAGCAGAAAATGAGGTGTTGTTCTTCCAGCTTGCATTGAGTTTGGCTGGAACACTGCAGCAAGTCAGAGACAGAGATGTTGGCCAGGGAACAGGGTGGTGTGTTAAAGTGGCAGGCAACAGGTAGTTCAGGATCCTTTTTGCGACCAGAATGTATGTTCTGCAACGTGGTTACCTAGTCTACGCTTTGTTTCCCCAGTGTAGAAGAGGCCACATTGTGAGCAGCGAATGCAATAACTAGATTCTGGGAAGTGCAGGTGAAGTGTTGCTTCACCTGGAAGATATGTTTGGGCCCTTGGATAGTGGGGAGGGAGGAGGTAAATGGGCAGGTGTAGCACTTCGCCAGTTAGAACATAGAACATAGAACATTACAGCGCAGTACAGGCCCTTCAGCCCTCGATGTTGCACCGACCTATGAAACCAGTCTGTAGCCCATCTAATCTACACTATTCCATTATCATTCATATGTTTATCCAACGACCATTTAAATGCCCTTAAAGTTGGTGAGTCTACTACTGTTGCAGGCAGGGCATTCCATGCCCTTACTACTCTCTGAGTAAAGAATCTACCTCTGACATCTGTCCTATGTCTATCACCCCTCAATTTAAAGCTATATCCCCTTGTGCTAGCCATCACCATCCGAGGAAAAAGGCTCTTACAGTCCACCCTATCTAATCCACTGATCGTCTTGTATGTCTCTATTACGTCACCTCTTAACCTTCTTCTCTCTAACGAAAACAGCCTCAAGTCCCTCAGCCTTTCCTCATAAGACCTTCAAAAACCTCATAAGTTATAGGGGAAGGAGCCGTGGGGCTGTGTGGGGTTGCTGGGAGTGAAGGAAGTGTGGACCAGGGTATCCTGGACGGAACAGCCCCTGAGGAAGGCAGACAAAGAACGGGAGGGGAATATGTGTCTCGTGATGGCATCTTGCTGGAGATGGTGGAAATGGCATCTGATGATCTTCTGGATGTGGATGCTGGTGGGATGGCAGGTAAGGACAAGGGAACCCTATTGCTGTTGCAGGAGGGAAGAGAAGGGGTGAGGGTGGAAGTGCGGGAGATAGATTGGACGCAGATAAGGGCCTTGTCGACAATGGATCTGGGGAATCCTCGGTTGAGGAAGAAGGTGGGACGTTTCGGAAGTCCCCTTATCAAAGTTGGCCTCATCTGAACATATGCAATGGCGATGGAGGAACTGAGAGAATGGGATGGAGTCTTTGCAGGAAGCAGGGTGTAAGGATGTCTCGTCTAGGTAGCTGTGGGAGTCAATGGGTTTATAGTGGACATTAGTTGCCAGTCTATCCCCAGAAATGGAAACAAATGTCGAGGATGGGAAGGGAGGAGTCAGAGATAGACCAAGTGAAAGTGAGGGCAGGGTGGAAATTATGCAGACTGTCACTAAACCCAGCTGTACGCTCCACAAACACAAACCACATTTCACAGGAAATGTGTTACACAAATAGACAAATACACAAATTTGAACAAAGGGAGGTATAATCAGTTGAATTTACTTTGTGGGTTGTTTATTTTTAGCCACTTGACGCTGAGCAGAATGAATTGTTGATGCAAAGTTTCCATTTTTCGCTCAGCCTCATCAAATTACCAGTTGCCTGGGATGGCTGCTCTGGAACAACATAGCAGCAGCTATGTAATCCTGACAGTTCAGTACAATTATCACCGAAGGAATGCTTCCCGAGGAGTCCGTAATGATGTCCCATCCCAACCTATCACAAGCTTGTCAATTTTGCCGAGTGTTGCACATCCAATTTCAAAAGATCGGAAACTGAAATGCGAATGAATATCAAATTTGCACGCCATTTCTTAAATGAAGCTTTGGTCATGGTTCATGAGATGAATTTGTCTAAGTCACAAAAGTATGATAACTGTGCCATTGTAGCTGTAACTTTGATTTTAATCAGGTTTCAAAATCTCCTGCTTTTCAATGCTGACAGTTGGTGTGGTTTTTGGAAAACCCATAGCAAAACAAGACAATTGCTATAAAAAGATGGCAAACTTTAACTCCCTTTGGAGCTGGTGTGTCCATTGTTATACATGCTGATGGATTACATGGCCTCAGTCCAGTTCATTAAATTGATGGATAGTAATGTCAGAGGGGCTGGGCTTATAAATTTCATTGTTTTCAACAGTTATTGATTAAGGAATCAGGCAATATTATCTAAGGAGAAATTTTATAAAGGAGACCTACCAGATGATGGTTATCTGAATCATAAGGATACCTGTTTTAAAATCTTTGCAGGCCTAATGTGTTTGAGATAAAGGGAGTATGAATTGAAAGTGCATTAAATAAAATAATTTTCCTCTAAGCAAACATGAGCTAAGAATGGGTTACATTCCTGACCTTTAATTTTTTACACTAACCTGAAATTTGACCAACTCTAGGTGTGAGCTCATCAACAGAGGCTAAGAATGAGTTCCGTCTTGCCAGGATCGAATCATAGAATTGTTTATGGTGCAGCAGGAGGCTGTTTGGCCCATTGTGCCATCAATTATGGTACTGCCTTGTTTTATTTCCTAGGATTTCTGTTGGGAAGGGAGTGCCTTAGAAAATGATCCAAAATGATCCTCCACAAAACTATTGTGAGGAGAATGTATGTTGTTACTAGATGGAATATTGAAGCCAAATATCATAGATTCATTTAAAGGATGTTAAAGAGAGAGAGAAATGATTATGGTGCCAGGGAAACATGAAGTAAATGAAGTGAGAGGGGAGTTCCTTGGACCACAAAGTCTAGCAGAGTGCATTTGGGTCAGTTAGCATTTTGCTGTGCTGTCAATGTTGTGTAGTTCTAGCATTAAATCAGAAAAAGCAAATAGTTTTGTTTTAAAGAGTTTACTCATACTCATCCCTGGCTGCTAGGGCCCGTTTTTGTTGCTTTAGAAAGTGTGAATGGTTGTGAATTCCCTCTCCGAATTATGTATGACTTATTTTGGTACTGACCCTTTCAAACTCCCTTAATCTCCCACTTGAGGTCTGTATTCTATAGGAGGTAACATTTTTTCCCAACTTCTTAACGTTAATCCAGCCAACAATCACGACAGAGTCAAAACCAAAAGAACTGCAGATGCTGTAAATCAGTCCTGAGGAAGGGTCACCGGACCTGAAACGTTAACTCTGTGTTTTTCCTTCACAGATGCTGCCAGAAGTGCTGAAATTTTCCAGCAACTTTGTTCTAGTCATGACAGAGTGATTGCTCAGTGTAAGGGATTGCATTTGGGGCTGGTGAGTATAGTGGTGTGGGAGGTCGAACAAACTAGACTATAAGTCATAGGAAGGCCATTCAGCCCATCGAGTCTGCCCTGCCACTCAATGAGATAATGTCTGAGCTGAGAATGCTCAACTCCACTTTCTTGCCTTTTTCCTATAACCCTTGATTCCCGTCCTGATTAAAAAAATCTGTCTACCTCAGCATTGGATATACTCAATGACCCAGCCTCTACAGCTTTCTGCAGTAAAGAATTCCACAGACTCATTATCCTCTGAGAGAAGAAATTCCTCCTCATCTCTGTCTTATTCTGAGATTATGCCCTCTGGCCCCAGGCTGTTCCACAAGTGGAAATAACCTTTCTGCATCTATCCTGTCAAGTGCCCTAAGAATCTTGGACATTTCAACAAAGTCACCTCTCATTCCTCTAAATTCCAATATGCCCAACCACACAGCTGCTCCTCATAAGACAGTCCCTCCATTTCTGGGATCAGCTGAGTGAACCTTCTCTGGACGGCTTCTGATGCCAGTAAACCATTCCATGGATTAGGGACCCAAAACTGTACACAGTATTCCAGCTGGGGTTTGACTGATGTTTTGTATGGTTTTAGCAAAACATTAGAACTGGCCGATTTGGCTCCAGCAATTGCTTACTGAGTTTAAATCACAATTCACATTTCTGTTGTAAAATCACAGCTGATCTGTTCTGGGATGAAGCATAAAATCGATGAAAGACAAGCGAAAATTCCTCTCCCAAAAACCAGAGGTCTGAAATCAAAAAACACACCATGTTCTGATAAAGGATCACCAAACTGAAACATTAACGCCGTTTCTCTCTCCACGGATGTTGCTGTTCTGCTGAATGTTACATGCATTTTCTGTTTTTATTTCAGATTTCCAGGATCTGCATCATTTTGAACTTGTCCTTGGAGACTTTGGCCGGAATTCTCCCCTTCTCTCTGTGCCATGAGCAATAGTAAGGAGGATAGGAGAAGCAGGGGAATGAAAGAAATCTGAATTTCAACATCAAGAAAAATGCAAATTTTTTTCCCTTGACCCATAAACATGACTTTAGAATCTTGCAGTGACTACTTCACAGAGTCACAGAAGAAGGCCCTTCAGCCCATCAAGTCTGAGATTGTCAAAGGCAAGTACCTAACAAATCTTATCCCATTTTCCAGCTTCATTTCCATGTCATGGCAAATCATTAAAGTGCCCAATTTCCTTCATTTATGCATCGCTTCCAATTCTCAACTCCTTCTCCGAGAGACTAAATGGGGAAAATTCCTGACACGTAACTCAGCTTCGATAACCAGTGGATGACCAGTGGGAAACCAATGGGTAATCTATGCACAACCGCCAGGTAACTAGTGGGTAACTAGTGCCAATAGATCACTGAATGCTTCACCGGCCACCATCCTACTGCTTCCTTATAGTGATGTGCCCTATGGCTACCACCCTCCTCAACACATTAGCCACACGCATTGGCATTGTCATTGGCAAACCACCAACCTCACCACATCACCGTGCCCACCCTCAGACCACATCTCACACCACTTCAGCCCACCAATACTTCACTTCGTCAGAGACCCTTATGATTTGCAATTTTCTGGAAGGTTATTTGATGTATAGGGACCCACATCTCATCCATGGGCGCAGGACGCATCTTCAGGCTCTTATCTTGCTTTGTTTGTGCCTACTCGCTTACTCGATGCTGCCAGCCCCTGTTCATTTCACACTGCTCTATTAGATTAGACTCACTGGTTTTAGCACTTGCTTATAAAGCTGCCAGTCTCTGTAGAGATCGCATTGCTTTTCAGTGCAGATGAGAGGGGCCCGCAGTTTGTCAGAGTGGTGGGCACTAAACAATTGAAGAAGAGGAGCTGCCGTGTACCACTGTGAAAAGCCACATGTACCAACAGCCTACAGAGCAAACACATGGCACGCAATTCAGACAAAGGTTATGTGTGGGAGTCAGAGGGGAGCAGTCCTCAGTGTGGCAAAGGGGACGCTATGGTCAGTCAGGTGGCACTACTACAGTCGGTCAAGGGCTCGTCCTCATAGTCAGGGGTGGCCATAGTCAGGCAGGCACTTGATTCTATCATAGACTGGAGATCATTAATTCAATCTGGGGATTAGACCATTATCAGTCCTGCAACCAGTCCAAGGATTACAGACAGGTCAGTCAGGGTGCATCGAAGATATTGGTCTGGGTTGGGGAAGGGAGTTGAGACTATTCTTCCTGCAATGAGAGAAAAGGAGGGATTGAGTATGATGGAAGTGGATGAGGGGAATTAGTTGGCGATCCTCAAGGAAAAGAGGCCTTCAGGAGTGCCCAGTGAGTAGGAAGCACACAGAGATGTTTGGGAGGATGAGTTGGGTCAGATTCATTGAGTGGACATGATGCATGCAATAGTGTGAGTGACTGTCCATGAGCCTTCAGGAGAGGCACCTGCAGTGACAAAGTTAGAGTGACTGATGGTTCAGTGAGTGTGAGGTGGCAGAAAGAAGATAGTCACACTTACACCTTGTGGACCATAGAAGATCATTGACCTTCTTCCAGCACTGCTGTTCACTTGGGACACAGCTGTGACCTAGGTTGTAATTTGTGCCAAGAACAGCCTGTCCTGATGGTATGGCCTTCTACAGGAGCCTGCAGGATAACGGACAGCCCTCCTTTCACCACCCCATCCACCAACACCTCCAGGCCCCCATCCACAAATACCTCCAGGCCCCCATCCACCAATACCTCCAGGCCCCCATCTACCAAGCAGGGAGCCATGTTTCTTTTTCTATGGGCCATGTCCTCATGACAATGGGAAGGCGAATGCCCAGTTCTATTACTAATCCAGTGATGCAGGTCATTTCCTGGGGACCTTGAATCGAATCCAGATGGCGGAATTTGGAGACAATGAAAATCTGGAATTAAGATGGTGACCGTGAAACTGTTGTTGACTGTTGGCTCATGAATGTGCTTTAGAGAAGGAAACTGCTGTTTTTAGAAGGGTGATGAAGGGTCTAGGCCCGAAACGTCAAGTTTTCCTGCTCCTATGATGCTGCTTGACCTGCTGTGTTCATCCAGCCCCATGCTTGTTATCTCGGATTCTCCAGCATCTGCAGTACCTTTTATCTCTGAAACTGCTGTTTTTACCTTGTTTAGCTTCCATGTGACTCCAGACCCACAGCAATGTGGTTGACACTTAACAGTCCTCTGGGCAATAAAATGGTCTAGTTAATGACAACCACATCCCAGGAATGAATTAAAAAGCAAACCAGAATGGGAGGACAAGGTCCTGTTATTTTGACAGAGCCATATCTACAACTTGAGGGACAAAGCTTTATGATTTTTTCACAATAAACTTTCACAGTGGTCTCTCAGTTGGTTTATCGGTTCAATGAACACCTTATGAGCAATATTCCACATTACAATATCAGACATCAATGTTTGTGTGACCCAGATGGCAATTGCTCAGTGGCCTAGTATCTTGTGGCTACTTCCAGAAGACTGTAGCACTCAGCATTAAACTTTTATAGCCAGTCAAAAGAAATTCTTATCACTTGGGATGGCAGATAAACATTCTTTTTAAGTTGGATGTGAGACCATAATAAATGCTGTAGTTGCTTTCCGATTTTCTGTCTTAAGTTTAATTATCCAGTACAATTTTAATCTATAAATCTGACACATTGCGTATTAAAACTGTTAATTATATTCCGAAATAACAAAATAACCATCAGAAGAGGTTTATGAGCTTCAAATGTTTGTAATATGAGCATTTAGATTTATCTACTATAACGTTTGGATAACGGTAATTTTCAAGTTTAACTGATTAGTCACGATTTTAATTCAGAAATATTACATGGTTACTAAGGCAAAATCAGTTCATTTTTATGTGGTTATAGTTGTAACTTTTTCGATCTAACTTATTAACAGAATCATGATGTGGAGGTGCCAGTGTTGGATTGAGGCGGACAAGGTCAGAAATCACATGGCACCAGGTTATAGTCCAACAGGTTTAATTGAAATGCAGGGTATTTTGATCTTAGTAGGATAATAGGTCGGCACAGCATCATGGGCCGAAGAGACTGTACTGTGCTGTACTGTTCTACGTTCTGTGTTTTTATGAATCCAGTGAGAGAGAAGAGCACACAGACACAGAGTTTATAGGCAGAGAGATCAAGGGCAGAGAGTTCAACAGACCATACACTGGTGTGAGTGGAGTGTCAGGTAATAAGTCTCCACAGGTGACCAAGAGTGTTAGACAGTGTGAGTAAAGTGTTAACAGCTGAATAACCAGCAAAGGGATAGCCTATAATCCGATTAAATGAGGCAGAGAGATAATTACAAAACATTCAAAATAAGGTGATGCTGGAGACAAACTAAATAACTGAAGTAACATGATGGGTATAAGAGACACGTGTCAAGAATCTAACCAAAGCAATAAGTGATTCAAAATTGTACAAACTAATTTAGGTAGCGAGATCATAACTATTTATCAAGGTAATGGTGTCAAAACAGGACAGTAAGGAAGATTTTACAGATGCAGAACAGTGTGGTGGGCTCACATGTCACTTCCAGTTAAATATCTTCTGCATGGAAAAATTTAACAGGAAGCACGTTAATATTTTATTGAAACCTAGAATATACGAGAAGGGGCAAGCTATTCAGCTCGCGGAGAAAAATAGCATGCCCTTGTACAGTTCTTTTCATTTTTTTAGAATGTTGAATTAGAATATTTGAATCAGTTGTTTCTGAAGCACAGTCACACGTACAGAAAAACAAGAGCAGTTAAAGTTTGCATTGCAAGATCACACAAACACCAGGCTGCCAAATAATAATTATAACAGAAACAAAAATAGAAATTGTTGGAAAAGCTCAGCATGTCTGGCAGCATCTGTGGAGAGAAATCAGAGTTAACATTTCCGGTCCATAAGACCATAAGACCATAAGACATAGGAGTGGAAGTAAGGCCATTCGGCCCATCGAGTCCACTCTGCCATTTAATCATGGCTGATGGGCATTTCAACTCCACTTACCCGCACTCTCCCCGTAGCCCTCGATTCCTTGCGAGATCAAGAATTTATCAATCTCTGCCTTGAAGACATTCAACGTCCCGGCCTCCACTGCGCTCTGTGGCAATGAATTCCACAGGCCCAACACTCTCTGGCTGAAGAAATGTCTCTTCATTTCCGTTCTAAATTGACCCCCTCTAATTCTAAGGCTGTGCCCACAGGTCCTAGTATCCCCACCCAACGGAAACAACTTCCCAGCCTCCACCCTTTCTAAGCCATGCATTATCTTGTAAGTTTCTACTGGATCTCCCCTCAACCTTCTAAACTCTAATGAATACTATCCCAGGATCCTCAGCCGTTCATCGTATGTTAGGCCTACCATTTCAGGGATCATCTGTGTGAATCTCCGCTGGACACGCTCCAGTGCCAGCATGTCCTTCCTGAGGTGTGGGGCCCAAAATTGGACACAGTATTCTAAATGGGGCCTAACTAGAGCTTTATAAAGTCTCAGAAGCACATCACTGCTTTTATATTCCAACCCTCTTGAGATAAATGACAACATTCCATTCGCTTTCTTAATCACTTAATCCAGTGATCCTTCCTCAGAATTTGAGCTTTTGCAGCAATTTCTATTTTTGTATCTGATTTACATCATACACAGTTCTTTCGGTTTTGAATATTTACAACAGTATTGCTTGAGAGATTAGTATTGGCTAGGAATCTGTGGGAATCTCCCTAATTTTGAACAGTTCCAGGAGTACGTTGGAGCAAGGAGGCAGATTGGTTTAAGGTCTCATCCAAAAGATGGTACTTTCAACAAATCAGTACCCTCTCTGTTCTGTACTTAGATATCAACCTGGATAATGTGCTCTCCTTTGGATTGTGACTTGAAAAATTGAACTGTGAGAGTGTTATCAATGTGTCAGATCAATATTATCACATCTAATATTTCTGCAAAAGATTGTCAACAAATATCTGATATATTGTTTCCACAATGAATGCAGATAGAAAAATAAAGCAAGTTTAAAAAGATTAGAAGGATGCATCAAACTTGTTCTCTGATTGTAAATTTAAAACTGCACGTTTTTGCTAAATTTCCTATTCCAACATGATTACACTTCAAATGAACATCACTGGCTGTCTTTGGCATATCCTGAGTTTATAAAAGATACAGAAAAAATTCAAGATTTTCAATTGCCTATTACGTGGATGAAATTTGTCAGGATTCATGTAAAAAGGAGAATGAAGTACCTTTGCAAAATATTTTGCAATGTGCTAGTACATGATGGCCTAAAGTTTATTACATTAACTTCACTGAGATGGAATGCAATAATGCTGCCCTGCCAGGAAAGGGTTAACTTCAATGGGACTTGACGTCAAATCTGTTAAATTTGCAGTTGTTGCTGTCTGACAGAAAATCCCTGATATTTTCTTCACAGATGCTGCCAGACCTGCTGAGCTTTTCCAGCAACTTCTGTTTTCGTTCCTGATTTACAGCATCCACAGCTCTTTCGGTTTTTAGAAAATCCCTGAGACCTGTTTTCAAATTCAACTGGGACCTTGTGTTTCTTTTGTCCTCCCGCTGTGCAGCCTTCGCTAAAACTCCAGTGCTTTAATTCTGGTTCTTTAATGTCAGCGATTTTAATCAATTCGCAACAAGTTGTGTTTCAGCTTCCAAAGCTCTGAGATCTGGATATCCCTCCATAAACCTCTCCAACTTTCCAACTCTGTCTTTTTCTTTAAGATGCAGTGCACTTGGTCCCTGCCCTAATCTCTCTTTATTTGGCTCAGGAACAATTTTAATTTGATTACACTCTTGTGGAGGCTTCAGAGATATTTTGCTATTCTGAAGGTGCTATATTTGTTGCACTTTTAATAAGAAAATAGTTGAGTATTTTTAGACTATGGAAAGAAAGGTGAAATCAGCTGCTTAGAAAAGGATTAGATAATTTGTATACTTTCTAATCAACCTGTTCGGAGATGTCATTCTGGAGCAGGTAGGACCTGAGTATGGGCCTCCTAGCTGAGAGGTAGGAACACTAGCAAAAGTCCCTAGGAACCAATAATTTAAACTGCCTAAGCGCCCGAGTGAGAATTAAATCTGATAATTATTGATAGTCATATCTAAACATCAAGCAAATTAACTGCAGCTGCAAGGACAATCAGCTGATTGCCACTTGAGAAATTGGGATTAAGTGATAAACTAATGAATTGATCACTTGCCTCTCCAAATCTTCAGGTGGTCAGCCATTCGTTCTCTGAATACAGTAATGAGGGATTATGTTTGATGTGGTGAGCTCAAGTATATTCAGGGTAACAGGAGTAGATTATAATGTTTATTAAATAGATAGTCTTTGCTTTGGATGTAATTACTTCATGTATCTGGAACAATTAACGTGCACTGTTAGAAAGGGCTGAATGTATAAGCTTGTAGTTCTGTAACTCATTTTAATCAACCTATTCAGACATATTCTGACACACCTCTGTGGCAGCTAGGACACTACTCCTGCATCACCTTATTAAGACTTAAAGTAATTGTTACACATAATGTTAAATGCAATTAACGTTTTGTTCAGTTTTTGTGCTGGATTTGCATGCAAACCTTGTTGGTTCAGATGATTTACAATTCTTATCATGTTGTTAAAGCAATGTTATAGTTCAACAATGTTATTATGCTGTTTTAGTTGTGAGCTATTTCTCAATCAAAAACCAGTTAGAGTTAGAAGAGACAGGTTAGTCTTTGTAATGATATAGAATGATTGTCAATTAATCCTGCCCTTTCTGATCATGGTTTTACTCTATATGGATGGAAGGATAACCCTTAATGACTATGTATTCTTGGATGGAATCTCTGCAATGTGTAATAATGGAGAATTGTGTTGTATCAAGGTCAGCGTATTCAGATGTTTGCTTTGGCTCATTCCCTCTATGCGTTCCATCCAGATTTAGTCATTATCTGTTCACCACATTTATGAATTGCCTCATTAATTTATGAAGACACAAATGTTGAAAATGTCCTTTAGAAATTTGAACCAGACGTGTTACAAACTTTATAAAAGCGAAATATTGCACACCCTGGAAATCTGAAACAAACACAAAGAATGCTGTCTCATTTCTAAAGAAGAGTCAGGCCACACTCGAAACATTAACTCTGTTACTCTCTCCACAGATGCCAGCAGACCTGCCGAGTTTCTCCAGAATTCTCTGCGCAACCTATTTTTGTGTTTCAGTCATGTTGCATGGCTGATCTATGCAAGTCCTAAGGTTGGAAGATAGTTAATGGTGATTCAGCCCAACTGACAGTTTTAGCACAGTCTTTAGCTTTGTTCTCAATTTGGGGGTCACTCGTGATGCAGTGGTAGTATCCCTATCCCTTTGCCAGGAGGCCTAGTCTGTTCCAGATCATTACACATGATTGTGTATCCTCAGAGATGCGGAGGTGTAACAACAACTCTGAACAGGTTGATTAGCAAATATCTATACTCCTCAAGTAGCAAAATAATTTATAGCTGAGTGATATTTAGCAATGGCTTTGTGGCAAATCTCAAATTATATTTTGCTAATTGCACTCCAGCGTTGAGCTGACACAATTTACTCCACTCTTTAATCTACAGAAACTCTACTATGATTTTAACCTACCTCTCTGGTGGGAGACTCACAGGATTGTATAGGACACTGGCTTTACTGACATGAAAAGAAAGCGAAATTGGATGAAGTATAAAGCATCATTTCATCAGATCTCCTTTCATTTCCTGACAGGGGAAGATTATGTTCGAATTGTAGCTAGTGTTTTATTTTGACAAGTTGCAATTATCAAAGTCTGGTTTACAAGCTTAGCTCTTGCTGCTGGCCACTAACCCAGGCCATAATTTTTCTAAAAGTTCACTGAACAAAATGCATTTTGTTTTCTGACTATATTCCTGTCTCTTATAACCCTTTGTGACTCTATAGCTATGGGCAGGCATTTTTAATTAAGTCCGTTGAATTGGCATACCACTGAAATTACAATTGTGTTTATTTCAAAATATATATTATAATGATTTTGTCAGTTCAACCTATTTGCATGTTAATGAGAACCTTTTTTTACTATTCATGTTTTTGCATACGATTTATGCATGACATAACAGTAGATGTGCTTTACATGTGCTCAAAATTAAGCAGTCGTTAAATGTCACTTGTTTTTTGATCAGTGCAGTTAATTACTGGGGTCACATCACTTTTACCAAGGAGCAACGATGATGTGGTTTTAATGCATATAAATAATATATTTGTATAGGAAGCTGTAAGCTGATGATTTCTGTATTTCATTTCACTTTGTCTCAAGCTGCAGTTTTAATTAGAGAATTGGGGTTGATCTGTTCGACATATTTGCACAAAATCTGATTAAGCTATCATTTTCAGATACTTAATCCATCATCTTTTATGAGATCTAATCAAACGATAAATCTAATTTACTTGATATTATTTGCCAGATGAGCAGTGTACTGAGATCTATTAAGCAAATATTTGGTTTTGTAGCCCATTTATTATGAGGCATTTTTATGTTGTACGATTTAATAGACCATAAACATCGCAAAGTTTTAATGTGTTCTATTGTGATAGGATTCAAATGTAAATACTGCATGTCAGGTTAAAGATATATACTACATCTAATGTGTCTTTTTTTGCTTTTAATTATTTGAGTAACTTCACTCTAAAAGTTTGAAAAACAAGATGTGCATTTAAAGAGATCATTACTGCGCTGTAAAGGTTACAGATATATTGAAAAAACTGGCTTATCTAGCTGGTTGTCTTTGCTAATGATACAGGCTAAGGATTCTTGCTGGCAAATCTGCAGATTAACTTTAAGGGAAGGTATTTCAAATACTGTGCTTCAAGTATTTTTGTGGCATCTGAAAATTTTACTTCTCGTAATCCAGAAATATTGAAGATTAGACATCGTTGATCACGCACACTGGAGGTCTTACTTATTTATACGTGGCTCGTTGGAATGAAGTTTATTTCTACTTTGTGCATGTAGTAATTTGAACCAGGGCCAGGTGGATCCATTGACTGTGAGATCCTTGATTGGAGCTGTTAACTTGGGCCAATCAGGGAGCCCTGGCTGACAGACGTAAACAGGACTTTAAGAGAGTTCTCCTGATTCTAGGGACTGGCTCTGAGCTGGCTGGTCAGGGCTTACGTACAAACCAGATGTAAATAAAGGGTGACTTTTTAACAGGATATCAGCCTCTGTGCAGTTTATTCAGTGCATCATTACTTTCATTATAAATCTGGAGATGACTGTAATCTTCTTGTGTAGCACACTACCTAACCGTACCTTCGTGGAGAGGTGGTGATGAAAATGTCACTGGACAATTAATCCAGAATCCTGTTCTGGGGACATGTGTTTTAATCCCACTGTGGCAGATGGTGAAATTTGAATTCAGTAAAAATATGAATGAAAAATCTAGCCTGTTGGCGAGATTGCCAATTACTGGTGATTGTTGCAAAAGCCCATCTGGTTCACTAATGTCCTTCAGGGAGGGAAACCTGCCATCCTCACCTGGTCTGGCCTACATGTGACTCTAGACCCATAGCAATGTGATTGACTCTTAATTGCCCTCTGTGCAATCAGGCATGGGCTATAAATGCTGATCTAGTCAATGATCCCATGAACAAATAAACAAAATAGTGTAGGGGGATGGGCTTAGATTAGTTCACAGGTCGGCGCAACATCGAGGGCCAAAGGGCCTGTTCTGCGCTGTATTGTTCTATGTTCTAAAAGTAGAATTTCTGTGAAATACCTGCAGGCATATATCCCAATGAAACTATGTCAGCGTGGATGCTGATTTTGCAATGTCAATTTTAAAAAAAACACTTAGTTTAACTGGTGTACAGAAAGGATTATTAATTTAGTTTAACGTCCATGTCTGATTTTGCAGTTGTCATATCAGTGGAAGCGTCAACAATTGTCATTGTTCTCAAAAACTGGTAGCAATTTCTAGCATCAGAATATATGAGGCTGAATTGTACATGGGTTTGGAGGATTGTAGTCTTCACCTCCTCCCAATCCTGAAAAGAGGTCACTTGCAGCAGAGAAATGTCACCCTGTGATGGTCAAACAAGCTGAGAGCTGTCCCTCAGCTGAAGGAAGTCCTCTGCCTTGAGCAGCTGAGAATCTGTTGCAATCCTAGCAGTGCCTAGAAGAGATTCGCGGGAGATAATGGGAGTGCAAAGAGGCTTTCTTCAAGTAGCATGACCATCATGAATGGGTAAATTTGCCTTTTTGGTGGACAGTAAGGGATCATGCACTTTAGGGAGCGAGCAAGGGAGGTGTGGTGGAGGCAGGTTTTGGAGGTCAGATTAGGAAGCATGAGGTAGGATGATCTGCAGATTGGGGTGGAGGGACTGGTGGAGGTGGAGGGACTGGTGTAGGTGAAGGGGATGGTGGAGGTGGAAGGGCTGGTTGAGGTAGAGGGGATGTTGGAGGTGGATGGGATGGCAGAGGTGGAGGGGCTAGTGGAGGTGGAGGGGATGGTGGAGGTGGAGGGGATGTTGGAGGTGGAAGGGGTGTTGGAGGTGGAAGGGGTGTTGGAGGTGGAAGGGGTGTTGGAGGTGGAGGGGATGTTGGAGGTGGAGGGGATGTTGGAGGTGGAGGAGATGTTGGAGGTGGAGGGGCTGTTGGAGGTGGAGGGGATGTTGGAGGTGGAGGGGTTGGTGGAGGTGGAGGGGATGTTGGAGGTGGAGGGGCTGGTGGAGGTGGAGGGGCTGGTGGAGGTGGAAGGGCTGGTGAGGTAGAGAGGATGGTGGAGGTGGAGGGGCTGGTGGAGGTGGAGGGGATGTTGCACTGCTGATGTTCTCAGTGATCTCCTGTTTCTAAGTGGTGTGCTGTTGAAGTCCTCACAGATAAAAAAAATCTAGAAATCACTAAACTGGAGTGAAGTTCCAATTTGAAAGTTATCCTCGCTATAAAGTTAAGCTTTGTTGAACAAGGCTTCATAAATACGGCCATGGAAAGTGCAATGATTGCAATAAGGTCAGTCAGGTGGACCTCATAGAACATGAGTTCCCTGATTGGGCCTGTTAAATTGGTCCAATCAGGGAGCCCCAGCTGACAGATAAGAACAGGAGGGTCAGAGGTTCTGCTTACTCTGAGAGTTGGCTCTGAGGAAGCCAGACCAGTGTCAAATACTTTACTTGTGTAATTAAGGGTGACTTGGTGATGGGATACCAGCCTCGGTGGAGTTACTTCACAAAGAACACAAATAATGAGAGAATAATCATTTACGAGGTAATAAGCAGGCTGCAGTTACAGTACTGAGTCCAGCTCTGGAAACTATGTTATAGAAAGAATATTAAAGGCAAAAACAGTATAGAGCAGAAAATAACCAGGATGTTAAAATAAAGAATTTGAAGTTATATGCTACTTTTATGATTTCAGGACTTTACAAAACCCTTTGTAGCCAATGTACTCAATGAATGGCAAGACATTAGGAGCTTCTTTGGTCCAACTAGTCCATGCCAACCATATCCCCAAACTAAGCCAGTCCAACCTGCCTGTGTTTGGTCCATATCCCTCCAAACCTTTCCTATTCATGTGCTCATCCAATTGGCTTTTAAATTTTACAACTGTACCTGCATCCATCACTTCCTCTGGCAGGTCATTCCACACATGATGCACTCTATGTGTGAAAATGTTACCCTTCATGTGCTTTTTAAAACTTTTGGGGATGAGCAATAAATTCTGGCCCAGCCATTGATGCACACATCCCGTGAACAAATTAGTAAAAAGGTCTGTTCCTAAAGCTGGAATATAAACCTCATATTAGTAATGGCAAACATTATAATTGCCGTTTTGTGCTGTTTAAAAAAAAACTTCAATGTCCCTTAGGGGAGTGAATTGGCCAACATCATCCAGACCCACAGAAATGTAACTACTCTCTGAAATTTACCAGCAGGACCCTCAATTCAAAGTTATTTCCACATCCCATGAACAAATAAAGAAAAGACAAAAGAGGAGGATTGGTTGCTTAGATCAAAGTGTAGGTTACTCTGATACTGATAAATAAATGAATTGCTCTGTGACGTGCAGAGCTTCTAAGACAGAATGGAAATGATTAAATTATGAGCAAAAACAAAATGTAACTATTTAAAACTCAGGGCTCATTGTTTTGTGATGTCTCCAAGGAAATGCTAACCGCTGCCAGTTGCATTTGGGTCATGAGGTAACACAACATTGACTAAATGCTGAACAGTTATCATTGGAGAAATGCTTAAAATGGCTCCATGGAGCATCCACATGACCCTGCAAGGTGCATTGGCCCCCAAAACAGCGCACAGGCTCGGTGGCTAGCACTGCTGCTTCACAGCACCAGGGACCTGGGGTCGATTCCATCCTCGGGTACGGTCAATGTGGAGTTTGTACATTCTCCTTGTGTCTGCGTGGATTTCCATTTGGTGCTCTGGTTTCCTTCCGCAGTTCGAAGATGTGCAGGTTGGGTGGATTGGCCATGCTAAACTTCCCAGTGTCTGGAGTTATGCAGGCTAGGTGGATTAGCCATGGGAAATGCAGGGTCATAGGGATGGGGTCGGGGTCTGGGTGTGATGCTCTTTGGAGGGTCAGTGTGAACTCAGTGGGCTGCTTCCACTCTATACGGATTCTATGAAAACATTGATAGCAATAGAGATGCACATTCATTCATCAAGAAGTACTCAGAAATAGATTGCATGTCTGTAAAATGGCACTTAAAACATTTGGAAATAATAATTAAGCAGGGTGAATTCTATTCAATTCACACTTGAGTGGGCAGAAACTCCAGCATCCTGCAACTATTTTCTAGTATTGACGTAGACTATGTAATCATAAATATTTAGCATTCAATGACTGTTCATTTTCTTTTTCTCAATGCTTTACATAAATGATGGCATCAATGGTGAGATATTTTGAAGATATGTCGAGTATTAGCTTCATTGTCAAATGCACTCAAATGAGTGCAGTGAAAAGTTTGCAATGTTGTTATTTACGGTGTCATCGTAGGTACCAGATACCTAGGAACAGACACTTAAATATTTAGTATAAAATAGAAAATATAATAATTAAGAAGTTCATCATAAGAATAAAAAAGAAAACTAAAATGAATGTGCTACCAAACAGTTCTTGCTACACTGACACCTGATTTCCAAATGCACAACTTATTGTCGTATCTTTAGAATAGTATTGAGAAATTCCATAATTATTTTGACCGATATGCTTCCTATGGGGAAAATCTTTGCATTGGAATTTGGAGAAGGTGCAAAGGAGATTTAACAGTCTGTTATGCTATCCAATTAGATTGTGTCTGATTTATATCTTAACTCCATCCACTGACCATAATAAGAACCTATTGAAATAAGAAGAGAGAACTCTGGAAAAACTCAGTAGTATCTATGGGGAGAGAAACAGAGTTAACATTTTAAGTCCAATATAACATGTCAGAAGTTAGTGGCTTGTGTTTGCAATTTTCATCTGAGCTGGCCTAACAGATCTATGCTGGGGAGTTTCAGAATTCCACAACATCTTCTGTAAAGAAATATTTGTGACAATATTTCTGAAATGCCTACCTCTGTTTTCTTGTTCTGACTTACAAGAGGAAATAGTTTCTCTCTATTTAGTCTATAGACTGCTTTATTCATCCTAACACTTCAATTAGATTAACCACTGAAACAGATAGATCTTGGTACTCTGGCATAGGAGTTACCCAGCAATGAAACCACAGCCTCTCCCAAACCTCTCAACCCACCAATGTCAAAATCAGCAGAAAGAAAGTACTTGGGTTGTGTTTCTGAGTTTCAAGAGTGAGAGATTTTAGGATGCACTTCTACACACAAACTCTCTTCCACAAATGGCAGTAGATGCTGGATCAGTTGTTAATTTTAAATCTGTGATAGATAGTTTCTTTTATTAAGCAAAGGTATTAAGGGATTTAGGCCCAAGGCAGGTAAATGGAGTTATGCCACAGATCAGCCATGATCTCACTGACTAGTAAAATAGGCTCAAAGAGCTGAATGGCCTACTCCTGTTCCTATGTTTACCAAGTTTCAGAGGAATGAAAGTGCAGTTTGGATAATCCAAGAACAGGACTGCTCATTTACTTTTAATGTTAATCGTAGAATCAGAGAATCCCTACAGTGTGGAAATAGGGCATTTGGCCCGTAGAGTGCACACCATGCCTCCGAAGAACATCCCACCCAGACCCACACCCCCGACTCTATCCCTGATGTCTGCTTAATAGGTTACATCTGAACTGTGCACGTTTGATACAGATGTTGGAGACTTAAAATGGAAAGAAATCCATTCCCTACACCTTATGTTCATGAACACAGTATTGACAATATTGACGACGAAGGTAAAATGTTCAGGAAACTTATCTGTGTGCCGTTTAATAATGGGTTGTGTGAAGTTGTATTTATTGTGAAGCTATTTAATGTGATAAAGTAATTTGGAAAGTACACTGAGATAACAAGGTGTAGAGCTGGATGAACACAGCAGGCCAAGCAGGCCTAGACCCTTCTGAAGAAGGTCTAGGCCCAAAACATCAGCTTCCGTGCTCCTCTGATGCTTCTTGGCCTGCTGTGTTCATCCAGCTCTACACCTTGTTATGTCGGATTCTCCAGCATTTGCAGTTCCTACTATCTCTGGAAAGTACACTGTTTGGCAAAAGTAAAACTGCAGGTGCTGAGCTTTATAAATTGGAACCAAATGCACTGTATTTTGCATAATTTCTAAAATCAAAGAGAAAGCCTGCAGCAAATTCAAATCAAATTTGTGCATTGCTCTGATGCAAATCTCATTCATTACAAACATAAGAAAAAGCAGCTGCTCATGATTAATACCTGTTGGTTTGGGGCAGAGGTAGTGGCCCTGCCCCTGGACTGAGAGGCCCAGGTTCAAGTCCCACCCTTTCCAGTGGTATCTTAAAGTACCTCTGAACAGTTTGATTAGAAGAATAGGTTAAATAAGGAAAAAAAAATTAAAAGTACAAGTGGGGGCTATTGTGATGCAATGGTAGTGCGCCTGTCTCTGAGCCAGAAGGCCTGAGTTCAAGTCTCATCTGTTCCAGAGGTGTGTGATAACACCTCTGAACAGATTGGTTAGAAAGGAAAATTAAAAGCAGGAGTATGAGGAGCTCTTGTGGTGCAGCGGGAGTGACCCTATCTTTGAACCAAGAGGCCAAGTTTCAAAGTCCCACTTGCTCCAGGGATGTGTCATAGCATCTCTGAACAGGTTGATTAGAAAATAAATTGAAAGCAGGATTTTGTGGGATTACAGTGCCCTGCAGGTTTCTCTCTGACCAAATCCAGCAGCATATTTGAGTTGGTTACTAAATAATGCACACAGAATGCTATCATGAAACAAAAATATTTGCACTTTGTTACTATGAGGTTATTTCTGACTCGGACTTTGACACTTTTACAGAGCACAGGAGAAATCTTTAATTAACACAAAATCATCTTCAATGCAAAAATCATGAGTTGAATGATGAACTCATTGACATCAACTGGTTGCCTCAGAGAAAATCTGGATAGTTCTGATACATACCAATATTTTAATTTGTCAATTGAGAGAATTGCAACAATACTTTTAAAGTGAAGTCTGAAGAAAGCCATGTTCAACTTAACTGCCTGGGAAATAATCGAGCTGAGTGGGTCACTTGTACTAAAAAGAAAACTAAAGAATAGCAGATGCTGGAAATCAGAAACAAAAGCAGAAATTGCTGGGCAAACTCAGCAGGTTTAGCAGCATCTGCGGAGACAAAGCAGAATTAATGTTTTGGGCTCTGTGACCCTTTTTCAGTTCTGCTTGTGTCACTTGAACTAATGCTAGTTGCAGAACCTCTTGATTTACATCCTACTACCTTCGATGAATGACATAGATGAATATTGGGTAATAACTACAATGGGCTCTGCCAGGCTACTGTCTGGATGGCAATGTTTAAAATTACCCCAATGACTCAAAACGTCGAACAAACAGACATTAAAACGATTATAAGTGGGATTTTAGACGGCTCACAATGATATGGGAGAATTGTGGGAAAATTTTGTGAGGACTCCAATGAGGCCTTTTTCAATGTTGGGAGCAACTGGTTGCATTTTCCATCAGCGTTCTGGGCGTCAAAGTGAGATTCTTACTCAGGAGTGGTGAGATGCCTGTGAACAGGGATTAGCACTTGTTATTACCCTCGTTAACACTGAATCTCACCTTATTAATATGCAGGTTTGTAATCTACCATGAGCTGGTTAGAAGGTAAGCACTGCGAATTCCTGACAGAGGTCAGGACAAGTACCTGGTGACTCCAGCTCCCTGCTCGCTTCTCCTCACTTCTGTCGTGAGCACTAGTACCAACATTTCAGGGCACACGCCATTGGCAGTGGCCACAAACACCTCATGTCCATGGACTTTGGCACCCAACACATTGCAGTGTGCCATTGTGGCACATCTCCGATTCACAGTATTGCCCTGCATTTTAATGCTGCCCTGCAGGGTGCCCTGGAAACTCTCAGTTAAAGGTTGCTGTAAGGACACTTAGCATCCATCTCACAGATTGGACTAGGCTGAATCTTGGGGCTGCTTACTTGCTCTCCTACCACTCAATCAGCTTCCCTGCCTTGCCCTGCCTTGTTCTGCCTTGCTCTGCCTTGCACTGTCCTGCCCTGCCTTGCTCTACCTTGCACTGCCCTGCCCTGCCCTGTCCTGCTCTGCCCCTGTCCTGCCCTGCCGTGCCCTGCCCTTTAGCACATGCACAAAGCCAGACAGTTTGTCATAATTGTCAGTCAAGGGAGTAGACAAGTTGCTACATGGTGTGTCACACCTGCATCATGTGCCTGTAGCTGGTGTGACCAACAATTTGTGTCTCTTTCAACCAAATGGCCTTGTCTTGACGTCACATCAAGGAAGACAGCTTTAGTCCCAACAGAGTGAGGCAAAGGCAGCCTGTGGTATCATCCCAAGGGCTTGCACATGATTAGATGGCTGCTTAGGGCAGTTAAGGTCAGGACACTGACTCCACCCACCATCTTTCGGCCCTATTATGGGTTATTGAGGAGAAATAGCGGAACTGAGTGAGGTGACAATGGCTGGCACAGCTGCTTGAGTTGGTTGACGTGGGGTACCAGTGGTAAGGTGTCCAAGTTAGAGTTGGAGGTACAGAGGGTTGACGGTGAGGTGGCATTGAGTGGTTGTGAGCAAGGAAGGTGCTGCATGCAATGGTGAGAGTGGCAGAGCATGAGCCTCAGTGGGAGGTTGGTACTGCAGCAGACATAGAGTGATGGTGAGATAGCAGACAGATGGTGGCACTCATCCTGGCAGAGCAGGGAAGTTAACTGACCTTCCTCCTGAACTGCCGGGCATTCCTCCTGACCATGGAGACTGCACTGACCCTGGTGACAACCTCAGACCAGCCTGGCAGGGGCCAGTGTCATGGCCTCAAACAGTCCTGAGGGAAGTGGACAACCTGCCACTGACGCCAACACACCCCCAACTATATGCCCATGCCACGGTGTCCACCAGGATCTCCAGACTCTGCCTGCAAAGTTGGGCACCAATTTCCCCTTTGTTGCCCTGTCTGAGGCAAAGGTCCAGCACCAGGTGAGGTTGCTCTGAAATGCCAGTGCTTATCTGGGTGCTCAATTACATTTTGAACATTGCGCCAGTGCCAGGGAGGGAAGTCTATTCCAGGATATCCAGGCAGTGGAAGCAGCATGTCCTTCCAGGTACAGTGATTGGCAGAATGGAGTTAACACCAGAAAAGACGGGGACCATAGAGACAGGGGAGGTAGTTAATTTGGGCTGGGTTGGCTTGATAGAGCGGGAGTACGAAAATATTTGTAAGTTCACTCAATTATGGAGAAATAGGACATCCATATGTAAGAAAAAAACCTGATCCAATTGCATTGCAAGTCTCTTTGTCATTATTCCATTCTAATTCCCTTTTCTTTGTGGTTTTAACTCTCACTCGCTTCTGAAGACTTAAATGGGAAAGAATCAAACTGATATTTTAGTTTAAAGTATGAGGCAGTTTTTTGAGTATAGTGTGGAGTTGCATTCATATTTTTGGGTAGCACTTGAGGATTGCATTTCTTTAAAAATACAATTAAATCCTTAGTTTTGGCTTAAAAAAAACAACTTTAATTCAGATTCAAAACAGGAGACATTTATGATTCATAAGGTTGAACCTCTTCAAGAATATTGTTCAGCTGAACGGATTCCCTGTGTGACTGAGAATAACATTAACAAAGTCACTTACATTCACTTCTCAGGGAAGACATTCTACTGAAATGTCAGTTCTCTCATGTTTTCCCAGCGGATGCTGCCTGATCCACAATGCACCTCCTGTGTTCTTGCATTTATTTCAGCTACATTACAATTACACGTCTAGGCAGTTTGGACAAAACTCCACAGATTTTCATTCTGCTTTGGTTTGGTTCTCAGAAATAATGACGGTAATATTTGTGAATTTGTAACTTGTGTTATTCCTTGTCAGACTGTAACTTTGTATAACCAGGAACATCAGGATAATTCTCAGCTATTTATACAGGCATACTTTTTCAAATGTGTTGAGACTTCCACTGCTACATTGAAATTCGCTTTGATTTAAAATAAAGAACAATGCCCAGAATTTACCAGCTACATACATGTATGACTGCTCAACGCACCAGCTAATTATAAATGCTTGTGCTTATTAAAACTACATTATGATGAAATTGCGCAGTCTAGGATCTGAAATTAGGTCATGAGTGGAGAAGCAGCAGGGGTCCTCTGCTCCAGCAAAATGTTAAAATACAGAGTAATTGTATCTGTCTCTCAAGCTGTCTCGGGATCTATCATAATGTTCAAACACACATATGTTTAAAGAGACAATAAATGCGTATGCAGTTAGTGACTGAGATCAGACTATTAAACATTGAGGTTTAAAGCAAAGCCCTCTGTCTGATAATGAGATTTTTTTTCTGAAAGAACATTGCGCCTTTTCATTTACACCCCAAAAAAATTGATTTAAAAATTATTTCAGGGCTTCTTATTTATAATTCTATCATTGAGCTCTGTAAAGTGCCTGGGGGTGTTTCCCACATAAAATATGACAATAACATGATAAAACGACACAAAAGCATTAGATTGTAAAAGGAGACCATTTGGCTCATCATCTTTGCACCAGCTCTCTCTCATCAAGACTTAGTGCCTGTCATTCTCCTGCCTTTTCTCCACACCCTTGCACATTAAATAATCATCTAAAGTCTTCTTAAATTATATAAATGCAGCTTGCCATGATTATCTTGTGTATGCGTAAATTTGTCTCCGCCTATCTATACATTGCCATATCTTGTGCCGTTACTCATTTTGCACAGATTTAAACAGTAAAATAGATACTCCTCACTTTGAAGAATTTTCATCTGCAGTTAGATTATCTCAAGTTAGATGAGAAATGGTACTCTGTCTGAATGTTAAAGGAAATATATCTTTGTTGCAAATGCCCCTTTTGTAAAATATTGAACCTCCAACTGCAGTCCTGTATGACTGGAAAATGATTTTGTCAGATGATTACCAGTAAGCCGGTGGAAAACAATTTTTAAAACTACAATGCATTAGTATCATTCATTGAGTTTTTATCTTCTTCAATCAATTTGTTTCTCAAATTCTGCTGGTTTTTCTCCACAATTCACTTGATGGAGATGAGTCTGGGGCAAAAAAGAGAACTTTAATTATGAATTGTATTCAGTGCAATGTGAGACTTTGTGATTTTCTACTCACACTAGTTACACACTTTGCAGATCTCCCAATGGGGTGAGAATTGTTTGTGAAAAAGTGATATGATTTCACCGTGGGGCTGTGTGGAGTCCTGGCCTGGACATTCACACCAAGAACCCCTCTAACGTAAAATGTGATTTTTTTTTTGTAAATTGTGTTTCCAAAATATGGAGGTGGATGGGATTAGTTTAGAATGGCATCATGGTCGGTATAGACATGGTGGGCCGAAGGGCCTGTTCCTGTACTATATGTTGTAAAAAATACAGACTTCGCTTCGTCCAATTTTTCTAAGCAATCTTCTAAGGGACAGTCCTTCAGAACTGACTCAGGGCACAGAATCTGCGCACAGGTCCATACTTCCTGCTTATGGCATTAACCACCTCCATATTACAGTAAATGGAAGGGTATATGCATGTTGTGAAGTTGCTTTGAAAAGCTATGGAAAGAAGGTTAGATGTGTAAGATAAGGCGTTAGGGTGGTACAGTAAGGGTGAGAAGTCAGCCAGTAGGTGGGCAGCTGGGTAAAGAATGTAGGTGGATTGTGAGATAGTCATGTTGGGTTGGGGATGGTAGAGTTGAGGGGTATCAGCGAGGGTTCTTTATGAGTGATCTGGAGCCAGTTGTGTAATTCTGGAAAAGTTGGACTAAGATTTTACCACCTAACATTTCCTGTTAACTATCCAAATAAGTCAGAACTGTCTTAAGTCCCTGACTCTAACTCTGATTTGAAGACATTTTCAGAGGGGTATTATAGGACCATAAGACATAGGAGCAAAAATTAGGCCATTCAGTCCGAGTCTGCTCTGCCATTCAATCATGGCTGATAAGGTTCTCAACCCCATTCTCCCGCCTTCTCCCCGTAACCCTTGATCCCCTTGATAATCAAGAACTTATCTATTTCTGTCTTAAATATATTCAATGACCTGGCCTCCACAGCATTCTGTGGCAATGAATTCCATAGATTCATCACCCTCTGGCTGAAGAAGTTTCTCCTTATCTCGGATCTAAAAAGTCTTCCCTTTACTCTAAGCCTGTGCCCTCGGGTCCTAGTCTTTCCTACCAATGGGAATATCTTCCCAACATCCACTCTATCCAGGCCTTTCAGTATTCTGTAAGTTTCAGTTATATCCCCCTCATCCTTCTAAACTCCATCGAGTATAGACCCAGAGTCCTCATACGTTCCTCATATGTTAAGCCTTTCATTCCTGGGATCATTCTTGTGAACCTTTTCTGAACCTGCTCCAGGGCCAGTACATCCTTCTTGAGGTCTGGGGGTAAAAGTAACTCACAATAGTCTAAATGTGGCCTGACCAGGGCCTTATAAAACCTCATAAATACATCCCTGCTTTTATATTCCAGCCGTCTTGAAATAAATGCCAACATTGTATTTAAAAAATGAAGAACTGCGGATCTGAGGAAGGGTCACCGGACCCAAAACGTTAACTCTGTTTTTACCTTCACAGATGCTGCCAGACCTGCTGAGATTTTCCAGCAATTTCTGTTTTATTTCCAACATTGTATTTGCCTTCCTAACTACTGACTCGACTTGTAAGGTAACCTTTACAGAATCCTAGACTAGGGCTCCCAAGTCCCTTTGCATTTCAGATTTCTGAATTTTCTCCCCATGTAGAAAATAGTCTATGCCTCTATTCTTTCAACCAAAGTGAATGACCTCACATTTTCTGATGTTGTACTCCATCTGCCACTTCTTTGCCCACTCTCCTAACCTGTACAAATCCTTCTGCAGCCTCCCCGCATCCTCAATACTACCTGTCCCTCCAGCTATCTTTATATCATCCGCAAACTTAGCCAGAATGCCCTCAGTTCCTTCATCTAGATCATTAGGGAGTAGGGCAATCACCCATTAGATGTTTAACCTTCCTGGTTGATTCTGAAATTATTGTTCATTGGGGCTTCTGAGCGATTCAGTTGTATCGGGAGGAGAAAGTCTGGGCCATACTGTGTTAAAAGCTGGTCACCCCCGACAAAACTGATCACTTTCTCAGGCTGACATAATCACCATTTGGAATTCTTACTAATTGCATTTGTTTGTAAACCTTTGAAGAGAGTCTTCTCCCACCCCAACCTCTCACCACCAAAATAAAACATGGGTATTTTGAGTGCAAGCAAACCTGGATTAGAGGTTATGAGCTGTAAGAAGAGGCTAGAAAAACTTGGGTTGTTTTCTCTGGAGTGGCGGAGGCTGAGGGGAAACTTGTTAAAACTTTATAAAACTGAAATGCATAGATAGGGTTGACACAGAATCTTTTTCCCAGAGTTGAAATGTCTAATACTAGAGGCCATGCATTTAAGGCAAGGTGGGAAAGTTCAAAGGAAATATGGGGGGCAAGTTTTTTTACACAGAGAGTGGTAGGAGTCTGGAATGCGCTGCCAGGGGTTGTGGTGGAGGTAGACACAATAGGGGCATTTAAGGGACTTTTAGATAAGCACATGAATATGCAAGGAATGGAGGGATATGGACCAATGGCAGGGGGAAAGGATTCGTTTAATTTATTGTCATGTTTGGAACAACATTGTGAGCTACAGCGCCTGCTCCTGTGCTGTGCTGTTCTATGTCCTATGTTCAGTAGGAATCATTGTAAAGATTTGGAATGACGTTTTTTTTAAATTTTCACAATTCCAATCAAGAACACTGTTTTGTTTATTTAAATCACTTTCAGTGGTTTATTCAAAAATAGTTTTCTCACAGGCTGTAATGAGTTGATACTGATTTAAATATTTTTTTTGTGATCAACACATTTTCTGCTGTTTAATCAATCTTTACCAAGTTACGTAATTAAATATACCAAAGAACAATATTTTAAAGTAAAATATTGTCAAAACAATCATTGTTAAATGTCCAAGGGCAACAGTTCAATGCAGATCTTGCATTTGGCAATAATTCAATGGATTTTGGTGGAATCTCAGTTTGCGCGATGATTTCTTCATTGGGTGCAATATATGTTGGAGTCACCAATTGTATCAAATTGGAAACCTCTTTATTAATGCTAGTTTTCGTTTATCATTAAATGTAAGAAATGTTCAGAGTGTTCATTAATTATTTGCCAAACATATGTTGCCATGCTTGACATCATTTATCATTTACCATTTATTTTTCCTTTTTGTTGTAACTACATCATTGGTCATGAATCTTCTTCCTTTCCTATCTCTAATGAGTGTGGACTGGCTGCCATACAGAATAGATATGTATTTTTGCTAGGTTTAGGTCTCGTATATGGATATGGTAAAATTTCCTATGTATGGATCTCTGATGTTGTATTATGTTAATACAGTTCCAGCTATTTGTGCCATAATTGATAGATTGGAAATGTGCAAGTCAGAATTGCACGGTTAATCTTATCAAAGCTATTCAGAAAGCAAAAAACACATTCCCTCAGTCAGTATAGTCATTATCACGGATGTAGGGTAATGATCCATGACCTGATTTTGACTCTCATTAGAGGCAATTCTTACCCATGCTTTGTACATGCCCATCTAAATGACCACAACTCATTGCTGAGCTGTGACTAGTCAAAAAGTAGGTCACAAACTCTGCTGACTATATGTTATTAGAAACAATGGTTTTTAAATAACCCTGAAGCTTTGCAATTTATTTATCCCTTGACTGTTCTATTCCTAATGCTCCTCTTTATTTTACTCGTTAATGTGGTTTCCATGGAAATAGACCTATTGACCAAGGGAAATTAATCCCATCAGGAAACGCCATTAAGTTGTGGGGGAAAAGAACTACATTGTATTAGCAAATATCTGTCACAGCTGTTAGTTTTATTCAGAAAATAAATCTTTTCTGTTGTTCATGAGTGTCATTGTCATTTAATGTCCATCCTTAATTGCCCTTGAGAAGCTGAAATGTTTGTTTTCTTCAGGCTCCAAGATAATGCACAAGCCAATGAATTCAGGATTTGCAGAAGTCACATGGAGCACTGCAACATTGGGCAGCATAGTGGCTCAGTGGTTAGCACTGCTGCCTCACAGCACCAGGGGCCTGGGTTCAATCCCAATACCGGGCAACTGTCTGTGTGGAATTTGCATGTTCTCCCCGTGTCTGTGTGGGTTTGCTCTGGTTTCCTCCCAACAATGTGTAGGTTAGGGTGGATTGGCCATGCTAAATTGCTTGTAGTATTTGGGGATGTTCAGCTTATAGGGGGATGGGCCAGTGTGGACTTGTTGGGCCAAAGGGCCTGTTTCCACACTATGGGGATTCAATATTTTGCCTCATTCTCACAGGTGTTCAATAACTATTTCAAACAATCAGGTTCATTTTCACCAAGCTAATGGTAAGCCAACGGAATATCTGAATGGGGTAACTATCGATGTGATGAACAAAGAACAAAGAACAAAGAAAATTACAGCACAGGAACAGGCCCTTCAACCCTCCAAGCCTGCACCGACATGCTGCCCGTCACAACTAAAACCCCTTACCCTTCCGAGGACCGTATCCGTCTATTCACATCCTATTCATGTATTTGTCAAGATGCCCTTTAAAAGTCACTATTGTATCTGCTTCCACTACCTCCCCCGGCAGCGAGTTCCAGGCACCCACCACCCTCTGTGAGAAAAACTTGCCTTGTACATCACCTTTAAACCTTGCCCCTTGCACCTTAAATCCATGGTCCCTGGTAACTGACTCTTCCACCCTGGAAAAAAGCTTCTGACTGTCCAGTCTATCTATGACCTTCATAATCTTGTAGACCTCTATCAGGTTGCCCCTCAACTTCCGTTGTTCCAGTGAGAACAATCCAAATTTCTCCAACCTCTCCTCATAGCTAATGCTCTCCATAACAGGCAATATCCCAATAAATCTTTTCTGTACCCTCTCCAACGCCACCACATCCTTCTGGTAATGTAGCAGCCAGAATTGAACACAATATTCCAAATCCGATCTAAGGTTCTATAAAGCTGCAACATTACCTGCCAATTTTTAAACTCAGTGTCCTGGCTGATGAAGGCAAGCATGCCATATGCCTTGTTGACTACATTCTCCAACTGCGTTGCCACTTTCAGAGGCCTCTATACCCGTACACCCAGATCCCTCTGCCTATCAGTACTCTTTAGGGTTCTGCCATTTACTGTATATTTTCCATCTGGATTAGGCCTTCCAAAATGCATTCCTTCACATTTTTCCGGATTAAACTCCATCCGCCATCTCTCTGCCCAAGTCACCAACTGATATATATCCTGCTGTATCCTTTGACGGTTCTCATCACTATCCGCAATTCCACCAACCTTTGTGTCATCGGCAAACTTACTAATCAGACCAGTTACATTTTCCTCCAAATCATTTATATATATTACAAATAGTAAAGATCCCTACACTGATCCCTGAGGAACGCCACTAGTCACAGCCCTCCATTCAGAAAAACACCCTTCCACTGCTCCCCTCTGTCTTCTATGACTGAGCCAGTTTTTTATCCATCTTGCAAGCTCACCTCTGACCCCGTGTGATTTTACCTTCTGTATCAGCCTGCCGTGAGGGACCTTGTCAAATGCCTTACTGAAGCCCATGTAGACAATATCCACTGCCCTACCCTCATCGATCATCTTCGTCAATTCCTCAAAAAACTCAACCAAGTTAGTGCAACAGGACCTCCCCCTCACAAATCCATGTTGCCTCTTGCTAATACACCCACTGATTTCCAAGTGGGAGTAAATCCTGTCTCGAAGAATCTTCTCCAATAATTTCCCTAGCACTGAGGTAAGGCTCACCAGTCTGGAATTAGCTGGATTATCCTTGCTACCCTTCTTAAACAAAGGAACAACATTGGCTGTTCTCCAATCCTCTGGGACCTCCCCTGTAGCCAGTGAGGATACAAAGATTTACCTCAAGGCCCCTTGCCTCTCAGTATTCTGGGGTATATCCCATCAGGCCCTGGGGACTTATCTACCTTAATGTTTTTCAAGACCCCCAGTACCTCCCTCCCTTTTGATCTCAACATGACCCAAACTACCTACACACCCTTCCCCAGACTCATCATCCACCAAGTCCTTCTCTATGGTGAATACTGGCGCAAAATATTCATTTAATACCTTACCCATTTCCTCTAGCTCCACACATAAATTCCCTTCCCTGTCCTTGAATGGGCCAACCCTCTGCCTGGCTACCCTCTTATTCTTTATATATGCATAAAAAGCCTTGGGATTTTCCTTAATCCTGTTGGCCAATTACTTTTCGTGATCCCTTTTAGCCCTCCTGGCTCCCTACTTATGTTTCTTTTGACTTTCCTTGTATTCCGCCCTTGCTTCATGTGTTCCCAGCCTCCTAGCCTTGATTAATGCTTCCTTTTTATTTTTGACTATACTCACAATATCTCTTGTTATCCAAGGTTCCCTAAACTTGCCATATTTATTCTTCATCCTTACAGGAATGTGCCGGTCCTGCAACTTACACTTGAAAGCCTCCTCTATACCATATGTTGATTTTCCCTCAAACATCTGCCTCCAACCTACATTGTTCAGTTCCTGCCTAATATTGTTGTAATTAGCCTTCCCCCAATTTAGCACCTTCACCTGACAACTACACTTATCTTTATCCATCAGGACCTTAAAGCTTACTGAATTGTGATCGCTGTTCCTGAGCTGCTCCCCTACTAAGACATTGGCCACCTGGCAAGGCTCATTCCCCAATACTAGGTCCAGTACGGCCCCTTTCCTAGTTGGACTATTTACATGCTGTTTCAAGAAGCCCTCCTGAATGCTCCTTACAAACTCTGCCCCATCCGAGCCCCAAGCACCAAGTGAGTCCCAGTCAATATATGGGAAGTTAAAATCACCCACAACAACAACCCTGTTATTTTTACATCTTGCCAAAATCTGCCCACAAATCCGTTCTTCTATCTCCCGACGGCTGTTGGGAGGCCTATAGTAAACCCCAAACATTGTGATTGCACCCTTCTTGTTCCTGAGCTCTTAGCCATATTACCTCACTGTATGAGCCATCCAAGGTGTTCTCCCGCAGTACAGCTGTGATATTTCCTTAACAACAAGTGCAACTCCCCCACACCTTTTATATCCCCCTCTATCCCGCCTGAAACATCTGTATCCTGGAACGTTAAGCTGCCATCCTGTCCCTCCCTTAACCACGTCTCTGTATTAGCAATAACATCCTAGTTCCAAGTATTAATCCAAGCTCTAGGTTCACCTGCCTTACCTGTTATACTTCTAGCATTGAAACAGATGCATTTCAGTTCACCAGACCCGCTTTGATCAGCAACCGTACCCTGCCTGCCCTTCCTCTGGGTCTTACTGGCCATATTCTCTAGTTCCCTTTCAGTCAATTCACCTTTGCATTGGTTCCCAACCCCCTGCCCAGCTAGTTTAAATTCTCCCGAGTGACACCAGCAAACATCCCAGCCAGAATATTTGTGCCCCTCCAGTTTAGATGCAACCTGTCCTTCTTGTCCAGGTCCCACCTGCCCCGGAAGAGAACCCAATGATCTGGATATCTGAAACACTCCCTCCTACACCATCTGTTTAGCCACGTGTTGTGATTTGTCTTTCTTGGAAGTGCCTGCTAATTAGCACCTCCCAACCCAGTCAAACTACAAAGAGAATCTCCTCATCATGTCACTGAAATACAGGAGCTGTTTTAACAGTTAGATAAGATCATATTGCCTGGACTGTCTACATGGTCGGTTTTATTAATATGGCAATTTATCGACAATGCTATCCTGAGAATTCGAGAGATTGTCTGATTCATTTCTTCGGTGATTTTCAAGCTAAGGTCTGTCCATGATTGAGACTGGACTTCATTCCATTTCATTGGTGATATCAGATAAGCCAGTTGCTGTATAAAGTTCATCTAATAACTTGCTGCACCCCCAATTTTAAACAAGCATTGTTCACTGCGTCTACGTGACACTTTTCTATTCCTGACATCACTTGTGTTGGGGCCTCCCTTAAACAACATTGGAAATTCATGTTGATTGTAAACAGTTTTATGTTTCTCAGCCTGTGCTTTCGAAGACTTTAATGGAGACTGCTGAAATTCACTACACACTGACAACCAGTGGGTATTGTAGCTCTGTTCATCAACATCAAAGGGAGAGAATGGAGAGGAAATTGATTCAATAAATTAGGAACTAGTTCTAGAACACTATTGTAGCATGGTGGTAGTGTCCTGACCTCTAGACCAGAAGACCAGGTTCAAATGCTACCTGCTGTAGAAGGATGTAATATTTCTGAATAGGTTGATTAGGAAAATAGTATGTCCAAACAGATTGATTTTGGGGAGTAGTGGTAATGTCACTCGCCTAGTAATCCAGAATATCAGGTCATTGATCTCAGGACATGGGTTCAAATCTCACCACGGCATATGGTGAACTTTGAATTTAATATGTAAAGGGCTCTTGCACTACTGTGGTAGTGTCCCTACCTTTAGAGACCTGGGAATCTGTCTGCTCTTGAAATGTGCTATTGTATGTCCGAACAGGTTGTTTAGAAATGTCTGGACCAGGCGTTCTAGGTTCAAGACCTACTTTTCCCAGAGAGCTGACTTGTTGGAACATGTGGGAATTGCTTGATTAAAATAACCACAATGATAATAGGGAGTTAGACAAGAGTTCCACCTCATTGGCTTGAGTTAAATTGAAGCAAGAGCTCATTTCTAGATATTTTCTTTAATAACCTGCTCAGGGATGCTATTGCACACCTCTGGAGCTGGTGCGATCTGAACCTGGGTCTCCTGGTTTAGAGCTAGGGATAGTATCACATTGTCACAAGGCTCTTCTAAAACTAGTTCCTAACTTATTGCATCAATTGCCTCTCCATTCCCTCCCTTTGATGTTAACGAACACAGCTATTTAGAAAGGCTGAGCCATTAAGTATCTTTGAAATTTCCAATGGCTAAGCAATTAAAACTTTATTCACATACAGTTGGCACTTCTCTGCTTTGGAAATCATGGGACCCTGAGAATACTTTTGCTGTAGAATAACAATCAATATAGAAATAATCAATATTTTTATGATTATATGGAATTAGAATTGTATATTTTAGGAGAATGTAGAATTAGGATGTGTATGACACTGTGAAAAAATAAAAGGCAAATGTAATAAGAGTATTCCTGATAACCCTAATTACAGCATTTTTCTCCTGGGTACTTTCTAAGCAGATGGATCTTCTGCAGATTACCATTTGTTGAGAAAGTAAAAGTGCTGCTAATCACAGCATTTGTAAACAGTGAGAGTGTTAGTTTCTCTGGCTTTGTGAAATACTCGCCCACACATGAAACACTGGTGATACAGCACGTGAATGATTCGGGATTTAAAAACAAATGGTGAGACTATGCAGTCGAAACAAATCAAGGATCCAATAGGATTCACTGATACAGTTGATTCTGTTATCACATTGATACTGCTTTTCAGTAGTGTGAGAACTCTCATACAAGTGCCCATATTATTGTCTAATCAGGAATGCCAGTGTTCCATATATATCTACATAGAAACATCGAAAATAGGAGCAAGAGTAGGCCGTTCAGCCCTTTGAGACTCCCTCACCATTCAATGTGAACATGGCTAATCATCCAATACCATACCCTATTCCTGCTTTCTCCCTATACCCAACAATCCCTTTTGTCCTAAATGATATGGCCTCTACTGCTTTTTGTGGCAGAGAATTCCACAGCCTCACCACTATCTGAGGGAAGACATTTCTCCTCATCTCAATCCGGTCCTAAACAGCCTACCGCATATACCTCATATATGACCCCTGGTTCTGGAAACCCCCCATCCCGGTCATCAGGAACATCTTTCCTGCCTTGACCCTGTCTAGTATTGTTCAATTTTTATAGGTTTCTATGAGATACTTCTTCCAGTTAAACTGTAGTGAATATAGTCCTAACCAATCCGGCCTCTCTTCACACATCAGTCTTGCCATCCCAGGAAGTAGCCTGGTAAACCATTGCCCTCTGTAAGCAAAACACCCCTTCCTTCAGATGAGGAGATAAAAACTGCAGCACAATAATCCAGGTGTGGATTCACCAAAATAGTTGTTCTTTCAAGTTATACCCTGCATCTCATATTGTACCACATGGAGTTATTGTCATAGAGTCATACAGCACGGAAACAGACCCTTCAGCTAACCAGTCTGTGCCAAATATCATTCCAAACTAAACTAGCCCCACCTGCCTGCTCCTGGCCCATATCCCTCCAAACCTGTCCTGCTCATGTAGTTATCCAAATGTCTTTTAAACTTTATAATTGTACCGACATCCACCACTTCTTCAGGAAGTTCACTCCACAAGCGAACCACCCTCTGTGTAAAAAAATTGCCTCTCATATCTTTTCTACAATTGCACCAGGACATCCTCGCTCGTGTACTCCATCCTCCCTCTATGAAGGCCAAAGTACCATTTGCTTTTTTCACTGCTGGCCGCACCTGCAGGTTTACCTTCAGCATCTGGTGTACAGGGACACCCAGATCTCGTTGCACCTCTCCTTTCCCAATCTATTGTCATTCAAACAATAATCTGCCTTCCTGATTTTGCTTCCAGACTCATTAGCCTCACATCTATCCAGATTAAACCTCATCTGCCAAGCATTTGCCCACTCACTCAATTTATCTAATTCGCACTGAAGCATCTCTGCATCTTCCTCACAGCTCGCCCTCCCACCCAGCTTTGTGTCATCTAAAGGTACAAGTAAAACAAGCAGTTGTGCTTCCAGGTCTCCAACTGTCTGTGAAATATAAGAGCTGACGGGATGGTCAATTTTTCACTGTGTTCAATAAACCACTCAGATTATATTTTAAACCATGTTAATATTCACAATCATGCTGGCTGTAATTAGAACAACAACTCTTAAGGGCAAGTTTAGTAGTTATGTTGTGTTCTGCGTGATGTTGCCGGGTTTGGAAGTTTTGAGTTATACAGAAAGGATGGATGGGCTGGGACCTTTTTCACTGGAGCGTAGGAAGTTGAGAGGCAACTTTATAGAAGTTTATAAAATTATAAGGGGCATTGACAGGGTTAATGGTAGTTGGCTTTTCCCTACGATGGGGGATTTCAAGACTGGGGGCATATTTTTAAGGTGAGAGGAGAGAGATTTAGGAAAGATGTGAGGGGCAATTTTTTTACACAGACGGTGGTTCGCTTGTGGAGTGAACTTCCTGAAGAAGTGTGGACGTAGGTATAGTTATAAAGTTTAAAAGACATTTGGATAACTACATGAGCAGGAAAGGTTTGGAGGGATGTGGGCCAGGAGCAGGCAGGTGGGGCTAGTTTAGTTTGGAATGATATTTGGCACAGACTGGTTAGCTGAAGGATCTGTTTCTGTGCTGTATGACTCGATGACAATAACTCCATGTGGTACAATATGAGATGCAGGGTATAACTTGAAAGAACAACTATTTTCAGAGATCAGTCAAAGGGCACCAGGGGAATTGAGTGTGATACTGAGATCTCCCTTTGGAGGAGAAAAACATATGCTATTTACCTGGGTCTCTTGATTTTTGAGGCAGCCAAAATAAAGGTACTCCAAAATGATTTATAGAACAGGGGCAAGGTTAATGAGCATTGTGAATGTTAATCTTGAATCCCTACAGTGTGGAGACAGGCCCTTCGGCCCAACGAGTCCACACCGAACCTTGGAGTATCCCGACCACACCTGTCCCCTTGTAACCCACCTAATCTACACATTCCTGAACACTACGGGCAATTTGGCATGGCCAATCCACCTAACCTGCACATCTTTGGATTGTGGGAGGAAACCGGAGCACCCGGAGGACATCAGCTTCCAATGAATGGACTGCAGCTCCTATTAACAAATCCAAATCATTCATTTATACAACCCAGTCGATACACAGTAAGAAGTGCAAATGTCTGCCAAAAAAAAGTCATGCTTTGGTGGGCACAAAAGCTGACCAGATTTGTTTGGAGGGTGCTTACCCCGGAACCCAGATGGTATGCTGAAATAAAGGCACTCTAAGTATTGTTCTTTCCCATCATTTCTGACATGAAATTTTTCATTGAGAAAGGATGTCAGTTGATTAACAGGTAAAATTTCAGGAGTAATTTTTATTTATTTATATGTCACAGTTTTATACAGTCTGTGGAAAGTTTCAGGTACATTCTATGAAAAGGTGCCTCCAAGGAACTGAGAAGATTGCTTTTGGAACAAAAATGTCATTAAAATACTATATGGAATATAGGTCAAAACCAAGACATATTTGATCTAAGTTTTAAATTTGATTTTGAACAGAGATTGACACTTAAAATACAATTGTAGTGTGAAAGAAGCTTCAGATCTGATATTACATGCTGGTATCATCAAATCACTTTATCACTGATAGTTTTTGAAGGATTACACTACAATGTTAGGAATAATGCACTGTATTGAATGCTGAATTCAAAAACTTTGTTGCAAATATTAGCTAATTACGAAACTGTGGTTAAATCAAATTGCAGTGTGAGGCAGATGGCTGTTGAATATAAACACAACCCAAGACAGCTGTTATACTTCAGAAGATCCATGTGTCTAGTTGGTTGCAAATATACAAAGTCCTTAGCTGCTAAATATTTCATATTCTGAAAATGTAATACAAGTGCCTGATTCCTTCAAAATTAACAGAAGTATAGCAGTGGTTCCTGAAGCACTGAATTGGCCCAATGAAGCAATTGAATGCCAGAACTTGATATAGCAGGACAACTAATGATGTTCAGCATTAGTTAGATTTTCTCTGCAATGTTCAGCTCCAAAGCATCGGAAAATAAATAAAGGGAGGACAAAGAATGAGGGTGAACCTGAGGCTTGAATTCAATAGCAATCAGGGACAGTAAGAGACAGAAAGAAAGATTAGATTCTGAGCAAGAAAAAGAGATAGGGAAAATTAAGTACTTTTTCAAAACTTGCATATGAGATCTCCCTAAAATTGAAAACATGAAGTAAGAAACTCCACATTTTTAATTGTTACATTCTCAGTGTTAGAGAAGTTGATTGGCAAACGTTATCTCCAAATGGTTGCTTGCATTTATAATGATGGAATCTAACTTTCTACTGTTTTAAATAAACATTAAACAGATTAGACACCCCCAACAGAGAAACTTAACTTTCTATGACGATTTGAATGGGCAATTAATGGGTAAACACAAAGAGGTGAATTTCATTCACATAGCATCTATTCTAACTGCACTATGCAGACTTAAATCAATTTCCTGGGGCATGGAGATGCTGAAATAGGCCTGTGTAGTGTTGCTAGAAATAGTATGTGAGTGACTTTCTACCCCAGTCAGTTCCAAAAGGAAACTGGAGGAGTCTAGGGTGACAGAATGTCCTGCAAAGCTAATAGCTGAAAGTAGTGCAGAATTGGAGTTGTTAGCACAGGGAGCATTCACACTTAAAGACTACGTTTTCTCACGTAAAAGTTGCCGTTCCGTATCCCAATAAACGTCAACGAATGTTATCGGTCTTGCCCTTACTTTTGTGGCTGATTTAACCTGTTACTTTACGTAGTTTCACGACTGTTGGGCCCAAATGATGTTTTGAAGTCAGTTTGCAATGTGGCTCAGATTTATGTCCTACCTACATGCTGACGTCCAGCACAAATCACTGAATGACAGTGAGAGTTTAAATGTGTTATCGACCTGACTGATTCTGAGGTTGGCAGGACTGATGTACGAAGAGAGACTGGAGCAGTTAGAAGAATGAGAGGGAATTTCATAGAAACCTATAAATTTTTTTAAAAGTCTAGACAGAGTAAATGCAGGAAGGATGTTCCCGACGAATGAGGAATCCAGAACCAGGGGGTCACAGTCTAAGGATATGAGGTTGGCCATTTAGGACTGAGATGAGGAGAAATAACTTCACTCAGAGAGCGATGAGCCCGTGGAATTCTCTGTCACAGAAAACAGCTGAAGGAAAAATATTGAATGTTTTGAAGAAGAAGTTATTGTTCTTAGAGCTAAAGTGATAAAAGATTATTGGGGAGAAAGCAGGAACAGGGGATTAATTTGGATGATCGACCATGATCATATTGAATGGTGGAGCAGGCTTGAAGGGCCGAATGGCCTACTCCTGATTCTATGTTTCGTTTACAGGATTTGTTGGGCAGAGGAAAGAGCTACAATGTATTCTAAAGCATTTGGACTGCATCAAGATTTTCCAGCAAGCAACACTTGAAAAGTAAAGTGAATGATTAGAGTCCAATTTGAAATTTCCCTCGGAGCTATAAAACTGCCATCGTTTATGGTGCATAAAATGTCTATACGCTGTGGTAATTCTTAGCGACAGAAATGTGTTTCACTAGCATCAGCAAAAAAGAAAACCATTTGGAGAGATTAAATAGTTCAAAAAGAAACTTTGTTTTCAAACTGCACCTCGACAGGCCCGGCCCTCTTATCCTGGAATGTCTTTTTTTAATTAATTTACAGATGCTATGCCAGCATTTATTGTCCATCCCTAATTGCCCAGAGGACAGTTAAGAGTCAAGGACATTGCTGTTGGTCTGGAGTTACATGTAGGCCAGACCAGGTAAAGACAGCAAGTTTCCTTTCCCAAGAACGTTAGTGAGCCAAATGGGTTTTTTTTCCCAACAGTTGACAATGGTTCACGGTCATTATTAGTCTCCTAATTTCAGATTTTAAAAAAATATCCAAACTCCACCATCTGCTATGGCAGAATCTAAACCCAGGTCCCTAGAACTTTACCTGGGGCTCTTGAATAATTGTCCAGTGCTAATACCACGAGCCCATCAGCTCTCCTTCACTGTCTTCCAGTACCCTGTCCATCTATTTAAATTCTCCAACTGTTAATTATGGCCACTCTCCTAAAGAGTCGGAAAGGAGATAAAATACAATATGACTTTTTAAAAAAAGTTCCTATCTTATGATGGTCCAGAGGCCTTTTCTGCTTTTCTCTTAGTGGGACTGAGATGCTCCGGAATCTGGTATCTCTCATTTGACAGCATACTGGCCCCCAGCCTTCCATTCATAGAAACATAGACAAAGGCAGTGCAAAAGGTTGGTCATTCAGTCTATCACATCTGCACCAGCTCTTTCATAGAATCCCTATGCTGTGGAAACAGGCCCTTCAGCTCAACAAGTCCACTAACCCTCAAAGCATCCCACCCAGACACATTCCCCTATAACCCACCTAATCTACACATCCCTTTGGGCAATTTAGCATGGTTAATCCACCTAACCTGCATGTCTTTGGATTGTGGGAGGAAACCAGAGCAAAACCTACACAGACAATGGGGAGAATGTGCAAACTCCACACAGACAGTTGTCTGAGGGTGGGATCAAACCTGGGTCCCTGGTGCTGTGAGGCAGCAGTGCTAACCGCTGAGCCACTATGCTGCCCTCATTACATTTGAAAATGTAATCCAGTTAGTCCCACATCCCCTCACTTCTTCCCCATATCCCTGCATTTTATTCTCCTTCAAATCATTGTCCAATTCCTATCTATGGCTACAATTGGACTATTTGTTACAATTTTTAAGAAGTTTCTTCCTAATTTCCCTCTGGTTCTTCTGTCAGTTACATTACCTCTCAGTCGTCTGCTCACTGAACTTTCAGCATAGGAAACAATTCCCATTATTTACTCTCATCTAAACCCTTCATGATTTTACGTGCCTCTATCAAACCTGAGTTTAATTTCCTCTGCTCTTAGGAGAACAACTCCATCTTCTCCAGTTTAGTCAAGTGACTCAGAAGGTAATGGATGCGGGGTCATTGAATATTTTTAAGGCGAAGGTACTTAGATTTTTGTTAGGTGAGGGATTCAAAGGTAATTGGGGATAGATGGGAATGTTCCATTCAAAACACAAACAGATCAGCCATGATCCTTTTGAAAATTAGACCAGGCTTAACGGGCCAAATGGTCTACTTCTACTCCTAATCCATAAACTTGTATTTTCTGTAAACTCTCATCCTCTGACCCATTCTAATAAAGCTTCTCAAATCTTTAAGTCCTCCTTATGGTGTTGGTGTGCAGTAAAGACACAATAAGGTGGCAGGGTGGCACAGTGACTCGGTGGTTAGCACAGCTGCATCATAGCACCAGGGACCCAGGTTCAATTCCACCCTCAGGTGACTGTCTGTGTGGAGTTTGCACATTGTCCCCATATCAGCATGTGTTTCCTCTGAGTGCAGAGGTTTCCTCCCTCAGTCCAAAGATGTAGGATAATAGGTCAGCACAACATTGTGGGCAGAAGGGCCTGTGCTGTCCTGTCCTGCTGTATGTTCTACATGCAGGCTTGGTGGATTGGCCATGGGAAATGCAGGGTTACAGGGATGGAGCAGGTGGGTGGGATGCTCTTCAGAGAGTTGGTGTGGACACAATGGACTGAATAGCCTGCTTCCACACTGTAGGGATTCTATGAAAATACTCCAACAGGTTCAGGACTGGGTTCACTCAACCCAAAATGTTAACTCTAATTTCTCTCCACCATGCTGCCAGACTTCCTGAGCTTTTCCAGCGATTTCTGACTTACAATATCTGCAGTTCTTTTGATTTTTATGTGAGCACCCAGCAAATTGACCAAATTAATTTATCCCCACAATTTCTAGTTGAGTAAATGATAATTCAACTGGAAAGGAATATAGTGCAGTGTGTATAATACAATGTATAATGCATAATGTAATAGGGTCAGTAACTGAGATGATCATTGACACTTTCCCCAAACATAAGGGCATTTAAATGGTCATTGGATAAACATATGGATGCTAATGGAATAGTGTAGGTTAGATGTGCTTCAGATTGGTTTCACAGGTCAGCGCAACATCGAGGGCCGAAGGGCCTGTACTGCGCTGTAATGTTCTTTGTTCTATGTTCTATGTGCATCTATTAAGCTAAAGCACAAAAACATGCCATTCAGCATCAGTTCCACAAACATTCAAATAAAACTAAAATACTGCAGATGCTGGAAATCTGAATTGTAGACCAAAAGTGCTGGGGAAACACAGCAGGTCTGGTAGCATCTGTACAGACGGAAACAGAGTTAACAGTTGAGGTCTAGTATGACTCTTTTTCAGAAGACAACCATTCTTTGCTTATCATTTTATGCAAATGCTAGATTCCAGGGATTAACATACACACCAATATCCAGCTGACTTACACCAGTCAAGTGTAATTATTGAGCTAACTAAGCAGTGAATCTATGACCTAGATTTTGTCACAGTCTTTATTTCTAAACCAAAGGTTTTCATCTCCCTTTTCATCTCCCACCTTCCCAGATGCAAAGCCAAAATCAACCTGACCTTCTTACTGTTAATGAAAGAAGACCTGAGTGAAACATACAAGATTCTTAGAGGACTTGACAGTGTAGATACAAAGAGATTATAGAATCATACAGCACGGAAAGAAACTCTTCGATCCAACTCATCCATGCCGACCAAGTTTCCCAAACTAAATTAGTCCCATTTGTCTGTGTTTGGCCCATATCCTTCTAAACCTTTTCTATTCATGTAGCTATCCAAATGTCTTTTAAATGGTGTAACTGTACCTGCCATCTACCACTTCCTCTGACAGTTCATTCCACGTATGAACTACCCTCTGCATGAAAAAGTTGCCCCTCAGGTCCTTTTTTAAATCTTTCTCCTCTCACCTTAAAATTAGACCTTCCAGTTTTGAACTCTCCTTTGAAAAAACCTTTGCTATTCACCTTATATATGTCTCACATTATTTTATAAACCTCTATAAGGTCACCTCTCAACCTCCTACGTTCCAGTGAACAAAGTCCCAGCCCATCCAGCCTCTCCCTATAATCCAATCCCTCCATTCCTGGCAACAACTTTGTAAATCTTTTCTGCACCCATTCCAATTTAATAACATCCTTCCTATAGCAGGGCATCTAGAACTGTACAAAGTGGCCTCACCAAAATCCTGCACAACCATAGCATGAAGTACCATCTTCCATACTCAATCTGAGATTGTTTCAGCTTGTGGGAGAGTCTCGGACCAGAGAGTGTAATCTCAGAGAAACAGGTTACACAGTTTTCACTGAGATAGATTCAGGAGGAATGTCTTGTCCCAGAGGGCTGTGAATCTATGGAATTCTTTACCACAGAGAGCTGTCAAGATGGGTAAGGAAGTATATTCAAGGCTGAGATCGACAGATTTTTAAATCAGAAAGGGAAGGAGGTTTTAACGGGAAAAGGCGGGACAGAGGAGTTGAGGTTTATCCGATCAGCCATGATCTCGTTGAATGCCAGTGCAGACTTGATGGGCTGAATGGCCTACTTTTACTCCTATGCCTTATTGCTTTCTGATTTCTCAGAAGTAAATTCATTCACTGGGCTGCCTGGTCATCTATTTTCCAGGTTAGCCCAATTCCTATACGTGAAGTATGTATTCCTTAAATCCCATTCTGGCAAATGGTGGAATTTGAACTCAATTTTTAAAAATCTGAAATTAAGAGTCTGATGATGACCAAAAACCATTGCTGATTGTTGCAAAAACCCATCTGGTTCACTAACATCCTTCAGGGAAGGAAACTGCCATCTTTACCTGGCCTGGGCCTATGTTTGACTCCAGAACCACAGCAATGCAGGTGATGCTTAACTGTCCTCTGGGCAATTAAAGATGGCAATAAATGCTGGCCTTGCCAGCTATGCCTGTGAATTAATTCCCCTTCAGAAATATTACCTGCCTCAGCCCTCAGTTAGTGCCATGATCAAATGGTAGACAGGCTTGATGGGCTGAATGGCCAAATGCTCTCCTATATCTTATGCACTTAATAAAGCCCTCATTTGTCCTGTCAATGTGCCTTGTTCATCTATCATTCCTGGACTCTGTGATTTATATTCACTCCTAATGCACTAATACCTCAAATTTTACACTCTCACCCCTTGTGTTCAAATCCCTCCTGAGATCTGCACTTCCCTGTCTCCTTCAGCTCTACAACACCCCAAGAATCTTCAAACTGGATTCTTGTACTCTGACATCCTTCCACCCACATCCCTTCACCAACAACCCCATCAGCCTCTCCTGTCATTGACAGCCACACCTGTAACATTCAAATTTTCTCCCTAAATCTCAATGTGTCTCTCTTCTCCTTAAAACCCACTTCTTTGTCCAAGTATTTGGATACTCAGCCTAAGTCTTTGACTCAGGTTTCAACCTTTTGGCTTGATTGAGGGGCCTTGAGATATTTTACTTTGTTAACAAGGAGCTAGATAAATGCAAGTCATTTGGAGTTGTACTGATTTTCCAGATCCTTCCTAAATGAGAATTGAAAATCATCATGTTGTGATGTATTCAAATCTGTCTTTTCTTCAGAACCCCACAAGAGCATAAGAACATAAGAACTAGGAGCAGGAGTAGGCCATCTGGCCCCGCGAGCCTGCTCCACCATTCAATAAGACCATGGCTGATCTTTTCATGGACTCAGCTCCCCTTACCCACTTGCTCATCATAACCCTTAATTCCTTTTCTGTTGAAAAAATTATCTACCTTAGCTTTGAAAATGTTCAATGAGGAAGACTCAACTGCTTCACTGGGCAGGGAATTCCACAGATTCACACCCCTTTGGGTGAAGTTCCTCCTCAACTCAGTTTTAAATCGGATCCCCCTTATTTTGAGGCTATGCCCCCTAGTTCTAGTTTAACCTGTCAGTGGAGCCAACCTCCCTGCTTCTATCTTATCTATTCCCTTCATAATTTTACACGTTTCAATAAGATTACTCCTCAGTCTTCTAAATTCCAAAGAGTATGATCCCAGTCTACTCAATTTGTCTTCACAAGCCAAGCCTCTCAACTCCGGAATCAACCCAGTCAACCCCATCTGCACCCCCCTCTAGTGCTCGTACATCCTTTCTCAATCTGTGGTCTGGCTAAGACTTGAGCTTGATACTATTTTTCGGTTTTACCTGACAGCAACTAACAAATGATACAATGTGATTCAGTTATTCGATGCATTTAAGATTAAGTGATTATTTGGACAGAAATAGTGTGCAGGGAGATGGGCTAAAGGTCGGAGATTGGCGTCGGGTAATGGAACCAGTGCTGGCACAATGGGCCGAATGGTCTCTTTCTGCATTGTAACAATTCTAGTGATAATTGTTTCACTCCTGCAACCTTAGCTTGATCCTTTATGTGCTTGCACTTTAATTCAACATGAGGGAACTTTAAGGAATAATTTAACCTTTCAATAATTTCAGCATCAGTCCTCTTAATCCTTTCTCCTTGCTTTTTGACTGAAGGTCGGCTGAAATGACAGATATGAGAGTGAGCGCGCTGCATCCATCGCTGTGCAGCATGCTGTCCTCATAATGGAAACAGTCAGCAGGAGGGCAGCATTGAGAACTCCTTTCTGCTCAGCTGACCACGTGCAAAACAACAGAGCCGCCAAGACAGCAGGTGTATCATTTCACTTGTTAATTCCTTGTTTTTTGTTGACAGGCCCGATTTTTATGTGGAACTATTAGCAATTTTGCGTGGAAAATGAAAGTTTCTAGCACCTGTAAATACCGTCAGCAATCCAGCTGTGCATTTGTTCAGCTTCTGTGAGTCTCTTTGAACCGCAGTGCTGTCTTCAGATCAGGTCCGTCACTAATGAATATTATGAACGTGACCATCTCTGACTAGTCCCCTGGGAATCACAGGTGACAGCTTCTTAAGCTGGATGACTGGAAGTTGATAAAACGACCTTGGTTCCAATTAGCTAGCTAATTCATTTCTAATCTAGATGTTTTATTTTCTTGCTCTCATAGTTCACCTGAATGAGATATCTGCTTTTAAGAATTATTATTGCTACATTATTTTATTCTCCTAGTTCCTCTAATCTTTTCAGGTACAGCTTCAAAAGTGTCTAGCTACAAGTTTTGCAGTATGATTTAATTCTTTTTTAACCCAAAAGTTCATATTATTAGTTTTACAACACATCAATTTCTTCGACCATCATAAGATACTTACACAGAATGATACTGAGATTTGACAGTTGGATCTTTCCTGAATAAAAGTTACACTGATATGATTAGACCAGTATTTGAAGTCTGTTCTCTCAGAATATTTGCGGATAATGTAGCACAAATCAAAAGCTGAAAACTCGTTGTTATTTACTGCTGAGAAAAGGCATCAGTGGGTGCACTTTACATGGAAAATGTGTCCAGCAATCAGAGCCAACTTGCCAATGAATCAGCACTGTCCTCTCATGCAGTAAATTGTATTGATATTCCCCTTAAATTGGTGTTCTTGCAAATTGTCCTGAGGAGTACAGGGTGAAAAGTTTGACAAAATGTGCCTTTGTTGGCAACACCCAGGGTCTATGCTACCAAACAACTAGGTACTTCTAGTTATGTTGGAAAGTAGGTAAAAAGGATAGTTTGCCATAATTAGCATTTTCAAGACCTCGTGTATACCAAGGCACTATACAGTTAAATCACAGTAAATTAAACAACACCGCAAACCTGTGTTAAGTGGAGCTCCAAGATAGTCAGGGAGGTCCCAATGCAACCCAGTTTTTTTTATAAAAGTGCTCAATATCAAAAGAACATGAAAGCATAGTGACACAGTAAATGTGTGAAATATATATTCTCAATTTGTTCACACCTTACAATAGCCTGATCAGTAATAGTAAAAGGCCTTAAAATGAATGGAGATGGTTCTGGAAAAACTCATTCTTTGTTTTGTTTACCACATTACTTTTGGATGATATGCCATGTCATCACTGCACCAGCATCTTTATGGTGTTTTTGTGTGAAATCCCGAAGCATATCCACTTCCGTTATGGATTGAGCTCAGGAAACCGATGGGTGGCCATTCATCAGACTCTTGAGGGTCATCGCCCTCCTTGGTCTCTCGGATGAGGAAGATTCTTGGTAGTGTGGATGAGCAGAGAGATCTCGGTGTCCATGTGCATAGATCCCTGAAAGTTGCCACCCAGGTTGATAGGGTGGCTAGGAAGGCTTATGGGGTGTTAGGTTTATTGATAGAGGGATTGAATTTCGGGGCCATGAGGTCATGTTGCAGCTGTACAAAACTCTGATGCGGCCGCACTTGGAGTATTGCGTACAGTTCGGGTCGCCGCATTATAGGAAGGATGTGGAAGCATTGGAAAGGGTACAGAGGAGATTTACCAGGATATTGCCTGGTATGGAGGGAAGGTCTTATGAGGAAAGGCTGAGGGACTTGAGGCTGTTTTCGTTAGAGAGAAAAAGGTTAAGAGGTGACTTAATAGAGACATAAAAGATGATCAGTCGATTAGATAGGGTGGACAGTGAGAGCCTTTTTCCTCGGATGGTGACGGCTAGCATGAGGGGACATAGCTTTAAATTGAGGGGTGATAGATGTAAGACAGATGTCAGAGGTAGGTTCTTTACTCAGAGTAGTAAAGGTGTGGAGTGCCCTGCCTGCAACAGTTGTAGACATCTTTAAGGGCATTTAAATGGTCATTGGCTAAACATATGGATGATAATGGAATAGTGTAGGTTAGATGCACTTCAGATTGGTTTCACAGGTCGGCGCAACATCGAGGGCCGAAGGGCCTGTACTGCGCTGTAATGTTCTATGTTCTATGATCTACAATTGCATGTTCAGCCTGTTATTCAGAATATGGTGTTGCACACCTTTGCATGACGTTCCACTGCTCTCTCTGCCCTGCTTGATGTAGCAGCCAAGGTTCCCACAGCCAAGTGAAAGGAGTCTCCTCATTGGGTCGGTTGGTCTCACCCTGATCCAGCTTGTTCTCAATGCCTTCTGCAGTTGAATCTGTTTGAAACCAGCATGGTGGAGGCAGTTTGCTAATTATGCTTCCCTTCACTGTCTTTCAAGCCGCCTTCACCATGGCCATGACCCCTGAAAGAACTGTCCCGTATTCCTGCTTCTTCTCAAAGACTTCAATGGCCTGAGCGATCAGCAGCTGTTGGTATTGGGTTTTCAGGCTCCGAATCTCTTCCCCATGATCTATTGGCTGGAGGTTGGCCATGCGTTTAAGAGGTAAAAAGGTCAAGCTTGAGGCTTTTGAGGTCCGTGATGTCGCGATGTGGTGATGGTAAACATCCTTTTCCACCATTTGATACATTTGTCCACTTTACTGATCCATACCTTTAAAATGCCAGAGCCCATCCAGGCAATTTGCTAGCCTTGCACTAGGTCAGTAGTATCTTGACAGTGGTAAAGTAAGATGGCTTCTCGAACCTTCCTATTACAAGAAGCAGCAGCTTTTCAGGGCTGTCCATGTTGGTGCAGACCGGAGTGGGGAGATGTTCGTTGCTTCGTTTTCCACCATTACACATCAGTAAATGTTGGAATGCCATCCGGGAAAAGACAGTAAAACTATCCGGTTTTGAGGCTAATCAGCCATCGTTGCTGTTGTAACCGCTGCACCCTCACTGTTTGTCATGTGGAAGATGACACTTCACCTTCTCTTGTAATGGTCCAGCCTTCCATCACTGCAGGTGACTTCCTGCGGTCCATCATTTTGAAAGGCCAACTTCCCTTTCCTGCAGGATTGGACTGGAGAGTGGGAATGTTCCCTGCTCAGCACTGGGGTAGACAACTGTTCTCATCCTCCTCCTTGCCTACTCATCAAACTGTTCCAACATTTCCACCTTGTAGACAGAACCAATAGTGAAATCAGCCCAGTGCTCGCTCCTTCCTTGGTAACTTCTATTTTCCACTTCATGCCATGGTATTTCACCTGCCAAATCATCTTCATCGTGTCTCCAATCAACAGCATTTTTAATGTGCTTGCAGGTATAGCCATACCTGGGAGGTTTCACAGAATGACCTTGACATTGAACATGCGTGGGGCTGCATGAACACAGCAGGTCAAGCAGCATCATAGGAGCAGGAAAACTTGACGTTTCGGGCCTAGACCCTTCATCAGTTT
>JAHRHZ010000021.1:2463526-2486656 GCA_024137785.1 Ginglymostoma cirratum
CTCCTCTGATGCTGCTTGGCCTGCTGTGTTCATCCAGCTCTACACCTTGTTATCTCAGATTCTCCAGCATCGGCAGTTCCTATGATCTCAGATAAATCTGGTTCTAACTTTGCCCCTGACCCTCCATGTAGTGATTCAGAAATTCTCTACTTAAGTAGAAATTGTGCAATTATCAGTTAAGTGGTTCTCGCTTGAATTGCAAAGGAAAGCTCTTCTTTCTTTATTTAATATTGCCCTGATACAACTGAAATTAACATGTAACTGGTGATGGACACATGCTTAGTGAAGAAAATAAGCAATTAAATGATGTTTCAATAGGCTTTCTGCAAGAGATTTTCTTGTAATCAATGTTCTGTTGCGTTCGTGCAGTTTTTATCATCATCTTTCATGGAGGTTTACTTATCAGTGGTTCATAATTAGTTTTACACCATTCCTGACAATATTTAGCATTTACAGTGGAATTAGCTGGTAGTTTATTTTCAACGTGATAAAAGGTTACTGCAAGAGTGATAATTTTGCTCAACAATTACAGGCATTTAAGCATTATGAACGTTGAGTTCTCTCCAGTTGACAGTTGGATTCTCATGGGCAGTAATGACCGCATATTTTAAGTAAAACTCTTATCAACTCTTATCAAGGTCCACAACTTCCCCCCCCCCCTCAGTGGTCGAGAACGCCCTCGACCGTGTCACCCGCATTTCCCACAACTCATCCCTCACACCCCGTCCCCGCAATAACAACCAAAAGAGAATCCCCCTCATCCTCACGTACCACCCCACCAACCTCCGGATCCAACGCATCATCCTCCGACACTTCCGCCATCTGCAATCAGACCCCACCACCAAAGACATTTTTCCCTCCCCACCCTTATCTGCTTTCCGGAGGGACCACTCCCTCCGTGACTCCCTTGTCCGCTCCACGCTCCCCTCCAGCCCCACCACACCCGGCACTTTTCCCTGCAACCGCAGGAAGTGCTATACCTGCCCCACACCTCCTCCCTCACCCCAAACCCAGGCCCCAAGAAGACTTTCCACATCAAGCAGATGTTCACCTGCACACCTACTAATGTGGTATACTGCATCCGCTGTACCCGTTGTGGCCTCCTCTACATCGGGAATCGAAGAGGAGACTTGGGGACCGCTTTGCAGAACACCTGCGCTCAGTTCGCAACAAACAACTGCACGTCCCAGTCGCGAACCATTTCAACTCCCCCTCCCATTCCTCAGACGACATGTCCATCCTGGGCCTCCTGCAGTGCCACAACGATGCTACCCAAAGGTTTCAGGAACAGCAACTTATATTCCGCTTGGGAACCCTGCAGCCCAATGGTATCAATGTGGACTTCACAAGCTTCAAAATCTCCCCTCCCACTACCGCATCCCAAAACCAGCCAAGCTCGTCCCCGCCTCCCTAACCTGTCCTTCCTCTCACCTATCCCCTCCTCCCACCCCAAGCCCCAGCCCCATCTCCTATCTACTAACCTCATCCCGCCCCCTTGACCTGTTCGTCCTCCCTGGACTGACCTATCTCCTCCCTAAATCCCCACCTACACTCACCTCTACTGGGTCCATCCCCGCCTCTTTGACCTGTCTGTCTCCTCTCCACCTATCTTCTCCTCTATCCATCTTCTATCCGCCTCCCCCTCTCTCCCTATTTATTTCTGAAGAAGGGTCTAGGCCCGAAACGTCAGCTTTCCTGCTCCTCTGATGCTGCTTGGCCTGCTGTGTTCATCCAGCTCCACACCTTGTTACAGCAACCTAGCTAATAGTTTTCTGACTCTGCATTGTGTTCAGCAGAGGAATCCCTAAAGTCCTCTTTATATTACAACCTCCAAAGTTCATTTCTGGTGGCTTTTCATCAGAGATATGCTTAAAAATAAAGTGAAGCCTGAGTAACCTAAACGGATTTAAACCTTGGTGAATGTAAGCCTGTCACCTTTTGACCCCAGCGTGGAGCAGGACAGCAAAAATCCGAATCCATGTCAGGTTACATGACGAGAATCTCTGAGCAGGTTCTGCCTCAGGGAACCTGTCTGTGGATAGAATGGGCTCGCCGTTTAATAACTCCTGCATTACCAACATGGCCAAAGCGCAGTATAAATTTCAGAGGAATTGCTTTCAGATTATTTTGGAACTGACAGCTTAATGAAGTTGTGCAGTTAGTCACAGGTACACTTCAGTGTACGGTCAAATCGATGGATCGCATCATTCTAAGTTGGTGGTTGACTGATTAGTACGATTTAAATTAATTTTGAGCATTGAAATCTCTCACTAACCTTCAGGCGCATTCATTCTGACTGCGGAGCTGCTGATTTGAGGTACTCCGGTTCAAATTACCATAACCATATTTACATACATACTAAACTTACAGATAGCAGAAATATAGCATAAAATGAATATGACGTCAGCAGGTCAAGAACAAAGAACAAATAACAAAGAAAATTACGGCACAGGAACAGGCCCTTCGGCCCTCCAAGCCTGCACCAATCCAGATCCTCTATCTAAACCTGTCGCCTATTTTACAAGATAACAAGCATGGGGCTGGATGAACACAGCAGGTCAAGCAGCATCATTTCTGATGAAGGGCTTAGGCCTGAAACGTCAAGTTTTCCTGCTCCTATGATGATGCTGCTTGACCTGCTGTGTTCATCCAGCCCCATGCTTGTTATCTCGGATTCTCCAGCATCTGCAGTACCTTTTATCTCTGGCCTATTTTACAAGGATCTGTATCCCTCTGCTCCCTGCCCATTCATGTATCTGTCTAGATACATCTTAAATGATGCTATCATGCCCGCGTCTACCACCTCCACTGGCAACGTGTTCCAGGCATCCAGCACCCTCTGCGTAAAGAACTTTCCACACATATCTCCCTTAAACTTGTTCCCTGTTCAACATCTCTGTCTCAGGCTTGCTGCAGTGCTCCAGTGAAGCTCAGTGGGAGCTGGAAGAACAGCGCCTCATTTTCAGCTTGGGAACTGGAAACTCTTTTGGCCTCAAAATCGAGTTCAACAATTTTAGGGCCTGAGCACTTACCCCAATCCCCAGACACCAGGCCTTGTTGTAACATGGGCTGCGACCACAAACAACCAATTTTCAGCCACTAATGGTTCCTATTAGCAGCTATTGGTTCCCCCAGGCTATTACCCACTCCTTTATCTGCACAACTGTTTCTCTCTCACTCTGAGCTCCATCTCCACCTATCATTTACTCCTTCCCCCTTCCCCATACCATCTTCTGCATATATATACAAATATATATATACCATCCATTTCCTAGCTACAATCAATTGTCAAGAAGGATCACTGTACCTGAAATATTAACCCTGCTTTCTCTGCACAGATGCGGCCAGACCTGCTGCGTTTTTCCAGCAATTTCTCTTTGTGTTTCTGATTTCCAGCATCTGCTGTTCTTTGGGGAATTTTTTTCTTTACCATTTAATTCTGTGCTGAGTTGGAATAAAAGCACTTCTATGGAAATACTTAGCAGATCCTTGAATTATGGTATAAGCAGCTCCTGTGCTTACCTGTTTCGCAAAGTAGCCCTGTGAATCCTTGGGGACATGCACAAACCTTGGGAGCAATGCAAGTGCCTCCATTCCTGCAGCCATCCTCACAGAATGCTGGCGAAGACACCAAACAATTTTTAGTTTGACATTTCCAGTAATTAATCTCACAACAAAGAATTGACTGATTCATCTACTAAGGCATTTATGTAGGAAAGGACCTGGAATTATCTTTCCAAATAAATTACAATTCAAACAATGAAGCATGCACATTGGCACCTACTTAGAAACAAGTCATGGAAATCACAAATGATTTTAATAAGCAATGAGTTTTCATAATTAAGATATTTGTTCAGTCAAACACATTGGTTTGAAGGGTCTAGGCCCAAAACGTCAAGTTTTCCTGCTCCTATGATGCTGCTTGGCCTGCTGTGTTCATCCAGCTCCACACCTTGTTATCTTACATTGGTTTGATGTCTTCCTTTTGAATCCTAGCATCATCCAACCACACCGCCATTTTTAACCAGCTGTTTTAGACCGTTTCTGGGGTTCAGGATACGAAGGGCATGAGTTACTCGTAAATTGGCATGCCACTGTAATGGGTCATGGGGAAGGTGGGGCCTAGGTTGCACAGATTATATTTAGGGGTGACTGTGGGTGGAGACATGAGTTGTTATGGTTGTGGCTTGGGTGGGAAGACGATGGGATGAGGAATGAGGGTCAGATTGCCAAGTACTCAAAATAACTGGGGCCAAGACACAGAGAAGCAAGGCAGGTGTTTTAAACAGCCTGAATCAGCACCTGGTAGCCTCTGTGGCTGCCTCCAACCTGTGTCCAAAAGGAGCAAGCCTGAGTACACCTTACACGTGCTCCCTACAGGAGTAAATATCATGGCATTTGCGACACTTTTCCTGGTCAGTGCAGCAAGGCAGAAGACTTATTGAATCACACTGGCTGACTGAAATAACTGCACAGAGGCTTGTATCCCATCACCAACTCATTCTTTATTTACTTGTGCACAGCACACTGGCTAGAGCTAGCCAGCTCAGAGTCAGTCCCCTGAACTGAGGAGGGTCCAAATCCCCTGGTTATATTGGTCAGCCAGGGCTTTCTGATTTGGCCCAGGTTAACAACTCCAATCAAGGATCTTGTAGTCAATGAGATCCACCTGGCCCAAATCACTACATCACCCTTTGAGTGGAAATCCAGGCCAGGCTCCCAGAAATCTTACAGAGTCTCAGCTTGGCATTTGCTAACCTAATTCAGACAGCAGTAGTGCTAGGCTCTTCTGTATGTGCTAAATCCCTGACTTTGCATATATTTATGAGGCTGCAGCTTTAATCAGGAAGGTGTCATTAATACTTGTGGTTATTTTAACATTGCTGTTTTCTTAACACCTGAAACAGATGTCAAATGTGCTGCTTCAATTGGAACTCCTCCTGCCTAATTTGATGGGGTTAAAACTTCCTTTGTATTTTAGGTATTTCTTAGTTGATGCCATTACATAAAGGTATTCCTAATGTTTTGAGTAGCAATGTTATCATAATGATTTAGCTTCACAGTTCTTGAGCTGAAAATAATTACAATATCCAGAGAAGTTGCCTCAGGATTCTACTGGTGGCCTTAAAGTTAGATATCTTTATAAGTGACCAGGTAAAAGCAGAAATATTTTATTACAACCAAACAATCCCTCAGATACTAAAGCAGTCCATGCCCAAATGCAACAAGATCTGAATAAAATCCAGGCTTGGGCTGACCAGTGTCAAGTAACACTCATGCCACAAAAATGCCAAGCAATGACCATCTCCAAGAAGAGACAATCTAACCATTGCCTGTTGATATTCAATGGTGTTATCATCACTAAACCCCCCACTATCAAAATACTGGGGGGTTACTGCTGAACAGAAATCCAACTGAGCTAGCCATACGAATATTATGGCTACAAGAGCAGGTCAGAACCTCCTGACTGCCCAAAACCTGACCGTCATTTACAAGGACAACACAGTGTGGAGTTGGCGGAACACAACAGGCCACGCAGCATCAAGGGAGCAGGAAAGTTGATGTTTTGGGTCGGGACCCTTCTTCAGAAATTGGATGGGGGAAGGGAGCTCTGAAATAAACAGAGGGAGGAGGGGTGATGCTTGGAAAAGGTAGGTGCGATGGAGACAGGTGGATGCAGGTAGGGAGTATTGGGGATTAGTCAATGGGAAAGATGGGACAGATATGTGGGAGAGAAGAGGGACAGGTTGTGTCAGGTCAAGGAGGCGGGGATTAGAGGGATGTTTGGATGTGGGATGAGCCCAAGGTGGGGAGATTTTAAATGTGGTAAAGTCTACATTTAGGCCATTGAGCTAAATGATCCTGAGGCGGAATATGAGGTGTTGCTCTTCCAGTTTGCATGTGGCACTGGAGGAGTCCCAGGATGGACATGTCACCCGGGCAGTGGGAGGGGGAGTTAAAATGGTTGGAAAGCAGGAGGTGTTGTCGATTATCGTGTATAGAGCGCAGATACTCCACGTGGTCTCACAGATGTAGAGGAGGCCACATTGGGAGCAACAGATACAGTATAACAGGTAGGAGGATGTACAGGTGAATCCCTGTCAGATATGAAAAGTTTGCTTTGGGCCTTGGATGGAGGTGAGGGGGGAGGTGTAGGGGCAGGTGTAGCACTTCCTGCGGTTGCAGGGAAAGGTGCCGTTTACAAGGCATCTACAAGGCACAAGTCAGGAGTGTGATGGAATATTCCCTATTTGCCTGGATGGGTGCAGCTCCAACAACACTCAGGAAGCCTGACAACATCCAGGACAAAGCAAGCTGTTTGATTGGCACTGCATCCATAAACATCCACAGCAGTGTATTCAATCTACATGATGCTCCACTGAAATTCACCAAAGATCCTCAGACAGCACCATACAAACCCACGACCACTTCCATCTAGAAGGACAAAGGCAGCAGATACATGGGAACACCACCACCTGCAAGTTCCCCTTTAAGTCAATCTCCATACTGACTTGGAAATATATCATCATTCCTGCATTGTTGCTGAAAGGCTCACGGGCAATGAAGAACTTTTAAAATTCTAGAATCAAATCTTCCAAGTCTTCAGATCATAAGAAACCAGATGTATGACTGAAGCTGTGTGTTGGGACTCTGCTGAAGCCTGATGCATGAACCAATGTGGGAATTACGCAGGAAGTTTGAAATTACGATGGAAAACTTCTTTGCTCCTCAGGGCTCTCCCATGAAAATCTCTGATTCTGAGTTACAGTCAGAGGCTTTGGACAATAATCTTTGAAAACTGCTGCAAGTGAAATCCTTCCAGGACAATCCAAAATGTTTCATCAAGAAATATGGCCAAAGCTTCTGGGCATTACTGCAATGCTTGCCTGGAAAGTGTTAGGCCACAAGAGGCTGATGCAAGGCAAAAGAGACTGCGAACAAGTCAAGAACGAGCTACCATCAGTTCTGAGGAAGGGTCACCGGACCCGAAATGTTAACTCTGATTGTTTTCGCCACAGATGCTGCCAAACTTGCTGAGCTTTTCCAGCAACTTCTGTTTTAGTTCCTAAGTCAAGAACTGCACTGCCCTTGGAAAAACAACATTATTTAAGAGCGAGCATTAATGCATACTGCACATTATGCCATCTCATTTCAATACTCGTCGAAAATTGAAAGGCATAATTTAAAAGTGCCACTTCCAAGATAACGCATAATCGTTTAATATACATTTTTCAATTTTTTTTAAAAGAAAATAAATCACAAGGGTAAAACTGTACAAGTGCAGAACATTCACTGTCAATATTTTATCTGCTCCTTTCATTCATCTTCCTCAAAGTATGATTACAAATGCAACTTTGAATGCATGTGTGACATCATTTCTTATGAAACTGTTTCACTCGTTCAATTTGTCATACTCAGCACTCATAGACAAGCTGACAGACTCATAAAAGAATGTACAATCTATAATTTGCTGTCATAACAATGATAAACACATTTGATATAAGCATAATTCAATGACTTTCTCATATCATTTCAATGGCTATTCAGTAGTATATGACCAGTGGCTCAAAAGGGAGTAGCAATTCATTCTAAACAGCAAGCCTTCCTTATCCCCACCATTTTGCCCTGTGTTAGAAGATCAAGGTTGACTTTCTGCTTGTGTCAATTGAGCCGAAGTAATCTATTTATCTTAGTTCTACAATTTTGCATTCACTTTGTTTACTCAGATTCAGAATTCTAAACACTTGCACAATGCAAGAATAGAAATGTACTGGGAAAAATGATAAAATGAACCACATTTGAATCCTAACCATTTGCAGATTTTACAGCAATGATTTTGTTTGTCAATCTGAGTTTTTTTTTAGAAAGGAGAAACTTTGCTCTTCCTGGAGGCACTTTTGACAATGCTTTTATACCATTCAATTTGCACTCAATATTGCTTCATACATTTATAACTGAAAATTTTATGTTAAAACAGCTTTTCCTATGTCTTCTACATTACATTAATTTGCATCTATGTAGGAACATCAGCTGTAGTCCATTTTGCCCTTCATACTTGGTCTGTCGTTAGATATGATAGTGACTGATTTTTCTACCTCAGTTCTACTTCTCCTGCATTATTCCAATCAAACCTAATTCTCTTTGTATCCAAATTCTAGCAAGAATGTTAGAGGAAAAAATGTTGCAATGTCAATACAAAAACATCTTGAGATTTCTTGGGATTATAAGGAACACTACACAAACAAAAAACAGATAGATTAGCTTGCATGACTCAAAATGTTGTCAAAGAAATGGGTTTTGAAGAAGAAAACAGAAGGGGTGAGGGAGTTTAGTCACAGCAGGGGGCCTACATGACAAGATACAAAGGGGCTGGGGCTACACATGAGTCTAGATTCAATTGATGAGCTGACAGAGATGGAGGGGATCAGGAATCAAGTCAACATTGTCAATGTATACAGGGCTGATGGGCAAATAGAACTCGTTGCATGATAGGATACAGGAACTTAAGTTTTGGGTCCATTGAAGTTTACTATGGGGGAGAATAAGGGAGTAATCGAGCAGCACTGAAATAGTCAAGGCTGAAGCTGGCAAGTCATTGTTTTATTTTTCAGCAGTTTAAGCTGAGACAAATGTAGTAAAAACACAATTTGAAATGTCAATGATATGGGGTTAAAAAGGTAAGGTAAAGTCACCACAGTGTTGCTGTCTCAGTAGATAACTGCTGGTGAGTTTAACCTAAGGGTCTCTCCACCTCAAGCAAGGAATGAGTTTGAGAAGTCAGAACCTTCCTGGGAATTGAAACCACAGTATTGGCATCACTCCATTTTCATAAGCCAGCAGTCCAGCCAACTGAGCTGACCAAGCCCCTTGTTAGAGGCATGGCTCAGGAAAACAGGATCTGCCCATTGAGTCTGCTCTACTATTCACATACATTATGGCTGATCACCTAGCTCAATGGCAGTTTCCAGTCCCAATATCCCTCAATGTCATTCGTATCCAGAAATCAGTCGATTTCTGTCTTGAACATGCTCCACGACTGAGCTTCCACAATCCGAAGAATTCCAAAGATACACCAGCCTCTCAGTGTAGAAATTCCTCCTCATCTCTGACTTCAATAGCCTGCCCCTTATTCAGGCTATTTCCCCTGCTTCCAAGAGGGAACATTCTAACCACATCCACTCCACGTAAAAATTGTGTAAGCTTTGATGAGATCCCTTCTTATTCTTTGAAACTCTAGAGAATAAGATCTTCTTTCCTCAATACCTTCTCCTACATCAATTCAACCTGTCTGGTGAAGTCTAGTGAAATTACAATATCAAGTAGAACATTGGTTTCATAAACAGCCTGTCACAGTGAGCGGGAATAACAATGGAATTTATATTGCAAACCAAAAACAACAGCTCAGACTTCTCAATGGTTAGCTGAAGGAAATGGTGGTTTATCACAGACTGAATATTGATAAGTAGACTGATAGTATTGTAGCTACAGAAAAGTCCAGGCAGATGCTGAGCAGGTAAAGTTGAATGTCGCTAACATAAGGTACAAACCTACCAAAGGACAGAAAGTAGTTGTGAAAGAAGAGAAGGTTGGCCAAGAATGTGTCTATGAGGACTTTTCAGGCAGCATTCCTGGGGTAGGATGTGAAGCTATCGCTACATAGGATCTGGCTATGAATAGATACGTACAAAGTTGGGAAATTCCACAAGTTAGAAAATGGAGAGAGATGTTGGAGATTTCTGCAGCCTGTAGCATGGTTGTCCACACAACTAATGATTCCTCCAATTCCTCTTTACTACTGTCATGTTGGGTGAAATTGTAATCACCAATTTCAATTCTTGTATCTCTGATTTTAACCAAAGAACCAAAAGCTTCTCTTGCTGCTCCTGCACTATTGTCTTTGATGTTATCCAAGTCTGATGACTTCCACTTATTTCTCAGTCACATGACTCACTTCAGCAAGATAATCTGATTTCTCACATAGTGAAAAAGACCCAGCTCTGCCATCTCTCTCTACTTCTACACTGCCTTGAAATGCTCAACTGCTTGTCTGACATCCAGTGATGGCTGAATAGGAACATATTCCAATTAAATATGGGGAAGACTGAAGTCATTGTCTTCCATTCCCGTTACAAACACTGGTGCCTAGCCACTGGTATTCAAATCCCTTGTAACACTCTGAGGCTGCTCTCAGTTGCTCATGATCTGGGGGTTGTATGTGAGTCCAAAATGTACATCTAGGCTCATTGCTGTTCTATCACTAAGTCCACTTATTTGTACCTTGTAATATCGCCTGCCTTTGCCCTGCTTCAACTCCTCTGTTACTGAAGGCACCATCCATGCCTTTGTTATTTCAGGGCTTGACTATACCAATATACTCACAGCTGGCCTCCCACATTCTGTCAGTCAGAGACAAAACTCAACACAACCCTACTTACTTGTAATAATTAAATCCTGTTTACCTTTCACCTCTGACTTCCATTTAAACCATGGTGTTATTTTAAATTCTTATCCTTATTTTCAAGTCCCTGTATAGCTTTCTTTTTATTCTCTTCTAGCCCCACAATCCTGTAATATATCTGCACTCCTCTAACTCTGATCTCAAGCAACTCTGATTTTAATCGCTCTACTATTGGTGGTTCCACTTTCAATTACCCTGGTCCTAAGATCTGGAATTCCCTTCTTAAACCTAATTCACTATTTTTCTTTACTCCTGCAGGATGCTTTTTAAAACCCATCTCTTTGCTCAAGCTTTCAGTCATTTGAACTAGGATATCCTTCTGTGAGATATCAGCATTACTGGCAAGGTCATTTTTGTCTTTATGGCACAGAGAGCAAGTAAGAGTCAACCACACTGTTGTAGATCTGGAGTCCCAAGTAGACCAGACCCAGGTATGAATTTCCTTCCCCAAAGGACATTATTAAACCAAATGGGTTTTTATGGCAACAGTCCTCATTTTATTGAATTTGACCGTCTATCATGGTGAGATTCAAACCCATGTCTAATAATATCAATCTGGGATTCTTGAATGGGAATCTACTGACGTCCTTCTCTTAATTAATCCAGTTCATTCATGCGCAGAGGAAACCACGGAGAATCAAAACTAAAACTGAGTGATGGTTGTTAGTGTCCTCACCTTCTGAGCTGCATTGTTTCCATTTTTAATAAAGTCAACTGGTCAAACAGTGTTTGGGGTAGGCAACAATGTATTGCCTTGTGTTAGTGGAACCTTAATCTTAATCTCCACTGATGTGAGAAGCCCAAGCAGGAGGAAAGACTGAGGAAAGAGAAAGTGTTTCCCCAATGACATTTATTAGCAGAGACCAGGAGAGAAGATACCCAGCCCCCATGACTGCATAATGTTGACAGCCAAAGAGAACTGGGGATTTAGATAAAAACACACCAATATCTTGTATCATTAACAACGACACTGGGGAAAATGATGTGATTTCTTCTTTCATAAACTAAGTTTCCAGGCTTGGTTTTATTATCAGGGAAGCATATTCTCTAAAGCCTGGAAAATTGCCCAAGTGAGAGATAAGGAAAGTCTAGAGAATGAATTGCCTTGAGCAATCTGTACACTGAAAGGACAAGCCAGATACAGTATGCCAGCCAGAGCTGTCAAAAAGATGTTGCTGCATCACATCTGGCACACTGTGGCGAAGAAGACACTGGATTTACTGCTGAGGATATGCATCACAGACAGTAGGAAGCAAACATGTTTCATTCTGTCTGTAAAAAAAATACTGTGACTGTACTCCAACCTTTGTTTATAAGATGGCAGTAAATCCCCACTTCTGTAGAAAAGAAAAGTCAAAGTGCTCTTAAATAATCTCAGTGGTGACAAGGAAACCCATCTAAATCTAAAGTTTTAGGAGAAATAAATACATCAAAAATACTTTAGTTTGAAGTTTGACTCATTGTAACTTATTAATTGCTGTGAAACTCTAATAGGAATATGCATTTTATGTGGAATGGGCTGCCAGTGAAAGTGGTTGAGGCAGGTACAATAGTAACATTTAAAAACACATTTGGATGGGTACATGAATGGGAAGGGTTTAGAGGGATATGGACCAAATGCGGGCGATTGGAACTAGCTGAGTGGGCATAATGGTCAGCATGGACCAGTTTGGGCTGAAGAGCCTGTTTCCATGCTATATTGCTCTATCACTGTATGACTCTATATCCCACTTAAATTTCTGTTAGCTCACAAATTTTCTTTTAAGAGTAATTGTTAGGACATTGTCCAGACTAAAGAAAGGATGTCCTGTTCATTAGATAAATGTGAACAAAAATTGTGAACTTTTTTATACAAGCATTCTTTCAGAATACATTAATGATAATCTTCAAGTTTTGATAGAGTTGCAGAACAGCAGTAGCTGGATCGCTCTTTCAGGAGCCAGTATGGACATGATAGATCAAATGGTTTCCTTCTGTACTGTAAAATTCTATGATTCTAAGTCCCCACGACAACGAAATGTGGAAACAAATTATTTTTATGTTGCATTAAAGCTGATAAAGTAATTTGATCTTGAAGCAACACTGTCTTATAGCTAAGATTTGAGAAATATCATGCTTACAGTCACTGAGCTTGTTGACTAATACGACAAGTTGTTACTCCCTTGCACCTATTCTCACTTACAGAGTGAATTTGTTACTAAATGGAAAAGTGCAAGCCTCACAATTAATTTGATTATCGAAGGAGATGGGAGGGAGTCACAGGTATGTACACCGGCATTTTTGAAGAAATGATTCTTAAAACTCTCCACTGATTAAAACTTGTAAATTGAATTGAGACAAAACAAACTGTTTAAAATGCAAAGCCCCCTTCAAGGCAGAAAAGAGACAATAAATGAATTGTTACAGTGTGGAGCTGAAGGAACACAGCAGGTCAGGCAGCATCAGAAGAGCTGGAGAGTCGACGTTTTGGGTCAGGACCCGAAACGTTGACTCTCCTGCTCCTCTGATGCTGCCTGTCCTGTTGTGTTCCTCCAGCTCCACACTGTGTCGTCTCTGACTCCAGCATCTGCAGTTCTTGCTATCTCTGAATAAATGAATTGTTGTTAGGTTTGTGAAAAGAGAGACACCTCATAACAGGTGTCAGTGTTTGAATAGATTATGGACTCAGGGACTCATTAATGAATGCAAAGTATTGGATATTGACATCGTAGCTACCATAGAGGAACAATCAAGAAAGAACCTCTTGGAAAAGCACACTGGAACCAATATTTCAAGGGAGTTTCTGAGAACTTCAAAAGCTTCCTAAAAGTAAGGCTGATTTCTCTATTTCTCTCTCTCTTTCTGAAAGAATGTGGCCAGGGTCCGAGGGAAACAACCAATGATGAGCTGAGAACTTTAAAATAGCTGCGACATTTGCTAATGCTGACTACACCCAAGAAACCAGTAAATACACCTTGGCTTCATGTTTCTAAACTGCATATTCTTTTATTTCCCTTTGTACTGAATACAATCCCTTTTTAACTTTATGTGTGCGTGAGTGTATGTGAGGGTGTATGAATGAAGACTGTATGCTTTACGTGGTGTCTATATTATTTCTCTTCGATTAGCAGGTAATAAATTTGTTCTGTTCCCTCAAGAAAACCTTGTGTTTGGCTGCTTGTTGCTTTCCACATAAGCTTTGTTTCCCCTACTGATCAAGAATCAATCTATCTTAGCCTCCTTCTACATGAAATTAGCGATACCATTAAATAAAAATATTTATTATTAATGTGAAAGTTGTTGCCTGTGCTAGACATCAGATTGATGCTTGAGTAGGTGCTGTAGCTACAAATACTCCCACTCTCGTGAGCCTACGTGAGAGGCGAAGCTGAAGTGAATGGTTGTGGCACTCAAGCAAGTTTAAGAATTTATGAGGGAATGGACCATTGACAGAATGCGTAAGGTTGCTCTCTACACATTTACGAACTTTGGTGAGCATCTTAGAATATTTTTACCAATAAGCTCCTGGCTTCATCTAGTATTGGCGCAAAAAAATCATTTTTGAAAAAAAGCCCACAGTGAGAACAAGTGCTAAAGGAAAAAGAATATTCAAAATTAGGACGGGTTTTGAATAAGTAATTAAGAAGATAATGTTTCCATTGACAGGACAGCTTATAACCAAAGGAAATGGATTCAAGATGATTCCCAGAAGAAGGGGAGATAAGAAACATTTTTATGGAGCAAATTGTGATGATTTGGAAAGCACAGCTCAGAAGGGTGATGGAAGTAGATAGGTTAGGAAATTTGATAATGCTTGAAAAGAGAATTGTAGGGAAAAGAATGAGATGAACCATAGAGCTTTCTCAAAGAGCATGCTCGATGGGCATGATGCTTCCCTCCTGTGAACATACAAACAAGGAATAAGAGAAGGCAACTCAGCCCTTTGAGCTTGCTCTGCAATTCAATAAGGTCATGGCTGATTGGATTTTAACTTCAACTCTACATTCCTGTATATCCCCAATCATCTTTCATCCCCTTAAACACCAAGGATCTATTTAAAGATTCTCTATTCATCACCTTTTGATGACAGGAGTTCCAAAGACTCACAATCCTCTGAGAGGAAAGAATGTTTCTCATCTCTGTCTTAAAGGGGTAACCCTTTATTTTTCAACTATCACCCCTAGGCCTAGGTTAAACAAAAACCAAAGAACTGCTGATGCTGGAAATGTGAAACAAAACCAGACCTTGCTGGGGAAACTTAACAGGTCTGTCGCCATCTGTGGAGAGAAAGCAGAATTAACATTTTGGGTCCAGTGATCCTTCTTCAGAACTGCTGAATTTCTCCAGCAATTTCTGTTTTTGTTCTAGATTCTCCCACATGAGGAAATATCCTATCAACACTCACACAGTCAAGTGTCCTCAGGATCCTAAATGTTTCAATTCAGTCACCCCAGGCTTTTCTAAACTCCTGTCTGGCTTTTCCTCATGAGGTAATCCGCTCATTCCACAGATTAGTCTAGTAAATCTTTGCTTCCAACACATTAACATCTTTCTGTAAGCACATTGACCAGTACTGTACACAGTAGTCCAGGTACAGTCCCACTAATGTCTTGTATAACTGAAGCACAACCCCCCTAATCTTGTATTCAATTCCCCTCACAGTAAACCACAAGATGCTATTAGTTGCCCTGATTACTTCCCGTACCTGCAGACTAACCTTCTGCAATTCACGCCCAAGGATACCCAGATCTCTCTGTATCTCAGAGCTCTGCAACTGCTCACCATGGGGAGGTGAAGGCCTAGTGGTATTATCACTGGACTGTTAATCCAGAGACCCAGATAATGTTCTGGGGACCCAGCTCCGAATCCCGCCAGGGCAGATGGTGGAATTTGAATTCAATAGAATATCTGGAATTAAGAATCTAATGATGACCATGAATCCATTGGTCAATTGTTGGAAAAACCCATCTGGTTCACTAATCTCCTTTAGAGAATGAAACTGCCATCCTTACCTGGCCTGGCCTATATGTGATTCCAGACCCACAGCAATGTGGTTGACTCTGAACTGCCTTCTGGGCAATTTGGAATGGGCAATAAATGCTGCCTGGCCAGCGACGCCCTTGTCCCGTGAGTGAATAAAGAAAAAAAAATGTGCAGTACGATCATTCTTGTTCTGCAGGCAAAATTTCAGACATTGCATGAGAATCTTTTCCTGCCAGTGACAAATCCAGAATTAACTTTTCAACTTCAAACATAAAATTTGGCTCTCCAATATTCTGCAGATAAACAGGAGACAGTTACAATAAACAAAGAAATAACGAATGCCTGTAAAAACGGTACAGCAATTATCATGGGGGATTTTAATCTACATGTTGATTGGTCAAACCAGGTCATTCAAAGCAGCCTTGAGGAGGAGTTCATTGAATGTATCCATGATTAGTTTTTCTTGAATAGTATGTTATCGAACTGGCGAGGGAGCAAGCTATCCTTGACGTGGTCCTGTGTAATGAGACAGGAATAACTAATGATCTCATAGTTAGGGATCCTCTTAAAAGGAGCAAACACAGTATGGCTGAATTTAGAATACAGATGGAGGGTGAGAAGATAAAATCCAATACCAGGGTCCTGTGCCTAAACAGAAGAGACTACAATAGGATGAGGGGGGAGTTGGCTAAAGTAGACTGGAAGCAAAGCCTTTATGGTGAGACAGTTGAAGAAAAGTGGAGGACTTTTAAAGCAATTTTTCAAAGCGCTTAGCAAAAGTATATACCGGTGAAAAGAAAGAACTGTAGGAAGAGGGGTGATCAGCTATGGATGTCAAAGAAAATGAGGGAGGCTATCAGATTGAAAAATAAGGCATACAAAGTGGCAAAGACCAGAGGGAAACTAGAAGACTGGGAAAACTTTAAAGGTCAACAGAAAGCCACAAAAAATGTTATAAAGTAAGGTAAGATAGATTATGAGAGCAAACTAGCTCAGAATATAGACAGATGGCAAAAGTTTCAACAAATATATAAAATGAAAAGGAGTGGCTAAGGTAAACATTCCTCCTTTAGAGGATAAGAAGGGGATTCAATTATGGGAACTGAGGAAATAGCCGAGACATTGAACAGGTATTTTGTGTCGGTCTTCGCAGTGAGGACACAAATAACATGCCAGTGATTGATGACAAGGAGACTAAGGTAAGTGAGGACCTAGCGACAACCATTATCCCAAAGAGGTAGAGTTGGGCAAGCTAACAGAGCTAAAGGTAGGCATGTCTCCTGGTCTTGATGGAATGCATCCCAGGGTACTAAAAGAGATGGCGGGAGAGAAAGCAAATGTGCTCTTGGTAATTTTCCAAAATTCACTGGACTCTGGGGATGTTCCAGCAGATTGGAAAACAGATATTGTGATGCCACTGTTTAAAAAAGGAGGTAGACAAAAGATGGGGAATTATAGGCCAGTGATCTTAATCTCTGTCGTGGGGAAAATGCTTGAATCTGTCATCAAGGAAGAAATAGCAAAACATCTTGATAGAAATTGTCCCATTGGACAGATGGAATATGGGTTCATGAGGGGCAATTTACTGGAATTCTATGAAGACATTACGAGCACGGTGGACAATGGTGACCCAGTAGATGTGGTGTATTGAGATTTCCAAAAGACATTTGACAAGGTGCCGCACAAAAGGCTGCTGCATAAGATGCAGGAGCATGGCGTTACAGGCAGTGTATTGGCATGGATAGAAGATTGTTTAACGAACAGGAAGCAGAGTGGGGATAAATGAGTGCTTTTCTGATTGGCGATTTAGTGACCAGTGGTGTGCCCCAGTGATCAGTGTTGGGACTGCAATTGCTTACAACTTACTTAGATGATTTGGAGTTGGGGACCACGTGTAATGTGTCAATGTTTGCGAATTACACTAAGATGAGTGGTAGAGTAAAGTGTGCAGAGGAAAGTTTGCAGAGATATAGATAGATTGTGAGTGGACAAAGGTCTGGCAGATGGATTACAATGTTGATAAATGTGAAGTCATCCATTTTGGTTGGAATAACAGTAAAAAGGACTATTACTTGAACAGTAAAATATCGCAGCATGGTGCTGTGCAGCGGTACGTGGATGTTGTTGTGCATGAATCGCAGAAGGTTGGTTTGCAGGTGTAACAGTTAATTAAGAAGGCAAATGGAATTTTGCCCTTCATTGCTGGAGGGATTGAGTTCAAAAGCAGGGAAGTTACGTTCCAGCTGTATGTGGTGCTGGTGAGGCCACACCTAGAGTATTGTGTGCAGTTTTGGTCTCCTTCCTTGAGAAAAGATGTACTGGTACTGGAGGGGGTACAGACGAGATTCACTGGGTTGATTCTGGAGTTCAGAGGGTTGGCGTATGAGGAGAGACTGAGGAGACTGGGATTATATTCATTGGAATTTAGAAGAATGAGGGGGGGATCTTAGAGAAACATATAAAGTTATGAAGGGAATAGATAAGATAGAAGCAGGGAGGATGTTTCCACTGACAGGTTAAACTAGAACTGGGGGGCATAGCCTCAAAATTAGGGGGAGCAGATTTGGGACTGAGTTGAGGAAAAATTTCTTCTCCCAAAGGATTGTGAATCTGTGGAATTCCCTTCCCAGTGAAGTAGTTGAGGCTTCTGCATTGAATGCTTTTTGAAGCTAAGGTGATTGTTTGAACAGTAAAGGAATTAAGGGTCATAGTGAGGGGGTGGGTAAGTGGAACTGAGGCCACAAAAAGATCAGCCATGATCTTATTGAATGGCGAGGCAGGCTCGAAGGGCCAGATGGCCTACTCCTGTTCCTGGTTCTTATGTTACAAAGATGGGGCTGCTGTGAACAGAACCTCCATCATGGCCTAAGAAATCCTCTTGGGCAAATTGGCTTCTTACGCTATTGCTAACATAAAACTGATTGAGCAAAAAGACATGTCCGTCTGTTAGATTAGCTTAAACCTTTTTCCTATGTTGTTGGCACTTGTCGTGGTGCCACCAGGTGATCACACAGAATTGAATGTGTGAACATTTCAATCTGAATGACTACAGGTTAGGTTGAAACACATCTATCTTCCTACTCTTCTTTTCACACGCACTCCACCACCTACTTCTCAAAGGAGTTTATAAAATTATCACAATGCCATTGCATTTGAGTATTCATGCATTTAACAACTTCTTAAGGGAATGAACTACATATAGCTCTTCAAAAGAAATCCCTAATGGAATCATGAACAGTGGATAGCCAATGACAGCGATCTGTGTGAGTAATCACTTTAACCAAACTCCTCTAAGTTAGCTCACACGTGGAAAATTGACTCTGACATACACTTCTATTTGATAAATTGTTTTTAAACTTGGCAGCCGACACTTTCACACACTGGATCCACTGTTTTTTTGCTAGACTAAATAACCCTAGTCCTGGCAAGGCATGTGATATAAAATCAGCAACGATGGAAAATGTTCAGAAAGACAAAGGCACCTGATGTAAGGCTGAGATAACAAGGTGTGGGGCTGGATGAACACAGCAGGCCAAGCAGCATCATTGGAGCAGGAAAGCTTGACGTTTTGGGCCTAGACGCCCAAGACGAGAGGGGGAGGCGGATAGAGGATGGATAGAGGAAAGGATAGGTGGAGAGAAGGCAGATAAGTCGAAGAGGCGGAGATGGAGCCAGTAAAGGTGAGTGTAGGTGGGGGGGTAAGGAGGGGATAGGTCAGTCCAGGGAGGACGGACAGGTCAAGGGGTGGGATGATGTTAGTAGATAGGAGATGGGGGTGTGGCTTGGGGTGAGAGGAAAAACAGGTTAGGGAGGTGGAGATGAGCTGGGCTGGTTTTGGGATGCAGTTGGGGGAGGGGAGATTTTGAAGCTTGTGAAATCCACATTGATACCATTGGGCTGCAGGGTTCCCAGGCTGAATATGATTTGCTGTTCCTGCAGCCTTCGGGTGGCATCACTGTGGCACTGCAAGAGGCCCAGGATGGACATGTCGTCTGAGGAATGGGAGGGGGAGTTGAAATGGTTCGCGACTGAGAGGTGCAGTTGTTTGTTGCGAACTGAGCGCAGGTGTTCTGCAAACCTGTCCATCCTCCCTGGACTGACCTATCCCCTCCCTACCCCCCTACCTACACTCACCTTTACTGGCTCCATCCCCGCCTCTTCGACTTGTCTGCCTCCTCTCCACCTATCCTCTCCTCTATCCATCTTCTATCCGCCTCCCCCTCTCTCCCTATTTATTTCAGAACCCTCTTCCCCTCCCCCATTTCTGATGAAGGGTCTAGGCCCGAAACGTCAAGTTTTCCTGCTCCTATGATGCTGCTTGACCTGCTGTGTTCATCCAGCCCCATGCTTGTTATCTCGGATTCTCCAGCATCTGCAGTACCTTTTATCCCTGATGTAAGGCTGATCCTGATTGTTCCTACAGCCTTCATAAGCTGCTTGACTTGCTGTGAATTTCTGTCTTTTCTGTACTTATTTTTGATAGAATAAGCTGAAGGAGAAATGTCAGAATATTTTGACCCTTTTAAATGTTTTGGTTTTGTTTCGGACTCATTCTTTTATTCGCTTATGGGACATGGGTATCACTGGCTGGGCCCAGTATTTATTGCCCGTCCCTAGTTGCCCCTTGAGAAGGTGGTGGTGACCTGGCTTCTTGAACTGCTGCTGTCCAAGTCCCGTAGTTAGGGTGGCATGGAGGGATAGTGGGACAACGGTTAGCACTGCCGCCTCATCATGCTAGAGACCTGGGTTTGATTCCAGCCTCAGGCATTTGTCTGTGTAGAGGCTGCACAATTTCCCAGTGTCTCTGTGGGTTTCCTCTGGGTGCTCTGGTTTCTTTCCACAGACTAAAGATGTGCATGGGAAATGCAGGATTATTGGGTTGAGGTGGGGGTGTGGGTCTGGGTGGGATGCTCTTCGGAGGGTCAGTGTGGGCTGAATGGCCTGTTTCCTCACTGTAGGGGATCCTATGATTTAAGATCCACAATGCCCTTAAGGAGGGAATGACATCATAGCTGATCGTCAACTCCACTTTTGTGACTTTTCCCTGGAACCCTCAATTTCCTCAATGATCCAGCCATTGGATTTACTTAATGGCACAGTGTCAATACCCCTCTACAGTAAAGAATTCCACATTCATTACTGTCTGAGAGAGGAAATTGTAAATGATGTCATTATCACAAGCCAAAAAATATCTGGGGTCCAAAACTTTGTCACCTCATTCACTTTTGAATACAATTTACACTCTGGTACTCAGATGATAAGATTATTTTCACATGCTCCAAAAGGTCTCTTCATACAAGATGTTTAGTTTGCCCCAATGTTTGCTTCATGAAGGAATTACATTTTTAGGGGGATTGGGGCTGTGAGTGAAATTGGTCAATGCTAAAATTGGAAGCTGAGCTTACACCTCAGCTGATCTTCTTTGCTCTTATTTTCTTTGACGTAACTGCATAGAAGCTGGTATCCTGCTACCAAGCCACCCTTTATTTACTCACACAGAGTGCACTGGCTGTTAACCAGCCTGCTCAGAGCCAGTCTGCTGAACTGAGGAGATGCTAAAGCCCCTGTTTATATTGGTCAGCAAGGGCTTCCTGACTGGCCCAGGATAACAACTCCAATGAAGGATCTCATAGTCAACGAGATCCACCTCATAGTCAACGAGATCCACCTGGTTCCAATGACTACTTAATCCCTAAAACAAAAGTTCAAACAGGAGACTTGTTTCCTGGCTTTTTCCCTTGGTTTGAAAATTCAAATTTTGGTCACATTTCTATGTCAATGGAACATAAAACCTGGCAAAGCGAAAATGTAACCTTCGATTCATTTAATAGATCATAGAATCCCTACACTGTGGAAACAGACCCCTTGACCCAACAAGTCCAAACTGGCCCACAGAGCATCCCTCCTAGACCCATCCACCCAATCTACCCAATCTACACATCCCTGAACACTATGGGCAATTTAGCATGGCCAGTCCACCTAGCCTGCTCATCCCTGGACTGTGGGAGGAAACTGGAGCACCCAGAGGAAACCCACACAGACACAGGGAGAATGTGCAAACTCCACTCAGACAGTTGCCTGAGGGTGGAATCGAACGTGCGTCCCTGGCACTGTGAGGCAGCAGTGCTAACCACTAAGCCACCGTGCCTCCCTTCTGCTGCTCCCATAGGCCAATTTCACCCTCTTTGACTTTGTAGCCAAAAGCAAAGAGAGTTGATGTGGATCGGTGGTACTGTCCCCACCTCTGGGCCAGGAGACCTATATTCAAGTCCCATCTGCTCCAGAGGTGTGTAATGACAAACCAGTCTACTGGGCTTTCCCAGGGCTAGTTAAACTCAATTAAGCCACTTTGCTTTCTCTCCACAGATGCTGCCAGACCTGCTGAGTCTTTTTAACAATTTCTGATTTTGTTTCAGATTTCCAGCATCCAAAGTTTTTTTTCTGGATTGTGGCTTAATGAAATCTGAATGGGAACATATCATTTCTGCTGATAATAGCAGTTAAAATTCCCCACACTGTTTATGGTGCTCTCAGTTAGGCTTGTGACGTTGACCTGCTACAGCAGCCAAATGAATCTGTATATAATATCTTTGAAAGTGCAGATTTCTAAAGCAAAACAGAATAATTCTGCAGTCCTGTAAAAATTCAGCTAAATCCTTCCATTTGAAAGTCTCTCTTTGGTCAATATCAACCATGGCCAATATATATGACCATGCCTCCAGAAATAACTATTGGAGTGGAGATAACCTTAGTATTGTTTTACACTTGGTGCAACTGAGTGGGTCAAGAAGAGTTAACATTTCTGGCCCTGTTCCGAAGAGGGGTCACTGAACCCGAAATGTCACTTGACTTTCTGTCCACGTACGGCATACTTCCAGCAATTTCTGATTTTGTTTCAGATTTCACTAAGGTTTATTCAGCATCAATCAGTGGAGGTACCTGGCTGTTTGCGAACTACTGGAAATTGGAGCTCACATCATCAGTCTGATATCGATCGCAGTTTCAGGTGTATCCTAAGATAAGCCTTTGACAGGAGCTCTGTCATTTTGGAGAAAGAATGGCTCCACACCAGGAACACAGTAAATATTGCACCATGATACTTAGAAAGAAAATCCACCAAACTGTTTTATTAAGGCCTTTTGAACTGTAAAGTGTTAAAGTTTCAAGAAAAGATAGCTGATAAATATTGACAGCACTTACCCTCACAATGGGTGCCATTGCCAGTATATCCTGGTTTACAGATGCAGTTGTGACCTCCAACAGTGTTAAAACACAGAGCATTATCATCACAGCTGTGTTGTTTTGTGCTACATTCATCATGATCTAAAAGAAAGAAAAGGAAAAAAATTATATGCATCATAATAAACGCAATTATAAACAAATTGCATTTCCCAAATTCACATAACTTGTGAATACATTCCTTTGTAATAATTCCTTTTTATTGTGGCCACTCGGAAGCATGGCGAAGAATTCCAAATGTAAGGAGTTAATTTTGAATTAAAACCGAAACAACTGCAGATGCTGTAAATCAGGAACAAAACTAGAAATTGCTGGAAAAGCTCAGCAGGTCTGGCAGCATCTGTGGAGAGAAATCAGAGATGACATTTTGGGACCAGTGACCCTTCCTGAAAACTACCACTAAATCATGCCCAATTATCAGATATACCGTCTCTTCAGGGTCAGCGTTGTTTCCTTTATACTTATAATGT